>CM039619.1:17436269-18676269 GCA_022457165.1 Juglans mandshurica | reverse complement strand
ATTTTCTCTTTTCTGAAAGGTGCCAAAAGAGCTTCATTCATCTGTTGACTAACTTTTCTTTTAACTGCCTGCATTGGATTTTCCATATTTGTGGGATTGGAGGTTGCAAAAAGCTCTTTGAAATAATGAGTGAAAGCTTCTCCAATGTGCTTGGAATCTGAAATTGTCCTTCCATTCTCATCAATAATCTTGGATATACTATTTCTCTTCTTTTTCTGAGTTGCACAAAGGTGATAAAATTTGGTATTTCTGCCTCATTTCTGCAACCAAATCTCTTTTGCCCTTTGTTTCCATTTCACATGCTCTCTTTCCAGTTGGTGATCAATTTCTTTTTGCAATTTAAGTTGCTAAACTGATGTTGCTGTAACAGATTGTTGCAAAGCCTAAAGGGATTTCCTTTTTTGTGTGATACTGGCTCTAGAATCACATTCTTTTTGGTAACTCCACTGTCTCAGTACCTGTAAGCAGCCTTCAAGTTTTGTATTTATCTTTGAAAGACCTTCTTTGTTTCTGCCATGTATATGCCAAGCATGAGTAATAACCTCCTCATAATCAGAGAACAGAGACCAACTATCCTCATATCTACAAAGATGAGCTTGTTTCCCAATCCAAACATTCTGTTGCCCAACTGTCATCAAAATAGGGCAATGATCTGAAGAGTATGATGCTAACACTTTAACCTCTCCCCCACCAAATGTTGCACACCACTCAGAGTTGGCAGTGACTCTATCAAGCCTTTCCTTTGTGAAATTATGATCCTTTCTTAAATTAGACCAGGTATACTTTCCTTGGATACAACCCATATCCTTCAACTGGCAATCTTGCAAAACACTTCTAAAATCTGCCATATGTTTTTCATACCTTCTAGCCCCTCCATACTTTTCACTATGATATAGAATTTCATTAAAATCACCTAGACATAACCATCTTTTAGGCTGAAGATGATTTAGATGTCTCAAGATACCCCACCCTTCATATCTCTTTTCTGTTTTAGGGTTTCCATAAAAACAAGTGAGCATCCACTCAACTGCTGGTTGAACAACCCACATATTTATGTGTCTTTGTGAGTGGGTGCTTATATTGATGTGTACATCCTCTGCCCATAACAGAACCATACCTCCACTTCTTCCCACACAATCAACTGAAAATAAACACTTGAATCCCAATTTCAATTTCAAAGAAATAACAAATAAGAGCTTTTATTCTCAAGAAAGCGAGATTGAGATGCGTCGATTTCACCATGGAGAAAGGGAATGCTTAACTGCAGCACTTGGACCTCGTATCGTTTTGGCACGAGCAATGGGGCTTTCGTCGTTGATTGCTCATTCAGAGAAGCTGGCCTTTGTGCAACGTATCTTGGATGCCGAGAACTCTCTCTCTCTCTCAAACCCAGAGAGAAAATTAGAAATGGATGCCGAGTATTGCGGTCTGCTTGATTTCATGGCAGGAAGAACTCGTTTTCTCGCCGTTACACAACCAACCGGTAAGCCATTTTTTATCTAGAAGAATGTGGCGCCGACACAACTCCAATACGAGGCCATTGGTATTGAGGGTTTCCCTCGTGGGCTGGTTGGGTTCAGTTTAGATGGAGAGTTCTGGATGGATGGGATCTTATGATGGTGGAAATAGTACTAGATGACCATGGCAATTGGGCTTTCATCGTCATCGATTGATTACTCATTCAGAGCTCCTCACGATTGATGCAAGCATGCTCTGTGTTTCTTCTTCAATCTACTGCAAGTGGTTTTGACGACAGAGAGAAATGGGGAGGGATGACAGTTAGGGTTTGAGAGTAGTCGGTTTCAGCGGGTTCGACCCGCAAGTTAATTCAAACCGCTTTTACGGTTCGGGAAGGGTTGAATCTCACGGACAGATCGGATCGTATAGTTTTCTGCACAGGCCTAAGATCTACCACCGAAGATCGACATGCGATTGCAGAGGAAGAATAAAATATTGGCAGTTTTGGGGAACAAGGTCAAGTCCTCCGAGATGGATGACATAGTCGTCGTCGATAAGTTGAAGCAGCTCGGGATGGTCATGGATGCGGCCCCAAATCTATTTTGCGACAACATCCATTACAATCCCTCCGATCTTTATGGATGGGTCCAGAGCATGCTTTTTTAATGATTTCTTAGCAAGGATTTTGATCAGAGGCATTGAAGAATTGGTGGACTCGAGCTTGGACCTACAAACGGGACACACCGAATGCTTAGAAAGCCAAGTGTCTGCACACTCCACATGGAAGCCGTGGTTGCAACCGGGAATCTGTCATGCCAGTTGTCCGTTATCTTCTCGAGACAAACTGCGCACTCCGTCCCCAACACCAACTATTTTTCGGTGACCTTGGGCAGCTTCTCTAGTTCAGCCACAGACAAACCATTTTGGGTTGCTGGCTTCACCAAAAATTGTGGCTCATTCTCGGAATTCTTTACGTACCATAAGAGACATTTGTTGCATTTTCTTCTAGCAATTTCATCAAACAGATAGTGTGCACTCTGTTCTTCTACTTGCAGCAACCATCATCCCCATTCCTTCATCCTTCCTATTTTCAACAGCATTCACAAGCAGGTTCTTAACAGATGTAGAGTAGGTACACCACGATGGTGCTGGCGCATGGTAGAAAGAGGGCCAATAAAACCCAAACGATCATTGTTTAGGGTGGCCGGTAGAGAAGTGACTGTGATGAGTAAAGAGGCTTTGTGGACACCATGGTGTGCATGCTTTCCGAGCTCAATAATCCACCCAATACCATTCTTGACCCTATGCTTCAAGGCTAGCAAATCGACGATCCTCTTCTTGCTCCTACTGAGTTCTCGTCCGTCCCCACACTAGGTTTTTTGAATTCCCAACAGCAGCGGTAGAACATGCTAGAGATGGAGATGAAAGAGCCACGGTCCGTTTGACGAGTTCATTGTCGATGAGAATATATAAACGGGTTGACCCGATATCGGGTCGGGTCAGACTAAAGTGCTTCTCACAATCATACGGGCCGAGTCCGGATACTGAACGGTTTGGTCGGGTTGCAGCCATACTGTAAAACAGTTCGGCCTTTGAATTTTATTATTATAATTTTTTTTAAATTTTTATATAAAATATAATAAATAATTTATTTTTTTAAATTTTTAAATAATAATAATATTAAAAAATAATATTTTAACTATATTATATTCAACTTATATAAAATTATCTCGTCTTATCTTTTTTTATTATTATTTTTATTTAATGATCAAGAAAATATTTTTTAATAATTTTGTGATTTTTATTTTTTTAAAAATATTTAAAGGATTTAAAAAATTGTTTGAAAAAAAATTAAAAAAAAGTTAACCTTCTCGGTAGACACTCTTGGTAGCGGCACTATTTCCTTAGAATTGTAGGGCTTCCTTTAGGCCTCGGTAACAGGGGCCCGTCATCTGGCCTGTTCGTGTGCCCCACTTGGCCTGATGGTAGGAGACAGATAGAAATAAAAAAGAAAAATCAGGACAGGATTCGAGTGGATATTCTACTCGCCCGCCCGCCCGCCCCACCTATAAATACAAAAATAAGGTGTGGGAAAAAATTTGACTCTCCGCCCCTGTTGGGATGGGGTGGCTGCCGCTGCCCACCCGTGTAGGTGGGCCCGCAGCGCCCCTAGCTTCCATATCCCTTTTTTGAAACCAAAACAAGAAAGAAAAGAAGAATATGAAGTATTTTTTTTTTTCAGAAACAGAAAAAAGAAAAATGTAAGGGTGTAATTCAGACTAGTTTCAGTCTTGAAGTATAATCCAATTATGGTGGATGCTGCCCTTTAATCTTGAGATATATACAATAGATCATAAAGTGAATTTCTGAATTCAACGTCCTTCTTCCTTTTATTAAGATTTCGTTATGGGGTAACCTTGGAAGACAGAAGGTTCGTGTATATCTATTTTGTTACATAAAGGAAGGGCTTTGATCACGTACGTCTTGCTTTTGTTTCAATTTCGAATATATATAATCACGTACAATTGAATAGGAGATTGATTTGTGATTTACAGTACAACCAAAATGAAGCTAATTTCTTGTCTTTCTTGGGGATGTACTGATCGATCATGCATATAGGTGATCTGCCGAATTGCTACCTGATTCACAATTTCAACTCCACCTAATTTAATTTCAAGCTGTTTCAACTTGCACCTATTTGCAAGGTGGTGGGTTTTGTCTTCCACCATACCTTACTACTGCATTGGCACATGTAGCAGTGGCACCCATTCCCTTCCTCTGGTACGTCAAATCGATGTTGTAGAAGTGAACATCTTGGCAAGGAAACTGCTTGCTGCACATCAGATTTACTGCCACTGCTGAGCTTGAGGTTCCCTTAATGTTTATGTAATAAACGTTGCTGATCTTTACACGCGATGGCTGCACATTCATATTTATTAATTAAGTACCAGATCGAGCAGCTGAGATATATATATATATATATATATATATATATATATATATATATATATCTATAGAAAAAAGGAGAGATTTGTGCAGAGGAAATATGGTGAATGAAACCAACCGCTTTCTTGCATTTGCTTGATCTTTCGCAGTATCGCTGGTCTATAATGATGGGGTTCTTGACATTGTTCATAATGATGTCCTGGAAAAGCATGCCAGACGCTGAACTTGAATCAGATCCTGGCCATGTTTTGATTCTAACCCCATTATCTGTGCCAGTCAAGGTGCAATTTTTCACAACGATGCCTCTCACATCCTCCTCGTGACGGTACTTGCCGAGGCTACCCACACTGTCATGGACATGATCAAAATTAAGCAAAAAGTAATTCGGGGTTTCCTTTTCATGATTAAACTCATCATGTAACGTAACCATTATTGTAAATTTGTAACCTAACTCTCTTTAAATACATAGAAAGATTATTTACCTAATGCCATGACCAGGTCCACAGGTTAATTTGTTGATTGCGACGTTAGTGGCTCCCTGGATCATAGAGACGCAATCATCCCCAGTCCGGATGATGGTTTCATTAATTCGCACGTTGTTGGAATGGCTAACATGGATGCCATCAGTATTGGGGCTATCTCCGGGGGCAATTACACGAATGTTGCGTACCCTGATGTCCTCGCATTGAGTGATGAATACGTGAACCCCTTTGCTATCAAGGGAAGTGATGCCCTGCAGGACTCCATTGGTGACCTTGTTGAACTTAATGTTCTGCTCCAAATGATTAGATCGAACAGTAAATGGACACAAACAAACCATTCTAAATTTCAACTCAGTTTATCTCAAGTAAAGGAAATCAACTACTGATCAAAAGAAAGATCGAGAAAGCAGCTAGCTAGCTTACAGATGGAAGTTGGACGCAGTTTTTGTTACCCTTACAGTCGTATTTCCAAACAGCACCACCCTGCCCATCAAAAGTCCCACTTCCTGTAATTACCAAGCCATTGATGGATTGGAACAAGACCCATTCAGAGGAAGAGTATTCTCTGATATCCGTTGTTGCTTTTAATGTCCCTATAACTTGAACTATTGTGGGAGATGGGCCGCTGCATGGCCCTGCAAACACAATCTCAGATAGTAAGAAAGCCCCTCCGGGGATGAGTAGCCTCGACCTTCCCTTGAAGCCGCATGCAGCACGCCATGCTCTTTTGAACGGCTGCAGGGTTTATAGTTCGATTAAGGTTCCTTTGGGAATACAATTACTTTTAAATATTTTTAAATTATTTTATTATTATTTGACTATTATTTAAGATTATCTGAAACGTATCTAAATAGAACCAACTAATTTTGTGAATATTATCGCTCAAAAACTTTTTAATTAATGAGAAAGTTTGAGAATGAAATATAAATTCATTCACCTTGATATTTTTCTTGATAGTTTTTATTAAAATATAAAATAAATAATAAAATCTATTTGTTTTCCTTACTTATGATAAACAGTAATTTCATTTCTACGGATAGGCTGATTGTTTGGTACTGATTTGCTCTAAAGGCCATCTAGATAATTCTTTTGGGAAAGAGAGACAAAAGTGGAGAAAGAGAGCATCGAGGAATATGGAATTACTTTGTCAAAGACCGTCCCAAGTGTATTAAAAACAAAGTAAAACTGATATTCACGGTTAGAGTTTAATCGGTCCGGTTCGATCCAGTTTTGTATTTTTCAAAACCGATTACACACCGATTACCCTTCTAAATCGGTACTTCTGGTTTTACCGGTTTCCGGTCCGGTCCGGTTTTCCAAATTTTTTAAAATATAAGTTTCACAATTTGTCATTAAAAATTTGTTTATAAAAAAAAAAACTGATTTAAAAAAAAACTGTTTTACACTTTTATTAACATATTAGACTATATAATAGTATTAATATTAGACTATTGGTATAGTTATAAGTTATATGTTAGTATTAGTTATAAACTTTTAATGATTTAGTATTAACATTTTATGTAATAATTTATAAATTATAATAAGAAATTATTTCATATATGAATATATATAATTATATATATTATATATAAAAATTTCATATAAAAATTTATAATTATACATTATGTATAAAACTTATATATATTAATATTTAATATATATATAAAATATTTTATATAAAACTTATATATAAAAATATTATTTTTTATTTTTTTTAATCAACCGGTCCGGTTCGGTCCAAAAAATTCCGGAACTGGAACTGGACCGGAACCGACCGGTTTTTACATTTTAGAAACCGGTTCCGAACCGGACCGGTTCAAAACCGGTAAAACCGATTCAATCCGGTCCGGTCCGGTCTGAACCGATTTTCCGGTTTGAGTTTACACTCCTATTCACAGCTTGTTTCTGATTAATAAGATGGGATATATTATGGAGAATCTTTGACTGCAACTGAACATGCATGTCGATCTTTATATAAACAGTCATTCCGCTCGTGAAGTCTTTTATAAATGCTTTCACCATATATCCATGTTTCCATCCTTTTCCTCTAGATTTTCTATGCAACCATAAAAGATGACCACTACAAAATGCATGCTTGTGATCATAACCACGTACATGTATTTACAACAAATATTGATTAATAAATTAAGCTGGTGCAGTACAGCTATTTATAATTACCTGGGTGCTATCTTTTCGACCATCAGGATTGGCACCGAAGTGCAATACATTGAAGACTCTCTCATAGTTAAGACGAGGCCGAATGTCATAAGTAATCCGACGTAAGTTAGCACCCAGGAGAGTATCAACAAGTGCATGCGACATGCCCTTTGCCTCGCAGCAGCAGGCAATTGCAAAGCACAAAATCAGAATGGTGGCGTGCACGCAAGCCCAGTTTCCTGCTGCATTATAGTCTGCCATTGCTGCGTCCTAGCTACGTACCTTCTCAAATCCCAGCACCGATTTCTTTATAACCTTTTACGCATTTTCTACAATATAAAAGCCTCTGGTGGAGGCTCTCTTTCTATGCCTCTATATTTAAACACTTTGTTTCCAGCGATACAGATTCTTTATATGGGCCATCTAAGTCTACGGATAGAGAATATTAATTAATTTGTGTTTTTGTCAAATTTTCTTGTCTAAAATTGATGGTATGATGCTTTGTGTGCATGGCTTCCCTGAACTTATTCTCCACGAACCTGATCTCCATGTACCAACAAATTCACCACCACTTTCGCACCACCATCTTGTGACAGCAGGTTATCATGATCATCGGTTCCTCCGCCAGTCACAGTCGGTTAACCGCGGGGGGAGAAAGTACTGTTGCTTATCCTAATGTCTTTTAATTGAGGAAAACCTACGCTCCAAGGATACGGAAAAGATCAGTCTTCTCAGTATTTTTCATTGTCTTCATTTTTTATTTTCTGTCGTGAGTAATTATTAAGTGATTTTAGAATATAAATGTGATGCTTCTGACCCTTGCTTGGAATTTGGTGGTGATTAAAACGTGGATATGCAACACTGGTTTATATATCCTTCATACGTGATTGGTAATATGCAATATATCTATAACAGTATAAATAAATCTCATCCGAAAACCAAAGGGTCTTTTTACTTTTAGTGTAAACTTTCCTTCATTCATATTCATAAAAACGTCAACCATAGTTGACTACGTATAAACTTAGGGCCATCCTCAATACATACCCTCTCATTCTCTAATTGCAAAGCTTTCCTAGCTAGAATGTGGGCCACTGTATTACTATTCCTATGTGAGTATTGCACTTTCCACTCATGTTTATACATTAGAAACTCTTTTACATCTTTTATAATGTGACCCATGTAGAACACATATCTTCCTTATCACTATTTACAGCATTGACAACCGCCTGAGCATCCCCTTCTATAACTACTTTCTGAAAACAAAGATCATTTTATTGTTAGAATCAAAAGATGTGATAATTTCTTCTTATAATCAAAGCATGTGTTCGATAAAATTGAGAGTTTATACCTCCAATAACTTGTGATGGATTTTCCATAGACCTTTAGGGTTCCTACAAAGGAGGAAAATTTCTAGCTATGGAGAGAACTACTCTCTACCCCTCTTTGTCTAATTTTTTTTCTTGACCCTAAGAGAGAGAAGAGCAAGAGCAAAAAGCCTATATAGAAGAACTCAATGGGCTAGTTCTATTTTTAAAGTGGGGTGAGAGTAGGGGCCTCTATATGTGTCTATTAAAATGACCCATCCCATTATGGGCCCAATGACTAAATGTTAATGCTAGTCCACTATTTATAAAAAAAAATACAACAATCTCCCACTTGGATATCATTACATTTAATAACAATATAAATACAAACAAGCATCCCACAATCAAAGGCCTTGTTCAAACCTTTAAGTACAAGCTAGTGAACAATACACCGACAGGGCATACGACCCATGACCGATACTTGCAATCACGCAATTCAGGCCGATGAGATACAAGTTCAGTATGGAAATAATCAAAAGAGTGACAAATACCGGTTTCCATAAGAAGCCATAGAGACAAATCTAAATGTCTTTAAAGCAATAGGCCTTGTCTAAAATGCAGTTGCAGCAACTAGTCTAGTGACTATACCGACAGGATATATGACACCAAACTTATACTCACAACCACCTGACTCAGGCATAGACTAAAACAAATTGTGTCTTGTAAGTAATACGCCTTGTCCATAATGCATGTGACTCAGGCACGAGACTAATCAATATGTCTCAATACATAAAGTACGCTCTGTCCAAAATGCACGTGACTTAGACACGAGACCAAACACAATGTCTCATTACATAAACAATATTCTTGTCCAAAATGGGGGTGACCCAGGCACGAGACTAGTCAATATGTCTCAATACATAAAGTACGCCCTATCCAAAATGTGTGTGACTCAGGCATTCATTGACATTGCTATATTTAAAATAGAATATGAGCATAAACGCTATAGTCAAACAGTCAATGATCACATAACTCACACTAACTAAATAAAACAGAAGACTTTGACAATTCCCAAATGAGTCACATGCTCTTGAAACAGCTTTGGAGCTAAACTTTTAGTTAGCGGGTCAGCTAATATATGTTCTGTGGAAATATGCCCAACACAAATATAAGATTCGGCTATTTTCTCTCTAGCAAACAAATACTTAATATCAATATGTTTGGAGCGAGAAGAGCTCCTAGTGTTTCGAGAGAAAGCGATTGCTGCAGAATTGTCACAAAATATCTTCAGCAGCCTTGAAATGTTGTTCACAACACCTAGCCCCAAGATAAAGTTCCGCAACCATATAGCTTGACATGTAGCCTCTTAACAAGCTACATACTCTGCCTCCATTGTAGAGGAAGCTATAAGTGTCTGTTTGACACTTTTCTAAGAAACAGCTCCTCCTGCCATCATAAAAACATAACCAGAAGTGGATCTCTTATCATCTGAACAACCCGCAAAATCGACATCAAAATATCCAACTACATCAAGAATGTCAGATCGCTGATATGTAAGTACTAGATTTTTAGTGCCTTGCAAATATCTAAATAATTTCTTTGCAGCTTTCTAGTGAGCCAAACCAGGATCACTCAAGTATCTCCCAAGTACACCAACAACATAAGCAATATCAGGTCGTGTATATACTTGAGCATACATCAAACTGCCCACAACCGACGAATAGGGAATTGTTCGCATTTGAGTTCTCTCACTATCATCCTGAGGGCATTGAGACTTAGAAAATTTATCACTTTTTACAATATGTGGTTTCCCAGGAGAACAAGAATGTTTATTAAACCTACTTAAAACTTGATCAATGTAGGTTTTCTAAGACAATCTAAGAACGCCTCTAGATCTCTCATAAAAAATCTGGATGCTCAAAACGTAAGAGATCTCACCAAGATCTTTCATATCAAAATGAGATGGCAACATGCGTTTTGTCTCAAACAGAAGCTCAATGTCATTTGCGGCGAATAATATATCATCAACATAAAGAACAAGAAAGACATACTTACTCCCACTGACCCTCAAAATATATGCATTGATCAACAAGATTCTCCTTGAAACCGCAAGCAGTAACAATCTCATCAAACTTTAAGTACTATTGTCTCGATGCTTGCTTAAGCCCATAAATGGACTTGTTAAGCTTACACACCATGTGATTCCTTTCCTTCCACTTGGAAACCATCTGGTTGTATCATATATACATCCTCAAATAGATGTCCATTAAGGAAAGCTGTCTTGACACCCATTTGATGCAGCTCGAGATCAAAATGAGCCACGAATGCCATAATAATCCGAAAGGAATCCTTGGTAGAAACAGGCGAGAAAGTGTCCTTATAATCAATGCATTGTCTTTGATTAAAACCCTTAGCAATAAGCCTAACTTTATACCTTTCTACCTGGCCTTCAGAATTATACTTGGTCTTAAAAACCCATTTGCAACCAATTTGCCTATAGCCACATGGTAGTTCAACTAAGTCCCATTGACATATCGATGTCATCTCATCATGCATAGCGTCCATCCAATATAAAGATTGAGGACTATCAATGGCCTCCTTAAAATAGACTAGATCAAGAGACATATCAGTATTAAACTCATGCTCCTACAAATAGACAATATAATTATCTGAAATTGCTGGTCTACGAATTCTTTGTGATCTCCTCAAAACAATATCATCTGTCCCCACATCTACATCAACTATAATGTCAACAACAGGGTCTTGGACAAGAGTACTGATTCCCTTTGTCAATGGTGGTGCAGCCGCTGATGGAGGAGTAATCTGAATAGGTATAACAACACGCTCCTCCCTAAATACAACTTCACGTGGCACGAAACTCCCACTGTCACTAACATCCTCAAAGAAAATGGCTCGACTCAGATTCAATAACTCTAGTAACATTAGAAGGGCAATAGAATCTAGAGCCTCTTGATCCCATACAATAGCCAACAAAATAACCAGTAATGGTCTTAGGATCAAGTTTCTTTTGCTGAGGATTATAAGGTCTTATTTCCGCTTTACAGCCCCAAACACGGAAATGATGCAAACTAGGCCTCTTACCTGACCATAACTCATAAGGAGTTTTAGGAACCGACTTACTTGGTACTTGATTCAAAATATATGCAGCAATTTTCAAAGCCTCACCTCATAAAAATTCAAGCAAAGTGGAATGACTAAGCATACACTCCACCATATCCATAAGCGTACGATTTCTTCTTTCTGCAATACCATTCTGTTCAAGAGTTCCAGTCATTGTGTATTGAGCCTCGATACCACATACTTCGAGAAATCTAGCAAAAGGTCCAAGATTTCTACTAGTTTCATCATATCTCCCATAAAACTCACCTCCTCTATTGGATCTTACCGCTTTGATTTTCTTATTTTCTGGAGTTCCACAGCAGCCTTGAAAGCCTTAAAAGCTTCCAATGAGTTTGATTTTTCTCAAATGAGCTCAATACAACCATAGCAAAAATAATCATCAATAAAGATAATGAAGTATCTATAATTTTCCAAAGCGGCAGGTGAAATGAGACCACAAATATTAGTATGGATTAAATCTAGAATATTCAGATTTCTGCCAATCTTTTGCTTTCTAGTTTTCGCAGGAAGCTTCCCTTTGATACAAGCAACACAAGTTTCAAAATCAGAAAAATCCAAGTCAACTAGAATGCCATCTTTAATCAACCTCTCCATTCTTTCTCTAGAAATATGACCCAACCTTTTGTGCCACAACATGGAAGAGTTTTCATTGGATCTAGTACGTTTAAAACCAACTATATCATTCACAACAGAGACACTAGAAGAAGCATGATCTAAAGCAGGAAGCAAGTCAATTTTATACAAACCATCATATAAAGTAGCAGTACCTACCACAACAGAGTCATAAAAGATTGTAGCCTTTCCATTTCCAAAATGAAAAACATAACCACATTGGTCCAAAATAGAAACAGAGGTAAGATTTCTTTTGATGGAAGGTATAAAAGCAGTATCAGAAAGTTCAAAACTTGCTTAGAAGCCAAAATAAGTCTGACTGCACCAATATGTTCAACTTTAACCTTCACACCATTACCCATATTTACTACCAACTCTGTATCAATTGGTCTTTTGCGGTTCCTTAATTTATGCAAAGAATTTGTAGTGTGAATGGTTGCACCAATATCTAGCCACCAAGTATTAGAAGGCACATCGACTAGATTAGACTCAAAACACACTAGTAGCGAACGTGTACCTTTCTTGTCTAACCAAGACTTAAATCTCCTACAATCAACCTTCTTGTACCCAAACAAATGATAGAAGTTACACATTCCCTTAAAACCTCCCTTCTTGGGCTCATTTGGAACATTCACACTAGCTTGTTGAGGAGGCCTTACATATTTCTTCATCTTACAGGAGTTGCTACTATTACCCTTGAAGAACTTCTTCTTCCCTTTATCAACAGTTACCATGAAAGCAGCATGAGACTTGGCCTTTTTCATCATCTCCTCTTCTTGAGTTACAATAGCAGTTATTTCACTCAAGCTCCATTCATCTTTCTGAGCATTATAAGTGGTCTTAAGTGCATCAAATTGAGGTGACAAAGATTCAAGTACTTGCCATACAAGAAAGCTATTTGCTAACTCAACTTTCATTCCTTTGAGCTTGATAAAGAAATGAGTAAGTTTCATGATGTGCTCTCGGACTCCACTAACCCCATCATAGGTTGTGGTAGTAAGAAGTTTCATCAGAGTTTCCTTTTCTGCCTTATCAAACATAGTACATTTCTTCCCAACGACATCAAGATATTCTTTAGCACTATTTGTATTAGCTATGCTCTGTCTGATAGACTTGTCAATAGTATACTTCATAATCATGAGACAAGTCCTATTAGAATGCACCCACTGCTCATAACGAGTCTTTTCAGCTGCAAAACTTTCACTAGTGGGTTCAACTGGCGCATCGACCCTCAAAGTCAAATCCAAATTCATGATAGCCAAGTTAATAGTGAGAGACTCATACCAATCCTCATAATTGGTTCCTGTTAGACTCGATGGCAGACAAAAAGAGAGAGACAGAGACGCATTGCCATAAGCTGAGGAGAATATAACAAGATTTATTATGCATGTGGAAGAATAAACATGCACCTATAAATGTCTCCTTTAGGCAATCTTATATCCATGCTAGAGTCTTATTCAAAATAGACTCTTATGCACTACGCTAGAGCCCAAGATACATAAAAGGCTCTTATGCATGATAAAACAAAATAATTAAATACAAGAACTTAAAATGACCCGCTACCGAGAGGATAAGACTAGGCCACCAAGTGCCAAGCACTTAACTATTATCTTTATCGTCTTAAGCATCCTATCAAATAATGGTTTGCTGACAGGGCAAATTCACTATTCGTATGGATCTTAGTATAATGTCATTAAGCAAAATTTGGATCAATATAACAATTCCGATAATTTATCATAACTAGTCCCATGAGAGGAGGGTGCATAGCCACTCCAAACCATCAGTATTACAACAAAATGACATAACCTTTCAAAAGAGTATCTCCACATAAAATTCTTTATTGCCACAATAAAATTATAAAATAGCACAACAGATATTTTTGAGGCAAGCATAGAAATGTAAGCGCTCGATTTTATAATTCGACAATAAAATTATAAATATTTGTGAGGGTTGCTAGACTTGAACCCCTGTTACATTTCTATCGTCATGGTAATAAAATAGCACAACATATATATAACAAAAATATCCTCTCTATCTCTCTCTCTCTGATACCAACGATTTGCGAAAATCTCTTAATGTCCAATGGAAAAAAAAGGAGTCAATAGATTTGACCAACATCTCATGAATTTCTTTATTTTACGGTTTGCAGAAACCATAAGAGATAAAACCCATCGAAAATCTTGCTATAGTGAACAAAAAGGTAAAAGAATACAACCAAGAAAAATAGGAAGATGGCTCTGATACCAACTGTTAGAATCAAAAGATGTGATAATTTCTTCCTATAATCAAAGCATGTGTTCAATAAAACTGAGAGTTCATACCTCCAATAACTTGTCATGGATTTTCCATAGAGCTTTAGAGTTCCTGCAAAGGAGGAAAATTTCCAGCTATGGAGAGAACTATACTCTACCCTCTTTGTCTGATTTTTGTTCTTACCCCTAAAAGAGAGAAGAGGAAGAGCAAAAAACCTATATAGAACTCAATGAGCTAGTTCTATTTTTAAAGTTAGGGTTGAGAGTAGGGGCCTCCATATGTGTCTATTAAAATGGCCCATCTCATTATGGGCCCAATGACTAAATGTTAATGCTAGTCCACTATTTACAAAAAAAAATGAAAAATAAAAAAAATACAAGATTCATAACTCTAGGGTATGCCATAGTGCCAGACATTCAGCCAGTGCAGGTTGTGTCACGTTGTTCTTTCATCCACAAGCAATGGCCATTACGTCACCCTTATCATATATGATTATAATGCCTATCCACATCCTCTTATTCTATTAGTCGAGAGAAGCATTCCAGTTGGCCTTTACAAAACTTTTGTATGGTTTTTTTCCACTTTTGCAATTTCCCCCAATCTATGTTGCAGAAGAAGTTCCCCTTGAACTCAATTGTGCTGATTGGAACTCTTGAAGGCCATCTTTTGCTGATCTTATTACTCTGCTAGGGCTTTAAGACCTTTCTTCAAATATGTATACATTCCTTCTTAGCCAAAATTTTCTTATGAAATAAGCTATTAGTTCTAAGTCAGCCTTGTCCAATTTCTCCATCAGTTTCTCCTAAAGGTTAAGAAAGTTATCTTCTATAGATCCCCACTTTTGAACTGGGCTAGGAGGCTCTGTCCACACATCATTTGTAGTTGGAAAATTCCAAATTACTTTCATAACATTCTCCTCCTCTCTAAAGCAGATAGGAGAAAGAGGGTTTTCCAACATTTTCCTGCAAAAAAGATTCTTCCTTGTTGCCAGTAACTCGTTCCCTACTTTCCCAAGAAATATTTTCACCATTCCTGGCACATTCAACTGCCAGATATGTTTCCATCTTGCTTCCGTGGTCTGTTCCATCTTGAACCCACTCTACTAATTGGGATACTACAGATTTGCTCAGCTTCCTTTCACAAAAATGGCCTTTACTAAATCTTCATTCCACTCGTTTGATGATCTATTAGCTCCCCTACCCTTGAATCACCCTCTATTATAGAAATAGGTGATTGAACGTAGTATGATGAAGGTGAAGGTAGCCACTTTTGACCCTATATTTTTATGTTCCTTCCATTCCCTACCCTCCATCTCAGTCATTCTTTCAATAAGCCAACAGATCCCCATATACTTCTCCATATCATAGAAGGCCTACTCCCCAATTTAGCTTCCAGTATAGAGGTTTTACTAAAATATTCTTCTTTGTATATCACAACTGCGATAGAGTTTTGATTCTGCAAAAATATCCAAACTTGTTTTGCAAGTAGAGCTGTGTTAAAACTCTCTAGATCCCTAAATCCCAACCCTCCTTTAACCTTCTGATACCCATCTTCTCCCAACTTCTCCACTAGACTTTCCTCTTGTTCTATTGATGTCCCCACCAAAACCTTGAAAATATAGTATTCAGGTCTTTACACAGCTTCTTAGGTATCTTAAATACACTTATTGTGTAGGTGGGAATAGTTTGTAAAACTGCCTTAATCAATATTTCTTTCCCTGCTTGGGTTAAGAAAATGTTCTTCCAGTTGCTAACTTTCTACCATACTTTATCTTTGAGGCTTCAGAATGTGTTGTATCTTGACATCCCCACCATTGTAGGAAGACAAAGATACTTATCATAACTTCCACACACCAAAGCATCCCCAACCCTCACAATTTGTTCTCTATCTTCTTCTCTTGTATTAGTGCTAAAGAACATTGCTATTTTTCTTTGTATAACAATTGTCCCGATGCTTTCTCATATTTCTGTAAGATCCCCTTCATTCTGTTCCATTCTTGAAGCTTAGCTCTACCAAACAATACACATTCATCTGCAAATAGCAGATGGTTAATTTTAGTGCCTCCCCTAGCCATTGTCACCCCTTTTGTGTGCCCTCTTTGGTCAGAATTGTTAAGTAAAATACTTAACCCTTCTGCACATATAATGAACAAATAAGGCGAGAGAGGATCTCACTGTCCTAATCCTCTAGATGGATAATACTGCTTTCTAGGTCTGCCATTGATTTGAACAGAATAAGACACCGAGGTGACACATTTCATGATCAATTCTGTCCATTTATCACAGAAACCCATCTTCTTCTTCATCTCCTCCAAGAATCTCCACTCTATCCTGTCATACGCCTCAGACATGTCCAACTTAATTCCCATGCTTCCATTTTTGCCCCTTTGTCTTGATTTCATTGAATGCAATGCTTTATACGCCACCATTATGTGTCTGTTATCAACCTTCTTGGTATGAAGGCACTTTGTGTGTTAGATACAATGACTAAGAGGATCTTCTTAAGTCTGTTAGCTAACACTTTTGATATAATTTTGTACAACATGTTATAGAGGCTTATAGGCCTATATTCACTAAAAGTTTTAGGGGTCTTGACTTTGGGAATAAGAGTAATAAAAGTATAATTCAAAGAGGGATTAAAAGTGTTACCATTGAGGAAGGAAATAACTGTTTCACACACCTCATCGCCTACTATACTCCAATGATTTTGGTAGAAACATGCCCCAAAGACATTTGGACCAGGTGACTTCAAAGGTGCCATCTGCTTGATTGCTTCTTCCACTTCACCTCTTGTAAAACACTTGATTAAAGCCTCATTCATCTCATCTATGACATTTTGGCTCCACCTACCTCAACCAGCTTTCAATGTCTTCTGATGAAGGCCCTTATAAGTAAAAAATTTCTCAAAGTAACAGTTGAAAGCCCTTTCAACTTCATCTCTACTTGTAAGGCTTCTATTGTTTGCATTGAAAATCTGCTTAATAGTGTTCTTTCTTCTTCTTTGACTAGCACATGCGTGAAAATATTTTGTATTTCTATCCCCAAGCACCATTCTCTCTTGACCCTTTGTCTCCAATTGAACTCTTCCTACTCTAACAACGTTCCCACTTCTCTTTGTATCCTGCTAATCTCCTCTACATTGTGTCTACCTTCATCTGCTAGCATTAATCATAGAGATTCTGTCTTTTCTTTATATCTCTGCTAGATTCCCACTTTTCTTATTTATGCTCTATTTTGACAGGCCCTTATTGCATCTTCTCATAAGTGATTGTATATTAAACTGAGGGTCTCTCTCAACTGTTTCTTTCACCCATTCCAGCCTTATCACTTTCTCACAATCTTCTTCAATGGCCCAACTAGCTTCATACTTGTAGCCCCTTCTCCCACACGTGTTGTTGTTCTTTGATGATTCCTTGAAGTAAGATGGGCTAGTGATTTTAACTGCTTGCTACCAACACCTCCACCCATGCATCCTTGTGATTCTCAACCCATTTCCCATTAGCAGCAATCTTATCAAGCCTTTCTTTTGTGAATGTTTCATCTACATGTCTATTGCTCCATGTAAATTTGTCTCCCCTCCAACCCAAATTATGTAAACCCCATCTCTAATGCATCTTTGAACTGCTCCATCTGTCTTTCCAACCTCAGTTTGCCTCCCACTTTGTCATCATTTGTTACAATCTCATTAAAATCCCTAATAGCACACCATGCTTGATGATTAGTTGGTTTTAGGGATGCCAACAACTTCCAAGCCTCCTGTCTCTTACTGGTCTATGGTTCTCCCCATAAAAGCCTGTTAGTAACCACTTCATTTTTGTCCCTACCTTACTAATCCATGCACTAATATGCCTTTGAGAATAATTCAAAACTTCTAAATTAACCTCACCACTCCACCATAGTGCCAAACCGCCCCATCTTCCTATAGGATTAACCACAAAACACCCATCAAGGCTCAATCTTCTTTTCAGCGTCTCTACTTTTCTAGCAATCATCTTTGTTTCCATAACAAACACTACATTGGGTTTCTTTTTCTTTACTGGGGAGCAAAGGTCTTGAACTGTTTGAGGGTTCCCAAGCCCTCGGCAGTTCCAACTTGAGATTTTCATTGCGATTGGCGGGGCTGTTTACCAGCCACTGCCAATTCAATGCCGCAAAAACTTTCAACCCCTTCACAGTCATATCTACCCTTCTTAGTGCGCTTTTGTGATAACCCAAAACATGATTTGATTACATCCGTGTTTATTTTGTTGCTTAGTATTATTTTAGGGCCATGAGAATATGTCTAGTTGGATTAAGGTCTTGGACTTGTAGATAGCAACCCAAGCCCATGTATATTTCGGCCACCATAAGAAACCCAAGTCCAAAAATCCTAGTAATGTTTGGCCCATGACCAAAAGGCTTTGCTACAAGTGCCATATGTCATGCATGCATAGCACTATGTACCTAGACGTGATAGTGGGCTAGGGGAGAGAGAGATAAGTGTTTGGGAAGCCAAGAGAGGGCATGCACGCCAACCCTAGCTTGGATGCCATATGTCATGCATGCAAGAGACCTTTTAGAAGAAAAATGGACCTAGAGATGGCCAAGGGACTTTTGGTCAACTCACCCACACGCCTACACCATGCTACTTAGCATGAGTTTGAAGTCCCAAGATAGATTTGCATAGGGAAGTAGTGCCTTGGGAAGACCAAGGGGATTTCCAAGAGGGATTTGCATGGGGAAGCCCAAGGGACAAAAAGGAGTGTCTGGTTTCCATACCACACGCCCATCCAAGGGATTCTCTTCAGATATTACCACTTGTCAAACATGCAAGGACCTTCTAGAAGGAATGTGAATAGACAACCACACGAAATGACCAACCTACCCTTACTTTGTCACCTTAGGGCTACAAAGAGGTTCTTGGAAAGTGAAAAGTCATCTAGGGAAGAGGCATTGGAAGATAAAGGATCACATGGGAATTGGGAAAAGAGATTGACGGCTGGAGCAAGGCACACGTCTATGCCATGTGTCACACATGCAAAGCCTCATTTCTGGGAGATGAAGAGACATAGAGAGTGATTTACATTTGTACCCTAAGATGCATTGTGTCTAGACGAAACAAGAGGAGCATAGAAGACAAAACGTTTTGCTAGGGCCAAGGGCCACACGCCTAAGAGATCCTTCCACCTTCCCAAGGCAATCCAAGGGTGTGAAAGGGGAAGAGACATTCGACTAGAGGGGGGGAGAAGAGATGACACTTGTCTTTCATGAATTGGACCACAAGCAACCAATGAGGGCTTGAGAGGAATTCTATAAAAGGGGAAGAGAGACACACGCCCAATGATTCTTCTTCCCTTGCCATTTTCGAAATTTTCTTATGCTATCCATCCTGCATACCACTTTACACCAAAACTTGAAGCTTTCTCACCTTTCACTCACTTTCCATCCATCCAAACAAGAGAGGCTACTCTTGTCTACATTCAAGAGAGGGTCACGACACTAGCAAGAAGGAGGCTACGGTGAGGATCTCTTACTTTCTATTTTCTTCACATCACTCACGCCTAACTCAAAGAGATGATGAATCTCCAAGGAATTCTAGATTTTCGGTACACACACACTAGTTCAAGGTTGTTTCATCTTGAAATAACCTAGGGTTTTTGAGAAAAGAGAGGAAGACGAGATCTTGAGGACTTAGAACCTCCACACTTTCGGCCACCCACATGAACCACACACACACGTTCAAGATCCAACCAAGAGTCATGGATTTTGAAGGGTTCTCATGTCAAGAAACCCTAGAATCGAATGGTCTTGGAATTTCCATGAGCAAGAGACAACCTGAAATCACACACACTCATGCACACGGATTAGGGTTTTTGAAACCCCTATTCTAATGGTTTGCACATCCCATTACAACTTGCTATATGTTTTCTCAAAGAATTTTTGTAAGTATACACTTAACCTAGTTTGGTTAACATACGTATATACTTGTATAAATCTTTCATTGTTATTCTCATCTTTGAATGCTAATCTATGTTTTTGCTTGGTTGAATATATTGCTTTGACTTGTATAAGATCATGAGAGAATGTTATATGTTTTGGATCTATGATGAAAATGCCATCAATCTCATGCTTATGTTTCGGTTTTGCTTGATGTTTCTCACATCATGAAGTTTTGACTATTGTAGTGTTGTATCTTTTGAGTTCCTATGATGTTGCCATGATTTCATGTTCATTTCATCCATACCATGACTATTGTTTATTATGCTTCAAGTATGAAACATGTTTAAGTGAAGATTTTCTATGTAACATGCCTTTGAAGTTTCGGCCAAGACATTTTTGTTCATGTTCATGAAATTGTTTTGATGTTTCACATGTCCCATATTATCATGCCATGATTTGAGTATGTTATGTTTAATGAGTTCCTGCACAACATCTCACATGTCACATGTCTAGTATGAGAAGGATCACATCTTAAGTCTCATGTCATATGCATTTGGGTACAAGGTTTTTCAAAGAAAAAAAATAAGTGTCTAAAATGCTTTATCACGACTCCAAATGCTAGGACGGAGGAATGTCCTGGTGGAGCTCTTCTGTCTACTTTGGAGTGCTTAAGAATAGAGTGGTAAACCCTAAGTTGACAAAGAACCGTTGGCGTGCTTCAAATGAATCTTTTTGGAAAGGATGTCGGAGGGAAGTAGCACTTGACGCTAGTGGGTAACATGGCTAAGGCAAATAACTCGATGAAGTAATGTCGTATTATCATGATATGAATATGAATAAGACGTAGTCACCACGGTGTACACCGTTGGTGGTGCGGTAACTAGCAGGAACACGCGATGCATAGGGGAGTCGTGATGTGTCCACATGTATTATAAGAACAAGACAATGAGCCTACATAATATGGATCACATGATATGATATAATATGATATGATATGTTTCGAATCACTTGATTAACATGATATGAAATGATGATAAAAGAATATTTTTCGAAAAGTCAAAAAATCTGTTACATGTCTTTTGAAAAAGGTCAAGTGCATAAGTCAAGTTTTTGGGTCACGTCATGTGTCAAGTACATGTTCATGCATACATTCCACAGTTTGCCACTTCTATGCTTATGTTAATCATTGTATGTTAGTGCTTACTTGCTGAGATTTCTCGAAATCTCATTGTGGTAGTTTCCACTACATTCCCCATTCGGAATGATAGAAGTTGTGACAGGTACCCCAGACTCCATAAAATCATGAAACTAGATGGCTCCATGATAAAGGATGAGTATACAGTGAAGGCTCGTCATGAATTTACTGCAGATGTTTTAAAGTACACAACCCCACTTCTCATGGAGATTTTAGCTAGCATTAGCGAGACCGAGATTGATACTACGGTTACCAACCCAACAGAAAACTTAAGATTTTGGTGGAACATGGATCAGTTGTCAACATTCCTTAAGCGAGCCTCTGAGACTACGACTGAAGTAAAAGAAATGGCAAAGGACTTGGAACTTTTGGCACCCTTCAGAAATCACATGGGGTCTTTTGGTGTTTGACTCCAAATGGAGCCGTAGTAATGAAGAGAGTGGGAACTTGAAATACTTTGTGGTGAAAAGACATGATTGGAGGTTTACTTTTGAGAGACATGACTTGAGGTTTACTTTTGTGGAAACAAGTTATTTTTTATGGTCCTGTGTTTTGGGAAAATGAACATAACCATCTTTTGGGTACTTTTGAAATGAAATCTTTTGACGATGGCAATGTTTGGGTTATGCACAGTTTTACGGTACCATGTGCTAAGGCGCTTTAGGTGTTGCCTAGTTTCACACGAACCATATATATTCAGTTGCATTACTTGTTGCATACTGCTAGTATATCTAGGAGCATTGCATCTTATCTGATATGTATGAGGGGTATGTAGCCATGTGTTATATGTCACGACATTTCAGTTACCGTCCAATCCCAAGCAGGGGCTGGGGGCGCCACACATTTTCCTTTAAATTACCATCAATTCCATCACTCACTCCTCTTTTAGCAGGAATACAACAAATTGATGGTTCAGACTCCTTACCTTTGGCTCGAGCTCTCCTCTTCCATGCTCCATTGTACTGAGTCTGTCCTCTTGCCTCTTTGTCACTTTGCACGTTATTTTCTGTATGGGCCTAAAGCCGAAGGGTCTTAAACAATAATTATGGTACCAATTTGAAATCTCTATTTCATCCCAAAACCATACATCAAGCCGATTCAGGTTCCAAACTTGATCCATCCTCAAACCCAATAGATTTAGCCTATACTATTATGACATAAAGTTAAGACTTCATTCATCCTTGTCTAAAAGCTTCTTAATATCTACTATCAATTGCAAAACAAGCTCTATATAATTATAGTTGAGAGCTAGAGGATAAATCATGTACGTAATTAACTAGCAATACTTACATTATCATAGCTAGATAAACAAACTTATTAGCTAGATAGCTGTCTTGCTTTCTAGGTACACATGCGTGTTATAGATCAGAAAACTCAGTCACACCAATTAGTTCGATTATTGCTTAGCTTCCCGAACCTTATCGGCGCGCTTCCACTTCCAGCTTATGGTACTGATTCTATTCAAAGATGCCAAAAAGTATCTTTTTTGTTCAAAATATAAGGCCTTCTAAGATGATGAATGATGATATTCCTAGTTTCCCACATTTTTCCAAAAAAAATCTATAAAACAAAGTAGATATGTGGGATATATTATACTATTTCGTAACTTTTGCATAGCTATCTAATAAATATTTTTTTTTCTTTTAAATTGATTTTTTTTAGTTTTAAAAAACTATATTTAATTGAGAAATATTTTAATCACAAAAAAATTTCACAAAATTAAAAATATAAATTGACGTAATTTAATGTGATATGACATTAAATCATAAAGCTAATATAAATTGTGCAATATTAGTAAATGGATCATTTCTCACACTAGAAAAGGGGCGGTATCAGTTGGAGCTCTGGGCCAGGAAAAACTAAATAAAGTTACTTTTTTAATATTATTTGCAAGGTAGATTGTCACTACAAGAGAAGAGGTTCCAAAAAACTGTGATTTTGTCTAAAAATATATTTTGGGAAGAAAAACATTTGTCCCAAGGTCATCCCAATATCAATGTCCCAAAATATTTTTTGAGACAAAAAATTTCAATTTCGTTCTAAAAAATATCTTTTAGGATGAAATTGAGCAAAACTTTAGATAGTGTTCGAACTGAATTTTTTTTAGGACGATTTAGTTTCATCCTAGATTTCTGGTCAAATGGTAAAACGATTACGTTTGACCTGAATTATGTTTGAAAGCATACTTAGTGGGTGGTCGACGGAAATAAATTCATTCGAACGGTTTACGATTGTTGTTCAAACATTTATTACGGATTTCGTTCGAATGTTCTCTATCAATGTTCGAATGGTTTGACTGCTTTTGTTTGAACGGTTTTTGGTTGTTCGAATAGTAAGTACTTGATTTTACCTAATAATGAAAAACCAAATACAGATACATAACATTTTAAAAAAATACATTACAATTTGTTCAACACACATAAAAGTAGTCTCATAAGTGCAAACAATATAAATAAAACAGTACTAGTGTTCATGTACAAAAATAGATATAAAATCTATAAGTATAATGTAAATCAATTGTTAGGAGGTCTGAATTGTTGCATAAGCATCTGCATTTGGAGTTGCAACTCTCTCTTGAACTCCTATTGTTGTTGTTCTTGTTGTTTCATTCGCATCTCCATATCTGTTTGTTGCACCATTTGAGCATCTAACTAATGTTGCCTTATCCTCAATTCCTCGATCTCAGACCTTACTTCCTTTAATGCTCTAGAGTTGTTAGAGGCATTGTTGGATGATGTGGTAGAGCTAGAAGGTTTGACACAGCGATCCAAACTCCTCAAATATCCTGAATGTGGTCTCATAACTTTTGTACAAATTTCAACATCACTTGTTGAAAAGTTTTTATTTGGCAAAGATTCAGCTCGTAGGTCAACCATTTTTTTTCTATATATAAGACAAATAATTAATATAGTCACAAATATTCAAATATGTTTAATGAAAACAGATAATAATACTTACATAATTTTCCGGACATCAGGATAAGTCCACTCTCCATTACGATCAATATGTGATGCATCATATAATTTTGTCAGATCGTAGTTGGTATCTGACTCTTGCTACAAGATACATATTTTATAGATATAAAGTCATTACTATTAGGATAAAAATAAATCTGCAAGTACACAGAATCGTAACAAGTAATAAAGTGTTTTAAAGAAAACGGATGTCGAACCCACAGGGAATAACTAGGCTATTGAGTATTGAAATTGAGTAAATTAATTACTATTTAGAAAACCAAAATTTGAAAAATAGATTATCTAAATTAAACTGAAGACAAAAGCATTAAAGTTGAGATTTCTAAAGAAAATTAGAATAGATTTCGAGTGTTTGATTTCACCTATAAAATCCCACACAATTTATTCTTCATTGTCATAGAATTCCAATTATTCCAAGTTGATGATAAAAATCCCTTAACTATTCAATATTTTCTTTCAAGTAATACCAAAAATATCTCTAACCAATAACTTCATATCTCTATGTGAATTTAACTAATTGGAGACTCATTAAGTTCTTTGGATTTTTCTTGAAAATTACACTAGTTGAAGTAAAGTATCTCTACTTTCGCTCAATTAATGGTGGTTAATCCTAAAAATTTAATCACAAATCACCATAAAAAATCACCTCTCGGTCTCACTGTGATTCAATAGATCGAACAATAGTTAGCTAGAAAATTGCAAGCATTAAGAACAAGGAATAAACACTCAATCATGGAAATATTGAAAATAAAATAATTTGGAATATAAATTGTGCGTTCAATGCCAGGCTACATCAAAGTTCTAGAAAATAAAATTAGTTCATAATGAAATTAAAAAGAAAAACAATAAAATTAGTATTCTTCGTTGGAGTTAGTTGATGAAGCATGCGACTCTCGCTTTTGCTCCTCTAGATCTACCTCCTTGAAAGAAACTCAAATAATAAACTCTGAACTATCGAAACTTAAACTCAGACTCTCTAAACAACTAAAAAAAAGACACTCATATTCATCCCACAAGACGAGATTAAATAGATGTTAAAACTCAAATATGGAAACAAGATAAATGCGACTACAATCTAACCTGCAAATCTGGAAAATAGTTTCTAAAGATAAATGTTAACGTAAAATGAATTATCCCAAGAATAACGGAATTATCTAAAATGGAAGATTCAGTAATAAGCAGCTTGATTTACAGAGTTCGAGAGGATTTGGTCGCCGACAGATTGATTGCAGAACTCGGATTTGGTGGTCAGCAGCAGATTGATCTCGGTTGGGAGGAATTATCCCACCAAGTAGATGCCATGTGCGCTGAATATAATTGGTCTCCTCGCCTACTGAGTGGAAAGACTCCTGATCAGGATGATAGAACCCTCTCGCCAACCTACCGAGAGGTAAAGTTGCTTGCCCTTTTGTCTCATTGTTGCCCAAGATGTCGTTTAGGTTGGAATTTTAGTTGGTCATTTAGACTAGTCGCCCAATCTAGCCGCCTAGAGCCTTGTTGCCAAGTCTTTGCGCCTTCTGGTCGTGAGTCTCCTCACCTACTTAGAGGTAAGTCTTCTCGCCTTTGGGCGAGAGAAATATCTTTGCTGCCCACGGGACAAGGCTCCTCGCCCAAATCTCATCGGCTCTCTTCAGATCTCGCTGCCTCTCATCGGCTCTCTTCAGATCTCGTTGCATCTCATCGGTCTGGATCCGTAGTCTTTTCTTTTATACCAAAATACTCTCATTTTGCACGAAATCTGTTCATTCCTTCAAATCCAAGAAAATAAAGAGAAATATGTAGAAATAAAATAAAATCAATAGTATTGAAAGGAAAATGACACTTTTTATAAATAAAAAAGTGATGAAAATCACATAAAAATAATACTTATCAATTACAATACATCCAAATAACAAATTATATACAATTAAATATATAAAATATTATTACCAATTTCTTAGAGAGACAATGGAAAGATCTTGAGCCTGCATGATGATTAATCTTCAATTTTGATCTATTTTTGATTTGTTTATATAATCTCGCTCCTGCATAGAAGTAGTAAATATTAGCAAGAGAAAATGATAAAATATGACACATAAAACAATTTATTTACCTTGTATACTGGATCTTCAAACATGTCACAAAATGTTTTCCAATTGGAAGGTCGGATATCTTGAAAAAGATGTTGGTGTGTCTTGTCCTTGTTCTTGAACTTATTAGAGCATTGGCATTGCCAAGTCTAAATTTTGGCTAGAATTTTAAGTTTTAGCTATAGCAGTAACCTTTAGCTAGGTGAATCCACATTGGACTAGCCATCTTAAAATCAAAATAATAATATAATATTATATATTTTAATAATATTTTACAAAAATTTTTTTATATATATTTTGCAAATAAACTTCATATATTAATTAATAATTTATCTTTTACTTAAAATTATTGTTTACAAACTATTTGTTTCCTCAACCTAATATTAACATTTTATACTAATATTAACCAAGATATTTAACCACATCCATTAGAATACTATAATGCTAATATACAAACAAATGCATGGCTGAACCACACATATTTCTCCCAGAAAAATGACCGTAGAGAAATTCACATATTTAAAGCTTTTCCTTGAAAAAAAGAGAGACGGAGAAATCAAAGTTTAAATCCGATGTTATTACTCAAGTAGTGTTTGAGACTGTACTTTCACAGTGATCCTAATAAAAGGGGGGGTGATTCCAGACGCCATTCTTGTGGGGCAAACTAGCTACGAGCCCTATAGTTACAGAGAAAGAGAGAAGAGGGACGAACGAGGGAGAGAAGGTTGTGGGTTTGAAGAGAGAGAAAAGAATGAGGGAAAGAGAGAAGGAAGGGGACGTTGATGAAACAATAAAATAATGGGATGGATGATGAACAGTAACTCGCCAATAATGGAGAGCCCCCTTAATTTACTGTAGCTCACATGTTAAATTTTGGAGCATTGGCTATTCCAATGTAGAAGTTTTTTCTCACATATAGTCAAATTATAGATTTGCATTGGCATTTGGCTAGTCCAATGCTAATGCTCTTATAATGCTCATGAAACCTCACCTTATATTTGCAGAATGTATTACACATAAGCTCATCAACAATCTTAGACTCCTCTCTCTGACCAAAATTTAGTTTGAAATCATACTTGACAAAATATATAAACAAAAAAATTATCATTTACATATTCTATATTTTGCATACATATTAAATAATTTTATAAATCAATTAAACTTTACCAAACAACGCTTCTTGATAACCTCTTTCATATTTTGTGAGAATTTATGCCATGAACTCGTAGCCAAAGGTGCATAAGTTCATGTAAGAGCACCTACATGCCATGCAATCCAAGCTGCTAGTTGTCTTTCACCTTCAGTATGTTCATCAGGAATGTTACCTTAATCATACTTACTTTACGATATTTTTTTAATGTCATGCTTCTAGTAGTACATCTTTATCAGTTTTAGTTGACCATTCGCCCTAATCATTTGTAGATACTTCAGATGAGTCAACATTTTCCTCAATTTTTCATCAACAACTTCAGTCTCAATATCTTCTCTATGTAATGGAATTATCTCATACTTGCTCAAATCGACAAACAAATTAAAGACGGGTTGACTCTATTGCTATGCTTATTGAGTAGAGGGCTTATCTTTTTCTTCGTCTTGTCCCTCTGCCTCGGGGATAACATCATATATATTTCTTGGAGAAAACTTTTGTACCACTTGCCATTGATTTCCTAACTCAGGATCATCTAAGTAGAATACATGAGATGCTTGGGAAGCCAAACCAAAAGGATCTTCATACCATTTTTGCAATGTATTAATACTCAAGATATATTCATCATCACGCACTCCTCTTCGAGAACTGCCTAAATTCCATCAATCACATTTAAACAGATATACCACAAGTCCCCCCAAATATCTCATTCCAATGATATTGACATTAATCCCATAGAAATCGATTGTTTTCTCCGTCATGAGTTCCTTCGATTAGGACATCACTATTTTGTATTTTCCTATAACGTTCTTGATTCATTTTGTGAAATCCACTTTCCTGAGAAGTATATGCAGAATATTGAACAACGCGTCTCGAGGGGCCATGCGCCAATGTACACAGTTCATCTGAGATATTGCTTGTATTACTCACATGCATTTATACAACCTACATATTGAATAAATCGTAAACATACAAAAATAAACAATTATAATTTACATGTGGTAATTCAAACTCTCATCTGTAATGTCATTACTCGTTGTTCAAAACATTTGAGGAACTCCTCTTTATGTTTCTGGTTTATGTCATTTACTCATAGTCCTTTGAGACGTTAATATGTTTATTGAAATTGAAGATTACCAAATAATTTATAATGTTATATTTCTTTTAAGGAGATTGCAATATTAATTAACAAATAATTACAACTTATTTCAAGTGGCTCTCTCTATCTGAGGACAAGTTTTTAGCATGTACCTCTCAGCTTTCTCGAACTCTCTTCAATATGAATTATAATCATGCGCTGCACCAAGTGGACGTACATGTTGGGAAAACAAAGAAAACCCATTTCGTTGTTTTGCTTGTCAACATCAAAGTTTCTTTCCGGCCGATTAAATCTTTCGCTTGAGATGTTCTTGATGTTGCATGTGTCAGGGCTTCTGGTTAGATGGATATAGTTTGGAACACACACACACACACACACTGTGGATTGCAATAGGTGGATTGCTTGTGATAGGGTTATTGAATTCCTAAGATTGTTTTGATATGTGAATATGGAAAGTGTGACTTGGTGGCCTTTGTGTGTGATTTTCTTTGGTCTCTTTCATCTCTTTTGCATAGAAATAGTTAGGGACTAGCAATAAGCAAGTTGAGGGGCATGATGAGTGTACGAAAATGCACTCTAAATACCCTATTATTGGACTAAAATGCTAAAATATGAATAGAAATTATAGGAATTAATTTGTATTCTTGAATTGAGTTTCTATTTACTTTGGAATACTCATAAGCAGATTTTTATGTTTAATTTCAGAGTCTATAAAAGAGCAAGTCAAAGCTAGAGAAATTCGAAAGACTTTCAAGTGGGCAAGACGTTGTAACAACCTATGAACTTTCAACGAGTGTATAACTCTTTAGAGGCCTCGGGTTCTTAGAGGCCTGATCCGTTTAGATTCTTTGGGTTTTCCATCTTTGAGATGTTGACTGTAAAAATGTGGGGTTATTTGTAAGCCTTGGGTTTTTTTTTGGGTTGTGATGGGTTTTGTTTAAATAGTGGTCTATTATTTTTGTTCTAGTTTTTCTTGATTATGGGCTTGTTTTTTCCATGGTCCTTTCTTGTAACCACGGTATTCCTCCGCCATAAGTGAGGGCTTTATTAATGAACTTTGGGAGGGGTCACTATTGGACATGTGACTTCCTGCTCTTTTTAAAATTAAAAAAAAAAAAAAATAACTCTTTAAATAAGGATGGAGTTTGAGAGTAATTCGGATCAAGAGAAAAAGTTGGAATCCAAAACGCGCTAGAGGACAGCCTGTATATATTTTAGTATTTTAATCGTAACTTTCCACTCACATATTAGATTAATGCGATTCTTGATGCGTTGGAAAGCTATCTTAAAAGGTTACAAATTTACTCTAATAGGGATTTCTAAATTCAAATTTCTAAAGCGTGTACGTGGCTGCCAAGATGAGTCCTAAAATTTAGATAATTTTAAATGCGGGAATCATGAATACATTAGGGTTTCTTTCCTATCTTATATAAGCATATCATTAGTACGGAATTGGGGAGTTTTGGAAGGGAGGAGACACATTTTTTAAAAAGGGAGACGGCTCAGTTCTGAAGAGAGGAGAAAAATTCTATTTTTATTTATTTTTAGTTCTTCTATGGAGAACTAAATCTTGGGTAAAGCCTAGGCCGGAAATTGATAGGTGAAAATATTTTGACTTTATTTCAATTCATAGATTAAATTTTATTGTTTAAAATTCTAGGATTCAATTCTCTATTCATTTTAGATATTATAAGTTTGAGACAATTATATTAAATCTTGCTATGGTTTGATTTTGTTGAGCTATAGAATTATGAATATATGGCTGTGACTTAAACAAGCTTTTCATGCCATTGATGTATCTTTTGCTGCATTATTGTTTGAGAACATAATGTCGTCTTTAGATCTAATATTCATTTTTATATATGAAAACTGTGGTTTATAAAGGGAGAATAGATTCTAGAATTAAATTTGAGAAAGTAAATGAATATAATGTCATATATTCCAATTAGGAATTTGGGGTTATACTTCTTATTTTTTTTGAAGGAAACATACTCGTTTCATTAATGAACTAAAGTTACAACTGTGACTTATCTATACATGGAAAAAATCCAAACTATAAGCCAAACTACGCATCAGCTATGGGGCTTCCCCACACACAAATTTCTTTGTGGCAGACTTTGTCTTAACTTCTCAACAAACTCTCTCCTAATAGAGAAAGAGCTCTATAAAACAAAACTTGAAGGCCCCCTTTGTCCTCCTAGGGAGGAAAAGTATGGGACACAACTATGGACACTAAATCTAATAGCATATTTCTATTTTATTAAATACTAAAATAAACAAATAAAACTACAAATAAAACCCATTAACAACTAAACTACAGAACCATAAGCACTGGTGTGACCCCGGATATCACGCCTATTGCAAACATCAGCATCTTGAGCCCTGATGGTATGAGCACCCAACTCACGCATGGACAAAACAATCTCCACTGTGCAGGCAACTACATAATTCTTAATTGTGAATATAGTTTGGATTGAAAAAGTTAGAGTATTGGATCCAGTTAATGGAAGCCCAACGCTTTACTTGCCTTCTTATCCGCGCCCTAATCTCATTTTAATTACGTGCTTTAAGTAGAATTTTCATATTCTTATCATATTGTAATTTGATCTTTCCTTTTAAGCTTGCGTCTTGTTGTGCTTCTTCCGACTCCCTGTGGATCGACACCCTGAACTATACTATAATACCGCGTACTAGTTTGGGTGTAATCAATAAGCATTCACACATTTCTCCATTCGCATTATATATTTTTGCAGTAAATTTACATTCAAACATTTTATTTTACGTTCGAACAACGATTAACCTATACGTTTGAATGGTGTAATAATTTGTTTGAATGGTAAGTCAATATCCCACTAAATTTAGTAACTTAACCCACCAATTCCTCGTTCGATCCTATATAATATCTGTTCAAAAGTTTATTTTATTATGTTCGAAAAGATTTTTGCAATTAATTTCCATTCAAACTCTTTACTTGACGTTCGAACAACAAAACAGTGTAGTAAGTTGTTCAAAAGGTAAGTCAATGTCCTGCTAAATTTAGTCACTTTATGTGCAAATTTCTCGTTCGACCATATATAATATCCACTCGAATGTTTATTTTATTATGTTTGAACATTTTAGTAAATGTTTGAACGAATATTTTATTAGGGATGAAATTTCTCGTAGCTACCTATACCATTCATACAAAACATTTACCGTTCTAATGATTCATGACTTCCTTCATTTTTTAGGGACGAAATTTGAATTTAATCCCTACACAGCTTCCATATTTGTGAGAGAGGCCAACCCATCATCTTCTTTGTAACATGATCGACTACTGAAGTGGCGAGATGGCGAGAGGCTGGGACAGAGGGAGGCAAAAAAATACAAAAAGGGCCAAAGAGGCTTTGAATAATTTCGTAATGAAAAACATCATTCATATTCAGGGAATTATGATTGTGAGTGGAGAAATCCCCAAGGACAGGGCTAGGATGAATACCAGGCCCAGACCCGCGTGCGGCATCCGGGTGGGTCGATCATAGGCCAAGGCCCGCACCTAGGACTTGGGATGGAATGGCCTGGCCCAAGAAGTTCAGGATGTGGAATCAGATGTTCTAACAAAAGGGTGGGGTAAATGGCATAACCGGACATAGAATCAGGTCCACTGACAAGGCTGCCTTGACCCTGAAAGGGCAGTCTGGCGACCAGGGTTGGCCGACCATCAGGGCCCTCCTCACCCTTGACATAGCCGCCCCAGGGCCACATCGCATTAAATGCAATAGAGGCCAGCACACCACAAGGGAGCCACGCCACATTTAATGTGCCTAGGGTCGGTGTGCAGCAGAGCACCAACCTTAGTGCCAGCAATGGTCCAAGCTAGGACTGACAGGTTTGGCATGGAGCAGGGTTTGGCAAGAATGTGTGATCACAGTATGGGGCAGCCCACCGGTCACTATCACCTTGGGGTCAACCTCGGCCTGGTATAAATACCCCTCTCTTTGTCGAGAGGGGGGGTTACTCTCAATCTTGAATATTGTTTGCTACCTCATTCTTGCCTCTATACTCTCTTTTCCTTCTTCACCCTTAAATTGACTTGAGCGTCTGAGGTACAACGACCCCCGAGCTCCCCATTCTCCTCCTTGCAGGGAAGTGCACAAGCGCTACCAGTGTGGAGTGGCCCAGACACGTGAAACACGACATCAACATTGGCGCCATCTGTAGGATCTATTTTCCTACGAATCGCATGTCCTTTGTATGCCGGCAATGACACGCTCTCAAGCCTTGCGATGAAAGAAAGAACAATTTGACGCAATGGGAGGAAGAGCCAGCGAGCAAGCGGCAACAACATAGAAACTCGAAGGAACGCGAGAAGAGGTAGGTCTACCTCCTGCCCCGCCCCTGACAGAACTAGACGAGGAAGTAAGAGACGAGGAAGCTCTACGGTAGGCAAAGCCCAATGAAACACTGGACCTGGTCCCAGTGGACCCACAGAGACCTGAGCGCACCATCCAGGTAGGAACAAAGATGATCCCTGAATTGAGCCGATCCTTAAAACAGCTCCTCACAAACCACCGGGACATGTTTGCTTGGAGCCATGATGAGATGCCCAAAATGAACACTTCTATCATCGAGCACCGCCTCAACGTGGAACCCAAGGCGAAGAGAGTCAAGCAGAAACGCCGAAGCTTCAGTGCGGAGAAGTACGCACTGAAGCTTTAGGTGGACCGACTTCTGGCCGCAAGGTTCCGGGAAGTGCACGACCCCGAATGGTTGTCCAATGTAGTATTGGTGAAGAGTCGAGTGAAAAGTGGAGGATGTGCGTCCACTTCACCAACTTGAACAAGGCTTCCCGAAAGACAGCTTCCCGCTCCCGTGTGATAGTAGATTCAACGGTAGGACACCCCTTACTCAGCTTCATGGATGCGTATTCTGGGTACAACCAGATTAGGATGAGTGCAGAGAACGAGGAGAAAACGACCTTCATCACTAACCGGGGTCTCTACTGTTACAAGGCCATGTCGTTCGGCCTCAAGAATCCAGGGGCGACTTATCAACGGTTAGTCAACCAGATGTTCAAGGAATCGATCGGCCCAAACATGGAAGTCTATGTGAACGACCTACGGGAGGCCTTTCAGTACTGAGAAAATACAATACGAAGCTCAACCCGTTGAAATGCACATTTTGTGTTGAGTCGGGTAAGTTCCTAGGGTTCATGGTCTCGAAACGAGGCATCGAGGCCAACCCGGAGAAATTCAAGGCAGTCGTTGATATGCCCCCGCCGTGGACGATCAACGAGGTATAGAGGTTGGTAGGAAGAATTGCTGTGTTGAGCTGATTTATCGCAAGGTTGACCGACCGCTGTCTTTCCAGCTTCAAAGTCCCCAGAAAGGCACATGAATGGGATGATGAGTGCAACCAGGCTTTCGATGAGCTCAAGAAGTATCTGCCCCACCCACTACTTCTTAGCCAGACCAGCCCGGGGGAAGACGTAACGGTATATCTAGCTATGACCATGAACGCCGTACTGATCTGTTTCGAGGGGGGAGAACAATGGCCTGTTTACTACATGAGCTGTGCGTTTAGAGGAGCCGAGGCCAGGTATCCCCACACAAAAATGCTAGCCTTCGTATTGGTCATCGCTGCAAGGTGACTGAGACCTTACTTCCAAGCCCATATGATGAAGGTATTCACCCATGTACCCTTCAGGAAGATATTACAGAAGCCTGATGTGTCGAGTCGCATGAAAAACTGGGCGATTGAATTGAGCGAGTTCGACATCGAGTACTTTCCCCGGACGACGATCAAAGGACAAATCTTGGCAGATTTTGTGGCTAAATTCTATGATTTTCTAGAAAAGATAATTGTGACACCCTAAGGCAAACCCTGACAGGTCTACGTTGATGGCTCGTCCTGCCAAGCTAGCGGGTGTAGGGGTGCACATAATCATGGAAGCTGAAGAAGAACTCAACTATGCAATCAAACTTGGTTTCAAAACCACCAATAATGAGGCCGAGTACGAGGCGCTACTGGCAGGAATGACAGTGGTCAGGTCGTTGGTAGCAACCAAATTCGAAGTAAGAGCTGACTTGCAGGTAGTGGTTGGTCAAGTCACGGGGCAATTTGCCACCAAATGTGAAAAACTAAAGAAGTACCTCCAGCGAGTGGGGGAGGAGCGCGATCGTTTTAGGTATTTCCACATCCAGCATATCCTGAAGGGAGAAAACTACAAAGCAGTCCGCTTGGCAAAGGTCGCCTCGGACCCGGAAGAAGCACCCCTCCCGTATAACACCATGGTCCGAATTGTAGACACACCGGCCATTAGAGTATGTGTATCAACAGTCTAGCTGTCGTAGTCACTATAGTGGGTGGGAGACATTGTAAGGTTCCTTGAGGGAGGTCAGGTCCCGAACAGTCGGTCGGTTGGAGGCCAGGAAAGTCAAAAACAGGGCGGCACATTTCATGTTAGTGAAGGGAGTCCTGTACAGGAAAGGTTTCTTTGAACCTCTCTTAAGATGCATCTCTCCTAAGGAAGCTCAAAACATGCTGGACGAGGTACATGAGGGAATATGTAGAAACTACTCGGGCGGAAGAGCACTAGCCGCGCGAGTAATGCGGGCGAGGTACTACTGGCCCAATTCCCTTCGAGACGGGAAGGACTTCGTGAATAATTGCTCTAAGTGCTAAGAGCATGCATCGATCCCCCACTGCCCTGCAGAAGAGTTAACCTCCATCGTCTCCCCTTTACCCTTTGTAGAATCGGGACTCAACCCATTCCCCCAGGGCATAGTGGGGTGAAGTTCAGGGTGGTGGTAGTCGATTACTTCATGAAATGGGTGGAGGTAGAAGCACTGGCAACGATCACGGCCCGTGCTATAACAAGGTTCCTATGGAAGTCCATAATCTGTCAGTTCGAGATCCATCAGAGCTTCATATCTGATAATGGCAGGCAGTTCGATTACTCCCATTACTGGAAGTGGTGTGTAGAGTTCAGGATTAAGGCCAAGTACTTATCTCCGGGACACCCCCGTGCAAACTGACAAGTAGAAGCCACTAATAAGACACTGTTGAATATTCTGAAGAAAAGGTTGGGAAAGCAAAAGGGGAGTTGGGCCGAAGAACTCCCCAACGTGTTATGGGCCTTCGTGAAGAATTGCTCTAAGTGCCAAGAGCACACATCGATCCCCCACTGCCCTCCAAAAGAGTTAACCTCCATCGTCAACCCTTTGCCCTTTGTAGAATTGGGACTCAACCCATTCCCCCGGGGCAAAGGGGGGTGAAGTTCATGGTGGTGGTAGTTGATTATTTTATAAAATGGGCGGAGGCAAAAGCACTGGCAATGATCACGGCCCGTGCTATAACAAGGTTCCTATGGAAGTCTATAATATGTCGGTTTGGGATCCGTCAGAGCTTCATATCGGATAATGGTAGGCAGTTCGATTGCTCCCATTACCGAGAGTGGTGTGCAGAGCTCAGGATTAAGGCCAAGTACTCATATTCGGAACACCCCCAAGCAAACTGACAAGTAGAAGCCACTAACAAGACATTGTTGAATATTCTGAAGAAAAGGTTGGGAAAGCAAAAGGGGAGTTGGGCCGAAGATCTCCCCAACGTGTTATGGGCCTACCGACCATCCGTTAGGACCTCCATGGGAGAGAGGCCCTTTGCCCTCGTATATGGGACTGAAGTTGTAATCCTAGCAGAGGTGGGGCTGCCCACCGATCGAGTACAACACTTCAACCTGGACTGCAACAACGGAGGAGTGAAAGAAAAATTGGACCTCCTGGAAGAAAAACTGGAAGAGGTAGCAAGTCGGATGGTGAGCAACAAGCAAAAAGTCGAGCTGTACTTCAACAAGTGGGTCCAGCCCTGGGGATTCAAGGTAGGGGATATGGTCCTAAAGCAGATAGGTGTCACCACCCAGGAAGAAGGAAAGCTGGGCCCTAGTGGGAAGGGCCCTTTGTGGTAATAGCTAGCGAAGGCAAGGCTCGTACCAATTGAAGGACCGCAAAGGACACGAGCTACCCCATCCATGGAAAGTTGAGCACTAGAAGAAATACTTTGTCTAAGGAGCCACGGGTTTGCCCGACTATGTAATCAACAAAAGCATAAATGAAAATACGATTTCACCTCTATTCACCTTGTGCATGAAAATACCAATCCCCCAAGCCCAATCCCTTGGTTGGTCGCAATGCATTGGCTAAGGGCCAGAGTCTCCCGAGCTCTCCCCTTTACAACCAGTCAAGCACGGTCACCTAACTCGCCGACCTTCGTGCAATACATGGTCGTGATGCATTGGCTAAGGGTCAAGGCCTCTCGAGCTTTCCCATTCACAGCCAGTCAGACGCAAGTTCTGAGACTTGTCGACCTTCGTGCACCCCAAGCCTAGTCCCTTGGCAGGCAGTGATGCTTGGCTAAGCGTTAGAGCCTCCCAAGATCTCCCCATTACAGCCAGACAGGCACGAGTCACTTAATTCGCCAACCTTCGTGCAATACATGGTCAGGATGAATTGGCTAAGAGTCAAAGCCTTCAGAGCTTTCCCCTTCACAGCCACTCGGATGCAAGTCCTGAGACTTGCTGACCTTCGTGCACCACAAGCTTAGTCCTTTGGCTGGCTACAATGCATTGGTTAAGGGCCAGAGCCTTTCGAGCTCTCCCCTTTATAGCCAGCTGGGCACAAGTCACTTAACTCGCCGACCTTCGTGCAATCAATAATTGGTCGCGATGAATTGGCTAATGGTCAAATCCTCCTGAGCTTTCCCCTTCACAGCCAGTAGGACACAAGTCTTGATACTTTCCGACCTTTGTGCACCCCAAGCCCGATCCCTTGGCCGGCCGTGATGCATTGGCTAAGGGTTAGAGCCTCACGAGGTCTCCCCTTTAGAGCCAGTCGGACATGAGTCACTTAAGTCGCCGACCTTTGTGCAATACATGGTCGTGATGCATTGGCTAATAGTCAAAGCCTCCCGAGCTTTTCCTGATCAAAGCTAGTCGGACACAAGTCCATAGACTTGCCGACCCTCGTGCACCCCAAGCCATTCGGATTGCCAACCATCGTGAACCGCACGCGGGGTCAGCTTGTCACGTAGAGACAAAAACTTTGAGCAAACCAGGGAAAAATACCAAGAGGAGATGCAAATGCAAAAAATACAAGTATAAGAAAGGGCCTAGCTTCGTATATATACAAGTTCAGATTACATCAAAAACCCAATCGGGCGTAGAAGGTACAAAACATAAGTGAAAAAGAAACAAACAAAATCATGGCAAAAGAGGAGTGCCCCGGAAGGCCAGTGGCATCTGTTCTCTCTTGAGAGTCTAAATCGACTGGAATGCCACGAGGTCGGGACGAAGAGATGTAAGCGGTAGAGTGTAAAGGTCGGCTGATGGGTTCTCCAACAGATAATCCCTAAAGCACTCAAGGCCTTCCTTGTAACCATGACCCCAGGCCTCGTCTCGGAGTACCGGTGCGTATCGAATCTGGGCTTCCAGAGTAGCCTTCGTGGCCTGTAGGTTCACGATAGTGGTGTCCAGAGTGGAGGTCACGTCTGACGCCTGAGCCAAGTTGTCTTCTAAGGAGTCAATCTGATCTTGACATCGCAGCACGGTGACCCACAAGCCACTGGAGGACCACGACAACGAGAAGCAGTATCGAAGCAGCCTAGAACATTGTGCCGCACATGAAGTCCTCTCCCTCCTGGACCTTCGAAGCCTTCTTCGAACGGGCCCCAGCTCCTCCTCTGACCGGTGGATTTTCTCTTCGAGCCACCGCTTCTCCGTTCCTAAGTGTTCAGACTCCCCCTTGAGCTGTAGGGCCTCCTGGTCCTTCGTCTGTTTGAGCTCATTCTTCTCCCTGCGAAGCCGCTTGTTCTTCGAGCGCAACAATCAGATGCATGCCTTCGACACTGCCAACTCCTCGACCAGGCCATCAAGCTCCAAGCAGAGCTTGTCCACCCTTATATTCACTTTACGGATCCCCAAGCGAACGAGGTTGTTCATGGCACTGAGCGCCTGGTTCTGTTCCTTAGTTGCCTTTGACCCGCCAGGGGTCATCTGTGCCAATTGATTCACCGCCTGAAACAAGACAAGTTAGAAGGAGTAATAGGATGGAAGAGGAAGAGAATGGAGTCTTTGTCACCTTGGAAAAATGAAGTCTGAGCTTCTGAGCCTCCAGCTCTATTGCTTCGGCACGGACTCTCCCAGAACTTGGGTCAGTCCCCTAAGCGTCCCCATTGGCGGAACGAGAGGGCTTTCGGGGAATGTTCTCGCGAGGGGTCAAATGGCGATCCAGTTGAACTCCGCTATCCGGAATCTCCAAGTCTGGGGCATCAGGACAACAAGAAAGACCTACAGGTGGCGAAGATGATCTTTGAGGGGAGCCCTCCCTAGCAATCTCAGGCGACGAGATGTCCTCGTGGATGGAGGAAGTCGAGGGAGAGGGTACCTCAACTGTCGTGGGTGTCACAGCTACCACACCAGAACCTCCATTGGGTTGAGAAGATGGTGAGGGAAGAGGAGCGCCCCACCAACTTGGGAGGATGGCGGCTGGGGAGAAGCAAGACACAGTAGCTGATCTTCCAAGATAAAGAAGGAGTCAACGTTGATCATGGGGAGAGTCCCCAATGCGGGCAAGGGACTCGGAGCCCTGTCTTTGGTAGCGCTCGAGACTGGTGGGATATCTTGTTCAGGCCCGCCCAGAGATCGGAAAACGAGGCCACCTCCCTCGGTGGGGGGTTGCCCGGGCAGCTTCTTCTATGGTAAGGATTACCTAGAAAGATAACAAGAGCTCGACAAAAGACCTTCCCGCCTGGGGACGGCATGGAGGAAAGCGATGAGAAAGATGACGTTGAGAGTGATTTCATCCGGCTCTCCTTCGCCGGTTCCCCAGGTGGCTCTCGGTGGTAGGACAATGGGTCACAATGGTGGAGTGTCAGCTCTTCATGGAGTCTGGATCGGTGGGGAGGAGCCGGGATGACCCTGCTGGGAGGAACCCATAGGAGTCAGAGAAGAAGTATTACCATGGGAACGACGTATAGGCACTGATAGAGACGGGCGAGGAGGGCCCTGAAGGAATTGGGTGAGAAGTGGAACCAAACTTGCTAAAAAGAGTCCCGGGCAGAGGACATCGTGACGAACCTACAGATGCCTTGCATGAAGATGGCATGATAACTTGACGAGAAGAGCTAGGATGAGAATGGGGATCACGAACCCCAACCCCAAGGACAACTCCAACATCGCTCCCCTCAACACGATGATGCTTAGTGTCATTGCCCCTCGTAGGGGGAGAGCCCCGACATTTCTTGGAAGGAGGGAAGGGAGGAACCGCTAGAAAGACTGGGCCCAGCACGAATGATCGGTCGGGAAGAAACAAGTGACTCCTGATATTCACATCAGTGATCAGCGCATCAGTCTCGTTCAGATCGGGGTGGGCGACCACCCAAGACTGAACGATTACCACTCGAAATTCCTCCCCTTCGGACAATTTGATCGAAAGGGACTGACTTGTATGCAAATTGGCCCAAACGGCCCGAACAGGAAACTACTGGTGGATTTTCTCTCCTTCAAGGTACTCCCATCCTGAGCCATAAATGAAGAAGAAGCGCCTCTACCATTCATTGACAAATGAATAGCGCTTCTCTAACGACACGAAGCACTTGTCAGAAGCCCAGGATTGGAAGCTGTAGAAACTCCCATCGAGTCGGATGATTCGGTAGACCGACAAAACTCCCGTGCCATTTGATCAGGGTGAACCTGACGGAAGATAATGCAGCTTGCCACCATGATCCACCAAGCATTAGGATGAAGTTGCGCGGGGGCCAACTCCAGGAAATCAAGCATATCTTGAATTGGACAACAGAACGGTAGTTGCAGCCTGTTGGAGAACATCAACAGAAACAAAGCAACCCGTGTGGCCATCCCCATCGCATCCACCGCCGAGACACGACGACTAGGGAAATCCATAACCACTTCCGGGGGAATGTTGTAAGATCGCCTCCACGCTCGAAGGTCATCACTGGTGACGGAAGACACCTAGTTCCTCCTGGCGAAGGACCAAAGCCTGCCTTCATGGTCACTCGAACTAGCCATAGGAAGGGTTAAGGGAATGTAGGAAGAAAACAAATGGCATGGGGGAATCCAAGAAGGAAGGAGGGCGAGAGGATTTCTGGGAAAGGAGCAACGAAATGGAAATAATAGAGAGAGATGCGAAGAAAGGGGGACTTCAATAGGAAGTAGCCGACAGTTGGTCTTGAAGGATGGTGAAATGATAGCGGCTTGGAAGACAAAGAGGCACAACAGTGGAAAAGGGCTAACGAATGGACAGGATGACGTCAGCAGCCGCCAAATGGATGCATGAACGGCGCGAGAAGACGAGGAGTCACGAGATCATTCAAAGCATGCCGCCAGGAGTCAAGCCAACTAGGCATGTAATACCCGAGTCCTATTGCGTAGACTTTTACGTCATTTTTATTAATTCTTTTAAGTGAAATATTCTTTTATGCATTTTAAAATAAAGATTTTTAATTATTTTATTTTAAGATGAGTACGCTTTATTTTAAAATGTGATTTATTAAAATCAATGAATGGCATGATTTTAAGACTTTACAATCTTTCACCAAGTTCTCTTTATGAAAGAATGTTTCTCTCTCTTATTGCAAATGTTCTTCTAAAGAAAAGAGTAAATGAATATAATATGTACAAGCCCTTTCTTGATAGACCCTGTTAAGCACCCTATTGATTATAATTGTGTGTATGTGTATAAGGTAATGCATGCATGTATGTTCTAAATCATGAGATTTTCATGCATGCTCTCTCAAGAAACTTATTGATTATTCCTATATGTAGTATAGCATGAAAATGTATCTTGTTCATAAAAATGCATGTGCATCGGACTAAGAAAGATGATGAAATGTTTTGATTGCAAATGAAAGGAAATGAATGTCCCATGCCTTATGCTTTAAGTGATGCTTTAAATGATGCGAAGAAAGTGTTTTAAAATGCCCCTATAAACTGATGCTTTAAATGACGCGAAAAAAGTGTTTTAAAATATCCCTATGAACAGATATTTTATGGATGCTATGAAAGATGATGTTTAAGCTCATGCTTTAAATGAAAAGAACTAAAATGAATGAAAGAAAGAAAGGACTGAATGAATTAATGTTTTAATGTATGAAAATACGTAACGGCCATGACTGAATGAAAGGGTACCAAAGGAAGGCTCCTAACCCTAACACACGAGGCGTAATAGTGTGTACTGGCCAAAGGAAAGTGAAATATGAAAGTATACTTATTTCTTAAAATCTTTATGCAAGAAAGTATTGCTTATTTCTTAAAATGTTTATACATGAAAGTATGGCTTATTCCTTAAAATTGTTTATGCATGAAAACATTGTAAAAAATTAGCAAATGTTTATGTATGCATGTTTTCAAAAGAAAAGGTTATGTGATTAGTAAGTTAACAGTATGGTGTACTACTTACTGAGTATTCAACTCACTTTGTGCTTATGTTTCAAATGTCCAGGAAATGACGAAGAGGCCGGGGAGCAAGGCATTACTAACTAAAACAGTTATGTTTTTATGGATGATGGGTTATGTTTATGAATGTTGTATGTATGGTAGGGATGGAGTCCCTTCCTAACTAGAACAGTTATGTTTTTATGAACGTATGATGGACTCTGAGAGTCTCTTATAGATGAATGTTTAAATAGAATGTCTATCAGGTGTTCCCCTTTATTAGATTAGAAATTTAGAATACACATGTGTCATGTTCATGCTGATCACATATTACTAGAGAAGAAATGAGAGAAAAAAGAAATGTATGTACGTAGCGATTCCACCCTTTCTAGAGCGGGGTTGTTACAAGGCAATAATGATATGGGGACGTGTCAAGACCCCAACGTGTCGAGAAGCTAGGAGGAATAATGCAATTAATAAGGGGGAGTAATGGGCCAAAGCATGGCCAGCACGCACCAACCGGTGGCTCAAGGCACCGTTGGCGCTTCGGGATCCTACGTTTGGGAAGCCGAGGAGATGGCAGGTCGCATAGGTGCGCTAGAAATTCGCTGGGTGCTGTGAGGGGAGAAATCCCCAAGGATAGGGCTGGGATGAATACTGGGCATAGGACTATGCACGACACCCTAGGTTGGTAGGTCACCAAGCCCAAGCCCGCACCCAGGACTTAGGTTGGAATGGCCTAGCCCAGGAATTTCAAGATGAGAAATGTGGAGTCAGATGTTCTAACAAAAGGGTGGGGTAAATGGCATAACCTGACACAAGATCAGGTCTACTGACAAGGGTGCCCCCGACCCTGACAATCTGGCAACAAGGGCTGACCAACCATCAGGGACCTCCTCGCCCCTGACATAGCTGCCCTAGGGCCATGCCGCATTAAATGAAGCAGAGGCAAGCACACCACAGGGGAGCCACACTTCATTTAATGCGCTTAGGGGTTGATGTGCAGCAGAGCACCAACCTGGGTGTCGAAAACTGTCCAAGCTAGGACAGACAGGTTTGGCGTAGAGCAGGGTTCAGCAGGAACATGCAATCAAAGTACGGGGCAGCCCACTGGTCGCTATCACCTCGAGGTCCACCCCGACTTCTGTTGTCGCGGGGGCCGGGGGGTTACTCTCATTCTTGAGTACTGTTTGCTACCTCATTTTTGCCTTTATACTCTCTTCTCCTTCTTCAGCCTTAAACTGACTTGAGCGTTAAAGGTACCACAACCCCTGAGCGCTGCCAGCGTGGAGTACGCTAAACACGACATCAACAATGATCATACTCATGTGTACGTGTTTTCTTTTCCTTAAAAAAAATGATCAGAAGTTGATGACGAACAAAATATTTTTCATCATAGATATATAGTAAGGAAGTTTGTTAAGGTGGCAAGATAAAATGCTTAGTTATTGCATTATTGTAAGGAAAAAGTGGAAGCATGTCTCTTAGCATTTTCGCCCAATCATTTGGATAATCGGAACATATATATTTTATTTCGGTGGGTAACATGGGTAAAGTTTGTGGAAACGAATAAGTTTTATTCTGATCCCTACCTATCATGGTGCAATATATGCTTCCAAGAGTCTCACAATGGACTGCAAAAAAGTTGTTTAGGGACGCGCTAATTAATGTTAATATTGTCATAAAATATGTTCTTTATGATAAGATTAAGGGAAACAAAATGCAATGGGTGCTAAGGTTATAGTTGGAGGTTAAGGTGATCTCAAATGATCTGAGTTGAATTTTAAAAAGTAGTATTTTATGAATCTCATTAAGATGTGTTTAAATGTATGCAGTAAGTTGATATGAATTTAAATCTATTATGAGAAGTTGAAAAAGTAATATGTTTTATCAATGATTAGTTTAAGATGAATTGAGATCACTTTAACAACCAAAGATAGCCTTAATTAACTATGTTGGAGATATATATGGCCATGTTCATTCGTTACGCTCAGAATTAATAAAAGGTCTGCCTTTTTGCTTTGTCAGTTATAGTTTATACTTTTTCTCTGCGCCTCCCGCCCAACTACGACCATACAAGCCCTACTTTCTGCTCCCACCCGTGCTTGCAGGGATCTCATCACTTTCGTAGTTTTTACCTGGTAATTAAATCTCGCTAGTTTGTACCTTAATCGATCTCTAGGAGCCCAAGATCAGCAGTATTAATGTAAGTACTGCAAGCAAAACGAAAAAGTCATAATCAATTTCATCCAGGTTAAATATCAAGATCAAACAATGAAGATCGATCATAAATACGCATGTTAGAATCAACATTTTTTAAGCGGAGTAATTCTACATACAACCGTGAAGTGCGTAACCGTCGCGTAATCACTTTAAAAAAGAGTGGGGACTATTATTAAAAAATTAATTTTTTCATGTGGATTCCATGTTTTATTTATTTTTATTAATTAATTATTAGAAAATATACTTACAACCGTGAATTGTGTAACCACCGCGTAATCACTTTGAAAAAAATGAATAAAACATGAGATCCACATGAAAAAATTAATTTTTTTATAATGGACCCCACTCTTTTTCAAAGCGATTACGCGACGGTTACACACTTCACGATTGTATGTAGAATTACTCTTTTTAAGCATCTATCATAATACTACGTACTTGCTTATTCCGAGGGACACCCCAAAAAAAAGGAAGAAAAAATACTGCACAATTAATATGTATTCTCGTGATATTTAACATTAAAAACTCAATAGTCAGTACTAGTAAAGGTAAAAGATATATATGAATTATTATATATATATATATATATATATATATATATATATATATATATTAGTATATTACTATACTATGTTACCTATTTCAAAGTTCTTTGCTATATAAATTGTGTTTTTTAATATATATAAGATATGATCTATTTATAAGGAAACGAGACTAGAGAAATAATTATGAATATTAGTGGAAATGATATTTGAGCCTCCACAATTTTAGCTAAGAGAAAAAGTCAAGAAGGGGCTCAGACTCCTAAGAGGGAGATAACTCAGACTCCTAATAAGAGATAGACTTAGATTTCTAAAAGAAAAAAGCTTTACAAGGCAAATTGAACTCTATCACTCCAAAAAAATAACCTCTATGAATAACCTACAGGAGGTAATAAATACTTAACTTGATTCACTTCTTCTTTACATACATTTACTCTTATATTGCTAAACTGACTTTGGCATCAGAGTGTCCCCAGGGCAACCAGTGCCGCCCTTTATTCGTAGCAGGTCATCCATGTGATTGGTGGTGTGAAACACATCCTTAACATTGGCGTCGTCTGTGGGATCCATACAAACTTCAACATGATTTTCACACACCAATCACCACTCAATCGCATGCAAACCGCAATTTCTTAATACCGGAAAGGAGAGTAGGGGAATTCTGCGACTCACGAGAATATCTTCAAAAAATCAGATAAGATCTCCTCTACTTTGTTATTTTTCTTTCTATTTACAAACTAATGCTGCAGCGAATAAAAATATATATACACACACTATACGTGGAGGAAGAACACAAGAAATGGATGCACTACACACGTTCACCATGCACTGCGTACGTAGGAAGGGACACATGACGTGCAACCACTTCCTCCACCATGAGGAAGCCGCAGCCACTGGTGACCCACTGGTGATATAGCGACGGTGGAGATGCAATGATAGCAGAGGCTTTCGCCTAAAACTCACTGGGTCGAAGTGTTGTGCATGTCATGCACAGGGTAGGCAGAGAGCAACAAGCTGCTGGAAGCCTACACACCGGCGTCCGTGAGCTTGCAAGGCGACCACCACCCACCAATCGCATTGCCGGCAGTTTCTATAGCCAGTGGGGTGGTTCTCCAACATCGGTAGCCGATTGCGTCTGGCATAGATCGGGCAGAGGATGCACACAGTCGAAGGACCACCAAACCAGGCATCCATGAGCAGGCCAGCCCATTGTCGACCACCACCTTGCTCGCCGACGCGGTGGTTCCTCCTCGCCATGCACCTCGCCGTTCTCGCCCGTGCGCACCAAGGGAGACAACTCGACACCAACTGCTCCTCGCCATGCACTTCGCCATTCTCACCATCCTACACCTGCTACCCACGCGTCAGGGACTTTCCTCTCAACCTGTCGTTGCCACAGCAACACACCATGAAGGATGTGCACTGTGCAAACACTGGGAGCACGGCGACGAGCAACCCCAGTGAACCAGCTCAACCACCACCTGCTTTGTCGTATATTTATGTCGGCGGCAAGGAGGTCTAGACACCTCACTATGCTTGATTACACCCAAAGAATAATGCGGTAGTTTTAGCATAGCTTTCGGGTGTCGATTCCACAGAGAGACAAATTAAAAGAATTGTAGAAGGAACAAAGAAACTAAAGAAAGAGATTAAATGATTAATAGAGAACAAAGATGAATTTTAAATGCAAATTAAAGTGAAGCAAAGTGACTAACGGAAAAAGTACTCAAATTTGACAAACAGTAAAGTGTCGGGAATCCCTTGCACAAATCTGGTATTTTAATTATTCTTAATTCATTGAATAACTCAATTGAGAACTCAATTCTTAAAATTCCCAATCGGAATGTATGAATTTATAAACCAAGATTAAACCAAATGTAACCCTATGAAAAAACATTCACTAATTTTAAAATACGTAAATTATTATCACTATTGAGAAAATCCAACGACGACAATATACTCAGAAAGCGATATTGCAGCAAAGAATTAAATCAATATAGAAATATAATTGATCCAAACATAATCAAAGAGTCAATCCATTCAATAGAAAAAGCATGAATGAATCCATAAACAGAATAAATTCTATGATTATTTGGAGAAGAAAACATTAACGATGAATTGAGAATGATAAAACAAAAGAGTTTTAGTAATTGAAAATCAAATACATAAATCAAGAATAAATTAAAAATATCATCTAATGTGCAAGTTCATCACTGGCCCTACTTAAGAATTTAGTTACTCATAAATATAATGGACAACAAAAATCTCAAGAGAAAAATAAAGCCGTCTCCCTCTTCTTCACCTTCCAATTTCGTGCTAATGATGTGCTTAAATAGGGGTAGGAAAAAAACCCTAATGTCTTCATATTTCCGTACACAAAATCGCCTAAATTTTAGGACTCAACTTGGCAGCCATGTACGTGCTTCAGGAGTTCGAATTTGGAAATCCTTATTAGAGACAACTTTGTAGCCCTTTAAGATAGCTTTTCAAGAATTGCCTCAATCCGATATCTGAGCAAAAAGTTATGATTAAAATAATAAAGTATGTCCCTTCTGTCTCTTAATACATTTTGGACTCTGATCCGAATTACTCTCAAATCCGATCATTATTCTTATTTGGAGAGTCCTACACTCGTTAAAAGTTTTTAGGTTGTTCCAACATCTTGCCCACTTGAAAGTCCTTTGAATTTGAATGGCTTTGGACTTACTCTTTTAGAGACTCTGAAATTAAACATAAAAATCTGCTTAGAAGTATCCCAAAGTAAATAGAAACTTAATTCAAGAATACACATTAATTCCAATGATTTCTATTAACATTTTAGCATTTTAGTCCAGTAATAGGGTATTTAGAGTGCACTTTCGTACACTCATCAGTGTTGCTCGCCAAAGTCCCTCACTGTTCTCGCCCGTGCGTACTACGGGCAGCTCGCCTAACTACTCAAAACAAAGTAGCCGCCCACTGAGTTTATTCGCCATGGAGTTTGTCAATGCTCCTCGCCACAAATCTGCATGGAAACATCACGCCACAGATAGATACGCCGGAATAGGGAGATAAATATTCTCTGACTCACTAGATCATCAACGAAAGTTTAGAAAAGTGTTTCTACTTTTTTCCCTTTTGTATTTGTTTTACTAACATATGTGAAATAATGGGAAAACATGAGAGGAATAGAACATATACATGAAGTATACTATGTGTACATGCATGCCCTACTGGCCAAAATACACGTTCATGCATGTCCCATGTAAAACCTACAAGGTGCATGGGACGCACAATGTTGGCTACAGTTGCCTATCGGAGACGTGTACCCACGGACTTTCGAAAGATTCACTGTACCCAACAGATCGAAACCATAACTCCACTGCAACATCGCGACCAACACAACTGTAGTGCATCTCACCACCCTCATGGCGAGCAACACTTCGCTAGAGTTATACAAGTGCAGATAATATCTCCTAGTTGCTAGTTGCATTCATGATGAGCAGCGCCCCTTGGCGGGCAACAATACTCGCACCACTTTGCGGGAAACAAGACCCGCACCCCTCAGCGGGTAACAAGACCCGTGCCTCTTGGCGAGCAGACAAGACCAATGCTTTGGGCGAGTAACCAGACCAAAGCCTCTCGGCGAGTAGCAAAATAGACATTGCCACCATGCAACCAGACCAAGGTCTCCGTGGAAAGCATATGTGATTCTACCTTTGCCCGTGCCAAGGCATGGCTACCCGCGAGCATTGCCCATGAATCACCAGCCTTCACCACACAGTAGCAGGATGGCTCAAGTTTACAAATCTCAAACTTGTAATTTGTATCACGGAAAATTCTATACACCATACTACCATCCCACTTTCATCTCATTAAGTAAGATGTGGAACATTTATCACCATTAAATGACATTTCTTACATGCTTCTTTGTCATCTAAATGTGATGAATGTGCCATATACTACTTAGTATGATCAAAATAGGATGAGAGTGTGGTGCATAGCATTACTCTTTGCATTACACTTACTATTTTGTGTTAGTGAAAATCTCTCACGATGCGGTGCAATCAAGAAGGGCATGGAGGTCAAAGGACCCCACGACCCACTCAACAACCAAGAACGGGCGTGGAGGTCAAAGAACCGCACGGCCCACTCATCAATTAAGAAGGGCATGGAGGTCAAACAACCCCACGACCCACTCAGCAATCATGAAGGGCGTGGAGGTCAAAGAACCCCATGACCCACTCAGCAACCAAAAGAAGACCAGCGCCCCTCGGCAGGCAACAAGACCCATGCCACTTGGCGGGCTACAACACCAACACCCCTCAGCGAGCAACAAGACCAATGCCTTTCGGCAAGCAACAAAACTGACATCTCCACCATGCAACCAGACCAAGGTTTCTGTGCAAAGCATATGTGGTTCTGCTACTGCTCGTGCTAAGGCATGGCTACCTACGAGCATCACCTATGTATCACCAGCCTTCACCATGCTTTAGCGAGGTGGCTTAGGACGTGGTGCAACCAAAAGTCGAGTCACACACTCGTGGTGCAATCAAATGGGCATGGAGGTCAAAAAATCACACGACAATCTCCAAATGAACAGACGTGGAGGTCAGAAGACCACACGACCCTCTCCAAACAAATTGGCATGGAGGTCACAAAGACCGCACATCCTTCTCCAAACGAACGGGCATGGAGGTCAAAAAGACCACATGACCCTCTCCAAACGAATTGGCGTGGAGGTCACAAAGACTACACGACCCTCTCCAAATGATCGAGCATGGAGGTTGGAAAGACCACGTTGCCCTCTCCAAACGAATTGGCGTGGAGGTCACAAACACCACACGACCATCTCCAAACGAATGGGCATGGAGGTCACAAAGACCACATAGCCCTATCCAAATGAACTGTCGTGAAGGTCGCAAAGACCAAACGGCCCTCTCCAAGCGAATTGGCATGGAGGTCGCAAAGACCACAAGGCCCTCCGAATGAACTGGCTTGGAGGTCTCAAAGACCACACGACCCTCTCCAAATGAACTAGCGTGGAGGTTGCAAAGACCACACGGCCCTCTCCAAAATAACTGGCTTGGAGGTCGCAAAGACCACACGACCCTCTCCAAGCGATCTGGCTTGGAGATCGCAAAGATGACACGACCCTCTCTAAATGAACTGGCGTGGAGGTCGCAAAGACCACACGACTCTCTCCAAATGAACTGGAGTGGTGGTCGCAAAGACCACAAGTCCCTCTCCAAACGAACTGGCATGGAGGTCGCAAAGACCACATGACCCTCTCCAAACGAACTGGTGTGGAGGTCACAAGGACCACACAACCCTTTCCAGAAATTGCCATCGAACGAGAGTGGAGGTCAGAATATCACACGACCCTCTCCAGAGATCATCATTGAATGGGTGTGGAGGTCACAACACCACACAACCCTCACTAGAGATCGCCATCAAATAGGCTTGGAGGTCAGAAGACCACACGACCCTCTCTAGAGATCTCCAATCGTTGTTGCTTCTTCAAGTAGCCCAATTTTGGGTCTATTGATCACGCAAACACCAAATTAATAATGCGACTGATCATGAATGTATTAGGCTTTGGGCACAGAGAGTAATAGACCGAACACTTTAGTCTATTTTCAGTTTTTCTTTTGCTTTTTATATCATTAACGTGAAAAGCTATTTTTTTAGACTAATAGAACATGTTGACACAACGTAAGTATTTATATTATCACTGAAAAGCTAGATACGATGAGTGATACAAGAGAAGGACATGCATGCTTAATTAGTACATGAAGTTTATACACAAACTATATATACAAGAAAGATCAGGCGCCACTAGTAGTACTTAAGCCCAGCTAGCTATTGAAGCCGCGGCCATTTTTGCTAGTTTTTCCGGCAACTTTGATCGCGGGAAATAGCCTTATTTCTTGTAGCTAGCGAAGCCGCGGTTTTCTTTTCCAATGTAATGTTCCCTAACGATTATCCCACCATAGATCTTGGCTGCCTCGTCGCTGTTGATGATGACAGGCTGATCTGGCTTTGATACCGGATAGTTCACCTTAAGAAGTACTTGTTGATTGCCGCCGGCTGGCCAGATCCTAAGCCGGCCATGGAAGTCGTCTATCATATCGAAGGCGTCCAACCCAACCTTCAAAAGGTGACGATGATCTGCCCGGGGTGCCATATATGCTGCAAAATTAAGAAAATAGGTTAATACGATCTGTATAATGTATATGTGCAAATCAGTTTGCTTTCTAGGTTTTCTGGTATTAAAGGTTAAAGGCCATACCTCCTTATATAGAACTCACTGCAAGTGGTCATCTACTTGATTAGCTTGCCACCTCAAAAGCACATGCAACAAATCAAAACGTAGGACAGATCGAATTCGGATAAATTAAAGAACCGGGGGCTCCTCAGGACCTCCACGTCTTTCGGTGATTCTATTCAAAGCTGCATGCATATATGGTGATATTTTGGACACTTCCTTTGAAAGTGGACTGTGATGCAGAATATATATATCTGAGAGTTCATGAGATAGTGGACTAGTACCGGAAAATCACATTTTCAGTCTTTAAGAAGAATAATAAATAGTTTTTAATTGGCGGATGCGCGTTCTTTGTTCACCTCGATCCTTAACTTTCGGGGTACTCCATTCATATCTATCCTTGCATTGTTATTCGATTTATCCCAATAATCATTGGAGGCATCCTGAATATAATTAATAATCGTGTATCTTTTACTTCATATATTATAGTATTATTAATGTTATGTCGATTCTTGTAATTCTTGTAATTTTCTTTATTTATAATCATGTAATTAACCTCGTACGTGCTCCTTATATATGTCTTTTTTTTTTTTTACAGATCTTTTAGTTGTATTAAATTTTTTTTACGAAAAACAGTTGTTAGGATGAAAAACGTTATCACAAGTACTTATCTCTTTATTATAAGACGTTAAGTTATTTTTGGTCTGTTTTAGGTATTAATTGTTTGAAGTCCCAACTTTATTTTTTGTCATATTTAGCCCATTGCTTGCTTTTGGCCTATTATCAATTACCTATTGTTAGCCACAAATTCATATTTGATGTTCCAATTCTAAGTCACAGCTTCAATATCCTCTCATTGACGATCAATCAACAGATATGAAAACTATATTCAAATTCCAAACTCAAGATTTCAAAGTTCTCCACCCTTAAGTTTGAGCGAATATTAGAGATAATATTAAATCAAGAACTTGATTTGATATTATTCTAGGTAAGTGCTTTGATTTTCATAATTATTAAATTAAGAAACTTGATTTTCATAACGATCAAGACGTTTACTTTATCTCATTCTCATGTAATTTTCTTACAAAATTGCTATGTACAGTCGCCGAATGTAAATGGCGAGTAAACGGCTAACTTGGAATAATGCCACGTCAACTAATATTTAAAAAAAAAAAAAAAAAGAACAAAACTCTAGTTTTGGATTCCCTCTTTTGTGCTCAACCTCGATCTCGTCTTCGGCTAGTTTTTTCCTTCAAATCGTAAGCTTGCAACAAACGTTTTTCTTAAACAAAACAAAAGTATTCCCCTTAAAGCAACCACAAAAGCATAAGTATTTCAATTTTCGCTTTATCCTCATGTCTCTCTCAGACTTTTTTATCCCCATCTTCCTTCCACGTTCCAACAATCCTAAATAAACAACAGCAAACTTCATTCAATAATCTCTCTCTCTCTCTCATCACAGAAAAACATAAACCCTAACAAGCAACGTTAATAACAAGAGCACTTTCAAGATTTACCCATGGACAAGTATTTCTCTATTTCTTTCTTCCTCTTAAGTTTGATTTTGTTTAGACCCATATCTGCAATTTTGTTCTGATTTAAACCTATTATAAAATCTCTACTTCCCTCATCTCTAAAATCAAAACCCACCAAACCCGTATTTTCAAATATGTTTTGATTGCCTGAATTTGTTTTGCATATCTAAGTGGTCAAACTCAAGAGACAGCAGCGTCTAGAGAGCACAACAACCTCTGCGGCGATGGCGACGGTGACGAGCATGCACGTGACTGCCCTGGACAGCCTTGTCAACGTCAACTCCTTCTTCACCATGGCTGTCTCTCGACGTTGCCAAGAAGCTCCTCATCTTCGAGGTCCTCTTCTTCAGCTTCTTCCTCTTCTCATCCCTCGTCGCCCAGGGCCTCAAGCTTGCCATATATGCCTTTATGCAGTAATTTTGGTTGTAAAAAAAAAAACTATACGTAAGAGTTGTACTTTTTCTAGTCAAGGAAGGGAGCTTCGTGTAGAAGAAACACAGAGAGGGAGGGAATTGGGGAGGGAAACTGAGGAGAAGAAAATGTGAGCTGAACAATAAGGAGAGAAGAAACGGTTTTCAATTTTGAACGAAACAAATCGTTTTGTTTTTTCCACGTCAGCTTTGTTTACATGCCGTTTGCACGAGGCGCTTGCAACCAGCATTTTTCATTTTCTTATATATATATATATAGGGACATATATTTTATATTCAATCACACTTGAGAATAATGAATATGTATCCCTGAAAATTTCTCTCCCTCATTCTCCTCATTCTCTTCTCCATCTCAAGATCTATATATTTTATATTTTAATATAAATATAAAATATATTAAAAATAAGAATGAGAAGAGAAGGAAAATTATGGAGATAGACTTTTAGAGCTGCATCTTAATTACTATATATTCTCAATATATATAGTTTAAAACGAAATTCTAATATATCATACGGAGGTCTCATAATTTAAAGATTTTTTATTTTTAGTTAAGAGATTATTAATTTGTGCACGCGTAAAGCCTACTACGTAAGAGCGGATCTAATTTCTGACGTATGATCATGACGTTGATGATATGAGCTTAGTTAAGAAGCAACCCTTTAAATATATATTCTAGTCTGCCAGCGGATTTGTTAGGCAAAGTTTTTTTGTTTTTCGGTTTTCGTGCCTCCCCCTTTCCAAAAAAAAATCCCAAATGATCCCTGGCCAGGTGATCCATTCAATTTTTTTTCCCTCCCCTACAGAACCTTTCACCCGCATCGTTCACTGTCCTCCATTTTCCTCCCTTTTTTTTTTTTTTCTCTTCTTTTTCTGCAGCAAATTAGCTTGTAATTTGGACGAACAATTTTAGTAATCCACAAACGTCCGTAATTTTCATAACAACAGTACATGAATTGTAATTGGATTTACATTAACTGTTACATTTCGGAATGAGTCTTGGAAAACTATCCTGCACTTAGCCTTCCAAAGCCTTGGTGTAGTGTACCAAGACTTGAGCATTTTCCCTTTATATGTCTACAAATACCTGTTTGCAGAAGATATTTGAGAAAATTCAAAGATATAGATTTGTACAGTGTAAGAGAGAACCTCGTAGTCGTCTGTAAGTGATGCGGGTGAAAGGTTCTGCTGGGCAGGAGAAAAAATTTGAATAGATCATTTGGGATGATTCAGGATTTTGAGAGGGCTGTGTAAAACATAGGGAAGTTTCAACAAGTAAAACGCATATTTTGAAAAAATAATTAAAAAAAATCCATCTCACTCGGGTGTATGGGTGTATGGTATTGGAGTTGGGCCTAAGAATATAATTACTCATTTTTTTAAAGGCACAAGGAGAAGAGGTGGCAGGATAAGATCGATGTTTATTCTTTCCGGTCAAAGCCAAACACAGACAGCATATTTGACCCAAATCAATTATATATTGAGATTCTGAATATAGTTGCTTTGAGCATTTTTCCTCCTTTAATTTTTTTGTTTTTATAACAACATATAATTAATATCTCCTAAGGGGGTTAGCAATATATATATATATATATATATATATATATATATATATATATAATATACACACACTAGGGAATGATCCCGGGTGCATTAGCTCTGGGATACACCTGACATAATGATTTAAATAAAATAAAAAAGTAAAAAAATCAGTAACTTATTTATTTGGAAAAAGAAAATACAAGGTTAAAAAAAGATAAAAAATAAATATTAAAAAAAATCTAAATTTAAACAAAGTATGAGCATTGGTCTGCATCTATATTGGATTATCTATTTACTCTCTATATAAGAATAAAATATTATTAATTTTTTTAAAAAAAATTGAAACAAAAAGAAAGGAAAATGGGTATACTATCAAAACAAAAAGGACATGAAAAAGAGACGTCAATTCATGTGTGCCACAAGGCTATTAAGGGCCTTTTGGTAAAATATATATGATCATTCATTAAATTCTACAAGGGAACTACATGACGTCAAAAGGTCAAAAGTCTTAAAGACCTTTTAGTAAAAGAGAATCATTCATTAAATTCTACAATGGAGCTACACGTCAAATAGTTAAGAGTTTTAAAGGTCTTTTGATAAAACAAAACTTAACGGATTTAAAGAAAAAACAAGAAAAATTAACGGAAAAATAAATAAAAATTACTATTCACAATTAGATAGCCATTTATTATAAAAGAGTAAATATAAAACGTCGGCAAATGCTGTCCTGATCCCCTTATCGGTTAATATATCTCCTTTAATTATATTTCTTTTTATTTTTGCAAGAATGTTGTATATATTTCTGTACAAAAGTTGTATCTATAATTAATGTTAAGTTTTGTGCATATATTTTTTAATGAATACCAAAAGAAAAGGGCCAGCGAACAGTCTAAAACACGCAGCTAGCTAGCTAGATAGCTTCTGTCGATAACTTATACGTCATTTAATTTGTTAAATGATAAAATCTGTGTCATGTTACGTATTTTTCATTTGATAGTATTTTAGTTTTGATAATTTTCTCTAAGAATTTAATGGAGTATAACACAAAATATATATCATGTTAATTAGAGGATAATATCTACCTAATTTTCATTCGATAGAATTCGCTTTGATTGTTCAGATTTATGCAGCGTCAGATTTTGAAACTCAAAAGTTTGATGGCCATTAATGCCCAGATTCCCGGGTATCGTTTGGAAGCTAGAAAGAAAAATAGTATAAAAGAGAGAAATTTTATGAAAAAGAAATTACTTTTTTGGTATAATAGATTACATGATTAGATTACTGAATCTTATGAAAAGTATCTTGGCCTACTTGCACTTGTTGGAAAGATCTCGCTCGAAGTCTTTTAGGGGCATTATGGAAAAGGTGAGGAACAAGATTAGTAATTGGAACATGTTCTTTTCACAAGCTGGGAATTAGGAGATTTTGCTTAAATCAGTTATACAAACTCTTCCAATCTACTGTATGGGAGCTAGTCTTCTGAATTCCCAAAATTCTGTTTCAGGAGATTAACAAAATCATGCAAGGTTACTAGTCGGGGCCACAAAGAAAATGAAAGAAAGATTCGTTGGGTTAAATGGGATCAATTGGAAAAGGCAAAATCAATAGCAGGTCTAGGAGTTAGAAATCTTGAAAATTTTAACATTATAATATTGGCAAATCAATGTTGGAGACTGTTGCAAACCCCATACTCACTAGCAGCAACGAGTGCTTAAGCTTAAATACTTACCAAATGTTGAATATCATCCAGCAACAACACAAAGAAAGAAAGCTAAACTAAGACATGGAAGCTGGCAGTTCCAAATGCAAGAAATATTTTCTTATGAAGAGTTTGCCTTAACGCACTTCCCACCAAGTTAAATTTGTTCAAGAAGAAGGCAGTTGATAATCCAAATTGCCCTTTTTGCTTACATGAACTTGAATCAACTGAGTATGATTTCTGGGAATGTATTTCAATTAGAGACATTTGGGGGCAATGTTCAAGAAAGATTCAGAAGAGCATGATAATGAATCAGACCTAGCTCTTGCAAGATCTCAAAGAGCTGGATCAAAAGGTGATATGAATCAGTAGGAATGGAATCCCTTTAACCCACAATCAATTTGAAAACTCACCCAAGAAAGTCAAAATCAAGTCAATGGATGGAGAATCTAGACTCAATGAGAGCTCGTTTTAAGAACCTAAATTATATTAAAATCTAAACTCGTTGAAAAACCCGTCTCAAAAACCCAGATTACAAGGAGGAACGCCACAAAGGTTATGATTTATCTTTGATAAGTTCAAAAGTTCAATCAAGAACAAGAGGAGTAAACTCAACTCACAAATAAAATTCAATATTGTTTAAAACTTAAAATAAGGTTACAAAGAGTATTTAAACCAAAACCTAATTAAAACCCTATGCCAAAACAATGTCCCTTTTACCCAAAATGCTCCTGGATGAATAGTACCCCTGCTACAGTAACTTATTGAAACCACTGTTTTTGGTACCGTACCGTACCGTACCGGCGACTCGGCCGGTACCGGTACCGGTAATATACAGATTCCATATTGGCCGAAATATCAAGTGTACCGGCCGGTACAGTCCTATACCAGTCGGTATTTTATGTTTCGGCCGAAACAGATATTTCAGCTGGTACGAGACTCAGCAGCTTCCGTTTGATGGCATTTTCAAAATCTTATTAAAAACTTAGGGGCAATTTTGAAATTTCACTTAACAACATTAGGTTTTGCAGATTGCTTCTCTCTTCTCTCTTTTCGGTTTCTCATTTTCATTTCAGTTCCACTTCCAGGCGGTAGCAAGCAGCAGCACTCGAGTTCTAGACGGCCAGCCAGCAGTCCGTCAACTCCACCATCGGTCGTCTCCTCCGTCTCGTCGCCCGGTCGCCGTCCGCCGTCATCTCGGATTCTCAATCGGTATTTTTTTTAATTTTATTATTTTTTTTACTTTTTTTTTAAATAAATCAGAATTGTATTTTTTTAAATGTTTTAGATTATATTGTTATAGTATTTTTTTGTATTTTTATAGATGTTTTAGATTATATTTTTATAGATTTTTTATATTATATTGTTATAGTAATTTTTTTCATTTTTATAAATGTTTTAGATTATATTGTTATAGTGTTTGTTTGTATTTTTATAGATGTTTTAGATTATATTTTTATAGTATTTTTTTTTTAATTTTTTATAGATGTTTTAGATTATATTGTTATAGTGTTTGATTATATTTTTATAGATGTTTTAGATTATATTTTTATATATGTTTTAGATTATATTGTTATAGTGTTTGTTTGTATTTTTATAGATGTTTTAGATTATATTTTTATAAATGTTTTAGATTATATTGTTATAGTGTTTGATTATATTTTTATATATGTTTTAGATTATATTTTTATATATGTTTTAGATTATATTGTTATAGTGTTTGTTATATTTTTATAGATGTTTTAAATTATATTTTTATAGATGTTTGAATCTTTGATCAGTTTAGTAGCTTTAATCCAGTTTTACTAAAAAATAGTTCTTTATCTAAAAGAGAATGCTAAACTAAGTAGTTTTAATTTTTAAGAACCTTGTTCGAGTCTAAGATGCATATATGCCTGTTGTTTTTTTAAAGCTAATCATGTTTGAATTTGATGAGTTTCTTCTTAATGACTTACTTATAAGTATTATTATTTTTTACTTTAATAGTTAAAAATGTCTAGTTGTCAATCATCCGTGGTATGACTTCAACTCCAACACTTGTTCCTGTAAGATCAGAAGATCCAGCATGGGCTCATGCACGTGTTGTGCCAGGGGCAAGAAATAATATTGAATGTTTATATTGTAATAAAGTAATTATAGGTGGCAGGATCACTTGGTTGAAGTATCATCTAGTTGGAATTCCAGGTGATGTAGAAGCATGTAAAAATGTTTCTGAAGATGTAAAATGGCAAATGAAGGAGTTGCTTGATGAAATGAAAAAAAACAAAGAGAAGAAAAGAAGAATAAGGTCAGAGATTGGAGGCGATATAGATTTAGTATCTGATGATATTGATGATAGTAATAGTATGGATGGACAGTCTCAACTTACAAAAGGTAAGGGGAAGTCGAAAGAATCTGGAACTGAAAAGTCAGTGGGGGGATTGAGTAGATTTTTTGCTCCAAGAACAACTTCATGTGTTCAAATGAGATGATTGTAAAAGCAAAGATGGCTGTAGCACGCTGGTGGTATGATGCTAATCTGCCTTTCAATGCTGCTCAATCTAAGTTTTATCAACCATCTATCGATGCCATGACTGCCATCGGGCCAGGATTCAAGGGCCCATCTTTATATGAGTTGAGAGGAAATTTGTTAAAGATGGTTGTGGATGAGGTTCAAGATTATTTGTAACAAATTAAGAAGGTTTGGAATGAGACCGGTTGTTCACTAATGGCAGATGTTTGGACAAACTAGAAACAACAATCAATAATTAACTTTCTAGTTTATTGTCCGAAAGGTACAATGTTCTTAAAGTCTATTGATACATCTAGCCTTAGAAAAGATGTTGAAATATTGTTTAATATCTTTGATGAGGTTGTTCAAGAAATTGGAGCTGAGAATCTTGTGCAGTTCATACGGACAATGATGCAAGTTATAATGCTGTAGGAAAAAAGTTACAATAGAAGTATAGTTCTTTCTACTGGTTCCCATATGCAGCTCATTGCATAGACTTAATGTTGGAGAATTTTTCTGATCCAAGATATTTCCCCCTTATTGATGATACTATAAAAAAGGCAAAAAAGATAACAAAGTTCATCTATAACCATGGTTGGGTTTTGGCATTGATGAGAAAAAACTTTACCAAAGGTTATGATTTGTGTCATCCTGAAATTACAAAGTTTGCGACAAATTTTTTAAGCATCCAATGCTTGCTCTTGTTTAAGAAAGAACTCAGACAAATGTTTACTTGTGATAAATGGATTGCATTAAGTCATTCTAAGAACAACATAGAGAAGGAGATAGCTGAAATCATTTTAGAAGATAAAGAGTTTTGGGCTCAATGTCAATTTTTTGTTAAAGTTAGTGAGCCTTTGGTTCATGTTCTACGACTTGTTGACGGGGATGAGAAGCCTGCAATGGGATAATTGTATGATGCAATGGAAAGAGCCAAAGAGAACATAAAAGCAAGATGCAATAACAAAATTAGTTTATTCAGTCCTTTCACCAGGATCATTGATTCTAGATGGGATAGGCAGCTTCAAAGTCTATTACATGCGGCGGGTTGTTTTCTTAACTCTGGAATTTACTATAGCCCCAATTTTAAAAATAAGAATGATGTTGTAAGAGGCTTCAACAACTGTATTATGAAAATGGAACTTGATCCCGATAATCAAGACAAGATCATTGCAGAACTTGACTTGTATAAGAATGCAGTAGGTGACTTTGGACATTCTTTAGCAATCCACCAGCGTGATAAGATTAATCAAGGTATTATCATTTATTAATATCATTTGTTAAATATGTGACTTTGTACTTTAAATTTTATCTTATTTTATTTTTACTTGTATTTAATTAATAATTTATAATTGCATTATTATTATAGTTGCATGGTGGACCCTATTTAGTTGCGATGTTTCAACGCTTCAAAGGTTTGTTGTTTAAGTACTAAGTCAATGTTGTAGTGCAACTGGATGTGAGAGAAACTGGAGCACATTTGATTTTATTCATTCGAAGAAGAGAAATAGATTAGTGCATAAACGTTTGAATGACTTAATATTTGTTCGTTATAATTTGAAGCTGAGAGAGGTAAATTTTTTTAATACTAATGTTTTCACTGTTGAAAAATGTATAATATTTTCACTTATGTTTGATTTTATTTTGACAGGAGCATAAAAAAGGGAAGAGATGCTTTAGATCCAATCAATCTTGAAAACATTGATTTGATGGAAAAATAGGTGGGTGAAGAATCTGAGCTTCTTAATGGAGAAGATTTGGATTGGGCAAGTATTGAGGAGCCATTTGCCTCACTAAATGAGGAAGACAATGATAATGTTGGTGTTGATGACATTGATAAAAATATTTTAATTAACATGTCGAATCCTGATCTTTATTGTCTTTTTTATGAGAATGAGTATCTTTGATGACGTAGTGACGTTAATGATTTTATCATAATAATGTTGGTGTTTATAACTTTATGTTAGTTGTAACTTAAAACTTAAGACTTGTATTGAGAAGTATTGAGTTTATGACTTGTTTTGTTGTTATTTTGGAATACAGTTAATGCTTGTATATATATAATTTATCCAAGTTGAAACACTAATTTCTAAAAAATAACTTTCCAAATAAGCCCTTGATAAAAATATAAGACCTTCCCAAAAACTTTAGTTCATAAAAAATAAGACATATGCGAGCCAAGCATCCTCAAGCCCACTTATTCTAAACTAATAAAATAAATCATTTAACAAATTGAAAGCCTTCAATAACAATAGGCCCAAACAATAACTTTAACTCATGTCTTCCACAGCTTGTATCAAGTGGATCAAAACTTGTTTTTCTTCTTTCAAGCTCATCTTGAGTGTTGAGCTCTTGCTAGCTTCATCCCAAGTGGATTGCATCAATACTTACATTGCTTCCTTGATCTTCTTGGCTCTTGATCTTGTAAATTGTCAATCTGGAACTTGCAAAAGATCTTTAAGACTAGGCCCACATTTGTTCCCATCATTCCCCCTTTGCTCAAAAGGGTTCGACCTCGAATCTTCACCTACATCAAAAGGAGAAAGATCAGAAACATTGAAAGTAGCAGAAACATTATACTCACCTGGAAGGTCCACTTTATATGCATTGTCATTAATTTTTCAAAGAATTTGGAAAGGTCCACCTCTTCAAGGATGCAACTTAGTCCTTCTATGGGTTGAGACTCTTTCTTTGCGCATGTGAACCCAAACCCAATCTCCTGGTTCAAAGATGACATGCATTCGCCATTTATTCGCTTGGGAAGTAACCCTTTCATTCTTTTGGACAATTCCTCTCATGAAGTGATTTCACCAATTCCACTTTCTTTCGTTCAACCAAGTTATTCCTGCCATCAACAGGTAAAGACATCAAATTTAAAAGAGTAAGTGGATTAAAATCATAAACAATTTCAAAAGTAGAATATGAAGTAGTAGTATGCATGGCCTTATTATATGCAAACTCTATATAAATGGCAAACAATCCTCCCAAGTTTGTAAATTCTTATGAACAACAGTGCATAAAAACTGAGTTAAAGTCCTATTAATTACTTCAGTTTGACCGACCGTCTATGGATGACAGTTAGTAGAAAATAAGAGCTTAGTACCCAATTTCCCCCACAACACCTTCCAAAAGTAGCTAAGGAATTTAATATCCCTATCAGAAACAATACTCCTAGGCACACCATGGAGTCGCACTATCTCCCTAAAAAACAAGTCAGCTATGTTTGTGGCATCATTTATTTTATGGCATGGAATGAAATGTCTCATCTTACTAAATCTATCAACAACCACAAAAATAAAATCTCTACCCCTTTTTGTCTTAGGCAGTTCTAAAACAAAGTTCATAGATATGTCTACCCATGGCTCACTATGAACGGGTTAGGGCGTATACAACCCATGTGGAAAAACCTTATATTTGGTCTTTCTACATATAATGCATCAGCCACAAACACGATTGACGTCTCTCTTCATCTTAGGCCAAAAGAAATGTTCATGCAAAATGTCTAAAGTTTTCTTGACACCAAAGTGTCCCATTAATCCCCCACCATATGCCTCACACACCAATAACTTACGCATAGAACAACTTGACACACACAGTTTGCTTTCTTTAAACAAATAATCATCATGCTTGTAAAACTTACAAAATGCCGCCTTATCACATGCCATATATACATCAGAAAAGTCAGCGTCATCGGCATACATGTCTTTCACATATTCAAACCCAAGCAATTTGGCATTCAAAGAAGTAAGGACATACCTCCGGGATAACACATCTGCACCAATATTCTCCTTACCTTTCTTGTAACGAATGACATATGGAAAAGACAAATGATATTCCCGCAAACGTTCATACAACAAGTCAATGAATGGTAAATGATATTCCCATAGACGTTCATGAAACACATTTAAAGTCTTCCTTTCACCAAAATGACCACTCCAATTATATGCAAACTCAATGAATGAAAAGCAATACTCCCACCCATGGTCACGCAACATGTTTAAAATCCTTGTTACACCATAATGACCAAACAAACCACATCCATGCATAAGACTAGTAGGCTCACAAAGTTTATTCTATCTAAACAAATACCAATCTAGTCCATAGTACTTACCAAACGATGCATTCTCACACGCTCCATATACATTAGCATAGTCATCATCATTAGCATGCAATTCCTTATCATATTCAAATCTCAATAACTTTGCATCTAAAATGAAGACAAGGACATACCTTTTGGCTAAAGCACTAACCACAAAATTTTCCTTTCCTTGTGTGTATTTGATTACATGAGGAAAAATCTCAATACAGTCCTCCCACTTAGCATGTATTCTAGTCAACAACTTACATTGTCCCTTCAAGTGTGTCAATGACTCATGTTCTTCAAATAAAGGTCGGATAGGCCTAGCCTTACAAATAAGACTGCAACATTCATATCACAAAACGATTGTTAGGATACTCCTGCAAAAGATGTCTTTAAAATCAATTGGGATGCTGCGGTTGACAGAGTTCACTGTAAGGTAGCGGTTGGGGTCATAGTGTGTGATTGGGAGGGTAATGTTATGGCCACTATTTTTTGCACTCATTTGGAGTTAAGGAATGTGGTTCTAGAGGAAGAAGCTCTCAAAGTTGTCAAGGCCATCCAAGGTTCTGAAGCCTACTAAAACAGCATAGGAATACTCCTCTTAGGTATAAGACTGATGCTCAACAGATTTGATCAATGGTTTGTGAAACACAAAGAAGAATACGAATGTACTTGCTCATGTTTTAGGAAAAATACTGATTTGTTTATTGATTTGGAGGAAATTCATCATTGTATTCCATCTCTCTTATGGCGGTTGCTTCTGGGCTCTTTCTTCATATAGGAATCTCAATCATACACACTACTCACAAGGTGCCGATTCACATTTCTCGCGGTTGCTTGCAGAGTAGCGATGGTCGTTTCTCTGTGCCTTTTGACTCCATTCCCTTCTTGATTCTCATTCCCTCTCAGCTTTTTCCATCTCTCTTTGCTACATATACCCCCCTACCCATTCATCTTCAACCTCTCTCTCTCTCTCTCTCTCTCTCTCTCTCTCTCTCTCTATGTTTTCGATCCGATTTTTCTTCTTTCGCTTCTGTGTATTTTTTGTTGTTGGATCTATGCATTTTTCATAATCGAATGAGATAGAGGATCCAAGAAACCCTCCCTGCTCATTGAAATGAGCTTGCCTCACTTCTTCTCTAGGTTCCCTCTCTTCCCTCTCTCTCCTAGTCGCAGCCCGTTGGAGAACATCAACGGAAACAAAGCAACCCCGTGTGGCCATCCCCTCTGCATCCAACACCGAGACACAGCGACCAGGGATCTCCATAACCGCTTCCGGGGGAATGTTGTAAGATCACCTCCACGCTTGAAGGTCGTCATTGGTGACGGACGACACCCAGTTCCTCCTAGCGAAGGATCGAAGCCTGCCTCTGTGGTCACTTGAAGTAGCCATAGGAAGGGTTACAGGAACATAGGAAGAAAACAAAGGGCCTGGGGGAATCCAAGAAGGAAGGACGGCGAGAGGATTTCTGGGAAAAGAGCAACGAAATGGAAATAATAGAGAGATGTGAAGAAATGGGGGACTTAAATAGGAAGTAGCTGATGGTTGGTATTGACGGACGGTCAAACGACAACAGCTTAGAAGACGAAGAGGCACGACAGTGGAGAAGGGCTAATGAACGGATAGGATGACATCAGCAGCCACCAAATGGATGCATGAACGGCACAGGAAGACTGGGAGTCACGAGATCATTCAGAGCACGCCACCAGGAAGTCACGCCGACCAGGCAATAATGATATGGGGATGTTTCGAGACCCCAATGTGTCGGGAAGCCAGGGGGAATAATGCAATTAATAAGTGGGAGCAATGGACCAGAGCGTGGCCAGCACGCACGAACCGGTGGCTCAAGGCACCGTTGGCGCTTTGGGATCCTACGTTTGGCAAGCCGAGGAGATGGCAGGTCGCAGCAATTCACGCACAGTAATGGTGTATATGCATGATCTTTTAAAAATTCTCACCGCACACATACGCTTGAAATTCGCGGGGTATTGTGAGGGGAGAAATCCCCAAGGACAGGTTTGGAATGAATACCTGGCCCAGGCCCATGCCCAGGACCTGGGATGGAATGGCCCAGCTCAAGAAGTTCAAGATAAAAAATGTGGATTCAGATGTTCTAACAAAAGGGTGGGGTAAACACCATAACCTGACACAGGATCAAGTCAACTAACAAGGATGCCCCCGATCCCGACAGGGCAATCTGGTGACCAAGGCTAGCTAACCATCAGGGACCTCCTCGCCCTTGACATAGTTGCCCCGAGGCCACGCCGCATTAAATGAAGCAGAGGCAAGCACGCCACAGGGGAGCCACACTGCATTTAATGCGCTTAGGGCTCGGTGCGCAGCAAAGCACCAACCTGAGTGCCGGCAACGGTCCAAGCAAGGACTGACATGTTTGGCGTGGAGCAAGGTTCGACAGGAACGTGCGATCACAGTACGGGGTAGCCCACCGGTTGCTATCACCCTAGGGTCCACCCCGGTCAGGTATAAATACCCTTCTCTTTGCCGATACGGGGGGGAGGGGTTACTTTCATTCTTGAATATTGTTTGCTACCTCATTCTTGCCTCTATACTCTCTTCTCCTTCTTCAGTCTTAAACAGACTTGAGCGTCGGTGGTACCACAACCCCTGAGCTCCCCATTATCCTCCTTGCAAGGAAGAGCCCAAGCGCTTCCAGCATCGAGTGGCCCAGGCACGCGAAACACGACATCGACAATGATCATAATCATGTGTACGTGTTTTTTTTTTCCTTAAAAAAAATGATTAGAAGTTGATGATGAACAAAATATTCTTCATCATAGATATAGAGTGAGGAAGTTTGTTAAGGTGGCAAGATAAAATGCTTAGTTATTGCATTATTGTAAGGAAAAAGTGGAAGCATGTCTCTTAGCATTTTCGTCCAATCATTTGGATATTCGAAACATATATATTTTATTTTGGTGGGTAGCATGGGTAAAGTTTGTGGAAACCAATAAGTTTTATTCTGATCCCTAGCTATCATGGTGCAATATATGCTTGCTAGAGTCTCACAATGGTCTGAAAAAAAGTTGATTAGGGATGCGCTAATTAATGTTAATATTGTCATAAAATATGTTCTTTATCACAAGATTAAGGGAAACAAAATGCAATGGGTGCTAAGGCTGTAGTTGGAGGTTAAGATGATCTGATTTGAGATGAGTTTGAATGTATGCTAATTGAGATGAGTTTAAATTTTTTATGAAAAGTTGAAAAAGTAATAGGTCTTATCAATAATTAATTTGAAATGAATTGAGATTACTTTAACAACCAAAATAGCCATAATTAACTATGTTGGAGATATATATGGCCAGGAGTGTAACCGGTCCGGTTTTGGACAAAATCTAGGACCGAACCGGTATGTACCGGTGTTGTATTTTTCAAAACTGATTACGCCTCGATTACCCTCCTAAACCGGTACCTCCGGTTTTACCGGTTTCAGGTCCGGTCCGGTCCGATTTTCCAGTTTTTTTTAAATGTAAAAAACATATAATAAAGTGTTAATTCTTATTATAAAATGTTATTAATAATTTAATATATATATTATGCTTAAAGCATATGATCAATTAAATTTTCATCTTTAAAATTAAACTTTTATTTTATAAATTATAACAACATTATCTTATATATAATTATATTAATAACATATGATCAAATAAATTACAAATATTCATATTTGACATTAACATTTTATGTTATTATTTATAAATTATAATATGAAATTTTTTCATATATGATATATAATTATATATATTATTTATAAAAATTTAACATATAATTATGTATTATATATATAAATATTTTGTATAATATATAAAATTAATTTATATTTTTTTTTCCAACCGGTCTGGTCTGGTCTCGAAAACTACGGAACCGGAATCGGACTGGAACCGACTGGTTTTCATAAAATAGAAACCAGTTCCAGACCGGACCGGTTCAAAACCGGACCGATTTTTCGATTTCCCGATTTAAATTTACACCCTTGTATATGGCCATCTTCATTCGTTACACTCAGAATAAAAGGTCTGCCTTTTTGCTTTGTCAGTTATAGTTTATACTTTTTCTCTGCGCCTCCCGCCCAACTTCGACCATACAAACCCTACTTTTTGCTCCCACCCTGGCCTGCTTGCAGGGATCTCATCACTTTTGTAGTTTTTACCTGCTAATTAAATCTAGCTAGTTTGTACCTTAATCGATCTCTAGGAGCCCAATTAATACACGAACAGCTCAATTAATATATATATATATATATATATGTATTATCGTGATATTTAACATTAAAAACTCAATAGTCAATACAAATAAAGGTAAAAGATATATATGAATTATTATATATATATTAGTATATTACCATACTATGTAATTACCTATTTCAAAGTTCTTTGCTATATAAATTGTGTTTTTGAATATATAACATATGATCTATTTATAGGGAAACGAGGCTAGAGAAATAATATATTATGAATATTAGAATATATTATGAATATAGTTTAATAAGTATGGTAACACATGACCCTTCTACTGATTCAGCATATATAAATTAAATCACATCGATCAATCGTTTTTGCTTCTTCAAGTAACCCAATTTTGGATCTACTGATCATGCAAACACCAAATTAATAGTGCGACTCTTCATGAATATACATATATTAGGCTTTGGGCACAGAGACTAATAGACAGAACACTTTAGTCTATTTTCAGTTTTTCTTTTTCTTTTTATAGCATTAACGTCATGTAAAGCTATTTTTTTAGACTAATAGAAATTGTTGATACAACATAAGCATTTATATTATCACTAAAAAACTAGATACGATGAGTGATACAAGAGAAGGAGGACATGCATGCTTAATTAGTACATGAAGTTTATACACAAACTATATATACAAGAAAGATCAGGCGCCACTAGTACTAATTAAGCCCAGCTAGCGCGAAATGTTGGCAAAGTTTTTTAGCCAGAATTACTTAATAGCGGTGATTTTTGCTAGTTTTTTCGGCGACTTTCATTGTCGGAAATAGTCTTATTTCTTGTAATGAGCAAAGCCGCGGTTTTCTTTACCGATGTAATGTTCCCTAAAGATTATTATCCCACCATAGATCTTGGCTGCCTCTTCACTGTTGATGATGACAAGCTGAACTGGCTTTGCTACCGGATAATTCACCTTAAGAAGTACTTGTTGATTGCCGCCGTCTATCATATCGAAGGCTTCCAACCCAACCTTCAAAAGGTGACGATGATCTGCCCGAGGTGCCATATATGCTGCTAAATTAAGAAAATAGGTCAATACGATCTGTATAATGTATATGTGCAAATCAGTTAGCTTTAATTTCTAGGTTTTCTGGTATTAAAGGTTAAAGGCCATACCTCCTTAATAATTATATAGAACTCGCTGCAAGTGATCATGATCTACTTGATTAGCTTGCCACCTCAAAAGCGCATGCAACAGATCAGAACGTAGGACAGATCAAATTCGGATAAATTAAAGAACGGGGCCTCCTCAGGACCTCCACGCCTTTCGGTGATTCTATTCAAAGATGCATGCATGCATACATGGTGATATTTTGGACACTTCCTTTGAAAGTGGACTGTGATGCAGAATATATCCGAGAGTTCAGATAGTGGACTAGTACCGGAAAATCACATTTTCAGTCTTTAAGAAGAATAATAAATAGTTTTTAATTGGCGGATGCATGTTCTTTGTTCACCTCGATCCTTACCTTTCGGGGTACGTACTCCATTCATATCTATAATTGATTGTTATTCGATTTATCCCAATAATCATTGGGTGCATCCTGACTATAATTAGTAATCGTGTATATATTTTTACTTCATATATTATAGTATTATTGCTATGTCGATTCTTGTAATTCTGGTAATTTTCTAATTTATTTATATTAATAATGTAATGATTTTCTTCGGAGCTTAATTAATTATGATAGACGTGGACAGTAGATTTATATACGCGCGTACGGTATACTCCTTAAATATTAACCTCGTACGTGCTCCTTATATATGTCTCCTTTTTTTTACAGATAACGTTAGGTCTTTTTTACCCTGGCTAGCTCCTAACACTACAATAGAAAAGCTCTTTTGGAACAAAAATTTTCATCCCAAAAGATAGACATTTTGTCCCCAAAAACTTTTTGGGACAAAAAAAAATCGTCCCGAGCTCGTTCCAATAACACTATGCCAAAAGGTATATTGGGACGAAAATCACCATTTCGTACCAAAAAATATCTTTTGGAACGAAATTGAAGGAAACCGTTTGAACGGGAATTTCTTTTGTCACGGTTGAAAGTCGTCCCAAAATATCGTTCGAATGGAAACAATTTGACGTTCGAACAGTAGTAACGTGTTTGAACGATTGTAAAAGACGTTCGAACGGTTTGAATTTATATTTGCGTTCGAACGTTAAAAGGTCAGATCGAACGGTATATGGGTTCGAACGGTATAAGTTATGTTCGAACACTACGGAAATAAATGACGTTCGAACGTTGTGTGATCGTTCGAACTCTACGAAAATAAATTACGTTCGAACATTATGTTAACGTTCGAACGCTATGAGCGTTCGGACGTTATTTTGTCATTTGAATAATAACTTTTTTATTTAAAGTCAATAATAGAAAACCAAATAGACATTCATAATATTTGAAAAAATACATTAGAAACTGTTTAATACTCACAAAAGTTTTATAATAAGTGCGAACTAAATAAATAACCGTGAGACTAGCATTGTTCGTACATAAATAGATAATCCCAAAATCTATACGCAAAAAACCATCAGTTGCTTGGAGGCCTGTGTTGTTGCATAAGCTGCTGCATTTGGAGTTGCATCTGTCTTCTGAACTCTTCTTGTTGTTCTTCATGTTGTTTGAGGTGCATCTCCATATCTGCTTGTTTTGACAATTGAGTCTCTAACTCATGCTGCCTTGCAGTCAATTCTTCAATTCTGAAATTTGCATTCTCTGGTGCTATAGAAGTCATAGCTGCATTCCCAGAAGAAGAGGAAGAGAGAGAAGGCTTTATACAGCGACCCAAACCCCTAAAATATCTTAAACATGGACCCAGGACTTGTGTAAAAATATCAATATCACTTGTTGATGAATTTTGATCTGACGCAGATTCAGGGCAACCATTTTATCCTAGACATATATAAGATAAATAATTAATATCGTCATAAATATTCTAATATATTTAATTAAAACATGTTATAATACTTACATAATTTTCACGAGCATCAAGATGAGTCCACTCTCCATTACGATCAGTGTGCGATGCAGCATATAATTTTGTCAGATCATAATTGATATCTGAATCTTGCTATAATAAATGTGTTAAGATATAAAGTCATTATGATTCATCCAAATAATTAACTATATCTAATAAAAAAAATAGAAATACAAATCTTTTAGAGAGGCGATGGAAAGATCTTGAGCCTGCATGATGATTAATCTTCAATTTTGATCTATTTGTTTTGTTTATAGAACTTTGCTCCTGCAAAGAAATTGAAAATATTATGAAGCGAAATGACAAATAGGACAAGTAAAATAATTAAATTTAATTATACCTGATATGATGGATCCTCAAATATGTCACAAAGTTTTTCTCACTCAGAAGGTCGAAACTCCTGAAAAGGATGTTGGCGTGCATCTTCCTTCTTCTCAAACTTATTATAATGCTCATGATACCTCGCCTTATATTTGCAGAATGCATTACCCATAAACTCTTCCACAGTCTTACGCTCCTCTCTCCAACTAAAATTTAATTCGAAATCATCCTTGAAAAAAATAGTCACAAACACAATATCATTTATAATATTCTAAATTTAAGTAAAATATAAAAATTTATTCTACTAAATTAATGTTTTAAATATTACCAAACAACGCTTCTTGATAAACTCTTTAACATCTTGGAGGACTTTCTTCCATGAAATCGTTACCAAAGGTGCGTAAGTTTGTGTAAGAGCACCACATGTGATGCAAGCCAAGCTGCTGGTTATCCTTCGCCCTCGGTATGTTCGTCAAGAATGTTAACCTTGATCTCACCCACCTTACGATATTTTTTGAATGTCACCCCTCTAGTGGTGCCTCGACCTTGACGAGATTGTACTGTAGACTCTATAAAATATAACATTGTAATTAATGAAAATTTATATGTCTATTATATGACCTTAATAAATAATTTTTATGAGTATTAGATTTTTACCTTGTTCTGTAGAGTCCATCTCTAATGGTGAGTCTGAAGGAGAACTAGGAACAGGTGGAGATGGGTTTCGAACTTCCTTCCTCCTTGGCGGCATAATTTCAAACAACTGATACATTCAATAAATAAAATATTTGTCATCAAGTGTAATGTTAACACATAATTGGTCAATCATAATCTGTATCAGTTTCATTTGACAATTCGCTCTCATCATCTGTAGATACTTCAAATGATTCAACATTTTCCTCAACTGTCGCATCAACAATTTCAGCCTCAATATCTTCTATATTTAATGGAATCATCTTATACTGGCTCAAATCTACAAACAAATTTAAGGCGGGTTGACTCTCTTTTTGAGTAGAGGGGTCATCTTCTTCTTCATTTTGTCCTTTCGCCTGAAGGATAACATCATATATATTTCTTCTTCTTCATCATATATGCTAAGATATGTCAAACAATAACGACATATTATTTATACAACAATATAACAAAAACATAATTAGTAGGTATTATTTAAAGATTTAATAGTATTTTAATTTAAATACTTAAATCTTATTAATTTAGAATTAACTATTTAAGTGTTATTAGATCTTAACTATTTTTATTTTAATTTAAAGATTTAATTGATTTTAATTTAAATATTATTTTTATTAATTTAGAATTACCTATTTAAGTGTTATTAAATCCTAACTATTTTTATTTTAATTTAAAGATTTAGTAGTATTTTAATTTACAAACTTCATTTTATTAATTTAGAATTAAGTCTTTAAGTATTATTAAATCTTAACTATTTGAATTTTAATTTAAAGATTTAATAGTATTTTAATTTAAATACTTAAATCTTATTAATTTAGAATTAACTATTTAAGTGTTATTAAATCCACTATTTGTATTTTAATTTAAAGATTTAGTAGTATTTTAATTTAAATACTTAATTCTTATTAATTTAGAATTAACTATGTAAGTGTTATTAAATCCTAACTATTTGTATTTTAATTTGCAAACTTAATTTTATTAATTTAGAATTAATTATTTAAGTATTATTAAATCTTAACTATTTGTGTTTTAATTTAAAGATTTAGTTGTATTTTAATTTACAAACTTCATTTTATTGATTTAGAATTAAGTATTTAAGTATTATTAAATCTTAAATATTTGTATTTTAATTTAAAGATTTAATAGTATTTTAATTTAAATACTTAAATCTTATTAATTTAGAATTAACTATTTAAGTGTTATTAAATCCTAACTATTTGTATTTTAATTTAAAATTTTAGTAGTATTTTAATTTACAAACTTAATTTTATTAATTTAGAATTAAGTATTTAAGTATTATTAAATCTTAACTATTTGTATTTTAATTTAAAGATTTAGTAGTATTTTAATTTACAAACTTCATTTTAATAATTTAGAATTAAGTATTTAAGTATTATTAAATCTTAACTTTTTGTATTTTAATTTAAATACTTAAATCTTATTAATTTAGAATTAACTACTTAAGTGTTATTAAATCCTAACTATTTGTATTTTAATTTAAAGATTTAGTAGTACATATAATTTACAACTATCCTTATATATTTTTATTCTAATTGTAAATACATTGATGTATAGTTTACGTTCGAACGGTGATACTATCTTCGAACGTAACATAAGCGTTCGAATGGCAAGACTAACCCGTTCGAACGAATTCATTCTAGATTTCAGTCGTCTTCAACAACGGAAAACCCCATTAATCACGAACTCACAACAACACAAACAACAAATATCCAGAACATACAAATTTTCAACATTGAAAAATATTATATTCAAACCAAAATGAGAATATAAAAGGCATGCCTGAATTTTTGGAGATGAAAAGGCAAGGAGATTAGATTATATGTCGTGCGAAGGAGCTTCCCAACAAGTAGTAATCCGAGAATAATTGAGTGAGATGAAAACTCTTTTGAGTTTAAGGGCTAAATTGAGGAAGAATTATACCTGCTGTCGTGAGGGTCTCTATTTCGTGAGGTACTGAGAGTGGCGCGCGGGAGGAGAGCGAGATTGTGAGGTTCTCTCGTGTATTTGTAGAAGATTTCAAACCATTCGAACGTGAAAATATGTAGCGGGAAAAATTTCCTCCTAAATTTTCTCGTTCGAACGTATAAATAGTATGTTCGAACGGTAATGGATGCATTCCCGCTCGAACATTAACCATTCAAACGTTTATTGTTAACAGTTCGAACGGTTTGGTAAATGTTTACTAATATTTTTTTTTACACCATACCTTCAAATAAAAGAACAATATTAATATATATAGACATATTAGATGATACTACAGTTTAGTAACATAGTAATATCATGTTAATATATTAGACTATATATATAACATATATATAGTATTATATATAATGTCATCTATAGTACTAACATATATAGTGTCATCTAATTAGACTATAACACAAATAATTTATGTTAATATATTGGACTATATATATAACATATATATAGTATCATATACAATGTCATGATCTATAGTACTAGCATATATAGGGTCATCTAATTAGACTATAATACAAATAATTTATGTTAATATATTAGACTATATATAACATATATATAGTATCATATATAATGTCATCTAGTACTAGCATATATAGTGTCATTTAATTAGACCATAAATACTTAATTAATATCTTAATATATTAGACTATAGATAACATATATATAGTCTCATATATAGTACCATCTAATTAGACTATAACTAAAATATAATATATTAATATATTAGTATAATATTTAAGTAAACCGTTCGAACGTATTTTGATCGTTCGAACGGTATTGCATAAATAAGTTCTCGCGGACGATCATTTTCACGGACGTTCGAACTATTAACAAAACTTCATTTTCTCCAAGTGAATCGTCCATCTCCACAGTTTAAAGCCGCCGTTGCCACCGCGAACAGTACCCAGTCGAAGCCTCTTCCTCTAAGCACCAGTATGCTACTTTTCTAACTATTTTACCATTTAAATTTAAGTTTTTTATGGATTATTTGTTTAAATTATGATAAAATAATTTATCCATCAATACTCACCGTAGATTTGCTTAAATCCATTGTAGGAAGGTTTATTTAAGTCTCTTTGTATTAGTTTGTTGAAAAATCGATGGAATCGAAGGATTTCATGGATTTCAATGGCTGAGTCGACTCAGCGTAAGCATTGGGTTAAATTTGTATAGCGTTCAAACGCTGGTTAGTGCGTTCGGACGATACCAACCAAACATTTAGTATACCATTCGAACGTTGGTTTATACGTTAGAACGGTATACAATCCAAACACATACCATTCGAACACTATTTTAAACGTTCGAACTCAAATATTAATTTTATTAATATTAGTGAATCGATGTTTTTATTCCATATTGTAGTTCTATTTAATCTTAACGAGAATAGATATTATATTATAATTAAATTATTATAGAAATTTATCACATTTTGTTAAATATCTAATTTCTATTAATATTAATCTAATTATATTCTATTAAATTACTATTCACATGTAATTTAGTGATTAGTTATTTATTATATTTTTATCGTTAATGTTGTATTGATAAACTCTTTAATTGTAAATTTTAGGTTGATTAAAATGTCTTCTTCTAGGGCGTGACGTAAGCGACGCAATCGAGCTGAGACTAGTATCAGTCCAGATAAGGAGAGGACTGTTTCAGTAGAGCGACAAGTGAAGCTTTCTGACTTCCAGAGTCTTGTCTGGGAGGGTCATTCCCTGCCATCAGTATTCAGCGATCGTGGTTGGGAACCTATCTTAGATGAGACGGATATATCATGGGGGACCGTCTCCTATATTGACATTGTTTCTGAGTTCTATAGAGAGCTCAATGGTGCCAACCTAGATGACAGAGGGGCATATAGGATCTCTATCCGAGAAGTTTCAGTTGTATTTTCACGGGACGGACTCGTTGAGCATCTCGTTATTCCTAGGCTGCCAGATGCATATCCAAACGTGGTGCCTAGAGAGTCTGATCCTTCAGCTGAGGCGGAGACAGTGAGGAGGAGGCACCAGTTTATACAGATGAGGTTGATACCCTTGCTGATCATGAGGTGAGGGATTTGGTTGTTGGTCCAGATGCTCCACCGTATGACGGGACGAAGAGCATCAAGTAGGCAGATCTATCTTCTTTCTTCAAGATCCTGAATTTGATAATTGCCAACAATATTGACCCTTGGCAGCACAAGACAGAGGTTGGCATTGACCGGACGAAATTTATGATACGGGTTGCTCGTGGTATTCCTATTGACCTGCTGAGGTATATATTTGATAGGATTCGATCAGAGTCCCGGTACATTTCGACGGATATACTGCCATTCTGGATCCTGATCACCAGATTTTTGCTATTTGCCGGTGTCGTGCCTGATGTTGCTGAGCGTAAATGGGAGCCGACGGGACCGATCAACAACACCACCCTCTAACACAACACGGGACACTCGAGACCCAGTTGATCCTTAGAGATACACACAGCCAGGAGATCATGGAGTATTGGCCGCTGGGACATCTAGATAGACCGAGGCATCAGTACACAGCACTACTCATGAGGACATGGCCGAGGTCGTGCGTACAGCGATTAGCTGACAGACGTCAGCGTTGATCAATGCAGTGCGTATAGAGGTTCGTTCTGCTGTGTCTGAGTTTCGTACAGAGATTACTGGTACCATCTCTGAGTTACATACGAAACTTGATGTCATGTCTGCGACTCAGGTCACCATTAGTACACGCCTGAAACAGATAGAGGAACGCTTAGCTGCAGTCGAGGAAGTGTGCAAAGAGTTAGGGTCTTAGTACTTTCTATATTTTATTTATTTATTTATTTTATTTTTTGAATGGACAATATTTAGTGTTTTGTAAATTCAGTATTTAATTATGAATTAGTATTAGTTTATATTTTCTAAACTAATTATTGATTGATATTATTTCTATTATTTAATTAATAAATTTGTTATAATTACTAGTAAAATAAATATAATTCTCTAAAAAAACATTTTATCACCGTTCGAACCATCCAAATAACGTTCGAACAGTATTGATTCATAATTCGAACAGTGAATATTGTACGTTCGAACGGTAGATCAATTTTCCGCTATGATAATGTTACTTAACGCGCCAAATTGCATGTTTGAACAGTGATGATTTGTCATTTGAATGGTGAAATTGTAAGTTCGAACGTAAAGCAGTTTCCCGCTATAATAATTATACTTAACGACACAAAATGTACGTTTGAATAGTGATCATTAATCATTCGAACGGTGAAAATGGTACGTTTGAACGGTATAACAATTTCTTGCTATAATAATATTATTTAACGCGCTAAAATGTACGTTCGTACGGTTAAATTTAACCGTCCAAACGTTAAAACGTTACATTCAAACAATTTATTCATCCCTAATTATCCCGTTCGAACGGGTTTGTTCTTCCCTCATTTTTTTGGGACGAAATGTAAAATTCGTCCCTAAATCTCACTTTTTGGGACGATTTTCATTTCATTCCAAAAGAAAATCATCCCAAAAAGTCTTTTTTGTTGTTGTGTAATCAAGAAATTAAGTTATATATTCGTCTCAAAAATACATTCGAATGGTATAATATCAGTTCGAACCGACACTTACCGTTCGAATTATAAGAAATGTTCATTCAAACGAATGACCATATATATTTGATCATGTTCGAACAGACGGAGTGTTCAAACAGATTTTATGCGTTCGAACCAATAAATTTCTCAAATGACTTGTGTTCGAACATAAATTATGTCCATTGGAACAGACTGATTATTTTTGAAATTCTTTCCCTTCGAACGGGGTTTTGAATATTAATATTGTTCGAACAGACGTACAGACTATATTTCTCAATTGTCATTCGAATGTGTTAGTTTTTTTATCAAATGAGTCTGTTTTTGTTCGAATGGATTTATAAATGGTAATTTACCGTTCGAACTGGTTATTTACTGTTTGAACGATATTAATCATACATAATAGAATTTAATTAATAATATCACACTAATATTACACAAATTATAATTCAAACATCAAGTTTTCAAATGTTTTGGAACATCATAATATAAAGGCAATTAGTGAAAAAATAAATTTTACAATTGTGGTGGTGACATAGAGTTTTTGGACATCATTTACTACAACTGTTCAAACACAACTTTTTGTACCTCCGTCCCCAGTCTCTTCTGCATGTTCTCTTCTAATCTCGCATCTAAATTTGCTGCTTGATCTAATTAGATCTGTAACTCTTTTTCCTTAGACCTCAATCGTTTTATCTCAAGTGTTATTTTCTCTAATTCCTTAGTCTTATAATCATTAGATCTGGCTCGAGAAGAGGATGATGATGGCTTCACGCAACGTCCTATGCCCCTTAAATATCTAAAACGTGATCTAAGAACTTGATAAACGATTTGAGCATCGTTGACAGACGATTCATCATATGGATCCATAACAGTTTCTTTAAGAGATATCATCTTGTCCTACAAAAACAAGAACATTGAAGTTAGTATAAGTAACAAAAATATTATTAGACAATGAAATTAAATAAATTTAAGCTTACATAATTTGCCTCTACTTTGGAACTGGTCCAAACACCATCACGATTTTTATGTGTTTTAGCATACAATTGGGTTAGATCATAATCAGCAGGAATTTCTTCTTCCTATAAAAAGAAAATCTATATTAGAACTTAAATCAGAAAAGTGTATTATTGTTAATATTTAACGGGGACAAGAATCATTTACCATTTTTTTAGAAAAACAATGAAAAGATCAAGAACCCGCATGATGGTGTATCGTTAATTTTGATCTATTTGCTTGGTTCACAGTATACGTTGCTAAAAAAAATTATGTTTATATGTTTAATACATCCATCATATACTATAAAAAAATATAGCAGCAGAATTACCTGATAAGTAGGATCTTCAAATATATTACAAACCTTCTCTCATTCGTTTGGAGGCATTGCTTGGAATGAATTTTGGCACGCCTCTGTTGTAGTACTGAACTCGTTATAGTGTGCATGGCATTGATCTTTGTACCTCTGGAAAGCATTCGACATCAGTTCCTCAACCTTTAATCTAGCCTCTCATCGATCAAAATTAAGTTCAAACTTGTCCTTTAAAAGATTATAAACAATTAGTATAAATACAAAGTAACTTTAAATTAACACATTATATACTTAGTTGCTTGGGATGTAGCTTATTTCCAAGCAACAATTTCTTATGTGGTCTTTCACATCTTGGGAAACTTTAGACCAGGAGAATATAGCTATCGGAACATACGTGCGAGTAAGCGTACCAGCATAAGAAGCAAGCCACGCTGCCTAATTTCTGAAGCCACAGGTGTGATAATCAAGAATATCAACATTAATTTTACCCAATTTCCTGAGACCTCAAGAAAAAGAGAGAATGAGTTGAAAAATAATTGTGAGGTCGAGAGTACAACAAAGGATGAAGAAAAAGTGAGTGACAGAAAAAAATAGAGTGAAAAGAAAAAAGGGTGTGAAAGGGAGAAAGAGAGTGAAAAAGAAAAAGAGAGTGGAAAAAAAAAAGTGTAGAAAGTGAGAGAAAAACAAAGAGAAAAGTGAGTTTTTATGCTAAGACGAGTTTTAATACTAACGAACTTGACGTATCTTTGCCTAGTATTGTTGTCTCTTTATTGCAGACATATAAAGTCATGTTTCCTAGCGGTGTGTTTAGTGGATTGCCACCTATTAGGGAGATAGAGCACCATTGATTTTGTACCAGGTGCGACAATTCCTAACCAACCTTTCTTTGAAAAACATGAGTCAATGACACACTTGAAGGGACAAGGTGGAGATTCGAGGTCGAATCCTTTTGAGGAGAGGGGGAATGATGGGCACCAAGATGGACCTAGTTTTAAATATCCTTTGCAAGTTCCAGATGGGTCAATTAGAAGGTCAAGAGCCAAGAAGATTAATGAGCCAATGCAAGAATTGGCACAATCCACTTGGGATGAAGCTAGCAAGACTCCAACACTTAAGATGGATTTGAAGGATGAAGATCCAGTTTTGATTCATTTTATAAGCTATGGTAGAGGACAACAACATGACTTAAAGGTTTTGGGCCATTGAATGCTTTCAACTTGTTTAATTCATTTAAATGACTTATTTTATTAATTTAGAATTATTGGGTTTAATTATGAAAATGACTTAAGCGGGCCTATTCAAGGGTATGTTGGGAAATTTATTATTTTGTTGAACTAGGGTTTCAAGAAGTACTATAGAGAACTAGGGTTTCAAAAGTACTGTAGCCGAGTTACTATAGCCGAGTTACTGTAGCGTCATACTGTAGCCATAATACTATTCACTCAGGGGTATTTTTGGAAGATGGGGCATTATTTTGGCTAGAGTTTTAATTAGGTTTTGGTTTAAATACTTTTTGTAGCCTCATTTTAATTAGTTTATGAAATTTGATAAATTTATTCATTGTGAGTTGAGTTATACTCATCTTGTTCTTAATTGAACTTTTGAACTTATCAAACGTAAATCACAACCTTTGTATCGTTCCTCCTTTGTAATCTGGGTTCTTGAGACGGGTTCTTCAATGGGTCTAGATTTTAATATAATCTAGGTTCTTGAAACGAGTTCTCATCGGGTCTAGATTCTCCATCCATTGACTTGATTTTGACTCTCTTGCGTACTCTATACACAGTATACAAGCCATCATCATTAACATACAATTTCTTATCATATTCAAGTCTCAATAACTTTGCATCTAAAATGATGACAAGGACATACCTTCTTGCTAAAGTATCAACCACAAAATTTTTCTTACCTTCTGTGTACTTGATTACATGAGAAAATGTCTCAATGAATTGCACCCACTTGGCATGCATTCTATTCAAATTATCGTATCCCTTCAAGTGCGTCAAGTACTCATGTTCTTCAAAGAAAGGTCGGGTGGGGATTGTCGCACCTGGCACAAAATCAATGTAATGCTATATCTCTCTAATATGTGGCAATCCACTAAACACACTGCTAGAAATCATAACTTCATATCCCTGCAACAAATAAACAGGAACACTAGGTAAAGAGTCGTTAAATTCGTTAGTATAAAAGCTTGCCTTAACATAATTACTCACTTTTCTTTTTCGTTTACTCTTTGCAATCTCTATTTCTTTTTCCTCTCGTGGCTCCACTATTTTTTCTTGACTCTCAACCACCTCTCTATTTTCCTTTTCACTCTCTCTTTCTCTTGATGTTTCGGCCTCATTCTCTTTTTCCTCTCACTCTCTTTTTCATTTTCACTCTTTTTTTTTTCTTTCACTCTCCTTTTTTTTTTAAAACTATCGGCTTCACAATTATTTTTCAACCCATTCTCTTTTTTTCTTGAGGTTTCAGTTTCACCCTCATCTTTTTTCTCTCTCATATTTCTCTCATTCTCCTTTTCGGCCTCACTATTTCTTTTTTTCTCAATCCCACATTCCCTCTTGTTTTTTAGCTCAATCTCACTTTCACTCTTACTTTTTAGTTTAATCTCTTTTTTACTTTTTCTTTTTTTATCACTCTCACTTTCACTCTTTCTTTTTTTATCACTCTCATTTTCACTCTTTTTTTTTAGCAATTTCACTTTTCAGTTTCAGTTGGTCCCCATGGACCTGTGTTGGAGTTAAAAGAGCAAGTTTAATTATTTTTTCATCTTTTTCAAAACTGTACATGTTCCTTAACCCATCATGGATCACTTTCCTATTATACTGTCACGGCTTCCCCGACAAAATATGGCCAACATGAATAGGTACTATATCACCAAGCATCACATCCTGGTATTTTCCAATTGAAAAAGAAAATAGCACTTGCTTATTTACCCTAACCTCCCCACAATCACTCAACCACTGCAACTTGTATAGTTTAGGGTGTTTCAAGGTAGGTAAACTCAATTTCTCAAGTAAAGTAGTGCTAGCCAAATTAATACAACTCCTCCCATAAATGATCATACTACATACCTTGTTGTTTATGTGGCATCTAGTATAAAAAATATTCTCTCTGCACTGCTCTGTATCATTCATCCTAATTTGTGTATTGAGAGCACGCCTGGCAACAAGAGACTCACTATACTCTTCATTCTTATACTTATGTTCAACACTAGGTTCACGCCTTCTCCTATCTCTCCTGCCTTGTAGATTTATAATTACTGTTTCTTGATGATCCATCATATTCCTCACTTCACCCAACACCAAGTTCAACCGCTCAAACTGTTGTTGCATGGCTTGTAACACAAATAATGAGTTATCTGCCATCCCCTATGGTGATGAGTCACTCCTATTAGATATCGTAATGTGCTGCACAAAAAAAATGTTAGTGGTAAAAACCTCACACACTCTCTTATGTGTTTACACTCAAATAATGGCACTCTACTCATGTTTCACACTTAATTAGTTTTTTTTCCAGATAATAGTCTCACACTCTCTTGCCTTTTACCTCAAAAGTTTTCCCGCTCAAGTTCTTTAAGAACTAGTTAAACTAAATCATGACAATACAACCTTATTTATTCCAACCAGTAATATAGATTCAAGAAACATGAACAAGAAATAAGGAATGAATAAAATGGCACGAGACTCAAGAAATTTATACGAGGGAAATAATAATTACAAAACAAGATACCAACTAGAAAGGTGTACACCCCCTTTGATGATAAAGCTTAATCAACAAATATCTTTTTTCTCTTTGTTGTAACTATATAGCAACCTTTGAATATGCTACATTTCTTTTCTTCTTCTTTTATTTTTTTATTTTATTTTCCTTTATTTTCACTAATTCAATCACAAATAGCAAATTCAATTGTGATAATCAAGTAATTGAATTCAAACACACAAGAATTGACAATGAAGTAGAAGAGAATCAATGGAACGACACTCTAAGCAATTGACAAACTTAGTGATGCAAGAAACCCTAGAATTTTGAAACCCTAGGTGATGCAAATTTCAGTCAAACCAAAAACCCTAAGAATTTCGGCAGCCTACTTTTTGTTTCCTTATTATTATTTTTTTTTGCAATCCTAGAACAATGAAGTCTTAGAATTAAATTTAAACATGCAAGAATTAAAAGCTATAATCAGAATTGACTTAAAACCTTGCTCTGAATACCAAAGGATATGAACCCGTGGAATGGAATCCCTTGAACCTACAATCAAATTGAAAACTCACCCAAGAAAGCCAAAATCAAGCCAATGGAAAATTTAGACCGGTTGAAGAACTCGTTTTAATAATCTAGATTATATGAAAATCTAGACCCGTTTAAGAACTTGTCTCAATAACCTAATTATAAGAAAGAACGCCACAAATGTTGTGATTTGCCTTTGATAAGTTCAAAAATTCATTCAAGAACAAGAGTAGATAAACTCAACTCATAATGAATAAATTCATCAAATTTCATAAACTGATTAAATGAGGCTACCAAGAGTATTTAAAGCAAAACCTAATTAAAATCCTAACCAAAATAAATCTCTATCTTCCAAAAAGGCACCTGAGTGAATAGTATCGCATCTACAATAACGCTATAGAACTCGACTATAGTAACTTCTTAAAACCCAAGTTCAACAAAATAATAACTTTCTCAACATGCCCTTGAATAGGCGCCCCCTTAAGTCCTTCTCACAATAAACTCAATTATTCTAAACTAATATAATAAGTCATTTAAATGAATTAAACAAGTTGAAAGCCTTCAAGTATCCGAAGCATTTAAGTCATGTTGTTGCCCTCTTCCATAGCTTGTATCGAATGAATCAAAACTAGATCTTCTTCCTTCAAACCCATCTTGAATATTGGGCTCTTGCTAGACTCGTCCCAAGTGGATTACACCAATTCTTGTATTGTCTCATTCACCTTCTTAGCTCTTGACCTTGTAATTGGCCTATCTGGAACTTGCAAAGGATCTTTAAGACTAGGTCTATCTTGGTGCCCATCACATTGTAGGGAATCTACAGGATGTGAGAGAAAGATTTCATTTTGGACTCTTTCTGTGTGATGCCAAGACATATCTTTCGCAGTCAACCGGGACATAAACAATCTTTAAAGTCAAGGAATCAACGAAAAATGTCTTAACACTTTTTGGGATACATTACGTTTATCAGATGTCCATCTTGACTCATGACACAATGGACATGAGTCAAATTTTGCATATTATTGCCAGAAAAGAACATAATTATTTTTACAGGCGTGGATGATATTATAATCAAATCCTAATTCTCGCTTCAATTGCTTCACTTCGTAAAAATTATGGGGTACTACGTTATCCTGAGGGAGAGCCTCTTTAAATAATTCTAGCAACATGTCGATGGTCTTGACAGAAATACGACAAATAGATTTAATATGGAGCAACCTCATCATGAAAGACAACTTGCTATGACGGGTGCACCCCTCGTACAACTCTCATTGTGCATCCTCCCACAATCTTCCAAAGTTTCCATTTCCCTCAAATGATTGTGTAGATGTTCCTTCTCCATCCATCGTCCCAAATATTCATACACCTAGATCGCCTAATATCTCAGTCATATGCTCTCAATTATCATCACTATCATCAGAATCATCCACATTAATTTTGTCCATGTCGATGTCGTTACCCTCCTCCATTTGATTGGACTGACTACTAAATCTAACTCATTTAAAAAATGGTTTGCCATGTAAGACCCAAGGTGAGTATTTAGGATCGATCCATTTGCAAATAAATGATCCTCCACTACCACCAAATTATAAGAACTTAGATTTTTGTACTTTTTGCACGAACATCTTATAAATCCTCGTTGAACGACATATGAATGGTTATCGTTTGAACCACAATTAGACGGTTCAAACGGAAATCTATTAGTGTCAGAACGTATATTTATTGCCGGTCGAACACACTATAATACCATTGGAACGTGTCGTTAAGCATTTGAATTGTACATTTCTATTTTAAATTTTTTATAGATATAATTACCTTGATCTAATTATAATTATAATATTTTGTGATCATTGTCCTTAATTTTATATCATAAATTTAGCATTATTTCAATGGCTTCTTGGGGAAAGAAACTGGTTGTGTCAGGGCAATCATCTAGCGAAGAAGTCCGAGAGAGAACTATTTTGTTGGAAAGATATGTGAAGATTGATGATTTTAGGGATCTTCTGTGGGAGAGACATTCTCTCACATCTGTCTTTCTCGATCGTGATTGGACACCGATCATCGATCAGGAGGACGAAGGGACGGACAAGATAGTTTCCTACATCAATATTGTATCTGAGTTCTATAGAGAACTTGGTCGTGCCAACCAGGAGGATGACACATATACTTTCTCCGTCCGATGTCTCAATACAATTTTCAGTTGATGCAGTTTCTGATTTTCTAGGTATCCCTCGACTGCCCACTGCATATCCTAACGTGGTGCCTAGAGAGTCTACACCTGCAGGCGATGGGGAGACTCCAGAGGAAGGGAAGAGGATATTGTGATGCTTGATGAGATCGATGGCCTCGCTGATCATGAGGTTTGTCAGTTGGTTGTGGGTCCAAATGTTCATTCCTATGATGGGAGCAAGAGAATCAAAGAGGTGGACTTATCTAGTTTTTTCAAGATCATGAACATTATAATAGCCAACAACATCGATCATCGACTGCATAAGACTGAGGTGAGCATGGACCGAGCACAATTTATGTTACGGGTCACTCGTAGGGTGCCCATCGACCTAGCGAGATATATATTCGCTAGGATTCGATTAGATGCCACCTATATTACAACATGTAGAGTTTTATTATAATAATTTTACTTATCAAAAAAATTTGATAACAGATATATTGTTGTTTGGAGTCTTTTCTTTTAGTGAAATGAGTCAGGCTAGATGAGTTTGAGCGTGTTCAGGAGCAAATAGGACCGATCAACTCGACGACCTTCTCTCGTAGTACCAGACACTCCAGATTTTGTATTTGTGCACCCACTATAGAGGCGGTCAACACTCAGGGAGGTGCACAGGGCGTATCTGGTGAGGCATCTACACAGGGTGCATCATGCAGTGTAACTCATAAGGAGATAGTAGATATCGTGCGTGCAGAGATGACTGCACATAAATCAAAGATCATTGATGCAGTCCGGGTCGCCTTCGCAGAGACTGAGTCGAAGCTCATGTCTCGAGTGACTGATATTGAGACATGCATTGCTGGAGTTGAGGCGGTGCTACACGATTTGGCCCAATAGTATATATCTTTTATTTGCATTAAATGTGCTTTTTTGTATTGACAATCATGACTATTTGTATTTTGTATAATTAATTTAAATATTCAAATAGTCATACATTATATTCCCGCCATACATTATATTTTTGGGATGTAATTAATGTATGGTTTTTATTTTTAGTGTTTGCTAGCTTGTTTATTGTTAATTATGTTTTTTTTTCATTTTATTTACCATTCACAATAATATAAAAAATGACACTATAAGTAATATTTATTTAACTAAAAATCTTATTTAACATAAAACAAATCACTAAAATATTTTTACATTAATTACATAAAATTAATTTATAAGTTCCCAAATATTTTATGTTTCTTTCGAACAAGGTTTAAAAAAATTCCCACCAATTTTAATTTAATTTCCCACCAAATGTTCCGTTTGAATGCATAAATGTTGTGTTCGAGTGATCTTGCAACCTTCCCGCCAAATTTTCCACCCAAATCTTTCCTGTTCGAACTAACCAATTTATGTTCGAACGGATTTGAACTTTCTCCGCCAAAATAAATTACTTTCCCACCAAGATTACTATTCAAACAAATTATAAATCATTCGAACAAACATTAATTCCAGGTTCGAACATATTTTGGACCATTCGAATGGTTTTGACGTTTTGAGACGACCTAATTCGTCACAGAAGATCTGGTTCGAATGGATTTTTAACTGTTCAGACGTTTTTATAAAGTCATCAATTTTTTGAGATGAGATTTAAATTTTGTCTCCAATAATTACTTTTAGGAATGAAATTTAGTTCATTTCTATATAATTTCGTCTCTAAAACTAAAATTTCTTGTAGTGAGGTATTGTTTGAAGTCCCAAATTTATTTTTTTGTCATATTTAGCCCATTGCTAGCTAGCTTTTGGCCTATTATCAATTACCTATTGTTAGCCACAACTCCAAATTTGATGTTCCAATTGCTAGTGACAGCTTCATCACAGCTATGGTCACTTTCATCCTCTCATTGACGATCAATCAACAGATATGAAGACTACACTCAAATTCCAAACTCAAGATTTCAAAGTTCTTCACCCTTAAGTTTGAGCGGATGTTAGAGATGAGATTAAATCAAGAACTTGATTTGATATTATTCTAGGGAAGTGATTTGATTTTCATAATTATCAAATTAAGAGACTTGGTTTTCATAATGATCAAGATGTTTACTTTATCTCATTCTCATGTAATTTTCTTATATATAGGGACATATATTTTATATTCAATCACACTTAAGAATAATGAAGACATAGCCCTAGAAATTTCTCTCCCTCATTCTCCTCATTCTCTACTCCATCTCAGGTTCTATTATATTTTATAAAAATATAAAATATAATAGAAAAACAGAATGAGAAGAGATGGAAAATGATGGAGTGATCAGACTTTTAGAACGGCCTTCTTTTTATTTTTCCTATATATTCTTCCTCATTTCTGCTGCGGAAACGGTCTGAGATATATATATTTCATAAGGTTATTCCTTCCGGCCAGTTTCCAGAAAATTATTAATTTCGTATATTCTGGGTAAAGCCGGGTAGTCTAATTATATGGATGAATCTGATTCTCCAGCCCTTTTCATCCAAACTCCAAATCTCAATTAAAAAATAAAAAGGTCTCTTTACCCTCTTTGAACTATAATTTTTGAAAAAATCTATTCATCATCCCCACACATCACATACCATACTTTAATTTTTTTTTTTTTTTTTCTCTTATCAAATGTGTGGTGTGTAGTGTGTGAAGATGATAAGTATAGCAAATCTCATAATTTTTTATCCGAGAATAAAACAGATCAATAGAATTATCCTAATGCAAGTGATCATGAATATTAGCATTAAGTACGGTAGCTAGCATGCATATATACTTATTTTGCATTAATTTGAATGGAAATAATCAATATTTCCCATGTATGGTATTGTCCTCATGCATGTGTCTATAATAAGCATGATGCGGAGTTCGATATCAAATAATTCCATATAAAAAAAAAGTACATTGAATGTCATGTCTTTCCTAACACCAATTAATTATAGATGGATTGACATTTGATTATGATCCGACAAGTGACCAATTGATCTAGAATGTCATTGATTTGAGTCACAAGAGCGTTATTTTGTGAGTTTATAAGAATTGTTTCGAGATTCTGGCATGCATGCTTATAATCATGTGAATAAGTTTTCGCCGAGTTAAGGATCAGAGATATTGTCACCACAACAACTATGGAAATCCAAGTCTCAAATCTACTCAAAACCATGCACTAATTAACCATTCTTGGTGTGTATATATATATATATATATAAATATATCTTCTATTAATTAAGTAATTTATATATAATATCATTAATCTCCAGTGGATCATATCAGCCCCAATATTATACACTCATTTTGGTCCTTGCTCCTAGGTAGTTAAGTTCTACAATCATATATATATATATGCAGATAACTAGTAGTAATTAAAGGAGAGGCGCTCTAGATCGAGATCAAATACAACATATCCTAATATATTATGAAAAAATCTAGTTGCAAGCGATTTTGCACACTAATACGTGCACCTATTCAATATAATTGGTCAGAAAGTAGACTTTATTAAAAACAATGTTAATTTAAATATAAAATATGAAGACAACAACATTAATACATAGATTGATACGCAAACTTTCTTGTACATAACAAAACTCATATATTATATCCTTTCCACAAGCTCCCATGCCATCTAACCCATATTGTTACATCAATACGCGGGCAGGAATATCTCCTATTAGTAGTGAACGTACGGAAAAAGGAAAAGCCAAAGAAAATACATGAAGAAACATGAGCCTAGCTAGTTATAAGCTGCTATATATATACTACATATACGTGCAATATGTGACCATTATCACCTGACAGATAACGTACAGTACGTATGATCTTCATGATCAGAAGTACTTGACTTCGCTATAGATCATCGCGAGGGAATTTTGGCCCCTAATAATAGTACTCATGTTGACGTTGCTTTTGGTAACATGATGAGCTTCTTTCATCTGAGCAGAAACCTCGCTCATGATCTCCTGATGATGAATATTATTCTTACCATGATGATATGCACGCGTCGGAGTTGGTGGCGGTGGAAGCCAGTACCCATACCTTCTGGGTCGGGCGCCGGCGCAGTAGACTTTGTCTATTATAGCAAAGCCTTCCAACCCAACTTTGACAAGCTTATGCTCTGCCTGAGGCTGAGATGCCATATATATCAACTTCGCTTGCAGTACAAATCTACAGATCAAGTTGCTGCTTAATTTCTCTCTTAATTGTCTTGTGTTTAGGGTTACAGGCCAATTTATACTCGATCGATCGGAACATTGCATCAGCATGCAATGCCCGCTAGCTTCTCCCCTCTTATGGTTGGCCCACAAATCCTTATTTTCAAATATAGATATTACACAGAAAAGAAAATTTGGCCGGTGATTCTTTCTAGATTTTTTCTTTTTCTTTTCTTTATTCCTGTGGATTTTCTATTCATGAGCCTTTAGAATATGTTTTTTTTAGCAAAGCCTTTAGAATATGTTAAGAGTTAGAGATATCATTATAATGTTCATTCGAGGGCTGATATTACCACCACTGCCATTAATTAAGGGGTACCGTTGCAATATTTTGATAATAAATATTTAAGAGGAATATTACATACAGTCGAGGAGTACGTACAATCTATTTAAAAAAAGTACATTATTAAAAAATTAATTTTTTTTATGTGGATACCATATTTATCACTTTTTTAAAAAAAAATTATGCGACGCTCGTACATTTCACGACTATAAATATTATTTCTCATGATCGATCAAATACTAATCTATAAATCGATGCTTTATATTTTAAAAAATCTTGTTTAGAACATGCATGATATATATCGGGACGCTCTAATTCAATATATATAGTTTAAAACGAAATTCTAATATATCATATATATGGAGGCCTCATAATTTAAAGATCCTTATTTTTAGTGATTATATATATATATAAAAGATAATTAATTTGCGCGCGTATGATCGTAAAGCCTACTACGTACGAGCGGATCTAATTTCTGACGTCATGATCTTAATTAAGAAGCAACCCTTTATATATATATGAATATATTCTAGTCTACCGGCGAATTTGTTAGGCAAAGTTTTCTGAAGGGGCATGTAAGGAGAAGAGGTGGCAGATAAGCTCGATGTTTATTCTTTCCAGTCAAAGCCAAACACAGTCAGCATATTTGACCCAAATCAATTATATTTTGAGATTATATAGTTGCTTTGAGCATTTTTCCGCCTTTAATTTTTTTTATAACAATATATAATTAATATCTCATAATGGGGTTAGCAATATATCTACCAATATATATATATATATATATATATATATAAACACGTCGGCAAATGCTACCCTGATCACCTTATTGGTTAATATTTCCTTTAATTATAGTTCTTTTTATTTTTTGCACGAATGTTGTATATATTTTTCTGTACAAACGTTATATCTATAATTAATGTTGGCCAAGAGTCTGACGTCATATAGCACCAAACGAAAAAATTTAGAAGAGATTTGGATTCAAAACTTAGCTCAATTCATCTCAATTCATCTTATCTCATTATTACAACTTTTTTAAATTCTCACACAAAATATAATTAACAATTTAACTTTTTTAAATCTCAAAACAACTTTCTCAAATTCTCACACAAAATATAATAAATAATTCAACTTTTATTCTATTATTTACAACCTATCTCAATCTATCTCAACTCATCTCTGAATCTAAACATCTCTTTAGATTCGAACCATCCCCTTGTCAAAAAAGAAATAGTGTTAAGTTTTGTGCAAATATTTTTTAATGAAAACCAAAAGACAAGGGCCAGCGAACAGTCTAAAACAAGCATGAAGCAGCTAGCTTGCTAGCTTCTGTCGATAACTTATACGTCATTTAATAATTTGTTAAGATCGTGTGATCATAAAATTTGTGTCATGTTAAGTATTTTTCATTTGGTAGTATCAAGTTTTGATAACTGGCCATAATTTTCTCAAAAATTTTATGGAGTATATTACAAAATATATATCATGTTAATTAGAGGATAATATCTACCTAATTTTCATTCGATAGAATTCGCTTTGATTGTTGAGATTTATGCAGGCCAGATTTTGAAACTCAAAATTGGATGGCCAATGCCTAGATTCAGTTTTAACTATCTTCTCCGGGCAGCAAGCGTCACCAACTGATTTGTACCGTGAGTTACGAGAGACCATAAGAGAATTTAAAATATACCATTTGTAGTGAATTTTCCCTCCAAACAACTAGTGGACGTAAGCCCTATACCAAACGATGTAAATCTGTGTGTCTCATTCTCTATTTATATTTGACATAAACCATGCACGAGGGGTGGAGCAGAACCACGCCGTCGTGCACCAGCTTGTGCCTCTCCCTGTGACGTCTATGGATTGGTGGGGTGACCACCAGCCATGACCAGGACCGCCAAAGATTTCTATTTTCAGTGGGATATTTACGACCCCAATCCCTGCCCTGGGCACCCTCACATAGGTGAGCAAGAACTTGCTCGAACACCCTCCACGGCCTAAGCCTGCTCGGCCTGGGCTTACTCAGCCAGAGCTCCTTAGCCATGTCCATCGTGCCACACAGGCGGGCATCCATCCCGCCACTCAGGCAGGCAACCTCCCGGCCCAAAAGTCCCTCTCTACACACGAGGGAGGTCTTCCCCCTTGCTTGGCCCGAGCTTACTTGGCCACTGCTCACGCGGCCTGAGTTTCATTGAGCTCCTCGGCCAACCAAGTTCCCCAACCACATGGAGTTACATGACCACAAAAAGGTGCCCGACCAAAGAGAAGTTGCTCAGCCACACGTTGCATGCGCCATGCAACAACCAATGTTTCTTACTCGCCCACAGTGATAATCAACGGCCATGAGCTCCACGGCCCTACACAGTTGCTTGCCCATAGGGAGTTACTCGGCCGTACATGATCACCTAAGCTCGCCCAGCTAGTTGCCTACACCACGGAAATTCGATGCTATAGAGTTACACCCCACGTTGCATGGCCCATGCAAACGACAACCATCAGGCACCAACAACACCACCAGTCACCACAACTACCGTCATCTTATGTCCCCGACGAACTGAACCCCCATCATGGAAGGTCCCTCACCCATGGGGACTAGTCTGCAAGTCACAGAGAAGAGACGCTTCCCCTGCATAGATTGGATGATAACCAAACATCACGCCATTGGCTCAAGTTTGCGAAGTATCAAAATTATAATTTAGATTATCTACGCTGACCCGCTTGGCTTTTTGTGGAAACTCCCTTGTGCGGTCGAGCTCAGTCTCTGTTGTAGCAGCATGGTTGAGCTCTGTCTCTCGTCATAGTGACGGCGGTTGAGCTCTGTTTCCCATAGTAGTAGGGTGGTTGAGCTATGTTTCCCATAGTAACAGTGCGGTTGAGGTCTGTCTCCCGTCGTAGCGATGTTGTTGAGCTTTGCCTCCGATCGTAGTAGTGCGATCGAGCTCCATCTCTCGTCCCACCAGATAGGTCGAGTTATGTCTTCCAATATAGCAGTGTGGTTGAGCTCTATCTCCCATCGTAGTAGTGTGCTTGAGCTCCTCTCCCAAAATCAATACTCCGCGCTCGCACCTAGCAACCAACAGAGGGAACACCTATCTCAACTGTCACACTCCCTCCCTGCCATAAGTCAATGCTCCCTGCTAGCTGTACAAGTCGAGCCTGACACTCGGGGGTCATCATCATTTCGATGAATGAAAGACAAAGGATCAATTTCCAAGGTCTATTGTTGAGCAAGATGACCTTAAGAATTGCTTGGTTATTGGAAGGGATGAAATTGTCCAAGCCCAATATGGCATCCTAGGCCTAGTCCACCACAAGAGGTATCAGGAAGCAAGTGGGAAAAATGAGATGAGGAGACAAAATCTGAGGAAGGAAATAGATGTTAGAATAAAAGAAAGGAAGCGATGTGAGGAAAAGAAGAAGCAACATAAAGCCAAATTCTTACCAACCACTGACAGGGGTTTAAATAAAAGGGATCTAGGATCATATATGAGGGAGTCTTTTGGGTGACTGGACACAAGAGTTTCTTCAACTTCCATACGAAAGCTTCAATTTTAATTATTTTCTCCAGGCAGGCGGTGTAACACCTCGCTTAATTAACCCTTGATTAACCCTTAAGTACTCTAGATTAGGCTTTTAATTATGGGTTAATCACTTTCATTAAGGTTGATAGTGGAATTAGCATTAATGTTGGTACTTAGTGTTAATGAGCTAAGGATTAGAGAGGCAAACCCATTAGTAATTTTGGTGAGGCTTTTTAAGACCCAAGTGCATTCATGGGCCTAGCCCAAGAAAACATTGAACCAAGCCCTTATGAAAGCAAGGCTAGTCTTGGCCCAAGTATAAGAAGGCATAAGGCCTTCAGTGTAGATTGGACCCTTGGTCCTTTTCAAGCCCATATGGCTCTAAGCCATGTTTGGACTCATTTCATCATTCAAATACCAAGGTCCAATACACCATATCATTGGTTTTCTTAAATTAAGTTCTGAAAATTGGCTAAGGTCATTAATCATCATACTTGAGGTTAGTGCACTTTAAGTCATGCTTTGAAACTTAATTATGCTTAATCTTTTCTTAAACTTTTTAATTCAAATTTTCTTGAATTAATACTCCCTTAAACCATGATTAGACCATGTTAATACCCTAACTAAACCATCCCACATGTCGTTAAGAAAAATGACATAACAAGCCCAAACCATGCTTCAATCGGTTTTCGGCATTGCCCTTTGTAATGCTTGGACTGTTTTGCCCTTGGGCCCAACATTTTTGTGGTTTGTCCTCAAGGGTAATATAGTCCTTAAACACCTCATGAGACCCTCCCAAACTCAGTTTGAGCCTTGGACGAAATTTGTTGAATCAGCCAACTCAAAAAATCAAACCAGATGCACCTTGGTCTAACTTGTGTAAGAACCGTTTTGATTGAATTTGAACTAGTCTCCTGCCATGGTTTGTACCACCACCCCATGCCACCTCCTTGTCCACACAATCACCAAGAAGTCCCATGACCATCATGAAGGATTTTGACTCAATTTTGCTGCCCAAAAACATCCAAAACCGAACAGATTTTCTGCCACCACAAAACCACCTCCATCCACCAGTTTTCAAGGGTTGTTTGAGGGATCTTCTGCCACCCAAATAATGCCCCACGGCCTAGATTCATATACAGGACCCTTGCAGCTATTGTAGAGAGGAAATGATGGTAGTTTAGGGCACAATTTCATTCTGCACAAGTGACCTAAGCTCATGCAAGCAAAAAATTTGAGCACCTCCCACTTCATCCAATCGCCTAGCACCCAAGCCAATGCCCCTCACCCCTTGGCCACCTATAAATACTTCCCTCCCCTTCTAATTTCAGCCACACCATAGCTCCAAGCATCCTCTTGAGCCTTGAGAGCATTACCCACTCTTAGAGATCAAAAGAGTGCAAACAGAGTGAGTTTTGGTGAATTCTTGAGTGTTCTTGTATAAGGCAGTCTAGAGTACTTGGAAGGTCACGAAATTTGTAAGTTTTCTTCCTTTTGATCTTAATTAGCATGTAAAGTTTTGTTTCCAAGTGTTTTTATGAAATTTGTTTGAGTTTTGAGAAGGTTATGATGCTTAATTAAAAACCGGATCAATTAAACGAATGATTGAATGTTTTTAATTGGAAATTTAGCTATGACATGTTCTAAGCATGATTTGATATGATTTATCATTATCTTAACATGATTATGGAAGGTTAAATTTATGGTTAGAAGCATGTCATGATAAGTTTTAAATTTATCTTGTTTTGATTATCAAGCATGAATCGGTTTTAAGCATATTGGCGATTAAGGATTTCTTAGATTTGAATAAGTGTTGGGATGAACTTGATTACTCAAGGATTAGACTTCATAATGTCCCTAAAGATGTTAATGATCATTAGTGATTAAAGAAAATCTCATATGCATGATTCATAGGGATCAATAGTTGAAAATACACATAGACATCAACTAGAATGCATGCCACGGATTGGGATTAATTGGACAAGTTCCACTTTGAATTTTGAGAATCCAATGGCATAGATGGTTTTATAATGCCAAAAATATAAAGTCCATGAAATAGTTAAATTTGAAGTTCGTTTGCAATTAGTAAAAATATAGGGCCTAAATGACAATTTTTGAAAGTCTAAGAATATTTTTGTAAATACCCAATTGTTGAAGCCTTTGATTTTGAACCTATCCATAAGAGTATTAACCCTAATTTCAGATTTTCCCAAAAGTTTGTAAGTTGGCCTCTAACTTACACTTTGATAAATTATTTATGAATTATTGATAAATGTTCATTAATATTTCAATTATCATTTTGAGCATAAAATATCATGTTACATGATACATTGAGTGCATACTTACAGGACGTGATATTTTCACCATTTTTAATATATTGCATATAAATATCATTTTTCATGAAACTTGCTACATATGCACATATCATGAAACATATTTTCTGAAACATTGCACCAAAATCATTTTATCACGACCCCAAAGGCTGGGATGGAGAATTATCCTAGTGGAACTCGTCTATCCACTCTGGAATGTTTAAAAATTGAGTGGTAACCTCCGGATTGACGAAGAACAATCAATAGGTTTCAAATGGGTTCTTTTTAAAGAACGCCAAAGCGAAGTCAACATGTTATGACAGCTAACACTAGTAGGTGTACACATTATGAATTTTTATGATGATATGTTATATTTACCAATGCATTGAGAACAAGTCTATAGACAACATAAGGCATACTACGGTCACCGGCAGATACTCACAGTGCATATGGGGAACTATGACATTACCACACGTTATGTTATTAATTAAAATAATGATGTAAGTCTATGATGATGAAAGTTTATAATGAAATTTTTAGGAAGAAGTTATGTCTTTTCAAAAATGATGACGAAATTACTTACCGAGTAAAAACCCGTGTCTCTATATTTTTAAAAAAGATGTTGAGGAATTTGGATGGGAGACATGCATACTGATTTTCTACATTCATGCATTGCGTATTGATCATTTTTCATAATTGATAATCTTTGTGTCAATTAGTTGTTTAACTTACTAAGATTTCGAGGAAATCTCACCATTTTATGGGACCACTATGGAATGATAGAAGTTGTGTCAATGATCGACCAGGACGAAATTGATGGAGTACTAGATTCGCATAATTGAGGAGGAGCTAGATTTGGAAAGGAAGTTAGACTTAATTTTGATGTTCATAGCCCAAGTCCTTTATGCCTTAAATCACATGAAGAGAATGATATAATTTTGTATATAAGTTTATGCTACTTTAGTATTTTGAACATGATGATTATCTAATGAAGTTGTGATGTTTTAGTTATTCTGTTATATTTTTCACCTTAACCTTTTATTTTCGCTGTGATTATTGCATATTACTAGTTGCATACTAGGACGCATTGCATATTAACTGTCATGAATGAGGTATGTAATCTTGTGTTGCATGTCCCGACGCTCTAAGTATCCTTTCCATCCCAAGCGGGAATTGGGAGCTTCACAGCTAGGGTCACCGACCCATTTGTACAGTGGGCTACTAGAGACCATGAGAGATTGTAAAATATACCATTTTAAGGGGTAAAAAAAATTGGTGAACCGAAATTGGACCGAACCGATGGGTTTGGCCCGGTACCGATTTTATTTTTCTTAAAACCAAATCGGACCGAACTAAACCGGTTCATATATATATATTATAATTTTTTATATTGTATAAAATTTTTATATATAATATATAATTATATATAAAATAGTTTTGTATTATATGATAAATTACTAATTAATATAATATTAAATTTTAAAATCTTATATTACTATATAGTCTATTATATTAATAATTATACTAATACTATATAGTGCGTATTAATAGTTATAATATATTATATATTATATAATATAGTATATTAAAATCGAAAAATCGGACCGGAACCTGTAAAATTGGAAGTACCGGTTTAAGAAGGTAACCGGTGTGGAATCGATTTTTGAAAATGCAAAACTGCTGCATACCGGTTCAGTCCCAGATTTTGTCCAAAACCAGACCAAATGGGACTTGTTACACCTCTAACCATTTATAGTGGATTTACCCTCCAAATGACTAGTGGACGTAGGTCTTATGCTGAACCATGTAAGTTTGTGTGTCTCGTTCTTCATTTATATTTACTGTATTTATTTTCTATTTATTGAAATCGATGTACGTACAGACATTGTACGTCCGCTTCAGACCATTGTCATGGACTCCAGACGACACCAACCAAGGCCTGAACCATCACCGTGGGTCAAGAATGGTTATTTCTCTCCTTTAGACCTATTCCTACAAAATAGGTCTTAACAATATGTTTCTAAGGGAAAAGGGATACTACAATCTCATGAAATGATAGATGAGCTGAATCATGTTATTGTTAAGGAAAACTAATAAATGAAAAAGCTCAATGATAGCCCCTTCAAGACCGTCCTTCAATTTACGCAGGTGAATTTAATTGATCCATTCCTTACCATCATGATAATTAATGTGTCATTTTGAGGTACCATGGATTTGGATTCCGTCCTTTATGGTTCACATAGTGTTTGAAAACTGAGTGTATTTTGGTGATGATGTTAAAATTTGGGTTCTAATATAGCATTCAAGTGGCTTCTTCATGTTGCTTGAGTGAGGGTGTTATGGATTTTAAAGATCAGTCCGTTAGGTTGCTTAGGAAATGGAAGTAAAAGAAATATCATGTTTGAAGCCTATAGTTTGCATTGTTTAGGAACTACCAAAATAACAAAAGTACTCATTCAACTAACATAGTACTATTGCTATGTAAATAGGCTGACGTAAAATTTTCACATTTTTTGGAATACAAGAGCAATTTTTTGCTCTTGTTCCTTTTCTCAGAAACCTATTAGATTTACGGGAATTTCATGACTCCATGATGGATGTATTAAGAATGATGCAGGCACAAGGAAGAAGATGATCTAACTGCCTTGGACACACGCACACTAGAGGAAAATAACAGAATGGCAAAGGCGCATAAAGTAGTCTGAAGGAATATTTTCTGTGTATTGATCTGTCATGTACAATGGCTATTTATAGTTACAGAGAATTGGTTAATGAAATATTAAATAAACAATATGTATTTACAACTCATCAAATGAATTTAATTTCTTCATGATTCATTAGTCTGGTGGCCTTGTATATGTTTGATAATATTCCTCTTGTAACTTCAATAGCCCCCCGCGAGATGGAGAGTAAATATTTATGACTCCCATTTTGAGCAATAATTGATTGAATGTAGGAGAGTGTAATGGTTTGGTAAGCAAGTCCACTAACTAGAAGGAGGAGAAGACATGAGCAGTTTTTACTTGACCTTCGGAGATCTTATCACAAACTACACATTAGTCAAGTTATATGTGTTTCGTGCATTCATGGAATATGGGGTTTGCGGCAATGTGCAAAGCGGCTTGATTGTCGCAATAGAGAGTAGAGGGGGTGCCAATGGTGGGGCGCAGATCACTTAGTAAGTAGTGAATCAATGTGAGTTCACATACGACGGCAACCATTGCTCTATATTCCGATTCGGCAGAGGACCTAGAAATTGTGTTATGTTTTTTTTATTTCCATGAAACAAGAGAGGTCCCAATGAATACACAAAATCCGATGGTAGACCTTCACGTGTCTGGGCAATTTGCCCAATTGGCGTCGGCATAGGCTACAAGCACCAGATTCGAGCTAGCAGGAAGAAAAATACCATGGCCAGGGGTTCCTTTAATGTATTTAAGAACTTTGATCACAGCATCAAAATGCAAGACACGTGGATTTTCCATAAATTGACTTAGTAAGTTGACACTATAACTCAAATCCGGTCGTGTATTGGTCAAATAAAGTAATTTGCCAACTAATTTCCATTAGAGTATAGGATCATGGAAAATTTTACCTTCATCTTTCTTGAGTTTGCTATTTGATTCCATAGGCAATGGGGAGGGCTTTGCTACCAGGAGGCCTGTTTCGAGAGTATGTCCAGTGCACATTTGCGCTGGCAAATTTGGATCCCTACTTTGGAACGTTATGACAGCAAAGCTTGAGCTGGGATTTTAACTCATGAGAATGATATCATCAACGTACACGAGGAGGGCAATAAATGAATCATCTGTACATTTGGTAAATAAGCTGTAATCCGCCTTCGATTGAGTGAAACCGAATTCAACTAAAGTTGAGGCCAACTTTGTATTCCATTGACGAGAAGCTTGGCGGAGGCCATACAAGCTCTTCTGTAAACGGCAAACTTGTTTGGTTTTGGCTGCATAGTGACTAGGAGGTGGTCACATATAACGTTCTTCATCGAGATAGCCATATAGGAGGAAGGCATTGTTGACATTGAGTTGTTGGAGATGTCAACCTTTGATGGCAGCAACTGCTAGTAGACAACGAATTGAAACTAATTTAGAAACAAGTGAGAATGTATCATGAAAGTCAATACCTTCACGTTGGGTGAATCCCTTTGCAACTAGTCGAGCCTTAGTGCTCTCAATTTTGCCGTCAGCCTTGAATTTGTACTTGTAAATCCACTTGCAGTCAATCGATGTCTTGCCCGGAGGGAGATCAACGATGGTCCAGGCCTCATTGAGCTCAAGTGCAATAAGCTCTTGATTCATTGCCTCACACCAAATGGGGTGTTTGATGGCTTGACTGTAAGAGGTGGCTTCGGAATGGAGGGAAACAGAGGTGGTAAATGCATGAAATGAAGGTGAGAGGGAGGCATAAGACAGAACAGAAGAAATGGGGAAGAGAACATTACCTGAGAGAGCATGTGATTCAGGAGGTGTCATAATGGTTGCCGAATGGTGCACATCAGGTGTGGAGGCTTGTTGGCAATGATATTCACGGAGGTATGCAGGAGCTTTGCAAGTGAGTGTGGTTCGACGAGATTCAGGGAGTGTTAAGGTCTGATCATCTATATGGTGATTGGAAGTGGCTGGAGTAGAAGGTAATGAGAGTGAATCGTTGATGGGGTTGGATTCGTCATTCTGGGTACTAGGAGGTGAGGCCATGTTTTCGTTATTCTGGGTACTAGGAGGTGAGGCCATGTGTTTGTTGGTATGGGTGGGTGGGTTGAGAAAATTGAAGGGAATAAAAGAGGTGTCGGTGAAGGGGGTATCAGTTGGTGTTGGTGGAATGGTTTTGGTGGGGGAAGGTGTATGATGTTTGAGTGGAAAATTTTCTTCATAGAATATGACGTCTCGAGAGATGAATATTTGTTTGGTGGTGAGGTCAAGTAATATATATCCTTTGACACCGTATAGGTATCCAAGAAAGAGACTTTTTTGGCACGAGAGTCAAATTTGGTTCGGGATTGTGATAGGGTAGAGGCGAAGCACAGGCACCCGAATATTTTAAGATGTGAGTAAGAGGGCTTAGTAGATAGAGGACTTCAAATGGGGTTTTATTGCTAAGGATTGGTGTTGGTGGTCTATTGATTAGGTAGACTGCGGTAGTGATAAAATCAGACCAATATTGTAAGGGTAAACCAGATTGGAATTTGAGTGCGCGTGCCACATTGAGGATGTGTTGGCCCTTGCGTTTGGCAAGGGCTTTTTGTTGGGGCATGGAAACGCATGTTAATTGGTGGATGACACCTTTAGAGTTGTAGAAACGTGGCATGTGAAATTCAGCGCCAATATCAAATTGAAGAATTTTAATTTGGCTGCTGAATTGGGTCTCAATGAGTGCAAAAAAAATTGATTAGGGAGGTTCAAACTTCAACTTTATTTTTAAGGAGGTAAATCCAAGTGCATCTTGTGAATTGACCAACAAGGGTTAGAAAATATTTTGTGCCATTGTATGCTTGTGTTGGGTTGGGCCCCCAAATGCCAACCGAAACAATATCAAATGGTATGGTGGCTTGGATTCTAATTCGGGGAAAGGAATTTTGTGTTGTTTTGCTAGTGGACAAACATCACAAGGAAGTTGAGAATGATCTGAGTATTTGAAATTAAGATTAACATCATGTAAGATATGCTTAGTCATGGAACTATGTCCAAGCCTATAATGCCATAACATAAACTGATTAAATTTGGAAGTAGAGGTATGATTGACGGAAATTGAAAGAAATAAATTGTGGAAAAATGATTGTAACAGAGAAGGCTCTGGTCTGGACAATAGCAGGTGATACGAGCTGTTACAAACCGTCCACACTCCAATCGTTATCCAAGATGAAAGGCCCTGAATATAGCAAGAATTGGAGAAAGAAATCAAACAATAGTTAGAATGTTAAATGAGGCGATAAGTGGACATCACCAACGTGTGTAGCAGCGGTAGTGGAGCCGTTTGGCAACTTGATGATGCGAGATGTTGGAGTGATGTTGTGTGTGAAGAATTTGGGGCTACAGATCATGTGATATGTAGCGCCAGAGTCTATGATCTGATGACTTACATAATTTAATATATTTTATCACTTCTTAAATTTAAATTTTAGTCTAATTTTATTTATTTTTGTAGATTTTAGGCATCATTGTTGTCATTAATTTTATTTCAGATTTGAAGAAAATGAAGATCTAAATTTTAGAAGCCTATTGTCTAGGAACTCTCTCATTTAAATAAAGATGTTATTTGAATATAGGAGCAGCTGAATAAAAGAGAAAAACGCATGTAGAGTGGGACACGAGCTATGTAAGCTGTGGTTTGAATTTATGTGAGATGCACGCGGGGTCCTCTTGGTTTTTACGGATAAACATATTTGAAGGAGTTCACGTAGGGCTCTTCTTTTGATTTTAGACGTTGGCTTGTGTGGGATAGCTGTGCTTTGGGTACTTGAAAACTTTCAACTTGTTTAATTCATTTAAAAGACTTATTTTATTAGTTTAAAATAATTGAGTTTATTATGGGAAGCACTTAAGGGGGCCTATGCAAGGGCATGTTGGGAAAGTTATTATTTTATTGAACTAGGGTTAGGGTTTTACTGTAGCCGCATCACTATTCATTTAGGGGCATTTTTGGAAGTTAGAGATTTATTTTGGTTAAGGTTTGATTAGGTTTTGCTTTAAATACTCTATGTTGCCTCATGTTAAAGAAGTTTATGAAATTTGATGAATTTATTCATTGTGAGTTGAGTTTTACTCCTCTTATTCTTAATTGAACTTTTGAACTTATCAAAAGTAAATCACAACTTTTGTGGCGTTCCACCTTTGTAATCTGGGTTCTTGAGACGAGTTCTTTAACGGGTCTAGATTTTAATATAATCTACGTTCTTGAAACGAGTTCTCATCGGTTTTAGATTCTCCATCTAGTGATTTGATTTTGGCTTTCTTAGAGAGTTTTCAAATTAATTGTGAGTTCAAGGGATCTCATTCTCGCAGGTTCATATCAAATATATTCTAACAATATTTTATTTAATTTTTTAATTTTAATATTAACTCATGTCTTTTAAAAATAAACTAGGCGTAAGACAATGTAATTGAAAGTAATATTATACGAATAATTGGTGTCCCAAACGAGCAATTTTTTATTTTAGAGGAACCGAAACGAAGTTGACAAAAGCACTCGATCCTCGAATTGGAAAAGTTGCCCACCATAACTGCAAAATCTGTCTCTGACCCACCGTATGTCCTTTCCACGCTCTCTGAGTTTCCAAAGCCTATCCTCGAAACAAACCCATTACGAGCCGATTCGATTCGGAAGTTGATCTGTTTGAAACCGAAACCTACTAGAATCGAAGAAGTATGGCGAATCGTACATCCGATCTGGTGGGGCAAGTCCACCCGGCTCACGCGCTCGACCTCAACGCCTTGTTCAGCTACGCCTCCGCCAACGTCCCTGGTTTCCCGCTCTCTCCCATTAATTTCACCGTCTCTCAGGTCCTCCGTCTCTCTTACTATTCCTTGCTTCTTTTTTCTCTTTCAAAATTTTTGATGGGGTTTTCTTGTGCATATTTGATCATACATATAGTTTGGACACGGGCAATCGAACCCTACCTATCTCATGGATGTGAGCTCGGGGGATGATGCGAAACGGTATGTTTTGAGAAAGAAGCCCCCTGGGAAGCTGCTCGAGTCTGCTCATGCTGTGGAGAGAGAATTTCAGGTGATTATGTATCACTGTATAATATCATTTTTACTTTGGTCTGGTTGCTCCGAAAAGAAAGTAATAATTTTTCAAGATTTTGAACTTAGGCTACTATATAGCTGTTTGGCCTAGCTTGCTTGTAGTTTAGTGGCAAAAACAATGTAATTCATTACGTTCCCGCTTCAATTATTGATGGCCCAGGTTCTCCGGGCACTGGGTGATCACACCCAAGTCCCGGTTCCGAAAGCTCTCTGCTTGTGTACCGACCCGAGTGTAATTGGAACTGCGTTTTACATCATGGAGTATTTGGATGGACGCATATTCATAGATCCCAGGCTGCCGGTATGTCATTTCGGCCTCAATGCTGCGTTTGATGTTGACTCGTGGAATGTAATTTAGCGTCAAGTCAGTTAAAATTGGTTTACGGCTGATTAGGGTGTAGCTCCGGAGAGGAGGAGGGCGATATATAAAGAAACTGCAAAAACTTTAGCTTCTCTACATTCTGCTAATGTTGATGCCATTGGCCTTGGAAAATATGGGCGCCGGGAAAACTATTGTAAGCGGCAGGTAATTTTCTAAAGAACAATTCCTAATTTGATTTTGTTTTATTTACATGATGATATTGTACCTTGAAAAGCTGCTTAAAGAATGACTACCTGCTGCTTTGGGTCATGCACCAGTAAATAGTGATTATGGAACTGTCATCCAAAATGTACTAGAAAAGGAAACTAAAAACTTATCCCGTGATGTGAATTCTGTTCTTGTTTTAGGTAGAGAGGTGGGCTAAACAATATATAGCTTCTACGGGTGATGGTAGACCTGAGAGAAATGTGAAGATGCTCCAGCTGGCTGATTGGCTACGGCAAAATATTCCTCTTGAAGATTCTTCAGGAACAAATGCAGGCCTAGTTCATGGAGACTTTCGCATTGATAATCTTGTATTTCATCCCAATGAGGTCTGGTACTTCAAAAAAAATTCTGATTGCTTTAATACATGTATTTTATCTATCCAGTGTGATTTGAGAATTTGGGTTTTCATTCAATCATTTGAATACAGGCAGTAAATTTTAATTCTTATAACTCATAAATTTCAAAATGTATATTTGTGGTTGGATCAGATAGGTCATGTTATTACTTTCTATACTATAGTTGACTCTTAATGTGGGCAATGATCAGCACATGCTAACAGTATAGATGTTCTAGGTTGCACAACTAATCAGATATCCTTAATGGTGCAGGATCGAGTTATTGGCATTCTTGACTGGGAACTGTCTACTCTGGGGAACCAAATGTGTGATGTTGCATACAGCTGTTTGGTATTAACAATTTGAAGAAATCACTTATCAGCATGGAAAGAGACTTTCTATAATTGTACTTATTAACTGTGTTTTAAAACTGTTCTCTCTTAACCTCTGATTTCAATGATTGGAATACTTCTGGTTGGCAATTTTATTTATTTGGCTTCAGTATACTAGTATGGTAACATACCTGATCTACCCCCTATCCTATACAACACCCAATTGAAACATTGGTAGTTAGTCTCAAATCGAACCATATAACAATTAGGTGCTCATTAAATGTCATTTACAACTCGATTGTTACTTTCTTTCTTTGCAGCATTATATTGTGGATGCTGACCTTGGAAAGGCACAACCGAATCAAGGAATGGAACTTTCTGGAACTCCAGACGGGATTCCTTCACAGGCAGAATTTTTGGCAGAATACTGCTCTGCGGCTGTAAGTCGAGTATATATTATAATTATTGAATTGAGGTCTGTATGCTCATTTGCCCATTTTCATTTGTACTTATAAAAAAATTCCTCTATAGAAGAAATTCAGGAAATCATCAAGAAAATTGATTATTTAGATTTTCAAGATAACATCCAGTGAGGGTTTTTGGAAAGGCAGTAACAATACTCTCTCACTCATTAAGGCTATACAAAGTAAATATGTGATGCATAAAGTTTCTTGATTAAATATAAGTGATCATACGGTGTGTTTTAATTCCATTACTAGCTAGACTGATGGATTCTACACCCTTATATTTTCTTTGTTATTATGTGCTATCAATGGTCATCCTGTGTGCTCTATTAAATGGTTGTAGCGGGTAAATCAGATGTTTTTTTCCCGCTAAACTTGCTTAAAGGACTCACTCTGGACACATGGGCAATGCAGAGGAGACCGTGGCCTGTAGCTGAGTGGAAGTTCTATATTGCCTTTTCCTTGTTCCGTGGGGCATCAATCTATGCAGGAGTATACGATAGATGGATAATGGTATCTTCTCAAATGTTGAATTGGCGAAAAAGGTGTGGTCATGGGAAGTGAACACATCAGGATAATATGTCCTCTATTGTGACAATGTAGGGTAATGCTTCAGGAGGTAAGCGTGCCCAAGCTGCAGGAAAAACAGCTAATGGGTTTATTGGCTCTGCATGGGCATTCATTCAACGAGAATCTGTGCTTCCTGAGCATCCTCCATCTGGTAACCATACCAATTTAATATATTTTGTCAGCCTTCAACTTAAACAATTTTTTAGCACGCAGATAAATTGGTTTTATCGGATTGAAAGATATTAACTCGCCCAGATTGTTTATATTACCCAAAGCAATTGCCTGAGCTTTTTATGTCCTTTTGATAAACCAGCCCCAATTCCACAAGACTATTTGAAACTATCTGGAAATGAGAATAAAGATCAAGAAATTTCAAATGGAGGGGGCAGGTTTGTTCCTAGTAAAAAGGTGCTGGAATTGAGAAATAGATTGATCAAGTTCATGAACGATCACATATATCCTATGGAAAATGAGTTTAACAAACTTGCCCAGTCTACCTCACGTTGGACAGTGCATCCAGAAGAGGAGAAGTTAAAAGAGCTAGCAAAGAAGGAAGGCTTGTGGAACCTATGGATACCTGTACGTCTTAATTTTTATTCACGTCCCTACATTCTATACTTATTTGTTGTTTTTTGAAGTTTATACATTTTATGTGAGCAGTTTGTTATTGTGTTTGTAGAAGTTGACATTCTTGCAATTGAACATATTTCACTTTTACCTTTGTGTTTATGTGCAGTTTGATAGTGCCTTTAGGGCAAGAAAGCTGATTTTTGATGGAAGCAACCATGCGCTCCCAAAAGTTGTACATGATCACTTACTGGGTGTAGGCCTGTCAAACCTTGAATATGGATATCTTTGTGAAATCATGGGTCGTTCCATTTGGGCTCCACAGGTGTTCAACTGTGGAGCACCTGACACTGGAAATATGGAGGTATATGAAACTTTCTGATTCTTTAAGGTTCACGTATGGTAAGTTTATCAAGTTATTGATAGTTGGCGAACACACCTTTGAATATTTTCGAATCTGTGAAATTAATGATATGGTTGAGGTTTTCTTCAAGAAAAATGTCTACTGCATGCATGTTTTGCGCCATCAGGTTATCAAAATTTACTTTTCATTTTAGGTATTGTTGCGTTATGGAAATAAAGAACAACTAAATGAATGGCTTATTCCCTTGCTCGAGGGTAAGATACGGTCTGGATTTGCAATGACAGAGCCACAAATTGCATCTTCTGATGCTACCAATATTGAATCTTCTATTAAGAGGTGGTAGGAAGCAACTTTCAGTAATGGGATATACTATATATGACACATGCCTGTTTGTCATGACTGGTTGTTCACTTCGTGCGCAGAGAAGGAGATATGTATGTCATTAATGGGACAAAGTGGTGGACCAGTGGGGCCATGGATCCGAGGTGCAGACTTCTCATAGTCATGGTTAGTCCTTATAAAAAAGTCCAAATGATTATTTGTGCGGTTAAAAAAGTGTGATCTGAACAATATACAGGGGAAAACTGATTTTTTTTTTTTTTTACGAGTACAGGGAAAAACTGACTTCACCACAGCTAAGCATAAGCAGCAATCTATGATCTTAGTGGATATCCGGACTCCAGGTGTACGTGTAAAGAGACCCCTTCTAGTCTTTGGATTTGATGATGCACCTCATGGGCATGCAGAAGTATCATTTGAGAATGTACATGTGCCAGCAAAGAATATTCTGTTGGGAGAAGGGCGGGGATTTGAGATTGCACAGGTACGAGTTGTTCAGCGCCTTCCTGAGTAACCAACTGCTTGCAGTTTCTAGGCAACCAAATTGTAATAGTACTTGGAATTTTGAACAAACTTTACATTTCTATAAAGCTTCAACAAATTCATTTTTATGACATAATTAGAGATTTTGGCGAGCTAACATGTTACTGGCTGTTTATTGCATTTTGGAATTGTGGAACAATTTTGTTCGTCTTGAACCAATCAGGAAAAAGGTTTTGTTTCTGAAATTCATCCACTGAAATTAGAAATGATTGATAATTGTGAAGGCATACATATTATTTTGAGAGTGATTGATGGTGGGTTTTGTGAATAAAAATATGTATAGTTTACCGTGTACTGAGCTTCCTGTTGGTGGAACCACTTGATATCTTCCTGCACTTGCTTACTTGCAGGGTAGGCTAGGCCCAGGAAGGCTGCACCACTGCATGAGACTGATTGGTGCTGCTGAGCGTGGCATGCAGATGATGGCTGAAAGGGCTCTCAGTAGAAGAGTGTTTGGGAAGTTGATAGCAGAGCAAGGTTCATTCCGTTCGGATATTGCTAAGGTATAATGATTCTAGTCCCTGCCATAAAGTAATGGAGATATTTTATGTTGTTATGCATCACAAAATGGAAGTGATAGTTCAAGCTTAAATCAATGTAGAGGACCAATTATTCCAATGGATTAATGATCCAAAAAGTAGAAATAGATTTTACGGTGAACTTCTAGTGGTACACCTTTCTATTATCAGATGCTATTAGGTTTTCCTCCTGGCCATTATGTATACATAGCAACCTTCCTAAATTGGCTTTGTCGTTCAGTGTCGGATAGAGCTGGAGCAAGCCAGGTTGTTGGTTCTTGAAGCAGCTGACCAGCTTGACAGGCTTGGAAACAAAAAAGCCCGTGGGATGATAGCAATGGCCAAGGTAATGGTTTGTTGTAAAATACGACTTGACAGAATCAAATATTGGATTATTGTTATTTTGGTAGTGATCCGATATGCTATTAAGTTACTGAGTTTTTATTTTAAAAATGGCCTGGCGGAATGTGGAGCAGGTAGCAGCTCCAAACATGGCATTGAAGGTGCTTGACATGGCAATGCAAGTGCATGGTGCAGCTGGTGTATCCACTGACACTGTACTGGCACATCTCTGGGCCACGGCAAGAACCTTGCGAATCGCAGATGGCCCTGATGAAGTCCATTTGGGCACTATTGCCAAGTTAGAACTGCAGAGAGCTAAGCTTTGAAAGTTTTGAAGTGAGTTTCTCCAAGCAAAATCCCTTGTTTTTTAATTTTACTGTTGATTGAAAATAAGAAAGGCGAGAATAATCTGAAGGGGGAGGGCACTGTAGTTGTCCCCAAGGACAGCCTGAGACAGACCCAAAAAAGATGATTACTTGATGGTAGAATATTGTATCCGTTTGTAAAATAATATAAAGACTGATTTGGCATATAAAGTGAAAATCTAGCTTCAAGTAAAGAGTCATAACAGACCTTCTCTCTTGTGTGCAACAATGTCGAACGCTGCTGTCTGGTTATCCAAACTAGAAGTGTTGACTGAAGATTAATTGAGGAATCCAAATTACAAGTTGAGAGCTGGCAAAGGAGGTCATTGAATTCTACCCGAGATCCCTTTGTATTTTTATTGCTACTTGAGTTTTGCCCTCTCTAAACCAAAGAACCTTACTGCAAACTAACCGCCCCCCTACCCCTCCCCTCCCACAAAAGAAGGCAAACACCATTAGTGGGCCTCCCTACCATCCCATGCTCCCTTCCATGGCAACCACCAGTACCATGCCTAGCCTCCGCCGTCAGTATCGTGCGTTGCGCATGCTCCACCACAATTCAGGTTTCTTGCAACCATTATCTTTTCTGCTTTTCCCCTCTCGCTGGAAGTTGCTCCTTCGTTCAAGCCTAAGGTAGTGGAGCTCTTCAACAAGCATCTCACAGCAATTGCAATATAAGATAAAAATAAATACCCGTTAAACTCATAAAATACGCAACCTTTAACATCCAAACAAAAAATTATTCACGACAAAAGTGAAAGCAAAAGGGGAGAGGAGAGGGAGGTGTTCCTTGATCTGTGAAACCGTCACCACGCTGTGCCCTCCGACTCTAGGATCCACATAGCCCAAGGCCTTTGCCCGAGTCACATGGTTCAAACTTCAACTCTCGACTTGGGTCGGGCGAGCCAGTATTGTCCATTGAGTGGGAACACAGTCCGACCACATTAATTTCCTTCGCTCGACACATTCCAAGTGGTAAAAAAGTCCTTATTTTTTTTGGGTTTTTGGGTTCTGTTCTGGAAATTCATGCAGTGCTTTGAATTTGGCAGAGATTTGAGAATACTTAATGTTGCTTATCAGACTGGTTGTCAAAATTATACCGAGCGCTTGAACTCCCATCCCATGCCAGCTGCTTCTTCATGGGGAAAAATCACTTGAAGTCTGATATTTTTTAGATAACTTTGATAATTGTGTGATACAAAGGTTGAAAAAACTTTATAATATACATTAATTGTCATGCTCCAATTAGACCCTTCTGAAAGAGGCCACATTATATATATAGTCAGTAAGATCAGATACTTCCGTGCATATATGTAAAAAGCTTTAATCAGAAGTTGGGATCAAATTGAGGGTAATTTCTATTGTAATCGACCGACGTCTAAACTTGAAAATCTTCTTGAAGCAGCAAAAGCAATTCAAAAATTCATCATGCATGAGGATAAACAACGAATTAAGTTGTTTTCTTTCTTAAGCTCAAAGAAAGATGAAAGAGTAATTTTACATAAAATTGTAAAGTGCGTAAACGCCGCTGCGTAATCATTTTGAAAAAGTGTGAGGTTCACTATTAAAATTTTTTTTTTCATGTGGATCTCATGTTTTATTCACTTTTTTCAAAACGATTACGTGGCGGTTGCACAATTATATATTTTCTCATATATCTTAACTATCATTTTTTTTAGACTTTGCAATTTCAATCACAACCTTAATTGCTGTCACGATTGTTCCACATGATGAGTACTCATGTAATATTATTTTTGGTTGATCTTGATGGCTATCTAAAATAAGGGTATAAATCGCCGAAAAATGGTTGTCTATATATGGTCCAAGTCGCTAGTCTTGATACAAATTAAATTAGAAAGAATTTGAAAGCCTCGACCAGAAAGAAATAATAGTAGCTAGCTAGCTAGCTAGGATGGATGGTTATGCACAAAAAATGGACCAAAAATAAACAGTAGTGGCTAAGATTAATGCAAGGCTCTCAAATTTGGAAAACATTTGTAACTAACGATCTAATTTTGCGAGGACTTTTCAACCACACGTTTGTAACGATATTTTGGGTTGACCTCTCCTTTTAATTTAAATATGCCTCCATCCACAAAAGATAATATGTCAGAGCAAGGGGCATCATAAACCCTGCACAAAAAAGACTGCCCCAGCAGCTCTGTAGTGTTTTTTCATTTGAAGGTACGTACGTACGTTGCATGCTATCATGTATTGTAATAGTATGATCAAAGGAATAGACCTTATAAAATAATTAGAAAAATATATATATCCACACGCACATGCATCTTAATTACTAATTGTTCTTAATATTTTTGTTTTTCCTTCAGTGATTTATAAGAAAAAACATTCTTAAAAAAATGGCTTTTGGAGGATACAATGATGTATCCAACCATGGACACCAGAAGAAACACAAGAAGTATGCCATTATTGGCGTCTCTTCCCTTTTGCTGGTGGCCATGGTAGCTGCTGTGGCCGTTGGCGCGACTCGCAACAAGGCTGATGGATCATCTAAATCTGATGGCAATGGCGAGGTTTCAACATCAATGAAGGCAGTTAAGGCCATTTGCCAGCCCACTGATTATAAAGAAACCTGCGAGAAAAGCTTGTCCTCGGCGGCTGGGAACGTCACCGACCCTAAAGAGCTTATCAAGATCGGCTTCCATGTCACAGTTCAGGAAATTCATGCAGCAATTGCAAACTCCACCACATTAAAAAATCTAGCCAAGGACCCCAGAGCATCTCAAGCCTTGGAGAACTGCAAAGAGCTCCTTGATTATGCCATCGATGATCTCCAAGAGTCTTTCGACAAGATCGGTGCCTTCGACGTCAGCAAGCTCGACGATTACGTTGCCGACCTCCAAGTCTGGCTTAGTGGTGCAATCACCTACGAGCAGACTTGCTTGGATGGGTTCGAGAACACCACGGGTGATGCCGGGGACAAGATGAAGGAGGTTTTGAAGACTACACAAGAACTCACCAAGAATGGCCTTGCCATGGTGACCGAGATCTCGAATGTCTTGACCAATCTTCAAATTCCAGGGTTGAACCGGAGGCTTCTTTGGGATGAGGATCCTAGTGGGGCCGGCTTCCGTAAAACATATGATGAACCACATGATAAGGACCCAACGTCCACTAATCGACAGCTACTTTGGGATAATGGAAGTGGCTTCGATCGAAAGCTCGCTGACCCGCAGAGGAAGCCCGTGGAGGCCACCAACCGGCAGCTTCTTTGGGATAATGGGAGCGGCTTCGACGAACGGCACGATGACAAGCAGAGGAAGCCCTTGGAGTCCACCAACCGCCAGCTTCTTTGGGATGCAAGCGGCTTCGACGATGATCTCGATGACAGGCAGAGGAACATGGAGTCCACCAACCGCCGGCTTCTTTGGGATGCAAGCGGCTTCGACGATGATCTCGATGACAGGCAGAGGAACATGGAGTCCACCAACCGCCGGCTTCTTTGGGATGCAAGCGGCTTCGACGATGATCTCGATGACAGGCAGAGGAACATGGAGTCCACCAACCGCCGGCTTCTTTGGGATGCAAGCGGCTTCGACGATGATCTCAATGATAGGCAGAGGAACATGGAGTCCACCAACCGCCGGCTTCTTTGGGATGCAAGCGGCTTCGACGATGATCTCGATGACAGGCAGAGGAACATGGAGTCCACCAACCGTCGGCTTCTTTGGGATGCAAGCGGCTTCGACGATGATCTCAATGACAGGCAGAGGAACATGGAGTCCACCAACCGCCGGCTTCTTTGGGATGCAAGCGGCTTCGACGATGATCTCAATGACAGGCAGAGGAACATGGAGTCCACCAACCGCCGGCTTCTTTGGGATGCAAGCGGCTTCGACGATGATCTCGATGACAGGCAGAGGAACATGGAGTCCACCAACCGCCGGCTTCTTTGGGATGCAAGCGGCTTCGACGATGATCTCAATGACAGGCAGAGGAACATGGAGTCCACCAACCGCCGGCTTCTTTGGGATGCAAGCGGCTTCGACGATGATCTCAATGACAGGCAGAGGAACATGGAGTCCACCAACCGCCGGCTTCTTTGGGATGCAAGCGGCTTCGATGATGATCTCAATGACAGGCAGAGGAACATGGAGTCCACCAACCGCCGGCTTCTTTGGGATGCAAGCGGCTTCGACGATGATCTCAATGACAGGCAGAGGAACATGGAGTCCACCAACCGCCGGCTTCTTTGGGATGCAAGCGGCTTCGACGATGATCTCAATGACAGGCAGAGGAACATGGAGTCCACCAACCGCCGGCTTCTTTGGGATGCAAGCGGCTTCGACGATGATCTCAATGACAGGCAGAGGAACATGGAGTCCACCAACCGCCGGCTTCTTTGGGATGCAAGCGGCTTCGACAATGATCTCGATGGCAGGCACCTCCCTGCATGGATCAATGGCCGTCAAAGGAAGCTTTTGGGGTCTACCAATACAGGGGACATCAAGGCTGACGTAGTGGTGGCAAAGGATGGAAGTGGCAAGTATAAGACCATCAATGAAGCACTCATGGACATTCCCAAGAAGAACAACAAGACCTTCGTGATTTATATCAAGGAAGGAGTTTATCAGGAGCATGTCATGCTTGACAAGCACATGACCCACGTTACTATGATTGGAGATGGCCCCACGAAGACCAAGATCACAGGAAATAAGAACTTCGTCGATGGAACCCCCACGTTCAAGACTGCCACAGTTTGTAAGTACATATATGCATATCACTTTGTGCCTCTCTTTCCCTCTCAGTTTAAATTAAATAAATACAAAAGAGACTAGTCAATATTGAGCCTATCTTCCATTTTCTTCTAAGGTTTGCTACACGTTTTTTTAGTATGTATCTTAATTATTATGCCATCGCTTACAAAGGAGAGTATGTTTTGAGCCTATGTTTTCTATTTCCTTTCCAAATATTTTATGGTAGCTTAGAGGGTTTATTATCTTTTGGTTGTTGCAGCGGCGATTGGAAGCAACTTCTTGGCCAAGAACATTGGATTCGAGAACTCTGCAGGAGCTGAGAAGCACCAGGCTGTGGCACTACGCGTCCAATCCGACATGTCCATCTTCTATAACTGCCAGATGGATGGGTACCAAGACACCCTCTATGCCCACACCCACCGCCAATTCTATCGAGATTGCACCATCTCCGGCACCATCGACTTCATTTTTGGCAACGCAGCCGCAGTGTTCCAAAACTGCAAGATGATCGTCAGGAAGCCAATGGACAACCAGCAGTGCATCGTAACAGCCCAAGGGAGGATAGACAGGCGCGAGCCCACCGCACTCGTCCTTCAGGGCTGCACATTCACCGCCGAACCAGCATATCTCCCACTCAAGGATAAGAACAAGGCTTTCCTTGGTAGACCATGGAAGCAATATTCAAGAACCATCATTATGCAGAGTCATATCGAGGGCTTCATCCAGCCTGAGGGGTGGTTGCCATGGATGGGTGACTTCGCTCTCAACACACTCTTCTACACTGAGATCGACAACGATGGTCCTGGTGCGGCCACGACCAATAGAGTCAAATGGCGAGGCATCAAGACGGTCAATTTGGACCATGCCAAGAAATTCACTGCTGGAACCTTCATTGGTGGCGATAAGTGGATCAAGCCCGTCGGAGTGCCTTACGTTTCTGGCTTGATGTAATTCGCGAAGATAACAGCTCATAGTTAGTCCTCTATATATAAAGGATCAAACCGGTCTCCACCTTCATTAATTAAGCTATCTACATTTTCCCCCCATCATTATTTTTCTTGCCTTCTGAAGAACTGTACGTAGCACCAGATCATCATCGTTAATAAAGCCAAAGAATGAGAGAAATTTCATGTTGATGTTCATGTGAATCCCATCATGCTGAGGTCAAATATATATATATATATATAGGAGAAACTATATATCAATGTGCATTTTTGGTTAATTAATGATTTTATTATCTCCTCTCATTTTGTGCATAATGTATTGCGAATTTATGACACAACGATACGATATATATATCATATCACGTACATATATTATACAACTGTACGTACTTGGCTCTAGCAGCCCCCTTTAAACTTTTTACGTAGGCATGACACACCGTTGGATCGATCAAGAATATAAATTTGAAATGAGACACAAAAATATCATCTCATCTCATCATTATAATTTTCTTAAATTCTTATATAAAATATAATAAACAATTCAACTTTTTCAAATTTCAATTCAACTTTTTCAAATCTCAAAACAATAATAATATTTAAAAATAATATTTTAAACTTTCATCTAAAACTAGGGGTGTTCATCCGGATCCGGATCCGGATATCCGGCCATAACCGGATCCGGATCCGGATGCTAAAATCCGGGCGATTATCCGCCCGGATTAATCTGGATTTAATCCGGGCGGATAACCGGATTGAATCCGGATATCCGGATTGTAACCGGATATCCGGATTCAATCCAGATCCGGATTATAACCGGATTCAATCCGGATCTGGATTATAACCGGATTTAATCCGTTATAACCCGGATTTAATTTTTTTTTTTTTTTTAAAAAAGACTTTAAAACTTAAAAAAATGTTTTTATAGCACTTAATTTTTTTTTAAATTCTGATAATAAATTAACAAACAAAATAAATAAAAAAGCAAAATAAATAAAAATGTAAAATAAATAATATTGTTGTTACATCACAATGCAAGACGTAAATTTACAAAAAACAAAAGAAATAATAATACATCACAACTAATTAAACTAAAACAGAAATTTACAAAGAACAAAAGAAATAAATTTACAAAGATCAACTAATTAAACAAAGAACCGAATGGAGCACCCCATATCTCTGCAACCGTAGGCAATACTTCACATATTTTGGGTACTCAGCTTTGCATAATTCTGAAAGGTGTTTGCCTGAGATCGATATACACAAATAAACAACATTATCTTACTTTGCTCTCTTATTTTGGGTAGATTTCTAGAGATTTGTTTACTTTGTAGCCTTACCTGTGCTTACACCAAGATTTGCAGCCAGGGATTGGATTATGAGTGCAAACACCAATCCAATGAGCACCACCCAGAGTAGCTGAACAATATACATGACCAAATAGCACAACCATGAATTGATCAATTTTCAAATAAAACAACTAATCCAGAAGAAAAAGTAAAAAAAAAGTCATGCCTAGCGTGCCATACTGTCAAGTGTAAGATGAGATCAAGCATTGAGCGTGTCTTCATTAGCTACCAGTAGACAAGGAATCTCATGCTAACAGTTAATAATCAAAGTTTTTAAGATGAGATCAGATTTGGTGATACTCTTGTTCTGACAGATTGAACCAGAAATACAAAGGACGAGTGTTAACAACTCTCCTCTCACTCCTATTTCGTGGGAAAGGAAAAAAAAAAAAAGGTGTCGCATGCAAACAGTACTAAGAGGAGATTGATTCTTAAAAGGTCAAATGTTTTAGGCTAGGCAAAATAACTGCCTTTCAAACCTGACCGAAGGTGGTGGTTTTGTACCTCCAAACCGATATTCCAAAAACCAAAGCGGTGGTTTTGTACCTCCAAACCGATATTCCAAAAACCAAAGCAAGCAACCAATTATTATCAAATACAGTATGGGCTGGTTTTGTACCTCCAAATCGATATGATCAACGACGTGTATGATTGAACCTCCACCCTCACAAGGTCGTATGAGATACCCGCTAGGCAGCATTTCTGCTCTCACAAAATGCTGCACAGGCGGCATGCTTGGACCATTTTGGGTATTTTTAAGTAACCTCTCACAGACCTGCACACCATTTGAAAGTTGAAACAATAAGGATGACTTCGTGCGTATGAACATATATGCGCTTGTGTAAACCAAGTCAATCGACTAGGATATTCAATTCCAAGAAGAATCATAAGCCCAGTTACTTTGAGACCACGTACCACAAGGCTGCCATCTTCTAAAACAGAAGTATAACGTAGCAACCAGAAATCACGAGCAGGCGCATAGAGCTACATCATTAACAAATAATAATAAAAAGTAAATAAAAATAAAGCCAATACCACAAATCAAAGGGCCAATACATGAGAAAGATATAATGGGAGTTAGGACCGGAAAACGTGAACATATATATATATATATAGGAGATTAGTAATAAAGTCAATAAGTACAATAATCGAGTCTCTTACATAATGACTCTTAAGAAAAGAGTACTTGATCTTGAGAGCTTTGTTTAGCTTAGCTTAGCTTAGCTTGGAGATGTGGTATTGGCAATATTCATGTACGCACGTACAATCATATTGGGATCGCATATATGTTTTTGAGAGATAATATACTTTGTACCAAGAAAGAACAAAATCATAATGTTGACATTCCAATAACTCTATAATGATTGCTGCCACTAACAAAGATCTTACTTTTGGATACAAAATCTTTCGGCTTTACAATTCTCATCTTATGATCCATATCCATGCACACAATGTCAACATAGGCATCATATGAATTATAATATATATATATATATATATATATATTAATTGTTTTAATTAAACTGCTGTGTTTATACATATATATATATATCATCATCATCACCTCAAAAAGAAATCTGGACCTGGCATATCGAGTCCAATTGCACATCTCTCTCTCTGATATCTATAGCCTCTAGTCTATAAAATCAATTACTTTTAGCAGAATTGAGAGAAAAAAAAAACATTCACAAGGGAAAATGATTGTAAAAGCTAAGTGATGAAAAAAAACTAATGCATGCATGGAGGAGATACATACAATAGAAGCTTACTGCATAAGGAGAGTTTTCAATGCATAGGGTGGGAGTCCATATGCTTAAGTTGCTGAACTTGAAGGAAGAGAGTTACCTTAAGCAGAAAAAAATGTAGATGTTAAGTTAATATGGATAAATTAATAATGAAAAATCAAATTTAACAAATAAAAGTATTTACCTTCGATGTCAACGCGTTCTACATGCTCCTCGACCTCCCAAGAACTAAGTGGTTCACAAGTCAACCAATTTTGCGTGCAAATTAGTGCTTGGACAGTCTCCGGAGCTAATGAGCTTCGGTATGGATCTATTACACGTCCACCGGTGCTGAATGCGGACTCGGATGCGACGGTGAAAATAGGGATGCCCAATACATCACGTGCGATCTTCGCAAGGATGGGATATTTAAATGAATTCTTCTTCCACCAATCCAAAATATCAAACTCGGGTATTTTTTGTTCAATCACATCCGACAAATACCTATCCATATCCTAGCTAAGTACTGAACTGTTTTGTTTCTCAAGATATTGCTCTAGAGCTGTATCAAAATCTTCACAGTCCAGGTCATCACCAATAATACTTGAGGAACTTCTATGGGCCATATTTGATCTTCCACTACCTAGCCCATAAAACTTGTGGTATTGCTCAATTAAACGATTCATGAGCAATCTTACTTTCGCCTCAATTCTATCTCCGCATTCATCCCCTTTGCACCTTTTTAACCAATATGACAAGGCTGTAATCTTATATCGAGGGTCAAGGACAAAAGCTACATAAACAATCATGTTCATCCTATCTGTTTTCCCCCAATATTTATCAAACTTAAGTTTCATAGTAGAAGCCATCTTCATCAACATATCATCGTCACTCTGACCCATGTTGTTCAAAGTATTCTCAATTGTACAAATTTGTTGAAACAACATATTTGAGGTCACATACAATGAGCCAGAGATTTTCAAAGTGGCATCATAAAAAACTTTTAGAAACTTAATAAAAATACGAGCCATTTGCCAATCTTCAAACGGAGGCGCCAAAAGCTGTGACTCCTTCACTCCCATTAGTACGAAATCTCTTTCGTATTTTTCAGCAATACTAAGCATTAGGTATGTTGAGTTCCATCTAGTAGGAACATCTAGACACACCATTTTTCCACACATAATATTCATCTCGTTTGCACACGTTTTAAACATATCAAGCATTGCCGGTGAGGACCTCACAAATCTAATTGCTTCTCTAATCTTATTTACAGCATCATGAATAATTTTTAAACCATCACATACAATGAGGTTTAAAATATGTGCAGCAAATTGCACATGTATGAACTCGCCTCCCAAAATTGTGAACTCATTATCTCTTATGTTCCTCCTCACATGATCAATAGCAACATCATTGGAGGAGGCATTATCCATGGTGATCGTACAAAGACGATTAATCTCCCAATCCGCCAAACAAGACTCTAACATCCAAGCAATGGTCTCACCCCTATGATTAGGAATCTTGAAAAACATTATAATTTTCCTGTGTAATACCCAACTTTGATCAATATAATGGCATGTAACACAAATGTAATTCTTGTTTTGCACCGATGTCCATATATCGGTGGTCAAACTCACTCTTTGACTACTCAACAATGCCTTCAACTTTTGCTTCTCTTCTTTGTATAAACCAATACACTCTTTTTGGAAGGTGGTTCGGGATGGCAAAGTGTGTCTAGGCTCTAAATAACCCAAAAGTTTAACAAATGCCGGATGTTCTATAACCTTGAATGGTAATTCACACTGGATAAACAAATTGGAAATCATCGCCTTTAATTTTTCACGATCATATTGTCTTAACACTTGAGGACTAGAACCTTTACCATCCATCCTAACTCCAGTGTGTGATGGTGATTTATCCTTCCCAAGATTTTTATTCTCTCTAATGGGAGAGTTCGGACAAGCATTTCTTAAGTGGTGTGACATTGATGAAGTACCATTTTTATAATGGCATCCATAAATCTTAAAGCAATAATTGCATTGAGCTTTGGGTGCAATGAGATCAATAGGTTCAACCCTTGTAAAATGATCCCATACAAGAGATTGGTTCGTAGCCTTCTTGGCTCTTTTTGACTTTGGGGGGAGAGATGGTGTGGGGTTTTGGGTATTCATAGAGGAAGGCACTAATGGACTAGTGTTTTCCTCTATGTCCAATGAAATTGGCGCTGATCCACCAACACTACCACTAAAACTATCTTCCATCTATTTTAAACATAAAAAATAATGTATATACTTCAGCAAATATAATAAGAACCAACAATTACAGCAAATATCAAACAAGCTTGGCCAATTAGATCATTCTTAGGTAACAAAACAGACAAACCAGATTTCTAATCGAATAATATATAAGAGATATAGATTAATTGGGGTGTGTATTTCTTTATATTTGCATTATAGGTTTTTGATAAAATTAATTTGGGTTTGAATTTTCCAATTTGAATTATGTTGATTTCAGTATCCTCTTAACACTTTGGAAATCAAAGAACTTGAAAAATAATCAAATCTACCTTCTAAACAAAAAAAAAAAACCATCCCAAAGTAATAAACCTGTACAATGCTTAAATTCCCATTCAAATTGATAAATTTATTTTTAAAATTATACTTAAAAAAGTAATAAACCTGTACAATGTTTATGTGGCAGCTGAATATATAAAGCTAGTTTATACGATATTGTATTCATAAATCTTCTAGCTAGGACTGTACTGATTGATAAGTTTCCCAACAATTCATAGAGTACCTAAACGCAATTATTTCATGTTAATAATGAAAGAATGGGTCGAAAATGAGAAGCAAAATATTAAATATATATATATATATATATATATATATATATATAATATGCTCTATAAATATGCCTCTATGATCTGCCTATAGATTCGGCTAGACAACAATTTCACTTTTACTATAAGCCAAAAAAAGTAAATTGAGCATATTTAAAGAATAAAAAGTCTAAGAGACATGAAGGAGGTATTTAAGCAGCTTGGAGGGTTGAAATTAATAAAATAACAAGAAGGATTTATGAATACAATATCAAGAATGAAATATCAAGAAGCTTATTAAGAAATATTTGTAAGTTGAAAAATCCTAGAAGGATAACTGAACTAAAACTAAAACTATAAAACACACACCCAACTGAAGATAATTTGATCTGCTGATTTCCAAGGCCAAATGATACTATTTGAGTGGTAAAACTATACAGAGCCACAACAACTTGTCTCCCCAACATGTATTCACAGATTGCTTGCCACAACAACTTGTCTCCCCAACATGTATTCACCACTATGTATTTACCTCATTTACAGAAACTGAATTTTTTCAAATTAAAAAATTTATATAAATCTAAACTCGTGCATTCTTAACAACGAAATATTCTTATTTAGATTATTATAAATCTTTTGGATTCACTTGACGTAATCATACCTAAAATCATAACTAGGTTCATCAATCCTTACGAGAAAGAACATCTATAAATTTGTGGTTGGAAAGTAGCCTCAATGTACTCTTACGGCCAGTCGATCTGCATCAAACCTTGAAACTAAGCGTACGTCGATCTGTTCATAAGCTAAAGAGAATCATGTATGGTTTTTGTACTCCAATGGTATGCTACTGAGAAACATTTCTATCGTAGTTTTTTAGTACTTCTGCTATTGTTTTTGAGTAAAGAATGCAGAGACATTTTTATCTTTACAGACTAATGATCATCTTTATTATTAGATTCTATATATATTTTGTTACTGATAATCATTTTTTTCTCCTCTCAAATAGGTTCATGTTAATGGAATTTCTAAGCTCCACGCCAAGAAAAACTACCCAAATCTTGACCCTTATGCAGATTTTACAGTGGAAAGGTTTTGTATAAACTATAAAGAGAAAAAAACTCAGTGCCATTACATGATGGATATATTCCAGTTGATGTCCTGAAATTGTAATACAAATTGTAATGCAGAAGTGTTCCTTGTCGAAACTGTAAAACCCAACAATCAAATTTTTTTTACACTCAACCATACAATCAAATTCAGCACTCAACCGGGTTATCCACCCATACAAAAATCCATTTTTTTTACAATCAACCCATACAAAAATACAATCAAATTTAGCACTCAACCGGGTTATCCACCCATACAAAAATCCATTTTTTTTACAATCAACCCATACAAAAACCCATACAAAAATACAATCAAATTCAGCACTCAACCGGGTTATCCACCCATACAAAAATCCATTTTTTTTACAATCAACCCATACAAAAATCCATACAAAAATACAATCAAATTTTTTTTACAGTCAACCCATACAAAAACCCAGTACTGGTACTCAATACAAAACTCAGGGTACTATAATAACACTCACGAAACACAAGGTGCTCATGATATAACCCAATGTACACAACCAATAATCTACAGTAACAATTTGGATAACAATAATTTCCACCAATCTTCTGCTAAAACTTAGAAGAACAAGTGATTAAAACGTACATGTGAAAAACAGAGCAAATGAAAAAAAAATACCTTAATCACTTCGAAATTTCTGTTTCCGTGTCTCGGTGAGGTCGAAAGACGAGACAACAAACCCTAACTATTCGAGAGAGAAGGCGGATTCGAGACCGAGAGAGACCAAGAGAGACGACGGATTGAAGAGGCAGATTCGAGACTGAGAGTGACGATTTGGGTATTCGGATTCGAGAACAAACCCTAGACAATGAGACAGCGCGAGACTGAAGACTCAAAGGGGCGGACTTTTTTCTTTTTAAATGACCCGGTTACGGATAACCGGGTCACATGACCGGATCCGTAACCGGATCCAGAGTTTTTTGAACCGCCCGGGTGTAATCCGGGCGGATAACCGCCCAGATCACCCGGATTTCCAGGTTCCGGACCGGATCCAGAAAAAATCCGGCCCGGTTCAACACCCTTATCTAAAACCAAAAATAGCTAACGGTCATCCCTTCTACGAGAGGTCTCTCTTTGAAATCTTTGACTGTTCTTTATGATAATTAGAGTTATTCTAATCACTGGTGGATTGTTCACTGACTTTGACATCGGAGTGACTCCGGACGTCACCGGAACCCTTTCTTCCTCTTAGTTACAAGTGGCATGAGCTTGGTTATCGCGAAAGTGCTCGGGCTACGAAACAGGACATCAAAGTCACGCCGTCTGTGGGATCTATTTTTTCAAAAAAGCTTGTACTTCGCATGCCGACAACGACGTGGTCCCAAACTACATGAAGGGGAGACAACAAGGAAGGGACGATGGAAGCGAGACTCGCGAGCATGGAGGAGACAATAAGGAAGCTAACGGAAGAAGCTGGGATGCTACGCCAAGAGAATGCGGCCCATAGGCGTACCAACGAAAAGCTAGTGGGAGGCAAAGAACCGAGAGGCAACGAACACGAAGATTCTCGACGGGTCCTATGAACGTCGTGGTGGAGGAGGAGAGACGCAAGATGCACGTCCAAATCCGAGAGCTTGGGATAAATGCTAGGAGATGACTAAGAAGATAGATACGCCATCCACTGTTGACCAGCTACTCATCAACACCGACCTCCCATACAACGTGGGGGTCATGGCAGTGCCACTTCCCCCAAGTTCAGGGTCCCCCAGATGGAAATGTACGATGGATCCAAAGACCCATTGGAGCACTTGGAGTCGTTCAAAACTCACATTACCCTCACGTTCAAAATATATATCAGATATATATTTTCTCATATATCTTAACTATCATTTTTTTTAGACTTTGCAATTTCAATCACAACCTTAATTGCTGTCACGATTGTTCCACATGATGAGTACTCATGTAATATTATTTTTGGTTGATCTTGATGGCTATCTAAAATAAGGGTATAAATCGCCGAAAAATGGTTGTCTATATATGGTCCAAGTCGCTAGTCTTGATACAAATTAAATTAGAAAGAATTTGAAAGCCTCGACCAGAAAGAAATAATAGTAGCTAGCTAGCTAGCTAGGATGGATGGTTATGCACAAAAAATGGACCAAAAATAAACAGTAGTGGCTAAGATTAATGCAAGGCTCTCAAATTTGGAAAACATTTGTAACTAACGATCTAATTTTGCGAGGACTTTTCAACCACACGTTTGTAACGATATTTTGGGTTGACCTCTCCTTTTAATTTAAATATGCCTCCATCCACAAAAGATAATATGTCAGAGCAAGGGGCATCATAAACCCTGCACAAAAAAGACTGCCCCAGCAGCTCTGTAGTGTTTTTTCATTTGAAGGTACGTACGTACGTTGCATGCTATCATGTATTGTAATAGTATGATCAAAGGAATAGACCTTATAAAATAATTAGAAAAATATATATATCCACACGCACATGCATCTTAATTACTAATTGTTCTTAATATTTTTGTTTTTCCTTCAGTGATTTATAAGAAAAAACATTCTTAAAAAAATGGCTTTTGGAGGATACAATGATGTATCCAACCATGGACACCAGAAGAAACACAAGAAGTATGCCATTATTGGCGTCTCTTCCCTTTTGCTGGTGGCCATGGTAGCTGCTGTGGCCGTTGGCGCGACTCGCAACAAGGCTGATGGATCATCTAAATCTGATGGCAATGGCGAGGTTTCAACATCAATGAAGGCAGTTAAGGCCATTTGCCAGCCCACTGATTATAAAGAAACCTGCGAGAAAAGCTTGTCCTCGGCGGCTGGGAACGTCACCGACCCTAAAGAGCTTATCAAGATCGGCTTCCATGTCACAGTTCAGGAAATTCATGCAGCAATTGCAAACTCCACCACATTAAAAAATCTAGCCAAGGACCCCAGAGCATCTCAAGCCTTGGAGAACTGCAAAGAGCTCCTTGATTATGCCATCGATGATCTCCAAGAGTCTTTCGACAAGATCGGTGCCTTCGACGTCAGCAAGCTCGACGATTACGTTGCCGACCTCCAAGTCTGGCTTAGTGGTGCAATCACCTACGAGCAGACTTGCTTGGATGGGTTCGAGAACACCACGGGTGATGCCGGGGACAAGATGAAGGAGGTTTTGAAGACTACACAAGAACTCACCAAGAATGGCCTTGCCATGGTGACCGAGATCTCGAATGTCTTGACCAATCTTCAAATTCCAGGGTTGAACCGGAGGCTTCTTTGGGATGAGGATCCTAGTGGGGCCGGCTTCCGTAAAACATATGATGAACCACATGATAAGGACCCAACGTCCACTAATCGACAGCTACTTTGGGATAATGGAAGTGGCTTCGATCGAAAGCTCGCTGACCCGCAGAGGAAGCCCGTGGAGGCCACCAACCGGCAGCTTCTTTGGGATAATGGGAGCGGCTTCGACGAACGGCACGATGACAAGCAGAGGAAGCCCTTGGAGTCCACCAACCGCCAGCTTCTTTGGGATGCAAGCGGCTTCGACGATGATCTCGATGACAGGCAGAGGAACATGGAGTCCACCAACCGCCGGCTTCTTTGGGATGCAAGCGGCTTCGACGATGATCTCGATGACAGGCAGAGGAACATGGAGTCCACCAACCGCCGGCTTCTTTGGGATGCAAGCGGCTTCGACGATGATCTCGATGACAGGCAGAGGAACATGGAGTCCACCAACCGCCGGCTTCTTTGGGATGCAAGCGGCTTCGACGATGATCTCAATGATAGGCAGAGGAACATGGAGTCCACCAACCGCCGGCTTCTTTGGGATGCAAGCGGCTTCGACGATGATCTCGATGACAGGCAGAGGAACATGGAGTCCACCAACCGTCGGCTTCTTTGGGATGCAAGCGGCTTCGACGATGATCTCAATGACAGGCAGAGGAACATGGAGTCCACCAACCGCCGGCTTCTTTGGGATGCAAGCGGCTTCGACGATGATCTCAATGACAGGCAGAGGAACATGGAGTCCACCAACCGCCGGCTTCTTTGGGATGCAAGCGGCTTCGACGATGATCTCGATGACAGGCAGAGGAACATGGAGTCCACCAACCGCCGGCTTCTTTGGGATGCAAGCGGCTTCGACGATGATCTCAATGACAGGCAGAGGAACATGGAGTCCACCAACCGCCGGCTTCTTTGGGATGCAAGCGGCTTCGACGATGATCTCAATGACAGGCAGAGGAACATGGAGTCCACCAACCGCCGGCTTCTTTGGGATGCAAGCGGCTTCGACGATGATCTCAATGACAGGCAGAGGAACATGGAGTCCACCAACCGCCGGCTTCTTTGGGATGCAAGCGGCTTCGACGATGATCTCAATGACAGGCAGAGGAACATGGAGTCCACCAACCGCCGGCTTCTTTGGGATGCAAGCGGCTTCGATGATGATCTCAATGACAGGCAGAGGAACATGGAGTCCACCAACCGCCGGCTTCTTTGGGATGCAAGCGGCTTCGACGATGATCTCAATGACAGGCAGAGGAACATGGAGTCCACCAACCGCCGGCTTCTTTGGGATGCAAGCGGCTTCGACGATGATCTCAATGACAGGCAGAGGAACATGGAGTCCACCAACCGCCGGCTTCTTTGGGATGCAAGCGGCTTCGACAATGATCTCGATGGCAGGCACCTCCCTGCATGGATCAATGGCCGTCAAAGGAAGCTTTTGGGGTCTACCAATACAGGGGACATCAAGGCTGACGTAGTGGTGGCAAAGGATGGAAGTGGCAAGTATAAGACCATCAATGAAGCACTCATGGACATTCCCAAGAAGAACAACAAGACCTTCGTGATTTATATCAAGGAAGGAGTTTACCAGGAGCATGTCATGCTTGACAAGCACATGACCCACGTTACTATGATTGGAGATGGCCCCACGAAGACCAAGATCACAGGAAATAAGAACTTCGTCGATGGAACCCCCACGTTCAAGACTGCCACAGTTTGTAAGTACATATATGCATATCACTTTGTGCCTCTCTTTCCCTCTCAGTTTAAATTAAATAAATACAAAAGAGACTAGTCAATATTGAGCCTATCTTCCATTTTCTTCTAAGGTTTGCTACACGTTTTTTTAGTATGTATCTTAATTATTATGCCATCGCTTACAAAGGAGAGTATGTTTTGAGCCTATGTTTTCTATTTCCTTTCCAAATATTTTATGGTAGCTTAGAGGGTTTATTATCTTTTGGTTGTTGCAGCGGCGATTGGAAGCAACTTCTTGGCCAAGAACATTGGATTCGAGAACTCTGCAGGAGCTGAGAAGCACCAGGCTGTGGCACTACGCGTCCAATCCGACATGTCCATCTTCTATAACTGCCAGATGGATGGGTACCAAGACACCCTCTATGCCCACACCCACCGCCAATTCTATCGAGATTGCACCATCTCCGGCACCATCGACTTCATTTTTGGCAACGCAGCCGCAGTGTTCCAAAACTGCAAGATGATCGTCAGGAAGCCAATGGACAACCAGCAGTGCATCGTAACAGCCCAAGGGAGGATAGACAGGCGCGAGCCCACCGCACTCGTCCTTCAGGGCTGCACATTCACCGCCGAACCAGCATATCTCCCACTCAAGGATAAGAACAAGGCTTTCCTTGGTAGACCATGGAAGCAATATTCAAGAACCATCATTATGCAGAGTCATATCGAGGGCTTCATCCAGCCTGAGGGGTGGTTGCCATGGATGGGTGACTTCGCTCTCAACACACTCTTCTACACTGAGATCGACAACGATGGTCCTGGTGCGGCCACGACCAATAGAGTCAAATGGCGAGGCATCAAGACGGTCAATTTGGACCATGCCAAGAAATTCACTGCTGGAACCTTCATTGGTGGCGATAAGTGGATCAAGCCCGTCGGAGTGCCTTACGTTTCTGGCTTGATGTAATTCGAGAAGATAACAGCTCATAGTTAGTCCTCTATATATAAAGGATCAAACCGGTCTCCACCTTCATTAATTAAGCTATCTACATTTTCCCCCCATCATTATTTTTCTTGCCTTCTGAAGAACTGTACGTAGCACCAGATCATCATCGTTAATAAAGCCAAAGAATGAGAGAAATTTCTTGTTGATGTTCATGTGAATCCCATCATGCTGAGGTCAAATATATATATATATATATAGGAGAAACTATATATCAATGTGCATTTATGGTTAATTAATGGTTTTATTATCTCCTCTCATTTTCTGCATAATGTATTGCGAATTTATGACACAACGATACGATATATCATATCACGTACATATATTTTACAACTGTACGTACTTGGCTCTAGCAGCCCCCTTTAAACTTTTTACGTAGGCATGACACACCGTTGGATCGATCAAGAATATAAATTTGAAATGAGATACAAAAATATCATCTCATCTCATCATTATAATTTTCTTAAATTCTTATATAAAATATAATAAACAATTCAACTTTTTCAAATTCCAATTCAACTTTTTCAAATCTCAAAACAATAATAATATTTAAAAATAATATTTTAAACTTTCATCTAAAACCAAAAATAGCTAACGGTCATCCCTTCTACGAGAGGTCTCTCTCCGAAATCTTTGACTGTTCTTTATGATCTTTAGAGTTATTCTAATCACTGGTGGATTGTTCACTGACTTTGACATCGGAGTGACTCCGGACGTCACCGGAACCCTTTCTTCCTCTTAGTTACAAGTGGCATGAGCTTGGTTATCGCGAAAGTGCTCGGGCTACGAAACAGGACATCAAAGTCACGCCGTCTGTGGGATCTATTTTTTCAAAAAAGCGTGTACTTCGCATGCCAACAACGACGTGGTCCCAAACTACATGAAGGGGAGACAACAAGGAAGGGACGATGGAAGCGAGACTCGCGAGCATGGAGGAGACAATAAGGAAGCTAACAGAAGAAGCTGGGATGCTTCGCCATGAGAATGCGGCCCTTAGGCGTACCAACGAAAAGCTAGTGGGAGGCAAAGAACGGAGCGGCAACGAACATGAAGATTCTCGACGGGTCCTATGTACGTCGTGGTGGAGGAGTAGAGACGCAAGATGCACACCCAAATCCGAGAGCTTGGGATAAATGCTAGGAGATGACTAAGAAGATAGATACGCCATCCACTGTTGACCAACTACTCATCAACACCGACCTCCCATACAACGTGGGGGTCATGGCAGTGCCACTTCCCCCAAGTTTAGGGTCCCCCAGATGGAAATGTACGATGGATCCAAAGACCCATTGGAGCACCTGGAGACGTTCAAAACTCACATTACCCTGTATGGTTTCCTAGGAGAAATCGCCTGCCGAGCCTTCCCACTAACACTGAAAGGGGCCGCCCGGACCTGGTTTAGGTCGCTGACGTCGGGAATAGTAGATAGATTTGAGGAGCTCACCCACCTCTTCATGACACAATTCCTTGCAAGTCGGAAGAGGAGACGCCCGGCAGCTTACCTCCTGACTGTCAAACAGCGTGATGGTGAAAATCTGAAGTCATACCTCTTCCGACTTAGCTAGCTAATTTTCTTAATTAATTCATTCTTATTTTAATGTTTTGAAATAAATATTTTTCTATATTGATAAATTATTAAAAAGAAAATGAGTTAAAAGTTAATAGTTATAGCTTGGTTCCTTGTGTTGACATTGGGGCCTGTGGTATTCAAAACCCGGCCCATAGTGTAGGTACCTAGATATTATGGAGTGGATCGATCATGACAAAAGTCGTTTTTTTTTTTTTTTTTGCGTACGACATCCATTATGATCTCATTTTAAAAAACTTGCATATTGCAATTAAATACCTAATCTTTTTATGATTCTCTTCCTCTCTTCTCAGCGCTTTGTTTTCTTCTTCTTCGACATCTAGAAACAACCCAATCATATTTTTAATGAGAAATAATATTTGCAGTTGTGAATGTGCAAGCGTCGTGCAGTCGCTTTAAAAAAAGTAAATAAATATAAGATTCACATGAAAAGAAATTAATTTTTTAATAGTAGACTCCACTCTTTTTCAAAGCGACTACACGGCATTTGCATATTCCACGACTGTATGTAGCATTACTCATTTTTAATTACTGCAAAGGGAGGAAAGGCTAAAGGTGAATATTGTTGGGGTGAAAAGGCGCTTATTTTTCTCTCTCCATCCATACGAATGCTCCAATATTCTAATTTTGGGAGGTTTTTATATATTACATGGTATTTTAGGAAAATATTATATAATCTCAAAATATATATAGATGACGTGCTACACTCTATTTATCATTAAAGTTATGGGTTAATTACATTTTGCCTCCTCCAACTATCACCCAATTCACAATGTGCCCCCGAAAGTATTGATTGCATCAAAGTGGACTCTCTTACTTTTATAACGTCTCAATCCCCCCCTTCCGTCTACAATGAGAGTTAAATCAAATGGAAAACTCACCCACGTGCTTCTCACATGCTAATCCTTCAATGCAAAGACAAAATCACCCCTCACTCCATCGGTTTCCTTTTCCTCAAACTGAACTTCTTATCTGAAAATCTCTAAATCCAAAATTCGAAAACCCTAACTCGGAAACCAGTGACCATCGATCGATTGTTGTTCGCATTGGTGTTCGTTCGTCTTCGCACCAATCTTAGTAGCTTCATAAAATATTTCCGTTCGTCTTCATCGAGTTGGTATCTATCTTCTTCGCGCAGTGGATGTAGCAGAGGTGAGTCCATCTCAAAATGACTCCATCTTTGTCTTCATCAAATTTGTATGTTTTTCATGTGAAACTGAGTAATTTGGAATGTCAAAGTTTCGATTTTGATGATGCCTTTGTCCAATGTTGCACATAGGTGGGTCCAATGTTGTGTGCTTCCTAATATGACGCTAGTGCATTGTTGAGTGGCGTTAGTTGTCCCAGTTTGAGAACACAATAACATGGGTGTGTTGTTGTTGTCTTTATTGTCGGGTTGTGACAGAGGGACGAAAATGACCAAATTTATCTGTTTGGTCCAATAGTTTACTTTTGTTTACTTTATGGTTGGTCTAATAATTGACTACGGTCCATGACTAATTTAATAGACAATATTTTGTAGGATGGCTACGAGGAATTTGTTATTTCAAGTCCATCATGGTGGGATAATTGATAGGCGGCAGAATGGGGAATATGTTGGGGTAAGACTGATGTGTACCATGAACCATATGATGAGGATCAGCTATCATGGATTGAGATACAGACGATTGTGGCCAAGTTTGGTTACCATCCAGGTGACCTAGTCTACTATAGACACCCTAGCTTGGGGATGCACAATGGTCTTAAATTGCTTACATCTGACCATGATGTGCTGTCTATGGTGGCTGCGCTTCAGGATCAACAAGTGGCTCATTTGTATCTTGTGTCTCATTGTCAAACTTCAGTGCACCAGTCTTCTTTGCATGATCATCATGTCGAGGAGGATGTGAGTGAGGATGAGGAGGAAGCAGAAGCACGTTGCCTTTGACTTAATGATCCATTTTGGAAAGAAGTGTTGAGTAGTGAGGATGAGTTGTATGACATTGATGTCAACACAGTGGGAACATCGAGGTCAAAGCCTACACAACCAAGGAGTAACGGTGTTGAGTCTCAAGTGACAGTTGATGATAAAGAGCCACAATCTTCCTTAGATGCTAAGGATGAGGAGGATGAAGAGAGTAATCAAGACAGAAGTGGTCCAAGGTGGCTGGAGGAGGATGACATAGGTATAAAATACTCTTCTATTTTCTTGTTTATTATTTTAGTGTTCATTTTTCAGAACTTGCTAAACAGTGTTTGCTTTCACAATTAGCATGTAATTGTTCTAATATGACACCAAGTGACGTCCTTCAATCTCCTTTCCATAGTGGTGACGAAGGACATCGTGATTTTAAGTTCTCTGAGTTTCAAGCTGTTGACTTGAAGAAGCCAAAAATATCTGTTGGAATGAAGTTTGAATCTACAACACAGTTTAGAAAGACAATAAAGAGGTGGAACCTAAATATAGGTAAGTCGATAAAATTTGTAAAAAATGATGGGGATAGGGTTACTGTTGTCTGCAATACCCCTAAATGTCCTTACCGGGTTTATGGGTCTTGAATTAGAGGGCAACAAACTTTATAGATAAAGTCTATGAATCCAAGAATGATTGTAGCAGGAGTTATAAAAACCCCATTGTCACATCATCTTGGATTGCAGATAAGATGATGCCACTGTTTATAAGCCAACCTAATGTGCCTATCAAAGCACTTGCTGATGAGATTAAGAGAAAGTGGGAAGTGGAAGTTCCTAAAATGAAATTGTATCGTGCTCGAGCGAAGGCTCAGTTTACCAAATTTGGCAGCCATAGAGAACAGTATGCCAAGGTATGGGACTATTGTGAGACCCTGAAACAAAGGAACCAAAGTAGTTGTTTGTTAGTTAGGGTGGAACGAATAGCTCCTGAGTTACCTCCTATTTTTCAAAGGAAGTACGTAGGATTGGCAGCCTGTAGAGAGGGTTTTAAGGCTGGTTGTAGACCATTGATTAGTTTGAACGGTTGTTTCTTAAAAGGATCATTTAAGGGGCAGCTCCTATGTGCTGTTGGTAGGGATGCAAATGATAACATGTTGATCAGCTTTTAATTTTGACTTCCAAGTGTAGAAGCTGTCGAAGTACTACAAGGGTAAATCCTAAAATCGAATTCACAGGGACAATGAAAATTTAGCAAACATTTCATTTTCGCAAGACAACATATTACTGTTTGTAGTGACACGAAAGTTTAAAATAATAAGAAAAGAGTAAACTAAATGAGCTAGCATTGAACAAAAAAAATATGAAACGAGAAATAAATTTCAAAACTTAACCACTAACAATATTAACATCTAAATGGGGCTATTTACTAAGAGAGTGTGGAATGGATTATGAGTGAAATTGTCGGGATGATCAAACATAAGTAAAGCTGAAAATAAAAGCGAATCTATTTTTCCTTTTCTAAAATTCCCAAGAATCGAGATTTAAAGAAAATGTGCGAAAGTTGACTTAAACTTGTAAAAGGCAATTAAACAAACACTTGGGATGCAATTTTCACCCACTAATTTGGTGATGGATTTACTTCTCTTTTCATTTTCTCTCAATCATTCTCTCATTCCTAGAGATCATGGTCGGATAATATAACAATGAACCACAATTTTTATTTTAATAAAACTACTTGACAAATTATATGACAATCATAGAAAAATGAAAGAAAAACATCAAAGTCATGTTACTTGTTCAAGTATCAATTGTGCCCTGCTCAGTAAGAAAAGCTTTCTTTTGCACATTTAACTTTCTTTTAACTGTACACAAATCTTTTAGAAACTTAGCATATGCAGAAATTTGCTGAATAGCATCCAACAAAGGGATATTAATCCTAACATGCTTGAATATTTCTAAAATTTCAGATTGGTGTTTGTCTTTGTGCAGAGGAACCAATCTTTGAGGAAAAGGAGCAGGTACAGGACATGAAATCTTTTCAGTTTCAGTTTCATTTTGTTCAAACTCACCATTTTAGCCTCATTTTGTACAGGTTTAGAGACCTTACCAGCCTTGTCTGAACCTTGAGCTGGAATATTCACCACCCTACCATTTCTCAAAGTAGTGACCGCTTTCACTTGCCTCACATTTGAACTCTCAACCGTTCCTTGTGGTGGCTGACTTTGCGGATTGGGTTGAGGTTGTGCAAGAAGTTTTCCTTTCTCTTGAGAGCTCCATACCGTAGTCATCTTTGTAAGTGTGCTCTGAATGTTATTTATCGCTTGAGAGTTTTGATTGTTGATTGTTGCTTGACCTTGCATAAACTGCTGCAAGGTGTTTGACAATTGATGCATCGTCTCCTCAAGTCCCTTCTTTTGCATTGGAGGTGCTTAAATAGCAAGTTGAGAGGGTCCTGGAGCCAAGGCTGCTGGAGCTACTTGTTGGTCATTCCTCCACCCAAAATTTGGGTGGTTTCTCCATCCTGGATTATAAGAATTAGAATAAGGACCAGAATATGGTTTTTGTATCATATTTATAGCATTAGATTGGTCCAACAATACCTCTTTGAATGCGGGGATCGTGGGACACTCATTAGTTGAATGCCCATGATCCTCACATATGCTACACTTCTCTGAATTCTTATGGACAGCAAGCACTTCATTTACCTTTTTCAATTCCATAGCTTCCATTTTTCTAGACAACAAGGTTAACTTAACACGCAAATCATCATCTTCTTTTAAAGTGTATTTTTCATGACCAGACTCAACTTGTCTAGACCTATCATGCACATCAGTTGTGTCCCAAGATTGAGCATTTTCAGCAAGGGAATCAAAATATTCAAATGCTTCCTCAGGCTCTTTGTCAAAAAATTCTCCATTACACATGGTTTGTACAAATTGGCGCATCTTAGGTGTCAAACTTTCATAAAAAAAACTTATCAAATACCAATTTTCATAACCATGATGTGGGCAAGCATTTAAAAGATCCTTGAACATTTCCCAACTTTGATAAAAAGTTTCAGAATCTTTTTGGGTAAAGTTCATGATTTGTCTTTTAAGTGCATTTGTCCTATGTATTGGAAAAAATTTCTTCAAAAATTCAGTTTGCATTTCCTGCCATGTGCCTATAGATCTAGGTCTTAATGCATTTAGCCACATTTTAGCCTTATCTTTTAATGAAACTGGAAACAACTTTAATCTATAACCTCCTCAGTGCATGTTCGGTCCATGAATGTAGAACAAACCTCTTCAAATTCTTTGATATGAAGGTACGGATTCTCGGAATCCATGCCATGAAAATGTGGAATTAATGGAATCATTCCAGGTTTGAAATTAAAGACATTTGCATTCAAAGGTAGGATTATGCATGAGGGTGTGCTAGTCCTGACAGGTTGTAAATAATCTCTAAGTGTCCTATTCTGATTCACTACTTCCCGATCATGATTATCATTTTCATCCATGGTTCTATTAGTGTCAGAAGATGACTCAAGAGAAAATGATGTTGAGGTAAAAGATGCTTGTGATTCTGTTTTAACCAACCGAGAAGTTTGGTCCCTAGTCCAACCAGTCACCCAAAAAAATTAAGTAAAACAAAGTTAAGAAAAATGTCACCCAAGCTGTGAAGAGGTTCACAGCGCTACAAACGTCTTCTCAACAATATGAGAATGCTTTGCTAAACACCAGTTGTCCCCGACAACGGCGCCAAAAACTTGATCAGCTTTTAATTTTGACTTCCAAGCGTAGAAGCTGTCGAAGTAATACAAGGGTAAATCCCAAAATCGAATTCACAGGGACAATGAAAATTTAGCAAACATTTCATTTTCGCAAGATAACATATTACCGTTTGTAGTGACACGAAAGTTTAAAATAATAAGAAAAGAGTAAACTAAATGAGCTAGCAATGAACAAAAAAAAATATGAAACGAGAAATAAATTTCAAAACTTAACCACTAACAATATTAACATCTAAATGGGGCTATTTACTAAGAGAGTGTGGAATGGATTATGAGTGAAATTGTCGGGATGATCAAACATAAGTAAAGCTGAAAATAAAAGCGAATCTATTTTTCTTTTTCTAAAATTGCCAAGAATCGAGATTTAAAGAAAATGTGCGGAAGTTGACTTAAACTTGTAAGAGGCAATTGAACAAACACTTGGGATGCAATTTTCACCAACTAATTTGGTGATGGATTTACTTTTCTTTTCATTTTCTCTCAACCATTCTCTCATTCCTAGAGATCATGATCGGATAATATAGCAATGAACCACAATTTTTATTTTAATAAAACTACTTGACAAATTATATGACAATCATAGAAAAATGAAAGAAAAACATCAAAGTCATGTTACTTGTTCAAGTATCAATTGTGCCTTACGTCTACAATTGATCTAAACCAAGAACAAAGAACTCTAATCTTTTCTAGATGCACATTGAAATATAATCCATCAAGTTAATTATCAAAAGCACTAAATATTGAAGAAAATCCAATCCCAAATAGTCATGGGTTACTCATTGAATCACAAGCTAAAAATCTAGCCTATCATCTCTAGATTAATAAAATGTTCAAAAAGATTAAAATCCAACATCACTAATTACTGTTTCTAAGGAAAATGACTGAATGAAAATATACTATATCCCTCAAATCTACTGAAATCCGAAACTATGAAGAACAAAAACAGACGAAATAAAAAATAATGATGCAATGAAAAGAACTGGAAAAAAATGAAGAAGAAAACGACGCTGTGCGAAAATAAAAATCCGAAAAGAAAAAAAAGAGAGAGATCTTTTTATACTGTGCGTTCCGTTTTGCTGCGTTTCGCCCAGCCCGTTTCGCCTCTTAGCCTTGCGTTCCAGCTCTCGCATTTCAGCTCCCGCGTTTCACGTCTGCAGCCCCGCATTTTGAGTGCGTGAGTGGTTCTGCGTGAGCTCGTCTCCATCGCGTGAGTGCCCGCATCTCACATCTCTCTGTTGTGCATTTTGATCTGCCCCTCTGCTGTGCGTTTTGAGCCAGCCTAGCAGTTCACTTCCATCTGCGCATCTCAGCCCAGCGCCGCATTCCACTTCGTGCGTCTGCTGCTGTGCGTTTCTGTTCAGCACCTATTTCTCTCCAGCCCAGCACCGTATGTGAGCTGCTCGATCCAGCCCAGGTTATGTACAGCATCGAAGCCACGCAGCGTTGCACGTCCATCCCTCTGCGTTTCAGCTGTTGGTCTACCCGCGTGAGTGCATCTGTTGTCTGTGCGTGAAGCTCCTCAAACCCTTGCATTTTGCATCTGCGTGGGTTGAGTTTTTCTTTGCCTTGCAGTACATTTCCGAGTGCGTGAGTTGAGTTTCTTCTTTTGATGTTGTGCTGCCAGTTGGGTATTTCCAAGAATACCCATGTATTTTAATATTTTTTTCCATAATGTCCTGCAACATAAATAAAATATGAGGAGTAAAATTTTTGGATTATTAATTTTGGTGTGAACTAATTGCAATACAACTCCTTTCAAGTGCAAAATATCAAAATTCAATATCAAGTCAAGAACTAAAATTACTACATAATTAAGTGCTTCATTCATATTTTGATTAAACAAATCATTCACTTTAGCAACTTAATCATGTAATTTTTGACACTTTATCACATGTACCCAATTGCAATGGTCATTGTGGAGGTAGAGTTAAAGGATATTTGGGGATGGTTTATTGAGACACTAATATCCGATCTTGGACAGCAACCTGAAGGCGGGTGGACATTTATCAGTGACAAACAAAAGGTAATTTTGTAAATCTTTCAATATATTCTATTAACTAAAACCTATTAAATGAGCCACTCATTGAATATTTTTTATAGGGTTTAAAGCCAGCAATGGAGGAGTTGGTGCCTTACAATGATAGCCGTATTTGTATCAGGCATTTATATGTCAATTTTTGAGATACTAGCCACAGGGGTGTGGCTTTGAAGGAGAAATTGTGGCAAGCAGCCACAGCATACACGAAGAGGGACTTTGAGAGAGCTATGGAGGAACTGAAAGCCCTCAATCAGCCTGCATATGACTACTTGAAGGTTATAGACCCATCACAATGGTCTAGAGCATGGTTTAACACATTTTCAAAGTCTGACTTGGTAGTGAATAATCTTAGTGAATGTTTCAACGCGTATATTCTGCAAGCACGGGATAAGCCAATTGTGACTATGGTGGAGACCATACAGAAGAAACTGATGGGACGATATCAGTTGAAAAGGGAAGCAATTGGTAAATGGGAGAATACAATCACGCCTCGGATAGTTGCGAAGCTTGAACTTATGCATGACCTGTCCATCTATTGTACTCCAACGTATGCAGGATGTGGTCAGTTTGACGTTAACAATACTGGTAGGCAATATGTGGTTGATTTGGAAAAGAGGACCTGTTCATATTTGAGATGGGACATCACAGGTATTCTATGCCTGCATGCATACACATGTATTGTGTATTCTGACCAACATCCTATGTACATCATTACTATAGTGTGGAGATGTGGAAGGCAGCATATGAGCCTTTAATTTACCCTATGCCAAGTGAGAATCAGTGGCTCACTACCACATACGAGAAGCCCACTGCACCTGAGGTTAGGAAACAACTCAGGTGGCCAAAGAAACATCGAAGAAGAAATAAGGACGATCGACAAGGAGCAAACAAGTTGAGGAAAACTGGTGTGCATATAACCTGTTCGAGATGTAATCAAGTTGGTCACAATAGAAGAAAATGTCCGCGTGGGAATGCAAGCACACCCTCCTTCACTTCTGCAGATTTTCAAGCTCCTTCATTTCCAGATGAACAAGTTAGTGGCTACTTCTTCCTTATTTACTATACGGTATTCATTTACATATTGCTTGAAAATGTTGAGAATGTTAATTTACATTTAAATGTGGTACTAGGTCATTTCACAACCTTCAATGTCAGATCTTTCACAGCCAACAACCCAATCTATGCAAACTGGGAACGCTCCACCTTCATCGCCTTCGCAGGCAGCATGGCAAACAAGTCCAACAGGGCAGACTCCCTTGTCAGAGACTTCGCAGACAGCATGGCAAACAAGTCAGGCAGACCAAAGTAATCAACTGCAAGTCAATGTGGGTCGTGTAAAGATGTTGGTCAAACGACCACCCAGGAGGCGGTCTGCAAGACTTGGTGGCCACCACTCACAGACTAGTACACGTAGACCTGTGTTTGTGGACTTAGACGTTGATACAAGCAATCCAGCACAAGGAAGACTGTGTTCTTGGGGCAATCTTGGAAGGGGAGGCATGCAATTCATAGTTGGTCAACTGCCACCCAACACCCAAGTGCCTCCTGCCAAGGCTAATGCATCAGTGCAAAAAGGGAAGGATGTAGAGTCATCTTCACGTGTGGAGAGGATGAACGAAGATAAAAAGGGGAAATAGAAGCGACCAAATTGGCAATATTGGCTTGCTGTTGTAATGGTGTAGTTAGGGCTTAATGACATTACTGTTATTGAAAAACTTTTGTTGTAATGGTCCATAGTAGGGTGACATTATTTGTTGGCAATATTGATTGCTATTCCAATTGAGGGATTTTTATATGTAGGGTGACATTATTAATAATCATTATCAACACAGTAAGTTGTTGCCACAAAATTCACTCCCTAACCAAATTACATACAACAAGTGATGTTCAATATAACAATCAAATTCAAAACAACAACCACAGTCAATACACATCCAAAAAATTACATTAACCAATCATACGCTATCATCAAGTAATGACGACCTTCATCAGCATGATGAGACATTTTCATGCAGATAACAGCAACAACTAGAATAATTACAATGACACCACACCATATGCAGTTATTGTATTTCTTGTACAAATATTTAGATTTTTCCTTCTCCTTATACAAAACTGTTGGATATGTTCCATGCGCTCCCTCTCCATCACTAAGTTAGCCTCCAATTCCATAGATTTTTCCTTCAACTTATTGCATAACTCTTGAATATGCTCCCTGCGCTCCCTCTCCATCACTAAGTTAGCCTCCAATTCGGATTTCTCAATCTTGAACTCACGACTCCGTATCCGGAGTCTATCTCGTAGCTGGCCAACAACATCTCCGCACGTGGAGCAAAAATCATCATCTATCTAATAAAAAAATGTACAAAACCTGTCTCCACACCCATGTTGACAACCAGGAGTCCAATATGGGCATCTCCAGAACTTCCTTTTGTAGTTATCATCCGTAGTTGACACTTTTAGACATGCTCGCAGATTGCAACGGCAAAATGGGCCATCTAGTGGTGCTTTACCACCCCAGCTTGTGCTAGATGAACCAATAGACATCTTTCACAACCTGCTGAAATATGTCAGGATTATAAGTATAGAAAGGAAACAGTCAAAAGAGAGGTTGATGAGCCAAAAAATTTCTACTCTATAGAATTGAATCAATATTATTCTTTACAGACTACTGTAGCTTTATACAAAAGGAGAAAAGAATCCTAACAAACTAAACTAGAACATTATCTAAGCATGGTATCGAATCAATATCGTGGCAAATAAACTAGAACATTGTTGAGTTACAATGTACAATCATTTATAGCATTCTTGAGCTACAATAAACTCGAATAATTTTTTCACCTAACAACGTACAGTCATTTATAGCATTCTTGAGCTACATCAAGGCGGGATATTTGTTATCAATATTAACAATCACTAAGGTACCTGCGATGGAGAAAGCAATTTGAATGAGACCTCTACAAAAAAACTCCTCTGCAATGGAGTCACTGACAGCTCGAATGGGATGCCGACGTCGTGGTCGGCAGCTCACACCGTGGTCGGCAGCTTTGTTAGGGTTCGTCGTCACCCATCTTCTTTATGGTCTACCCCAGCTTATTTCTCCATCGCACCTAATGGCTTCAAGTCAGACGTTCTTCACTTTGAAACAAAACCGTTTTTCGACATTAATAAAACGAGTCGTTTTGGCCATGGATTTTGGGATTTTCGGATATGAAGTTCAGTTTGGGGAAATGGAAGCCGATGGAGTGAGAGGTGATTTTATCTTTGCATTGAAGGATAAGCATGTGAGAAGCACATGTGTGAATCTTCCGTTTGATTTAACTCTCATTGTAGACGTAAGGGGGGATTAGGACGTTATAAAAGTAAGAGGGTCCACTTTGATGTAATCAATAGTTTCATAGGCACATTGTGAATTGGGTGATAGTTGGAGGGGGCAAAGTGTAATTAACCCTAAAGATATTTATACAAACAATAACTTTAATTGACTTAATATCTTATAATATAATAGAAATATTGTGTCTGTACCGCTCCAAAACTTTAGGTTGATATAGCATATTAGAGCATTCTCATGGGATTGGCCAAATGTAAATTTAAATTTTAGTTAATATCACATGAGTTTGTATTTGTCTATTCTATTCAAATTCAATCCCTATATTGAATTATCTATTTACTCTCTATATAATAATAAAATATTATTAATTTAATTTTTTTTCTAATTTATTTTTATCACATTTTGTAGTTCTATCAATTAAATATTAATAATAATTATATTCTAATTAAATTAATATTAAAAATAATATTAGTTCTACCAATTAAACAATAGAGTTCTCTCCCAAACTGTAGTAATCCAAAATAACCCATAAGGAATAACACACGAAAAGAAAAACCAAAACTGTTAAAACATATACTCATACAGGATACATAAAATATAGTTTCTAAGCTCTCCCTCTTTTCTTCATTTTTTTGAACGAATTTAATTCTTGGTTCCCTAACAGTACTCAAGTTTTCACTCTAGTTATTATGGGAGGAACAGCAAGACTTCTATGACAAAGATAACAGCTACAACGTCAACTACCATGTTCAAACAAAAAATCAAGAAATCTCCATCAAAATCAAGAACTCCATGTTCTTCCCCTCTTACTATTTTTTCAAACAAAAAAAATAAAGAATAACCATGCTCAACAGTAAGAAATTAATCAAGAAATTTCCATCAAATCACAAAAAAAAAAACCATCTTCAACAGTAAGAAAATAATCAAGAAAAATTTCCAAATCACAACAATAACCATAATTGAGAGAAATTTTACAAATAACAATAATGAGAGCAAACGACTGCAGAAATTATGAGAGAGTTAGGAGAAGAGATAAACCATAGAAATTAAAAATCAAGCTGTCATCGAGGAGGAGAAGTTTCACGGGGGTTTAGTCGTGGAGAGGGACCACGAATGTCGATCAATAGGGGTTTGGGGAGTGAAAATAAAAATAGAGAGAGGGATTTTGGGAGTGAGCAAGAGGAAGGAGAGAGAGATTTCGGAATTCGGAAGTGAGACTGGTGGCAGATTTGGGAAGAGTGGAAGTTTCTCGATCTTTCTCATGGGAGCTCAATCGTTGGGTTATGGGAGTGAAGAGTTATGGCAGTGAGAGAGAGAATGGGAGGAGTTAAGAGACTGAAGGTTCAGTGAAGAGAATGGGAGAGAATACAGTGAGTGAGAGAATGGGGAAAAGATTCAGTGAAGAGAATGGGAGAGAATACAGTAAGAATGAGAGGGTCTCAATAACAGGAAGGTTCCCCGCGAAATTGAGAACAGTAGGAAATAAATATTATAGTGTTTGGCTAAGTTACTATATACCCACATATTTGGTAAGTTATTGTAATTAATGTCTAAATTTATATAAATATGCCTAATTCGATATGTGATGTTTTACTTATTTTGAGCATTCTCCCTATCCTTTAAAATACATCACCAAAATTCACTTTTTCTATTTTATATACTGACTTTTACAATATGTCATACATCAACTTATCTATTTTTTCTTTATATCATTTAAATATTATATTTTTAATCTTTTTTTATTTATTTCAAATATTATATTCTCTACACATCATATATTTCAAATATTCCTCTATACATTCAATATTTCTCTATACATCAGCTTACCTTTAGTAGACCTACGAGAAGCATTTTTCGTCCTCCGATAATATTGGATGAAGCCGAACCCGTTGAAGTGCGCGTTCTTAGTAGAGACATGTAAGTTTCTGGGGTTTATGGTCTCCGAGAAAGGGATTGAGGCGAGCCCCGAAAAGGTGGAAGAAGTGAATGGAATGCCCCCCCCCCCCCCAACCTTCACGAAGTCCAGAGGTTGGCCGGGCAGGTAGCAGCCTTGAACCGCTTCATCGCTCGATCAACCGACCGGTGCCTACCCTTTCTTCAAAGTCCTGAGGAAGACCCAAGAATGGGATGAGACCTGCGAAAAAGCCTTCGCATATTTGAGGTTGTACCTGAGTTGCCCCCCACTGCTAAGCCAAACAAGGCCCAGAGAGACTTTGACGGTGTACCTAGCAGTGTCACCGCATGCATTATCAGCCATATTTGTCAGGAAACTGAAGAAGGGCAGCCGCCCGTCTACTACATGGGCCGGGCCTTCCGCGGAGCAAAGGCAAGGTACCCGCGGACGGAAATGTTAGTATTCGCCCTAGTCATAGCGGCCAGGAGATTCAGGTCTTATTTCCAGGCCCATCCAATGAAAGTGCTCATCGATCTCCCCCTCAAGAAGGTGCTGTAGAAGCCAGACACCTCGGGACAACTTGCAAAATGGGTGATCGAGCTCAGCAAATTCGACATGGAGTATCAGCCTCAAGCCACAATCAAAGGACAAGTGTTGGCAGATTTCATTGCCAAATTCACCAACTTGAAAAAGTTCCAAACGCACCCCAAAAAAAGCCCTGGCAGGTCTACGTCGACAGCTCGTTCTGTCGGGTTGGTGGGGAAGTAGAGGTGTACATCATCACCAAACAGGGAGAGGAGCACAATTATGCAGTCAAGCTGGCCTTCAAAACAACCAACAACGAAACTAAGTATGAAGCACTCTTGGCCGGAATGACAGTCGCACGGATACTAGGAGCTGAAGAAATATAAGTGAGGGCGAATTCCCAAGTGGTAGTTAGCCAGGTACTGGGGCAGTTCACCACAAAAGGAGAAAGGCTAAAGAAGTATCTCCAGTTGGTCTGCAACGAGTGCGACTACTTCGGCTACTTTAGCATCTAACAGGTGCTGAGAGGAGAAAACCAGAAGGCAGATCGTCTAGCAAGGGCTGCGTCGGGGCAGGAAGATCTCCCACTTCCGGAGCACACCGAAGTCAAGACGGTCGATGCCCCCTCCATCGGGGTGGAAGTGTCTGTCACAACCCCAACACCTCCCGAGTGGGTAACAGACATTCAAAAATTCCTATAGGAAGGGCAGCTGTCCAGTGACCTGGAAGAAGCACGAAAGGTCAGGAAAAGGGCGGCCTGGTTCACCCTGTTGGAAGGGGTTCTGTACAAAAGAGGTTTCTCCGAACCACTCCTCAGATGCCTCTCACCGGACAAAACCCAATACGTGCTAGCAGAGATTCACGAAGGGATTTGTGGAAGCCACTTAGGAAGGAGGGCTCTGGCTGCGAGGGTAACCCGGGCCAGATATTACTAGCCCCGTTCCCTCAAGGATGCGGAAGACTTTGCCAAGAAATGCCCACAAGTGTCAGGAGCATGGGCCGATTCTGCCCTGCCCGGCGGAGGAGCTGACATCAATCACAGCCCCGTGACCTTTTACCCAATGGGGCCTAGACCTAATTGGCCCATTCCCAGCAGCAAGGGAAAGAGCCAAGTTTGTCATTGTTGTAGTTGACTTCACAAAAGAGGTCGAAGCAGAGGCTCTTGTAAGCATCACCTCCCGAACCATCACGAAATTCTTATGGAAGTCAGTGGTCTGGCGATTCGGCATACCTCAGAGCTGTATATCAAACAACGGAAGGCAGTTCGACTGCACACATTACCGGGAATGGTGCACAGAGCTCGGAATTAAGGTGAAGTACTCCTCACCAGGACACTCTCAAGCCAACGGACAAGCCGAAGCAACCAACAAAACCCTCTTGTCCACCCTCAAGAAAAAGATTGGGGCACATAAAGGAGCATGGGCCGAAGAGCTCCCAAGCGTGTTATGGGTATACCGGACCACTGTTCAAACCCCCACTGGGGAACACCCTTCACCCTAGGGCTGAGCTCCGACTCCGACGGAGTCAGAGTAGCCGTTTCCGAGCTCCGACTCCTCTCGGAGTCGGAGTGAATTTCTGCTCCGACTCTGACTTCCGATCGAAGCTCCGACCGTCTATTGGACTAAAAAAAAATTAATATTAGTACTTGGTCAATTTCTTTTGTTAAATAAATGATATGCAAAAATAAATTTAATCCATTACATGACATAGCACTATTAATAGAGGTAGGTGTGTCTACGACTTAATCTAAAAATAAATATAAGAAATTAAGACTAATAATTTAACCAAGTCCAAACCTGTAAAAAAAAACAATACTGAAAAGATTAAAAAAAAACAGAGAGAGAACAAAAAAAGCTTAAATACAATAATTTAAAAACTAAATAACATGTATGATGTAACCATAAGTTATAATAGTCTCATTTATAATGTAATAACAACATTGACATAAATATTAAATGCTCATGTCACTCAAATCTCAATGGTCCATAGATCATGCCTGAAATGAAGATAGAAGTTGCAATAAAAAAAAAAAATTGATAAAAAAATAACTGAAAACGGTAAAAGTATAATTTCATTCTTACCAAGAAAGTGGGTTCTCTCAACTCCATCCCAACTCTCAAAGGGCGTCCATCTCAGACTCTCAATCATCGACAATTATGTTAGGGTTTATAATTAGATCTATGAAATCATAAAAAGTAGAAGTGAGAAACATTAAAAATAATTAAATAATCATTTAAAAGCATATAAACTTACCCGATTCAAGCCTATAGCTCTCGGCATCAACGCCAACGATATCTAGTCTAATGGGCGTTTCACTTATCCAATTCTGTGTGCAAACAAATGCCTCCACGGTTGACGGTGACAATGAACTACGATAAGCATCGAACACGTGACCTCAATGCTAAATACCAACTCTGAGGCAACCGTAGTGACAAGAATGGCTAGCACATCTCGGGTTACACGAGAAATGACTGGATACTTGGTGGAATTAACTTTTCACCAAGTTAATAGCTAAAATACATCCTCAGGTGCCTCGACAGCTTCCATAAAATATCGTTTAACCTCAGATGTACAATGCATAATATTCCTTATTGACTTGAGTTGATGATACTTCTGGATAATACGATTGCTTCTGACCCCTACAGATGAGTCAGAAGCACTTGACGAAGCTGTCGACCCCATCGGCCTCGAATGTGAGGAGCTACCAGCTGTGGATGAAGGCTGACAACTATTGTTGTAGTGATTATATAGGTCATCAATATCACTTTTTAGCACTCTAATAAACTCTACAGCCTTCACTGCCCCGAGGACGAAATTTACCTAAAATTCTAGAACAGCCAGCTTATATCGAGGGTTAAGAATCACAGCCAAAAAGAGAAATATATTTATCTTCTCAATATTCCCCCAATATTTATCATATTTGGTCTTCATCCTCGTAGCCATAGCAGATAACATTCCACCAGAGTCAGTACAACTATTTTCCAAATGGAAGTGAAACTCCGAGAGCTCGCTGAAGAATGAGTTCGCAGTCGTATATTTGGATCCAGATAGCCGCATTGTTATGTCATAAAAAATTCATAAAAATTCAACAAAATAGTTCGCACTGGTCCAATCATGTGCGTCCGGCGCACCGAGCCCCTTTCCTGCTTGCTCCAACACAGCATACCTCAGGCCTCCATCCTCGACCTCCATCCGCTCGAATGCTTTTTGGTACTTTTGTGCCACATCCAACATCATGAATGTAGAGTTCCATCGAGTCGGAACGTCCAAGCACAACATACTAGAACATTCATCTTAAAATCTTCTGTTATTGCCTTAAACTTGGCAAGCCTTTGAGGGGAACCTCTCACATATCGTACAATACTATGAACTCGGTAATGGAATCATCAACTTCTTTTAACCCCTCAACAACTATGAGGTTGATGATATGAGCACAGCATCGAACGTGAATAAACTCGTGGGCCCCGAATGACATAATCTCTCACCGTCGTGTTCCGCTTAAACCAATCAGTTGTTCTTTCATTGGCACTGGCATTGTCAACTATAATACACAGCACTTTTCGAATTCATCAGTCCTTTAAACAATCATCCATCTTCGCCCCAATGTATGCACCTTTATGATCCACAATATCTTTAAAACCAAAAATTTTTTTATGCAAAATCCACTCACTGTCAATGTATTGTGCTGTGATACACATGTAACAGACGTTCTGTATGGAAGTCCATCTGTCAGTCGTAAACGACACTCTCTGGCTAGTGGTAATAAACATCTTCCTCTTCTCCGCCTTGTATTTCGCATGCCTCTTCATACAATCTCGCATCACCGTATACCGTGATGGAATGGGAAATCGTGGCTCTACAAAATTTAGAAACTTTCGAAAGCCTCTTTTCTCGACTGTGGTAAAGGGCATCTCATCAGTAATTATCATCTCTGCAAGATGTCCCCTAACATCTCTCACTATATTGATGGATAACCAATTTCTTAGTCTGTGTACCATAAGTGGCTGTAGAAGTTTGGTAACTGAGGTTGGTCTGATCAGTGGCTTGCAATCCCTTCGCTATCTTATATCGTTGGCAACCATTTAGATGTGCTATTAACATACTGGTACCTTGCTTCTTCAAATGACATCCACAAAGTGATCCACAGTAATGGCATCTTGATATCGCATTCGCAATATCACCAGGAATTTTGGTGAAATGCTCCCATGTCCACAACCTCTTTTTAGAATGTCGTGGCGGTTGATCTTGCTCGATGAGCATCTATTCCTCTTCGTTGAACATATCATCATCCTCTATATCAACTGGGAGTGGGAGTCAACTACTCACACAAGATGTAACTGCTCTAGATGTAGCTGCCCTAGATGTGGGCCTAGGGGTGGAAGTACCCACCGGTGTAGGAGTTGTAGCATTGGCATCCGCCACATCCCCTTGTGGACGATCATCTCCACTACGTCTATGATCCATATCACAATCAATAAAGCTGAAAAAATAAATTAGAAGCAAAAAATTAGTTTACAAATAAACTAGGCTATATTAAAAATTTAAATCAACGCAAAGATATAGGACATATATTATTGTATCATAAAGTATTCCAAAACATTACTAATTTAAGCATATGTGGCAAAAGATAGAATTTATACAACTGGAAGGGACTCAAAGGTAAGAAGTAGTAACTCATATTTTAAAATTTAACAAGCAGATGGGAAAAAATATTCCTTAGCAATAATAAGCTGCATGCATGTCGCATGATAACAGCCAGTGCTTGATTAATTAGCAACAATATATTGCTAATATATTTTTAAAAATTAATAAAAGCAGTGAGTTTTACTATATTTTCCTATGAGTTATCTAAAAGATAAAGTTATTCATTTTAGAAAAATAAAGTAATACTCATGATGAACTTATTACAGGAAATGGACCTAATATACAATTTGAGAGGCCATATGGAACAACTCTATCAAGAGATGTCTGAGCTGAGAAAATCAATAAAGAGTTGCATGGACATGCAAATGATAATGCAAAAATCCATGAAGCAGGAGGTTCATTCAGGTTTGATTTTCTTATTGATTTTCTTAGCTCAGACATCCCATCCCATTTAGTTAGTTAGTTAGTTTGTTTGTTTGTTTGTTTGTTTTTCAAACCTCAATAAAAACATATAACACCACCACAAATAAATGGAGCAACTCCAACTAAACTATTCGGTTTGAGAACATACAAGTTGAGACTTGAGAGTAAACATCTATCAAACCTTGAAATATACTAATCGACAAGGATAATCCAAACAATAAACCACATAAACAGTGTCACAACATTTTAATGCTCCATATTGCAGACCAAGATTTTAAAGTTACTTGATACAATAAATTGAAGAAGCAAGTTCCAAAAGCATCTCAACCTCATGATCCATTCCATGCAAATAATAATTAAATAACAGGGTAATTAAAACTTATTTAACATTTAATATTATACGAGAGATAAAGTATACGGTAATAAATATTGTAATATCTATTTTAATTTCATTATGTTGGATCTGCGTACACCTAATGAAAAGTTCCGTATATATTTTATGTTAACAACAGAGAGCTCATTTCTTGATTCAAATAGCCCATTTACATCTCTTGATTCTCTTGCACATTTTATCAAACACATTGCATGCATACAACACAACATACAATTCATCAAACACATTTCCTTACTATAAATTTACAAAACCAATTCACAAGAATCACAACAAAATACCAATTCATAAGAGACATGCTGTAGAAAATTAAATTGCATGAATTAAATTTAGGGTTCGGAACCCCTCACTCTCAACGTAGGTGGAAGCTAAACGGAGGAGCAACGAGGAACGGCGAAACGCCGGCAACAGAGACCCAAGACATGAGAAGCGAGACGCTTTACTGAATCACTGGTTCAGAGTCCGTGAGATGCGAGAGAGAAGGGAGAAGGAAGACCGAAGAAAGAAAAATGGATTCGGGAAGGGGGGTCCTGCGTTTTGGACCCCCCCAATGTGATGAAACGAAGCCGTTCCACATTAAGTGGAACGACGTCATTTAATTTTTTTAAAAAAAAAACCTAGCTGTAAAATGACATCGTTTTACAGCTGGGTTTTTGTTTTAAAAAAAAATCGGAGTCGGAGTCGGAGCTCCAAGGAGCTCCGACTCCGACTCCGATTATCTATTCGGAGCTACTCCAAATTCTGACTCCGAATTTCGATGACTCCAACTCTGTCGGAATCGGAATCGGAGCTGATGTCGGGCAGAGTCATAAATTTAAGAATTTTGCACAGCCCTACTTCACCCTCACCTACGGCATTGAAGCGGTAATTCCCGTAGAAGTCGGAATGCCCACATTCCGTGTCCAACACTTCGACCAGGACGCCAACAATGAAAGGCTAGTCGAGAGCTTGGACGTCCTGGAGGAGAGAAGGAAAGAAGCAGCGGTGCGGATGGCAAATAACAAGCGAAAAGTGAAGCAATACTTCAACAAACGGGTCAGGCCGCGCTCTTCCAAAGGCGACTTGGTGCTATGACAGACTAGAATAACTATCCCGGAGGAAGGGAAACTGGGACCACGATGGGAAGGCCCGTACACAGAAAATGTGAGCAATCGACCCAGTTCCTATCGCCTCAAAAAATGCTAGGGACATGAGCTACCCCACCCGTGGAATACCGAACACTTAAAGAAGTATTATGTGTAGAAGTATAAGGCAACACTTTGTACGAACGACTATGAATGAATGAGAACGTCTGGATGTTCATCTCAAATCTCTTGTTATCTCATAATAAGTCGAGTCATAATACTCGAAAGAAGACGAGTCTCTTGACTTGTTACGGGGTGAGCTCCCAGGCACCCGGGCTGGGTATCGACCCCCCCGTCCAAGTAAGTTGTGTCCTTACACTCGTAAGAAGACGGGTCTCTTGACTTGCTGCGGGGTAAAGTCTCAAGCTCCCTGGTTGGGTACCGACCCCCCGTCTAACTAAGTCGAGTTCTTACACTCGCAAGAAGACGGGTCCCTTGACTCCCTGCGGCCCGGGCTGGGTATCGATCCCCCATCCAACTAAGCTAAGTCCTTACACTCGCAAGAAGACAGATCCCTTGACTCGCTGTGGGGTAAGGTCCCAAGGCCCTGGGTTGAGTGCTGACCCCTCGTCCAACTAAGCCGAGTCCTTACACTCGCAAGAAGACGAGTCCCTTGACTTGTTGCGGGGTAAGGGCAAGTCTCAGGACTTGATCCTAACCACCCGTCCAAGAAAGCCAAGTCCTTACACTAGCAAGAAGACGGGGTCCTTTGACTCGCTGCGGGTTAAGGTCCCAAGCCGGCTGGGTACTGACCTCCTGTTCAACTAAGCTGAGTCCTTACACTCGCAAGAAGACGAATCCCTTGACTCGCTGAGGGGTAAGGCCCCAAGTCTCAGAACTGGGTCTTAACCTCCCATCCAATAAAGCCAAGCCCTCTTCAGAACCGTAAAAAAAAATAATAAAAATAAAAGATAGGAAAATGAAACAAAAGAACACAACAATTACAAGAAACAAGTCTTCATTTCATTCATCATCAAACATATATAGTTACAAGGAAAACTGAGGAACACTATACAAAGTACCACAAGTAAAAAGAAAAGGGGTCATGCACATCACTAGGGTGGAGAAGGCTGAGGAGCGCCCGAGAGAACGGGGGATACCCTGGCTTCCCAAAGTTTTTAACGTAAGCTTGCGCCTCAGAACTTGGAGGAATGCAGGATAGAGACAAAGTGCGCAAGTTCAGCTCAGGGTTCTGCAACAAGTGCTTGTGCATCCGATCGAGGCCATCTCGATAGCCTTGAGACCAGGCTGCGTCCCGGATGGCGTTTGCATTCGCGATCCGAGATCAGATCTCCCTGGAACGTTTGGTGACGTCCTCCAGATGAGACATCAGACCGGGAATCTCATTGTTGCGGGATAGGAGGTCAATGTTCTTTTGGATCCCCAACTATGAAAGCTCACCGATGCATGCCTTCGTCTATCGCAGTTGCTCTCTTAAGTGTTGAGCCTCCTGAGAATGCCTAAAATGCCCGAACAACAGCTGGAAAGCTGTCTGATAGGTAGAGCCTGATTCTGTCGGGATTCCTCCAACTCCTTTCGGGAGGACTCCTTCTCCTCCCTAGACTCTCGCAGTTCTTTCCGAGCAAACTCCAACTGCTCCTTAGAGGCCCCTAGCTCCTCTTCCCGAGTGACCAAACTCCGTTCGGAAGTTTCGCGAGCCTCTTCGGCATGCCTCTTCGCCGATGGCAACCGGAGGATGTCTCAATCAGAATCACTTAATAAACCCTTAAGGGCTTTCTTCTTCTCTTTACACCTCACAGTGACCGCCTCCAGGTGTTGGTTTTGTTCCTTCACAAACACTAACTCGTTGATCAACGCCTTCTGCTCGATCTAGAGGTTCTTTATTCTTAGGGCCGCCTGCTTCATCTTGTAATATCCAAATCGCACCATAGTCCCAAGCCCCCGGTTGGCCTCCTCCAGCTCTCCCAGCTCCTCCCCGATCATCTTGGCCAACTGGTCTGCAGCGAAAAGGGGTTGCAACTAGAAAGGGCCTAGCAGAATATGCCAAACAAAGGAAAGGTGTACCTGGGCGGAAAAGGGTCACAACATCTAGCCCACACGTTCGGTGGCAGTAGCACGAGCCTCATTTAGGGCCGAGGCTGGGGCCTGTGTCCCTTTCGCCCCAGAAGAAGATGAGGGCCAACGATCGCTAGCTGCCAAGAAAAGTTCGAAAGGGATCCCCAGGTCTTGTTGCATGGCCCAGGCGCCATGGGAGATAGAGCTTCGGAGTCATCATCGTCACTCAAATCTATGACAACAGGAGGGTCTTGGAAATCTAGGCCGCAATCGATCCCACTTGGCCCGATAGACAAAGGGGGAGGAGCAACCCCAATCCCAATGACTGGAGAGGCAGGTCCTGCGGCCTCCTCCGAGCTCCGAGCAGCGGCAAGAGGAGTTTCGTAGCTCAACCCTTCTCCTTCCCCACCTTCTCCTTCTCCACCTTCTCCACCTCCTTCCTCTTTATCTCCTTCTCCCACGTCTTGGAAGGCGAATTCTGCCCCCACCCCTTCTTGGCTTGTGGCTTGGTAGGGGCTCGACTTTGTCTCCCGCGACCCAAACCCTGGGGTCGTCTTGTCTTCGTCAGCATCTCCATGGCTTGTATCCTGGGAAGAAGTTTCCTCTGCATCTTGGGGCCCGGCCGCCAAGCCTAGCTAAGGGACCTTGCGTGCCATCTCCTCCTGAAGTGTATCCTCGAAAGAATTGAAGGGCTCAAACAAGCTAAGCCTGCAAGGGAAGGGTGCGCCAGAGAATCAAAAAATGCCGCCTGAGATTGCAAACATCCAATTCTTATGCGGAAGGAAGCAACGGGTCCGGAAAAGATTCAGTGAGAGCTAGCTGAGAGCTCGTCGGAGTAGAGGGCCCGGCAGAAGAGCCTGAACTGCTAGGAAATGATGTTGTGCTCCCCCAGGTTGAAGGAACCGGAATCTCCGCACGCGCGAACTCCTGGTCAGGAGGTACTTGGGGTCTGCTTCTCAGTTCCCCAGTGCGACTGCCGGAAAAAGAAGAACCCTCAGCCTCGCCACTTTGCGGGAGAGGATCGTGGAGTACCTTTGGTCACTTTGCCCGACGACTGGAAGAGCTCGAGGCGCACTTCCGGGGAGAGGGTCGGGCCCAGGGAGAAGGGATACCACCCAAGAAATTCCTCTCAATAGCATACGAATGGTCAGGCGTAGATAAGTAATTGCGGATGTTCTTGTCCAAGAGGACCAGATCGGTCAACGATTTGTCAAGATGGGCCCGCACCCAAGCTGTCACCAACTCCAACCGAGCCTTTTCCCTCCGATTGAAGTTCCAGGCTCTTCGCGGAAGGGGGGAATCCCCAACACGCCTGAATGAGATACTCCTTGTGGGCGGCCTTCCCCTCAAGTTACTCCCAGTCCGGACTTGACATGAAGAAAAACTTTCGAGACCACTCATTTATGCTCGAGTGACGCTACTCGAGCGAGGCGATCTTCCGACCCAGAGACCGAGCTTGGAAACTGACGATGCTTCCCTACCAATAGTTAAGGAAATATACGTACAAGAACTCCAGAGCTGTCAGATCCGGGTATTCTTCAAGGGCCTTGCTGAGTATCATCCAGAAGATGATACAGCTGGATATCAGGAGCCACCACGCATTAGGGTGGAGCTACGACGAAGCCAACCCGAGATAATTTAGAACCTCATGAACCAAACGAAAAAAGGGGAGGCAGAGACCATTGGCGAACTTAGCTGGAAGAGAGCCACCCTTGTCGTCATGCTGTTAGGATTCACCACGTGCTCGTCACCTCAAGGAATCTCCAAAACCATGGTAGGAGGGATCCTGTACTTAGGATAGAATGCCCTGAGGTCGTCACCAGAGATGGAGGAAACCCAGTGTTTCCCCCAAGATACGAAGGAACGGGATCGACTTTGGGTGCCATGACAGTGGTAAGGAACAACAGGAAAATGGTGACTGAGAAAAAAGGGAGGAAAACACGACTGCTGGAGAGAAAGAGAGGGAGAAACGGCAGGAACACGAAGGACGAAAGCAGGAGGAAATAGTGAAGAAGAAGGGGAGTGGGTCTTATATAGTGAAGGCAAAATGGAAAGCACGCAGGAAACGAAGAGACCTTGACAGCAGTGACGTCAGCAAGATCCATGCGGTGCACGGTCTCTAAAGCGACGGCAGGAATGGCAGGTGTCGTGTCAAGAGAGTGAAGGGCACAAACCAATGAGCTCCCAAGATACGAAGGGAAGGGCGACCAGCACGTCCAATCGATCGTGCCCTTCACTCACTTGAGAAGGAGAGAGGCACCCCTTGAACAGGTAGTTGGCCTCGAGAACTTGAAGCGATGAAAGCCGAACGGGCAGCACCATAATTAGAAGTGTTATGAATTTTCACCACGTGCCCGTGATAGGAATTCGCGAGGTACTGTGAGGGAGGGGCCCATCCTACAATGGCCCAGGTCCGAGGAGGTCAAGCTATGGAACTCCAGGCCCAAAGATGAGATCTTGTTGTGGGTAAGAGTCCGGGCCAAGGACCACGTGCCCAACCCATGACCGCAAACCAACCCGGGAAGGCCTTTTGGCACCGAGATAGGATATACGAATGAGAGTGTCTCGGGGCTCCTCGGCAGCCTACCGAGCCCTACCGCAGGGCACCGGGCAGGACACCCAACTGTACACGGACGGCAAAATGTGCCCAATCGTGGATTCGTCTAACTCAAGGCACGCCGCATTCAATGCATGTGTTAGGAGACCCGGCACGCAATGGCGCGCCCCAAGTACAAAGGACAGCTCAGCCACGACCTGACACCCAACCCTAGCATAAAGGTGGCTGCAAGACTAACCTAGCACGGCCTGACACGCCACGATCTCTCTCGGTAGTGGAATCCGGATCAGGTATAAATAACGGTCATCCCTTCTATGAGAGGTCTCTCTTTGAAATCTTAGACTGTTCTTTATAGTCTTTAGAGTTATTCTCATCATTGGTGGATTGTTCACTAACTTTGGCATCGGAGTGACCCCGAACGTCACCGGAGCCCTTTCTTCCTCTTAGTTGCAAGTGACGTGAGCTTGGTTATCGCGGAAGTGCTCGGGCTGCGAAACACGACATCAACACATCATATATTTTTATATTTACAATATTTCTTTATGTATAATGTAATATTTTAAATTACTTTAAAAAAGAGTAAAACTATAAAATAAAAAAGATATGCATTTACTATTAACAATATCAAAACTTTTGCATACATAAAAGTGGAAGGGACTATAAACGAAGTGCTAAAGAGTAGATGAGAGATAAGAGAATGGGGCATGTGCAAAAGTGATAAAATGGTTAAAATGAAAATAAGATAAAAAGGAAAGATGATAAAATGAGAGAAAAATAATAAAAAATTGATTAGAGCAATAAACAGTAATCTCTACATGTAAATGATTTACTATAGCTAAATGTAAAATAGAAATAAAAAAGATAATCTAATGAAATAGATTTTTTACCATCTTTTTTATATTTTACAAAAATTTATATTTTATAAAATTCTTTATGAATGCTCTTAATTAAAGTTAAATTTTAGCAAGTCAATGATCTTACCAGGCAGGGTCATAATTCAAAGTAATAACGTACATAGAGGGTCTTCAACCATTCAAAGACGTGCCAAAAAGAAAAAAAGAAAAAGAAAAAACAAGATATTCCAAAAACGAGGTCCAATTATATCAATCACATTAATTGCTAGAACAGCAAGCATCTTACACGCGCATGGCTTGAAGAAGTTGAATGCAAAAAATTCTTGTAATTTTTATATTTTATTGATTTTATTTAAAATAATTACGTAGCGATTATACAATTCACAATTATAAATATATTTTATCTACTATATTTATATTGTAACTCAATTCACGGTAACTTACTTATAAAAATATATATATTGTAACTCGCTTCTACTTAAGTAAATCACACTAGTAGCAAATCTAGAATTAACGAGCACATATCTTAAATATTGGATATTATGAATATTTATTTTTTTTAAAGCGATTATGCGATGGTTGCACAATTCACGGTTGTAAATATAGAATATGGGACCCACATGAAAAAAAAATTAATTTTTTAATATTGGACCCCACTCTTTTTTAAAACGATTACGCAGCAGTTACACACTTCACGGTTGTATGTAAAATTACTCTTGAATTAAAGATTTTCAATCTCTTTTGACAGATTATTATTAGACGAACTCCAACTGATTTTCAAACAAGAAAAATGTTGTGGACAACCGGTTTGCGTCCTCGCCATGGCAAAAAATCAAAATGACGTCGTCTTCGTTTTGGGTCTTCGAAGGGGTCCTCGCCTCTGTTCCCATTTCATTTCCCACAAAACACACTTCACTTCTCTCTCATGCTTCTCATGTCACAACTTTCCGTGACGCCGCCGTCAATTATACAGGATGAATAACGATAAGCTTATTACTCTATTATCATTCTTTTACTAGTCTTTTAATTTTTTTAATTTTTTTAATTTTTTTGTTTACTTAGTAGTTAGAGAAGTGATTATTAATAAAGTTATATATATTTTTAATTTATTCTTTAATGATTAAAAATATTTAAAAAAATAATAAAAAAATAAAAATTTTAAATACACTAAAATAAAAGGAGCGTAAACGTGTAAATCATCGTCCATATAGGATTCGCTAAGCGAGGACAATATCTGTAGAAAGTACGGTACAAAAGCGCGTGAACTACAGTTAAAAGTTAAAAACAGAGAGAGAGACAGAGAGAGGGCACAATTTTTCTTGTTTTTTAAAAAGGTTCCCACCAAACCCAAGAAAAGACAAATGCGTACGACTTATTAAATTTCTAAACATTAAAAAAAAAAATTAAACGAAACTTGGAGTAGTTTTGGTTTGGGTCTGGTCAAGAAGTCCGTTCCGCTTACGCAATGATCTTCAAACCTAACATTACAACAATAAATGTAAGTTGTAACAAAGAAAAAACAATCGTGTCTTCTTCAGCTTTAGTAATCCGATCGAGTGTTTTAGTTTAAAACACCAAAAGGTTCGTAGATTTTATCATTATTTTGATTTGGGTTATAAATTTCAGTTGGGTATAATTTGTAAGTTAACATGTGGAGGACATATTATCGATTGACAAGATTTGACTTAAAAAAATAATAATAATATTTATAATCGTGAATGTGAAAGCGTTGTATAATCTTTTTAAAAAAATGAGTAAATATTAGACTTACGTGACAAATTAATTTTTTTATAATAAATCTCACTCTTTCTCGAAAAAGAATTGTACACTCCACGACTGTATATAAGATATTAACAATAGAAAAACTGTGTCCTCAACATCAACGTGAAATAAAAAAACTACATACATTTTATCTTTGAAGTCCAAGTGCATCTGTCTTTCTCTTTGGGTTTTCTTCAAGATTATAGCTACCAGCATCAATCAAGGCTCCAGAGATGTTAAATTATGGATGCTAACAGCCTAGCTAACAGATTGGGAACCGAATTAAATAAATATGAATTTTTGTACCAGCAAGCCTCCAGCTATTTTAATTCAAGCAGATTTCCATTGATTATTTATGGCTGCACATGAGAAAACTCATTCCAAATTCATATGAAGATCTCAATAGAATGATTTGATTTTTTTTTTTTTTTTTTTTTGAAATCCTAATCCAAAAATCCCCCCTCATTTCAAGCAGTGGCTGTTTGAATTTACGATTTTAGAGAAAATTGAAATTAATAAACTAATGGGAGATGGCAACTTTTTAATGGAACAAAATATCTGAGAAAATATCAATCAAATGAGAGAACATGAGATAGTAATTATATACAACGGTCAAACGTTCTACATCAACCCAAGGCTGCTAGAGAAGTCTAGCACAAAACGTATACTGCCACGTGTACATCAAATCCTCCACCAATTGGCCTCCAGACCGGAGACTGACGGTCGCCGAATGTCTTTTCCTCAGACCTCGAATAGATAACGCATCCTTGTCGGTCACATACTAATACAGTTACAACCGAGCCATACCGAGTCAGCCCTCAGTTTGCCGATTCGCATCGTTTCCTCCATGCTCAATATCCGACTCGATCACCGAACTACAACTCACCGCGTTCCCCGAGGACGGCGACAAGCTCGCTCTCTTGTCTCTGCTGAGAATTCTTTTCAAGGACAACATGCGACTCATTGGCGATCTGAAGCCACCTTGACTCGCCGGAGAGTCAGACATCGAGTCGTCTCTGAAACTCTCGTTCCTGCTCGGGACCTCTATGGAGACTCCCACAAACTCCACGGGTTTCCTTCGAGTCGCAATCGACGAAGAAGCTTCACCCGTCTGCTCCCCTTCGTGGTGACAATCCGAGCACAAACCGGAGCTGGATCCCGCTTCAATTCCCGCCAATTCAGACACGGATATGACCACTTCGGCCGGGTTCTCAGATGCGTGACCGGATTCAACGGGGGACCGACAGAGAGGGCAAGTAGAATGAGTCTGAAACCACATGTCAATGCACTCTATGTGGAAGCTGTGGCCGCACTTGGGTAGGGTACGACCCGTCTCGTTCTCCTCGAATTCGCACAGGCAAACAGCGCACTCCGGGATGGGCTTCTCCGGGTGAGTCTTGGAGGAGTAGAGAAAGACTGGGATGGCCTTGAGCACAGACGAGTTGAGGCCGCGGGTGGGGACGGTGACTGTGGCGGCGGAGGCGTTGGGGTTAGGGTCCACGTAGAAAACGAAGTTGTTGCGGCGACGATTGCGACGACTGTGGCGACGGCGCGCGCGGAGGAGGTACCAGCGGGCGTAGATATGGAGGCAAACCATGAGGATGACAACGAAGAACAAGATCACTATCGCGCTCAGCATGATTTTGCCTCTGAGAGCGAAGCCGGTTTGGGTTTGGAGAGGCAATTCATCATCGTTCCCGGCCATTGTGGTCGTCCACTCGGCGGGGAGAGAGATAGAGAGAGAGAGAGAGAGAGATGTTGGGCAGAGAAGTGGAGTAGGGAGTGCTTAAAATAAAAATGAAGGGAATTGGGAGGGGAGCAGATGCCTAGAGGCAAGGGAAGGGAAGGTTCTTGGAGGGTTTCAGTCAGAGTTGCCAAGACTATAAAAAAGAGATGCTTCTTCCAACTGCTACTACCCTTGCAGTCTACGAGACGCCTCTGTTGACGCGGTTTTAAACGAATTGACGTCTCTACCCCCTTCATTTATAAGACATACACCTCTCAAAACAGGATGCTCTCCTTTCTTATTTATTTTTAGTTAAAAGAAATTAAACGTTTTACTTATAATTTATCTTAACTTAATTATTTTTCAAATCGAATAATGATTAAAACAACATATAAAAGTACCGACACGACCCATTTCATTTTGAGATGTTTCCATTGCTTGTTAAATGTTTCCATTGATTAAAACAAATTAACAATGTTAAATGTTATATAAGTGAGTACGTTAACATTTTTTTTTATATGTTAACGTACTCACTTTTTCAAATATGAAACATCCCGTATCTTAAATTATATTAATACAATCAATTTCAAATCAAAATGAGAAAATATATTTATAACCGTGAATTGTGTAATCGTCGCGTAATCGCTTTGAAAAAAATAAATAAAATATGAGATTCACATGAAAAAAAATTAATTTTTTAATAGTGGATCCCACTCATTTTCAAAATGATTACGCGACGGTTGCACAATTTACTGTTGTATGTAGAATTACTCAATCAAAATAGAGAGGTCGGCCCTTGTCTATCAAATTCTCTCTTATGCCGATGTTAAGATGATCTCGACTTATTTCATTTTATCTTATCTCAACATTAAATAATACTAAAAAATCAACACTTTTTCGATTTCAAATTTTTTCATCTAATCATTACAACTTTCACAAACTTTTCAATAAAACACAAAAATAATTCAACTTTTTCAAATCCAAAAAGAAAAATTATATTTTAACAATATTTTAACTTCATAATTTTTTTATTCAACTTTTTTCTCTCATTTCTTAAAGGGTTTTGCTACTCAAAATCTCACACCACACACCATATTTATTTTATTTTTATTTTAATCATGTTAAACTAATTGAGTTGATCTATTAATCATCCATACACTACATACTTGCTAAAGGAAAAAAATTAAAAGATGTGTAGTGTGTAGGATGCTAAGTAGAATTATTTTTTCTTAAAACCTGATAAAATATCTTAACTCAAATCATTTCACTACTATTTATAGATTTCTCATTTCATCTCAATATCTAAACGAGACCTTACAAATTCTCACCAAATCCATCTTAGACAAGATCCAAAATACTATAAAATAAAAACAAACCAACTAGTGGCAAGTAAGTGTGTAATCGGTTTGGTTTATTTTGATTTCGACTTGTTTTGGAATTGAACCGATCTAGTCAGTTATGAGATTCTAATAAATTAAACCGACCAATTAATCCAAGGAACTAGACTTCTCTAATTTGGTTCGCTTTCATAGGTGTAATTCGATTTTGGACTTTTTGTAGAGCTGGTTGGCTTTTCTAACTCAAATAAATAAGCCTTTTAACTTAAATATGATTGAGTCCGAAATATTATTTTCAACTCAAAACAACGTGCATATACCAAGTTAACAAAATAAAATGCTAAAAACAATTAGTCAAAATACACTAATTAGTTTAATTAAAACATTCATTTAATAATACCATATCATATATGTAAGTACGAAACTTAATATGTAATGATTAACAGGGACAAACTTATTTGTACATAATTTAATTAAAAGCTATGTAAAAATAAAAGTAAAAGCGTATTAGATGTGATTTTTTTTAATTCCAAATATGTTTTATTCTCCATAAATCATATATATGCTCATTGATTCATCATGTATACCTAAGTTTTTAAATTTGATTTATTATATTGTATGTACCTTTAAATTCGTTTCCGCTCTAATTCAACTGGTAGAATTAAGATACACCCATTTTTACAGAGACCTAGATCAAGGGTCTCAAGGTTTTTGCTTTTCTAGAAGCTAGATTACCTCCTATAGATTTGTACGATCGAATTCCTATTATTTGTCGTGCTTTTCCAGATGTTTATGCTGTGAAATCACCATTTGTCCCAAAAACTTAAACTAATAGAAAGATGTAGGTTTTATTATTTATTTTATATCTTAACACTTCCCCTCACGTGTGAGCCAGACTCCCCTCAATAGATTGCCCAACACGTGGAATATTTAATTAAATGTGATAGAGTGTAGAGTCAAGGTTCGAACTCAGGACCTCTACTCTAATACAATGTGAAAGCACCACTTGTACCAAAAGCTTAAGCTTTTGGGATAAGTAGTGTGGGCCCCCATTCGTCCTGTGGCAGGCTCTGATACCATGAAGAAATTCATGAGCCTAACTCATCTCATAAAACCGGTTCTACAAGAGAGGATTGTTCATTGCTTATAAATATGCCAAAGACCTTATCCACAGCCAATGTGGAATTATTCCTCAACATATGCCTGGTTCGATGGTTGAAAGGTGAGGGGCTTCATTTGAAAATGAAATGGTAGTGAGTTATAGGGATTTGAACATTTTGAAGGAGATGGGTGTGTTTGAATTTGGGGAGGATGTTCAATTTGAGCCTACTAAGCTTTTAGAGAAGTTTTAGAAAGAAGCTAAGCCAGCAAATCTACATTCTTCTTTTTTCAACATAACTTTACAACATCTTGGATATATAAAGTCCCGGCTTGCATTGGTCAGTATTTGACTACTACTACGAATTCTTGTGAGTTATCAATTTTTATCCTATGAAATTTTGTCTAATTTATCATCATTCGTGACTGATGTTTACTTGGTGGATAACCTCTTTTTTTTTTTTTAAGTCAATGGAATCCCTATACAACCAAGCAGACCATGGTTGGCTTTGTGGTGATCTGTGGGTCACGACGGTTTTGCAAGGGAGAGGGTGCGAGGGATAGATTTTGAATAGGAAGGAGAGGTATCCTATGTTGTGCGCCTCAGGCACGACATAAGTAATGTTACATACAGTCGTAGAATGCGTAAACGCCGTTCAGTCATTTTGAAAAAGAGTGGAGTCTACTATTAAAAAACTAATTATTTTTCATGTAGATCCTATATTTATTCATTTTTTTAAAGTGACTGTACAACACTTGCACACTCACGACTGCAAATATAATTTCTCTTTCAAATTACAAAAATGATTTTTTAATCGGTTTTAATTCCCAAGAATTGAAACTGACCGAACCGGTATTGTATCAGACCGAATTGGTTGGTTTGGTTGTTTTCTCAATTTTTTTTTGGCAGTCCTAGTAACACCCTTAGCGGGGAAGAGAGTCTTCTCTTTAGCTGTTCAACTAACTCGTGACCCATGAGGATATAGATCAAGAAAAAAATGTTCTACTTTAATATATTTCGTAAAGAATGTATAATATTGATAATATTCGTTAAATAAACAATTCGAAATGAACTGCCCATTTATTCCAGACTTAGAGATTTATTTATTTTTATTGGAGTGATTTTAATTTTTATATTTTTTTTTTCATGAAATATAGATCACAATGAGATGAAATATTATTTTGATGGGATAAGGATTGTTTTCAAGGTTGGAAGTTGGATCCAAAAATGAACAATTATCTAAAGAAAAAAAAACAAGATAGAATATCTTTTTCAAGTATTCAAACAGATTTTCAATTGCAAACATATAAATGATTTTTTTTTTTTAGTAATGTTACGTATAATCGTGGAATATGTAAATAACGTGCAGTTACTTTAAAAAAGAATGTGGTATATTATTAAAAAATTAATTTATTTTTTTATAGGTCTTATATTTATTTATTTTTTTCAAAACGACTACATAATACTTATAAACTCACGACTGTAAATATCATTTCTCAAGTATTTCACTTTTTTATACTGGCATGGGATGGTGTGCTGTCTTATGGATCGTGCTACAGCCCCCGCTCGGAGCTCCCGCTGGGGGGCTGTAGTATATATTGTATGTGTTTTTTTTTAAGTTATTTTTTAAATAATTTTTTTAATATTTTTTAAAAAATAAAATAAATTTAGAACATCATTAAAAATACTTTCTTAATCAAGAAGTAAAAAAAAAAATTATTAAAAAATACTTCCTTAATCACGAAGTAAAATAAAAAATCATAAAAAAATATTTTATATTTTACTCCGTGATTAAGCAAGTATTATTTAATAATATTATAATTTTTTTTATTTTTTAAAAATATTTAAAATCATTAAAAATATCTATATAAAAAAAAATTAAAAAATGTACATTAAAAAATTAAAAAATGTACATTAAATTTTTTTTTTAATTTTAAAAAATTTCTTAGATAGTCGAACCATCTATTTAGGCGGCCCACTGTAGCATCAGGCTAAATCATTTAATTCCCGTTTTGAATGAATTTATCTTTCTAATTCTCAGTTGATTGTTATGGACTTTGTTATTTGTTTTAATAATTTAAATAAAGAGTCCCATTCCATTTAAGCCTATACTTTAAAATACCAGTCAATATAATAATTAAAAGCTTTTAAAATTTATATAAAAATAAGAACTTTTAAAGAGAGGTTTGGATAGTGAATTGAGAAGAAAATTGAATAAAATTTTATTTTTTAATATTATTATTGTTTTAAAATTTGAAAAAGTTGAATTTTTTATTATATTTTACATGAAATTTTAAAAAAAAATTATAATGATAAGATGAGATAAATTAAGAGTATTTCTTATCAAAACCTCCCCTTGCCAAATGATATAAATCTATTTCACCGTCTTCCTAAATATAAAGCCAAGTTGAAGTATTTCACCCTATCCATTCCAAAATATAAGAACTTTCCATGAAAGCATTTTTCTTTTGCCCAAGTAAACGAGTCAACACAGCAATAACAGACATGGAAGTGCAAAGGACAAAAAGATTGAAGGCAGAATGCAAGTAATCTCTATCTGGGCTAGTTTGGATAAGAGCTTACTGCTAGTTATTTTTACAATTATTTTTATTCATATTTTTAAAAAATAAAAAAATATAATCACTAATTAAAAAAAAAATCATCAAGCAGTACATTTGAGTGGTATTATTGGAGCGGCAAAATAACTTTTCTTTTTGAATAATCATACGGGATGAAAATGGGTAAATAATAAAATAACTTATAAATAGTAATAAAATTGTTTGAATTAAGATTTTTATTGAATTTTAAAAAAGAAGAGAAAAAAAAAGTTGAATACAAATATTATATAGTTAAAATATTGTTATAATATAATTTTTATTTTAAAATTTTAAAAAATTGAATTATTTTTTATGTTTCTCATGAAAGTTTTGAAAAATTATAATAATTAGTAATAATTAGATAAAAAAAATATGAAAGAAAAATTAAAAACTATTTATATTTAAATAATATTAAAATATTAAAATAAGATTTGACTAGATAAAATGAACAAGATTAGCCAAACGCGGCCACAGTGAAACACGTAGAGATTGATGACAATAAGCAAAACCAAATCTCAAGAACTAATAATATAATTCAATGTTGTATTACGCGGTCTATGCTCAGATTCCACGCCCGACAGGGTTTGTGCCCGAAAGCGGTTTGAGAATGACAGGACAAGGATGGGTGCATTAAATTTAAATTTATTGGGGGATTAAAAATTGAAGACTCGATTGAGTGTGGTTGGTTGACGAGCCAGTGCTGTGCTGTGCACTGCAGATGGTTACCGTGATCAACAAATCGAGATTCAAGCCAAATGTTGATTTAGAGTAATGTCACGTATAGTCGTAAAATACGTAAATATCGTATAATCGTTTTAAAGAAAAATAAGATTTATTATTAAAAAATTAATATATTTTTATTTAAATTCTATATTTATTTATTTTTTTAAAACAAATATACAATTTATGCACTCACGTATCATTTCTCTTTTTTAAATGCTACTTCAACCCTCTCCAATGTCTTGGAATTTATTTAAGATTAGAAGTCAGTTTTGTTTTTCTGTCTTCCTGCTGCTCCTGAATAATCTCATTCAATGTGTGCAGTGAAAGCAGCACATGCACGGATGCACCTGAACTTGTGCTGTGCAAAATTACTGTAGTTCAATACCAGCATTAGAGTTCGAGCCAGATAAGATGCATTATTGGCACTTTTTCCATGCAAATTTCTTGATTTTAACCCTCAACCTTTGGCTCAAAAACTAATTGTAATGCATTATAACCTAATCTTAAAAGGGAAAATACTTGTTGCAGCCCACATCCTCAACACACTAGTGTTGAGGAGAAGAAAAAAAAATAAAAATTTGTGAAGGTGTGCTGGGGATGCAGGCTGCTCCCAGCATTCTTTGTCTTAAAATAACAAGACTTTTGTAACCATCCGCGCACAATAATTTTAAATTCAAAATATTAATAATTTTTATTATATATTTAATGAGTCATATTAGATAAGCCAACGAGTATTAAATTATTGAAGTTGATTAGTAGTTTTAACTAGGCTTAATAACTAGGTTAAATCTCATTTATTATTTATTGAACGAGTTAGACTCTTTATAGAATTTAAAGATCGGCTATTATAAATTTATTTTAATTTAAAATCATCACTGATTAGAGTCCCCTACGCAGTCTCAATCACTACCAATTCTACATTGAGTGAACTACTAGATCATGTTTTTAAATTCAAATGCTTTTCTTGAATGATTATAACCGAGTCCAACTCGAGTTTGAACTTGTTGGCATCCTATTCCAATAGGGATACAACTCTACAAGTCATGTTCATGTTAACACTCTTTAACCAAATCTAATTCAAATTGGTCGTCACCATTTCTCAAATCTCTTTATAAATCTCTCTTCCGCGTGTTATTTTGAAAAAAAAAATAAAAAAACCATAAACCTCCCAGTCCATCACCATGACCGACTTTGTGTCGAAAATTCTTAGAAGCAATACTTCATGCATTATAGTTATTAAAGTCAAGGTAAGTACCTTGACTTTAAGCAATACTTCAAGCAATACTTTATGATCAAGGTAAGTACCTTGATCATAAATTATAATTAACATACACTAGCTAGTTATATATATTATTATTAAAGTCAATTTTTTCGAAGCCAGTGTTTACGTATCATGCATGTCATGATATTTGCAAGTACTTCATTCATCATGTTTCATTCTGCATATTATAGTTATGTATGTATTATGTATCTCATGCATCTCACGGTTGCATAAGACACGTAAGCTATTTTAAGTTCAAATGCAAGATAATATCAGATCAGTACAATCAGATGGTCATTCAGAAGCATGGTACAAATGCGGTTTTAGGGTGGGCGTGCAAGCCACGAACTCAAGCGTGGTCCACCTTAGTATGCTAGAGTGCTGCACAGTTGACTTTCTTTACTGCAGTAGGGGAAGTTAGTGCACAACCTTACACACATGGTTAATCTTGTTAGCTAGCAAGATTAGTAAGATGAACCATATAAGTCAGATCAATCAGATCAATCAGATCAGTCAGTTAATTGAAATAAATCAATCATGCATAGTGTAAGGGGATTTACCCCCCATTCTAAACCCAGCAGGCCTGTGAATAAAAGCTAAGGGAAGTAAGACCAAAGGCCTAGCCCAGGACAAATAGTCTCCAACCCGGCCCATGGTTAGGGTCCTCTCGACTCAACCTGCAGGAAGGAGGGTGCTGCAGGGGATGATACTTGTCAATCTGAAGGCCCCTCGAGTAGTTTCCAGCTCTCAAGTGCCCGTCCGCATAGTAGGCGTAATGTGCGGGGGCCTTTGATCTTCTGACAAGAAAGACATCAACGGACCACTAAGGATATTGTCTGAGAGAAGGAAATCGGAGAATCACACCGCATTAATGGCACCACTACTCATGCTACACTCCACATTAATGACGACGTCGCAGAGTCACGTCGTATTAAAGGACCCTGACACAGGAAATAGTACGAAAGACTTGAACTCCATGGGGGCAGACACGTGTGTCTGCCTAGACTTGTAGTATAAATAACAGGTCTCATGTACAAGAATACTCTCTCTGATCTCTAGAATCCTTTACTTATTTACAAACTTCCAAGAACACTTACTAACTCTGGCATTGGAGACTTCCCGGCTCCGAGACCGCCCTCCCCAAGTTGCCTTCTCCCTTGTCTTTTGCATGCCCGTTTCGGAAGACCTGAGTTGCCGGAGCCTGGCTCAAAGGTGTGCAAAATACGACGTTAACAATGGCGTCGTCTATGAGATCCTTGTGATTCTTATGTGTCTTTCTCATGCCTGCGACAACACGTTCCTAACAACTCAGGAGAGACATGGGAGACACCATGGAAGTGAGATTGAAGAACATGGATGAATGGGTGACAAAGTTAACTGACAAAGTGTAAACACTTCGTAAGGAAAACGAGGAACACAGGAAACCTAGGCAGGAGCAGGACGACAGAGCAGATTCTAGCGACAGTGAACATGCGGGGTCCCGGAACACGCAAGTTGAACTGAATAAGGAAGAAGAGTAGAAGAACATTTAGGACGAGCTCCGTAATCCTAAAGGAAAGTATGAGGAGATAGCAAGGAACGTGGGTACATCATCAACGGTGGACTAGTTGCTTACAAGCACTGGTCTACCCTACACAGAAGAGGTGATGGCGGTGCCTTTACCACCAAAGTTCAGAGTCTCAGCTATGGAGATATATGATGGAGGAAGGGGCCCTCTTGAGCACCTGGAGAATTTTAGGACTCACATGACGCTACATAGCTTCCCAGGTGAAGTAGCGTGTAGAGCATTTCCACTGACCCTAAAGGGGTCATCACATGTATGGTTCGGGTCTCTGGCACCCGGATTAGTGGATAGTTTTGACAAGTTAGCCAGATTGTTTCTTACTCAGTTCATGTAGAGTCGAGGGAGGCAGCGTTCGGCGGCATACCTCCTCACCATCAATCAAGTAAAGGACGAAAGCTTGAATTCCTACCTAGCTCGGCTCAACAAGGACCACATGACAACCGATGATCAAGACAAAAAGATAACCTTGGCAGTGCTTCTGAGAGGTGTATGGCCACGATCCCAATTTATGGCCAAGCTGGCAAGGAGGACTCCCGTGACGTTATAAGAGTTCATGGACCAAGCCAATAACTTCATCAACGCGAAAGACACTCTTTGGGAATTGACGGAGCCAAGGATGAAGGAGTTAGAACGGGCAAAAAAGAGGGCAAAGGTCCTGGCTAAACTTAAGCCCCACGAGAAGCTGGAGAAGAGCTCCCAAGATAAAAGGTGGGAGGAAGTCCCGACAAGGGGACCAGGACCTCAGTTCGATCGGTTCACGTTCACCATCCACGAGGTTGACATCTCCACCTCCCGAAGAGAGGATGACCGGGGTATAGTGTGCCGCTACTGCACATACCACAGGTCCACCTCACATAATACTAAGGATTGCTTTTCCCAGGGAGGGAGAAGGGAATATGCAAAGCAGGAAAGGTAACGCCACCCCCCAGCCCAGAGACTGGAGCAAAAAAGAAGGGGAAGGTCGAGACAAAGGAGCAGGGATCGAGGCAACTGACATAGGAGGGAAGACAGCCCCCGGCGGCGACCACCGGCACAGGAACCACAACATGTCAGTACTCATTCTCCACCACAAGGGGGCCTCCACTTAGATAAATATGAACCATAGCAGGAGGATTTGCGGGTGGGGGTGTTTCCTCCTCGAGCAGAATAGCACATGACAGGCGGGCCCGGTACCACGAGGTGTACTCAGCTGAGTACCATCCCGCCAAGCATCATAGGGGTGACCCACCCCTGTCACATCCTTCATGAAGGCCAACGAGGAGGGAGTCCTATACCCCCACGACGAGGCATTGGTGGTCACTATGCTCGTCGCTAGCTTCACCACCCGCATAATTCTCATTGACAACGAGAGTTCTGCGTGCATCCTATTTTGGGTGGCCTTCACCAAAATGGGAATAGATGTTACGTGGCTTCACTGGCCCCCATGCCATTGAAAAGCTTCTCTGGAAGTATGGTTCAGCCTGTGGAAACTATCACACTGTCGGTCCTCGTTGGCAGCAACCCCTGCACAGCTCCTGTCATGGTCGACATCCTAGTAGTGAGGACCCCATTGTCATACAACGCTATTATTGGAAGGCCCACCCTCAACAACTTGTGGGCTATCACATCGACCTTCCACTTCAAGATGAAGTTCCGAACTCCCTAAGGAGTGGGAGAAGTCCAAGGCGAACAGGTATTGGCAGAGGAATGCTACGTCCAAATGCTAAAGCAAAGGGATGGTAGGCTCACCTCGAAACTACTGGGAAAGAATAGGTTGTGCACCACTGAAGAGCCCTGGCAAGCATTTGTCTGCGACTCGCCCTACCGGGCTTGAAGGGGAAGTAAAGGGTGCACGACCCTAGAAGGAAAAACGAACGACAATCTCCTTGGCCAAAATCTTTGTTTCTTGTTGTCTTGTAATATTTTTTTCTCCAACATGTAATTTTTTTTATATTTAATGAAAAATGTGATTTTTCAAGACAATGCAAAATGCCTACTTCAAACTTTCATATTATCAGCAAAGCACCAACGAGACAATTCGCGACTAACAAAATCTACAACGACAAAGTCATCAGCGGATTAATATTTACCTTTCAGCAGGATACCATAGGGAAATGTAGGCCTAAAGGTTGTCTTATCCCTCCCGCGGCAGAGTGCGGGTCAGCTTTTGGGCGGCCCGAAGACGAAAGCTTACCTTCCTTGTGAGAGTCAATAGGCGGGTGGAGGTCCAGTCGCAAACTGCCTAAACAACATACCTCCTTACAGGATACCATAGGGAAATGTAGAAATAAAAGTTGCCTTATCCCTCCCAAAGTAGAGAGCGGGATCAGCCTCATGGCTCCCCGAATAAAGTACCTAGTCCTTCACTGCAACGAAGAGTGGGATCAATGCCACCCTAACCCAACACTTACCTTCCCTGTAATATCAACGAGCAAGTGCGGGTCCAGTTTCAAACTGTAACACACCTGATAGTAGGTGTTTGGCTAACTAGAAAATATACGAGAAAAATACTCACTTCGAGGGGAGCACCTCCATTGAAAAAAGAAAAAAATGATAAGAGAAGAAGAAATAACATTTGCATTAACTTTTCTGAATGATTTCTTACACTTCTCAGCTGAGTACAAATACTCCCATCAAGACCCTACGGGAAGCTAAGGTGAGGCCATGGGCCTTTTTAAGTCCAGCAGTAAGCCTAAGTGAAGATACAAGCAACTGGGCTCAACTAACACAACCCTAGCCCATATTAAGAAATATAATAAAACTAAGCAAAATATATTAGTCATCCAAGCCCATAAAAGCCCTTGAGCCCAAAACTTAAAATCCTTATTAACCCAAACCAAAGCCCTAAAAGCCCACAGTGACTTCAGCCCACGCCTGTAGGTGTACTGAAGTGTGACACAAACTGCCTGAACAACGTACTTCGCACGAGACAGAAGGGGAGAACCAGGCCGAAGGCTGTTCTACCCCTCCCGCGATGGAGAGCAAGTAATGCCCCCTGGCGATCCGAACATCTTACCCCAACTCCTATCGCGGCAAAGAGCGGACCAGCTATATCACTGTCCGAATTTACCTCCCTGTGGGATACCACAGGGAAATGTAGGCTTAAATGTTGAATTGTCCCTCCCGCGATGGAGTACGGGTTAGTCCTTAGCTACCCGAAATCAAAAACTTTACCTTCCTCATAAACGTCAACAGGCGGGAGCGAGTTCAGTTGTAGACTGCCCGAAAAATTACCTAGGGACGAGTCAAGCCAAAGGCCACTCGGACCCTCCCTCAGAAGAGAGCGGGTTTAGCCTTTGGGGGTCCAAACATTTACCCCAACCTTCATTGCATACGAAGAGTGGGTCTAGCACTAACCTGGCCCAAAATGTTACCTTTCCCTGTGATGCCAACGAGCAGGAGAGGGTCCAGTAACAGACTTCCGAAACGATTTACCTCCCTACGGGATAAAAAAGGTAGGCCTAAAGGTTGTCTTATCCCTCCCGTGGTGGAGAGCGGGATTAGCCTCGCGGCTACCCGAATACTTACCCTGACTCCAATCACGGTGAAAGAGCGAATTGGCCCTGCAGCTATCTGAAGAAGTTACCTCATTGGGGAACCGAAATGGGCGGGTTGACTTGAGGCATCCCGACCTTTCCCCCAATGGAGTGCGGGTTTAGTCTTTTAGCTACCCTACGTAAACAGAATCTCCAAAGAGGAAAATGCATCACGCGGAAAGTTACACAGTGTCAACAAGCAGAAGTGGGCCTAGTAAACAAATGTCTGAATACTCACCACTAATCAAGGATAAAGCAGCCAGCAACCATCCAAAGAAATTACCTACTCAGGGTTTAAAGAGGTAGGTCGGCCTAATGTGTCCTGACCTCTCCCCAGTAGAGAGTGGACCGAATCTATAAACCACCAAAATACTGGAGCAAAAGGCACGGACCTCAATGGTGCGGAAAACAACAAGCATGGCGCGATGCAAGCCAAAAGACTCAGGTTTGCAACATTAACCATTGTTCCCAAAAGAGTAGTGATAACATCCTTTCTTAACAAGTCTGATAGATCGGAATGATGAATGAAGGAAGATGATTATAATTCCAAACTGCCCAGCCAGCCCACGACATCGCGAATGAATGAGGCAAGTCAAGCCGAAGGTCGTCTTGTCTCCCCACGGTGGGTCGTTGGATTAGCCCCGTCGGAAGATTGTGTGATAAAGGAATGATAAAGTGGAAAAATAAAAGAGAAATAAAGACAACTAGCACAAGTCATCGAGGTACCAAAGAGACTGGCCACATGGCAGAGGCCGGTGAAAGCAGCACGAACGAGGAAGCCACCAGCTGGTGGGGTCTTCAGGAATAGCCGGGTACTGGTGGGGTGGGCCTAAAACCTTGTGGCCAGATCACCAGGCCGACCAAACGGGAAGAAAGAATGAAATGGTGGAATCGGGAATATGCAAAAGACATAGCCGGATGCAGCCAATAAAGTAACAAGTACAACAATGTACGACTAAAGCCAACAAATACGACTAAATTGAGAAGGCATTGTCAACAAAGATCACAAGAAGGTCCCAAGGACGACTATCCAGTAAAAGCAAACAAACGCAGTATAGACAGATGAAAGGCTGGCTAGCAGGGTGGACAGGAACCCTACGAACTCTTATGCCAAAATTCTCCTAGGCCGGTCACAAAAATAAAGAAAGGAGAATGCTCGAAAGAGAAAAGACGCATATAACAATGTATTTTTATTAATTAACTTTATATACAAGTCGCTGGGCGATAAAGTGCAGGTACATACGTTCAACCAAAAGAAAAAAGAAAAGCAAGAACAAAACAACGAAGCCGCAACACTCTAGGAAATTTAGGAGCACGATCACCTAGCCTTGCAGCAGCTGGGGTGGGAACGACCGGACCCGGTAAAGCATCGAGCATCGCTTTCCTCCTCAGGTTGTGTCCAAATTTGATGGCCGCTGTATTGGCAGGAATGCCGGCAAGGTTAAGGCCCTGTAGATATTTCGTGAAAGATCTCGAACACAGCTCCAGAGTCCCTAAGAGGTGGTCCAACATTGACCTCCGACCCTCGACAAGCCCATGCCCCCACACTTCATCACAAACTCCCAGGAACAACTTCAGCTGGCTATCCAGGCAAAGGGCGACATCTAGCACTTGGGATAAGTTGTCCCGAAGACTCTGGTTAAGCCGCTCCAAATGCTCTTTCTACTCCCTCACCTTCCTCTTGAGTTTCTTCCAGTGGCATTCCAACTTCCTCACCCTTCCGCGCTCATCAGCCAGGTCAAACTGCATCCTGCTCAGCTCGCGCTCCAACAACTCCCTCTCTTCCCTTTCACTGCGGGCACACTGAATGGAGGTGTTAGTCATTGAGCGGAGGCTCAAGGTTCCCCCCATTCTAAACCCAGCAGGCCTGTGAATAAAAGCTAAGGGAATTAAGACCAAAGGCCCAGCCCAGAACAAACAGTCTCCAACCCGGTCCATGGATAGGGTCCTTTAGACGCAATCTACAGGAGGGAGGGTGCTGCAGGGGATGAGACTCGTCGATCTGAAGGCCCCTCGAGTAGTGTCTAGCTTTCAAGTGCCCGTCCGCATAGTAGGAGTAATGTGCATGGGACCCTTGATCTTCTGACAGGAAAGACATAAACGAACCACTAAGGATATTGTCTGAAAGAAGGAAATCGGAGAGCCACGCCGCATTAATGGCACCACTACCTGGGCTACACACCACATGATGGGCACTGAGATGGACCTAGTCTTAAAGATCATTTGCAAGTTTTATATGGGCCAATTACAAGGTCAAGAGCCAAGAAGATCAAAGAGGCAATGCAAGGATTGGTACAATCCACTTGGGACGAGTATAGCAAGTGCCAAATATTGATGGGCTTAAAGGATGAAGATCCAGTTTTGATTCATATGATACAAGCTATGGAAGAGGGCAACAACATGACTTAAAGACTTTCGGCACTTGAAGGCTTTCAACCTGTTTAATTCATTTAAAGGACTTATTTTATTAGTTTAGAATAATTGAGTTTATTATGAGAATGACTTAAGGGGCCTATTCAAGGGCATGTTGGAAAATTTATTATTTTGTTGAATTAGGGTTTCAAGAAGTTATTATAGCTGAGTAATGTAGACACTACACTATTCACTCATGGGCATTTTTGGAATATGGAGATTTATTTTGGCTATGGTTTTAAATAGGTTTTGCTTTAAATACACTTTGTAGCCTCATTTTAATCAGTTTATGAAATTTGATGAATTTATTCATTGTGAGTTGAGTTTATCTCGTCTTATTCTTGAATGAAATCTTGAACTTATCAAAGACAAATCACAACTTCTGTGGCGTTCTTCCTTATAATTTAGGTTATTGAGACAAGTTCTTCAACGGGTCTAGATTTTCATATAATCAAGATTCTTGAAACAAGTTCCTCAACGAGTCTAAATTTTTCATTGGCTTGATTTTGGCTTTCTTGGGTGAGTTTTAAATTGATTGTGGGTTCAAGGGGTTCTATTCATGCGGGTTCATATCATTTGATATTCAGAGCTCTGTTTCCAATTAGGTCTGATTTTATCTTTTAATTCTTTCATCTTTAAATTTAATTCTAGGGCTTCATTGTTCTAGAGTTGCAAAAAAAAAAAAAAAAAAACAAAACAAAACAAAAAGTAGTCTGCCCATATTCTTAGGGTTTTTGGTTTGACTGAAATTTGCATCACCTAGAATTTCAAAATTCTAGAATTTCTTATATCTCTAAGTTGTTAATTGCTTGGAGTGTCGTTTCATTGATTCTCTTCTACTTCATTGTCAATTCTTGTGTGTTTGGATTCAATTGCTTGATTTTCATAATTGAATATTGATGTTTGTGATTGAATTAGAGAAAATAAAAGAAAAAAAAAGAAAAGAAAAAAAAATTGAAAAAAAAAATGTAGCATATTCAAATGTTGCTACATAGTTACAACAAAGAGAAAAATAAATTTGTTAATTGAGCTTTATCATCAAAGGGGCATAAAACATCTTTCTAGTTGGTATCTTGTTTTATAATTACTCTTTCTCTCGTATAAATTTCTTGAGTCTCGTTACATTTTATTCTTTCATTGTTTCTTGAACCTATTGCTGGTTGGGATAATACAAGGTTGTATATTGTCTTGATTTAGTTCAACTAGTTCTTAAAGAACTTGAGCGGGAAAACTATTGAGATAAAATGCAAGAGAGTGTGAGACTATTATTGAGAAAAAGCCAATTAAGAGTGAAACACGAATGAAGTGCCATTATTCGAGTGTAAACACGTAAGGGAGTGTGTGAGGTTTTCCACTAACATTCTTTTTTTACAGCACATTACAATGTCTCATAGGAGTGACTCATCACCAAATGTGATGGTAGATAACTCATCTTTTATGTTGCAAGCCGCATACAACAGTTTCAGTAATTGAACTTAGTGTTGGGTGAAGTGAGGAATAGGATAGATCATCAAGAAGTGGTAATTAGAAATCTATAAGGCATGAGAGATAGGAGGAGGTGTGAGCCTAGTATTGAACATGAGTATAAGAATGAAGAGTATAGTGAGTCTCTTGTTGCCAGGCATGCTCTCAATACACAAATTAAGATGGATGATACAGAGCATCGGAAATAGAACATTTTTCATACTAGATGCCACATCAACAACAAAGTATATAGTATGATCATTGATGTGAGGAGTTGTATTAATTTGGCTAGCACTACTTTAGTTGAAAATTTGAGTTTACCTACCTTGAAACACCATAAACCATATAAGTTGCAGTGGTTGAATGATTGTGAGGAGGTTAGGGTAAATAAACGAGTGCTAGTTTCCTTTTCAATTGGAAAATACCAGGATGTGGTACTTTGTGATGTAGTGCCTATACATGCTAACCATATTTTATTGGGGAGGCTGTGACAATATGATAGGAAAGTGATCCATGATTGGTTAAGGAAAATTTACAATTTTGAAAAGGACGGAAAAACAATCGAACTAGCTCATTTAACTCCAATACAGGTCCATGAGGACCAAGCAAAGCTGAAAAGTGAGATTGATAAAAAAAAAAAAAAAAAAAAAAAAAGGGAGTAAAAGTGAGGATGAGATTGAGAAAAAAAGAAATAGTGAGACCAAAAAGGAGAGAGAGAAAAAAAGATGAGGGTGAGGCTGAAACCTCAAGAAAAAAAGAGAATGAGTTGAGAAATAATTGTGAGGCCGAGAGTTCAAAAAAAGATGAGAGTGAAAGAAAAAAAAAAGAGTGAAAAGGAAAAAGAAAGTGAGAGGAAAAAAGTGAATGCGGCGAAAACATCAAGAGAAAGAGAGAGTGAAAAAGAAAATAGAGAGGTGGCTGAGAGTCAAGAAGAAAGAGTGGAGCCATGAGAGGAAAAAGAAAGAGAGATTGCAGAGAGAAACAGAAAAATAAAAGTGGGTTTTTATGCTAAGACAAGCTTTTATACTGAAGAATTTAACGACTATTTACCTAGCGTTGTTTCTTTGTTGCAGAGGTCATGATTCCTAGCTGTGTATAGTGGATTGCTACCTATTAGAGAGATATAGCATTACATTGATTTTGTGCCAGGTGCGACAATCTGTACCTGACCTTCTTTGAGTAACATGAGTCATTGACACACTTGAAGGGACAAGGTAAGTTGAATATAATGTATGCCAAGTGGGTGCAATTCATCAAATACAAATAAGGTAAGGAAAATTTTGTAGTTGATGCTTTAGCAAGAAGGCACGTCTTTGTCACATTTTAGATGCAAAGTTATTGAGACTTGAATATGATAAGAAATTGTATGTTAATGATAATGGCTTAGCTAATGTGTATGGAGTACGTGAGAAACCATCGTTTGGTTAGTTCTATAGACTAGATTGATATTTGTTTATAGAGAATAGACTTTGTGAGCCTACTAGTCTTATGCGTGAGTTGCCTGTGCATGGATTTGGTTTGATGGATCATTTTGGTGTAAAGAAGATTTTAGACGTGTTGTATGAATGTTTGTGGGAGTATCATTTGCCATTCATTGACTTGTTGCATGAACGTTTGCAGGAGTATCATTTGCCTTTCATTGAGTTTGAATATAATTGGAGTGGTCATTTTGGTGTAAAGAAGATTTTAGTCGCGTTCCTTAAACGTTTGTGGGAGTATCATTTGCCATTCATTGACTTGTTGCATGAACGTTTGTGGGAGTATCATTTTCCTTTCATTGAGTTTGTATATAATTGGAGTGATCATTTTGGTGTAAGGAAGACTTTAGATGTATTTAATGAACATTTGTGGGAATATTGTTTGCCATTCATTGAGTTTACATATAATTGAAGTGTTCATGCTACAAATAAATTTTCACCTTTTGAAATTGTTTATAAACTTAATCCATTTACTCCTTTAGATTTAATGTCTTTACCTGTTGATGACAATAGTAGCTTGGATGGACTTTTTCAAATTCTTGAACAAATTAATGATAATGCATACCAAGTGAATCTTTCAGGTTAGTATCATGTTTCTGCTATTTTCAATGTTACTAACCTTTTTCTCTTTGATGCAGGTGGAGATTCGAGGTTGACTCTTTTTTAGGAGAGGGGGAATGATGGGCACAAAGATAGACCTAGTCTTAAAGATCCTTTGCAAGTTCCAGATGGGCCAATTACAAGGTCAAGAGCCAAGAAGATCAAGGAGGCAATGCAATGATTGATACAATCTACTTGGGAAGAGTCTAGCAAGAGCTCAACATTGATGGGCTTGAAGGATGAAAACCCAGTTTTGATTTATTTGATACAAGCTATGGAAGAGAGCAACAACATGACTTAAAGGCTTTGGGCACTTGAAGGCTTTCAACTTGTTTAATTCATTTAAAGGATTTGTTTTATTAGTTTAGAATAATTAGGTTTATTATGAGAATGACTTAAGGGGGCGTCTATTCAAGGGCATGTTGGAAAAATTATTATTTTGTTGAACTAGGGTTTCAAGAAGTTACTGTAGCAAGTACTGTAGATGCGATACTATTCACTCAGGGGCATTTTTGGAAAATGGAGATTTATTTTGGCTAGGGTTTTAATTAGGTTTTACTTTAAATACTCTTTGTAGCTTTATTTTAATTACTTTATGAAATTTGATGAAATTATTGATTGTGAGTTGAGTTTATCTTCTCTTGTTCTTAAATGAACTTTTGAACTTATCAAAGGCAAATCACAACATTTGTAGCGTTCTTCCTTATAATTTAGGTTCTTGAAACAGGTTCTTCAACGAGTCTAGATTTTCATATAATCTAGGTTCTTGAAACGAGTTCCTCAACTAGTCTAAATTTTTCATTGGCTTGGTTTTGGCTTTCTTAGGTGAGTTTTCAAATTGATTGTAGGTTCAAGGGATTCCATTTCCACGGGTTCATATCACCACATTAATGACGTCGTCGCAGAGCCACATGGCCTTAAAGGACCCTAACATAGGGAACAACACGAAGAACGCGAACTCCATGGGGGCAGACACAATCTGTCCCCCCAGACTTGTAGTATAAATAGCAAGTCCCATGTACGAGAATACTCTCTCTGATCCCTAGAATCCTTTACTAATTTACAAACTTCCAAGAACACTTACTAACTTTGACATCGGCCCCGAGGCCGCCCTCCTCAAGTTGCTTTCTCCCTTGTCTTTTGCAGGCCCGTTTCGGAAGACCTAAGTTGCTGGAACCTGGCCCAAAGGTGTGCGAAACAAGACGTTAACACATAGCATAAGCATCAGTGTGATCAGTCATGATTTTAAGTTCTCAATATGAAATATTTTATGAAAAATATTATGTTAAGTATGTTTACGTTATGATGAGTTTCTTCCTGAGTCATCAACACATTTTAATTTGTTTTTATATTTTTAAACCACCCCAGGTCAAGACAATTATGACGATAGAGCTGCAGAACGAGACTTAGTCTAGGGAGGCGTGACAATGGCCTAGATCATGTACGGAGATTTTAAATTATGATTTTTATGGTACGGGTTTTGAGAAATTTTAATAAATACTTCCGCGCACTCTCTTTTACGATCTCAGTATTTTAATAAAAAAATTATTTTATTCATAGAATCTTTGTATATGGTGCTTCCTTTAGAATAAGAGAAAATACTTTTAAGTCAAGGTTCAATAGTACACTCCGACTCCTGAGGCTTTCTAAAAGTGACTTTTTATTAACTGTGGGGAGCGGGGTGTTACAGTTGGTATCAGAGCCAGGTCAAAGATTCTGTAGACTTTCCATAAAGGAATTTTGATTTTATTTTTTATCAAAAATGAATTTTGAAAGTTCAAAGTGAAAAAGAAAAATCTAGCCTAAGGTCTCCTCGTTGCATGCCCTGTTCTGCATTAAGTATTTTTAACTTTTACTATTTTATTGTTTTGATGAAAATTATGAATGAAAATGTTTTGGATACATGCATGTCAAAGTGAACCTACTAGGTAAAAGGGTTTTAGCACATAAGGTGAGGAAGTTTCTAAATATGAGGTTAGAAAACTTTGATTTTAAGATTGATGAAGCATCTTTTTCATGAGAAAATAGTCTTATATTTTGTGGAGTTTGATCCAAGGAAATTAGGAATGAATTTAGTGGATTTTAGAGTTATGACATAGATCTATGTATGGTGTATGGTATTTCATGATGATTGGTGGTATTCTTATGCTTTGTAGGTAACACGATTCTATCACCAAGAACGAGGTGTAAGATTTAGGATCTGAACTTTGGAGAGTTTTTTGGTACAATTTATTGAGGTTATTATTTTAGGTAGAGAATTTTAATATTATTTCAAGTAGAGAGTTTTATTTATGTGGAGATCAATAGTTACTATTGTATGTCGAGTTAAGATAATTGTTGGGTGAATTTATTATTAGGTTTTTAATCGATTCCATTGTTAAAGCATATACTTGTTTAGGCTTGAGTTGAATTTGAAGTGTATGATAGTTGACACATAGTAGACAAACGTGTACGCTTAAAGGTTAGTAAAGCATCAGGCCAAAACATAACAGGGGAGGATTATAATTGTTGGAATATTAAGTTCAATTAAACTATTGAGGAGTAAAAGAGACATAGAAAGAATGTAGGGTTGGAGGTCTAGCAAATTCTGGGGACGGAATTTTTATAAGGAGGAGAGTTTGTAACGACCCGGCCCAATAATTCTATGGTCGAGATATTAATAATTTTTAATGGACCTAAATTATATTAATGGGCCATATTAGATAAGCCCACGAGTGATAAATTATTAAGGTTGATTATGAGTTTTAATTAGACTCAATATCTAAGTTAAATCTCATTTATTATTTATTGAATGAGTTATGTTCCTTTTAGAATTTAAAAATCGGCCATTAGAAATTTATTTTAATTTAAAATCATCACTAATTAGAGTCCCCTATGCAGTCTCAATCATTGTCAATCTTACATTGAATGAATTACTAGATCATTTTTTTAAATTCAAATTCTCTTTTTGAATGATCGTGACCGAGTTCAACTTGAACTTGAACTCGTCGACATCCTATTCTAATAGGGATACAACTCTACAAGACTACAAGTCATCTTCACGTTAAAACTCTTCAACCAAATCCAATTCAAACTGGTCGCCACCCTCTTTCAAATCTCTCTATAAATATCTTCCTCCCGCGTGTTATTTAGGAAAAAAAAAACCATAAACTTTCCAGTCCAGCCTCGTGATCGATTTTGTGTCGAAAATTTTCGAAAGCAACACTACAAGGCAAGTAATTTGATCATAAATTAGGATTAACATACGTTAGCTAGTTATATATATATATATATTATTATTAAAGTCAATTCTTTCAAAACCAGCATTTACGTACCACGTATGTCATGATATTTGCAAGCACGTCATTCATAATGTTTCATTCCGCATATTATAGTTATGTATGTATTATGTATTTTATGTTGCATAAGACATATAAGTTATCTTAACTTCAAATGCAAGATAATATCCGATCAATATAATCAGATGGTCATTCAGAAGCATGGTACCTATGTAGTTTTAGGGTAGGCGTGCAAGCCACAGACTCAAGCGTGGTCCACTGTAGTACACTAGAATACTACACAATCAACTTCCTTTTCTGCAGTAGGGGAAGTTATTGCACAACATTGCATACAAGATTAAGTGTGTTGGCCAGCCAAATAAGTTAGATCAACCAAATAAGTCAAATAAATCAGACCAGTCACTTAATTTAGATAAATTAGTCATGCATAACATAAGCATCAGTGTGATCGGTCAAGATTTTAAGTTCTCAACATGAAATATTTTATGAAAAATCTTATGTTAAGTATGTTTACGTTATGATGAGTTTCTTACTGAGTCACCGACTGATTTTAGTTTGTTTTTGTGTTTTTAAACTACCCAGGTCAGGATAATTATGACGATAAAGCTGTAGGACGAGTCTTAGTCCAGGGAGGTGTGACATGGACCTAGATCATGTACAGAGATTTTAAGTTATGGTTTTTATGGCACGGACTTTGAGAAATTTTAATAAATGTTTCCGCGCACTCTCTTTTATGATCTCAATATTTTAATAAAAAATTATTTTATTTATAGAATCTTTGTATGTGGTGCTTTCTTTAGAATAAGATAAAATATTTTTAAGTTAAGGTTCAGTAGTAGCACTTCGGCTCTCAAAAATTTCTAAAATTGATTTTATTATTAACCGTGGAGAGCGGTGTGTTACAAGTTTGCTCAAAGGATATATATATATATATATATGTTTATAGCAAGATATTGCTAAAAAAAAAAAAGTAAATAAAAAGCAGGAATTGTTATAAAATTGTCGTCAAGGAACTTGGTTATTTTCATTTCATTTCGCTTGAAATTGTGGATATGATTCAACTCTGAGCAAGAAAAATGAAATATATCGTGTAGTTTAAAATAGAGAGCATTTTATAATTCTATAACAAAATTTATAAATTATGGGTGTACTTTTATATTTTGTGAAAGTGAGCATATGAGAATGAAAATTCTTTTTTTTTTTCTTGATAAAAATTTGTTAGATATGTTTGGTATTTGATTCTTGGAATGTTATTTTAGTTTCTTGTCACAAAATTAAAGACCAATGAAATTGATGAAAATATAATTGAGAGATGAACTTTCTTAAAAAAGGATAAACAAATCATATTTTGATAGAGAGAGAAAGTGCATCCAAATTTTATGAGTTTTTTTAAATATTTATGTAACATGGTAGGGCCGAGAACTTGTTGTTTTTAACTTTTCCCACGTTATACATACACTTCTAAATGAACTATAGATAATAAATGGTATCAAACATGGGATTCGTTTTCAATTCTTAGAGGTTGTTTAGGGTTATGTTTGGTTGTTAAAATGATCTTCACTTATTTTAAATTAAGTTTTGATGGGATGTACTACTTTTTCAACTTTTCATATAAAAGTTCAATTTATCTCAACCTACTTCATACATTCAAATACATATCTTAATTTATTTACATTCAAACACATCTTAATGAGACGCATAAAAACTTACTATGCACTGATCATTTGATATCATCTCAGCATCCAAATGCAGTCAGTAGTACGGTCTTAAATTTTGGAAGGAATAATATTGTTTATCTTTATTATAATCATTATTTTTTATAATTTTTTGACACTAAATCAAAGATAAATAATAAATAAATTTTTTAATCCTTCATGCCATATAAAAAATATGGTAAATAGATGTTGATTAGTAGGATGATAAACAACATTGGTCGTCTGGAAATTATGTTTTCCAAAATCTAAGATTCGAACCCTTCATCTAATTTGTAGGAGGTGATTACGTAGAGAAAAATAATAATTATAGTCGTGAGTGTGCAAGTATAATCATTTTAAAATAAATAAATAAATAAATACCGGATCTATTACAATAGTCGTACGTGAATATGTTACTTTCCATCCAGTTGTGTTTATGCTCTCTCTGGTATTTTTTATTGTAAAATAAAATAATAATAATAGCAATAACGGGGGACTGGTTGTAGGTGTATAAAAGATGCGGAGAGCATTTACTGAGGCTAATGCCAACGGACCGGCAAACGGCCATTTGTTTCTTGAGCTCCCAAAGCGTCCTTTTTCGCTTCCCCCCACCTTACTTTTTCCCTCCTTTCTCTCTGCAAATTCCACCTTCTTTTTCCTGACCACTTGGACCTTTTGCCTCAACGTGGACGCAGAATATACTCGGAGACAAAGCGAAAGCACTCTGAAGGAGAGGAGAAAGAAGAACGAAAATGTCCAACAAATCACCAATATTTCCGATGCCAGAGCCTCAGCATTTTAGCGACTATGGCTTCGACCCTCAAATTGACTACTTTCAGGTCTTTTTTTTGTTGTTAATATTTATGTTTGAAACTATTTATATGATCTCTATTGAAGATTTTATACGATGAAAGTCTGAGCCATTTGTGTCATTCTCAAAAAAACCGAAAAAAAAGGTATTAGAAGAAGCAAGGAAGCACAAGCGAGAGGCAACAACAAGATCGATTGACTTCATCCACTTCAAGCTCCAAAAACCCATTTCCAAGGACGAGTCCAAGAAGAGCCACAAGACCAAGAAGAAGCGATGGTGGAGAAGCGCTCTTCTTTTCTTCAAATGGAAGTGGATCCCACAACACCATGGTCTTGGTCACGGTCGTGATGGCGACGAGGACGTTCATTGCCCTAGAGCTCGAGCCTTTAGGGCCTCCATATCTGGCCCCGTTTACATAACCGAGAGCAGAAGTGGGTCTACCACGCCTTACCGTTCTACCAGTGGTCGGTACTCCTCTGGTCCTCTCGCCGGAACGTTGACTCCGTCGAGGAAGGATGATCTGCACATACCTTATTTGAGCCTCAGGGAGCTTAATATGGAGCAACAGCAGCAAAGGATCTCTACCTCCTCCATGCCCATATATCTGGTCACTTGAAAAAAACCAGTGCTGATGTCTACATTTCTTTTCGTTTGTTTTTCTGGGGAACCATATCTATACGATCTCTTTTCTTTTAATCCATTTTCTGTACTGTTCTCCAAAGTGGGTGTTGGGATAACTTTTTATTTTCGGGCTCGCCTCCATTTGTCTTTGCGAGCTGAAAAAGGTGTTTGATCCATTGGAGGAAGGGCTGGATCCTCCCATTTGTGTTCACTGTTTACCGTTTTTAATTTCTGCAACTAATCAACTTGTGGTTTGACTATTTGCCACACTCACACTTCTTTTTCTTCTATTTTTTTATATTTATCTTCCGAATACCGACAGCCTACAGGGCAGGGAGCGTGGTTTGATCCCACTCTTGCCTTGTACTATCTTTGACTGCACTCTACCGTGAATCCTTATAAAATTTGAGAAATGCTTTGGGTCCCGAATTCGGGACCCAAAAAATGGATTTTTTTTTTATTTTTTGTTACCGAGTGATTAAAAAAATAATTTTTAATGATATTGTAAATATTTTATTTTTTTAAAAAATGTTTATAATGATTAAAAAAATACATGAAATAAAATAAATAAAATAAAATTCTGCTCATAAAATTTTTGTTCTTTTTCTTTTGATTTTTTTTTAAATATTTTTTTAACTTATTAAGAAAAAATAAAAAAATATATAATTCATTAATTTTGTTCAGTTTTTAGGCACGATGTTTATCAGTCATTTAAAATCAGTGAATGGAGTTTTTATTTATTTATTTTTTTTATGTAGTCAATCCACTTGTATACAGCTCATTCTATTTTTTAGGTTGTTGGGCTTTGGCCCAATAGAGGGTAAGACCTTCTGGGTAATCGCCACGTGCACTGGTCCCAAATTTTTAAGGTGATATAGTAGGCTCCATTGAAATGGTTCCAGAGAGAATTCTAACCATTAATATAGGAGCATGAACGTTGGACAGCACTATGGATCTATTGGAGAAAGAGGCACATGGATTTAAGGGACTGAAAGCCGTTGGTATGGAAAAAAGAGGGTGGGCGTTGGGGTCCAAATGGCGACGCATCTCGATTTGCAGAGGTGCACAACGTCTCTCGGTAGTGCTAAAAGTTAGGATGGACAAAGTAGTTGCAGAGAGCATGAAATGTTGGTTTCAGCAGCGCAAGGGTCCAAATTAAGCAGCGGCTGCGTCATGTGCTCGCTCTACTGCGTTTGTCACAAAACGTTCGTGTCTGTAAAATGGTAAAATTGATGTCTAGGTACATTATTTTTCAATCCTGTTTGGTGTTGCCGGGTGCAGAAAAATTGTATTAGTAATGCTTATGTGTCACGATATTAGTGGCTGGTGTAAAAATGAGTTTCAAATCCATCCGGGAGCTTTTCTCTATGAAAAATGCTGGATACAACCGCGCTAGGAATCGTGGCGTAACCGCATCCTACATGGAAAAATAAAAATAAAAACGCATCACAAAGACCCAAAACCGCATTGTTTTCATTTCCCTCCCACCCAAAACCAAGAATAAGACAAATTCCTTCGTATCCCCCCAAATCACAGTGACCCCTTCGTCTTCCCCAACTCATAGAGCAATCTTCCCCAAGTCCGTGGAACTGAGATCAAACTCGAAGTAAAGTCCGAGCAACTCTTAGGCTGAATCAGCGACACAAACGAAGGCGGAATGCAACCTCTTCCTCCACAAAAAAGCGTAACTGCCAAGCCGCGAACCACCGTAAGCCACCTCAAAGCATACCTCCTCCTCCCACGGTTCCCGTGAACCAGTCACTCGTCCACACATGTCCAACGGTTTCAACCACCCGTCACAGCCTCCTCCACCGTGCAACGTCAAGATCCTCCACAACCCCCGCCCTACACCACCGTCGCCCAAGCCAACATTGGACGTCCAAGAGGCCCCTGTTTTTGCACCAAAAACAAAGCACTGGGCTCTCCAATTTTGAGCCACCGTGAGCCACTACAACCACCATCACCGAAATCACCAACCGTTGCCACCTCAGGTCCGTCGTCCTTCTCACGGTAAGCCATTGTCATCTTCTCCATTTCTCACCCTCACGCCATCTCCTCTCTCTCTCTCTCTCTCGTTATTTCTCTCTCCCTCTCATCACTCATCTCTCTCAGTGCCCGGACGCTCTCTCATCAAAGAGAGAGGGCTTGGGTGACCACCATCAGTGCTATGTTTTTTGTTTATTTCGATTCCCTCCAGCATGCATGCGGAAGGAAAGGAAAATAAAAGAGATGTAAGCCAAATACACGCTGGAGGGAACCAAAATAAATATATAAAAAAAAAAGGAAAAAAAGAAAGCATTCACTGGGAGAAAAATGCGGGGCTTGATTTCATTTTTGAACATTAAAAAAAAAAAAAAAAATGAAAAGAAGTAGCAGTGCGCTAGACCATCCATTCTTGATGCGGAAAATCATCCATTCTTGATGTGGAAAATTAAATGCAGGGACTTTTCGGTTGGATGCAAGGCTTGGAAGGTTGACATGCAACACGGACAAGCTACTCTACCGTCTAGAGTAGCCCGCTCTAGGGGTGGGCAGCGGAGCCCCGCACCCCGCTGACCTGACCCGCACCCGCCCATGCGGGGCGAGGGCTCCGGCCCGCTTAAGCGGGGTGCGGGGGGCGGATGGGGCGAAGCCCCGCCCCGCTTAAGATATATATATATATATATATAATTAAAATTTTATATATATATATAAAAAAAAAATAAGTAAAGTGAAACGGCGCCGTTTTGTCATGGACAAAACGGTGCCGTTTCACTTAGGGACTTGGTAAGCGTCTCAACTAAAAGTGAAACGGCGCCGTTTCAATAGAAACCCCTAAATTGAAACCCCTAAATTTTAGTGTTTCGGATTGAACACCTAAATTGATTTAGGGGTTCAATCCGAAATCCTAAATTGAGTTAGGCCTAACTCAATTTAGGGCGTTTCAATTGAAACCCCCTCAATTTTAGGGTTTCGGATTGAACCCCTAATTTGATTTAGGGGTTCAATCCGAAACCCTAAATTGAGTTAGGGCCCTAAGGGTTTCAATTGAAACCCCTTAATTTTCAATTTAGGGGTTTCAATTGAAACTCTCTCAATTTTAGAATTTCGGATTGAACCCCTAATTTGATTTAGGAGTTTCAATCTGAAACCCCTAAATTTGACTATTATGTTTTTTAGGGGTTTCAAGTTATGTTTTTCAATTTAGGGGTTTCAATTTATTTTTTTATAATTATTTTACTATTTAAAGGTCCAATGTTAATGGAAATAATAATGTGATTGATAAGTGCATGTTTGGAATTATGTCGTATGTTGATTAATTTTATTATTTTTTATTGTGTTGTGGAATCAAGAATGTCTTCTCAAAGGGATTTCACTGATAGCTCTCCCACCCCTACCAGTACCCCTGCCCCAGAACCTAACCCTACTCCAACTCCTGGGAGTGGGAATACACCTTGCCCCGCCCTTAAGCCCACACAAAATAAGAAACTTGTTTCCCTAGTTTGGTCTCATTTTACCAAACTAGAGGATGATGATCCCAATAACCCCCAAGCTAAATGTAATTATTGTGGGAAAATATATGGATGTCACTATAGGAAACATGGTACATCCCAGTTAAAGGTCCATTTAGAGGAACAATGCAAGAAGAGTCCAATATTAAGATCCTTATTGGAGAAGGGTCAATCAAGACTAGAAATTGGACTGACAAATATGGCGGATGAGAGTAGTGGGGGTCCAAGATTGAAGGGGTTCACAAAGTATAATGCTGATGAGTGTAGAAGGAAGTTAGCTCGTATGATTATCATAGACGAGCTACCTTTTTAGTTTGTGGATGGGAGAGGGTTCCAAGAATTTGTCCAAGAATTGGAACCTAGATTAATGCTTCCTTTTCGCCACACTGTGACAAAGGATATTAAAAAGATGTACTGGAAAGATAAAGATGTTTTGAGGGGCCAATTGGCGGGTTTGGTAGTTTGCCTCACTACCGATACTTGGACTTCTATCCAAAATTTTAATTTTATGTCTTTGATTGTCCAATTCATTGATTCTGACTGGATTCTTCATAAAAAGATTATTAAGTTTTGTCAAATAACTGATCACAAGGGTGAGACAATTGGGAAGGCCTTAGAGGCCTCAATAAAGGAGTGGGGGTTGACACGGGTTTTGACAGTTTCGGTTGACAATGTCTCGTCTAATAATGTCGCCTTGGGATATCTGAAGACTTATCTTAAAGAGGCAAATAAGACATTCTTGGGTGGTGAATATTTGCATGTTAGATGTTCTGCACATATCTTGAATCTAATTGTGACTGAGGGGTTAAAAGATGTTGATGACTCGGTTGCACGAGTTAGACTGGCTGTGAATTTTGTGAGGTATTCTCCTTCTAGATTGGATAAATTCAAGATTGCTGCGAAAAGTGTGGGCATAACATCAAAGAGGGGTATTTGTACTGATGTTCCTACCAGATGAAACTCAACCTTCTTGATGTTGGAGGCGGCCCAAGAATATAAAAAAGCCTTTCAATTATTGGGTGATGAAGATATTCAATATGTCAAATACTTTGATGAGCACGGGGGTTTAGGATTGCCTAATGATGATGATTGGGAGGTAGTTGCTACATTTGTTGATTTTCTCAGGTTGTTTTATGATGTCACGTTGAAGTTATCTGCTTCTTTGCACCCTACATGCTATGAAATTTGTCAACAAATATGTAGGGTGAAAGAAGAATTAGACGACATGTGTAGGGGTTTCAATCTAAGGATGAGGGGGATGGCATTGATCATGAGGGTCAAATTTGACAAGTATTAGGGAGATTTGACTAGATTCAATATTTTGTTATATGTAGCTACTATTCTTGATCTCCGTCTAAAAATTCCAAGCATGTTATATGGTTTGAGACTTGCGTATGATTAGGCATGGACTGATCTTATTGATGAGATGGCTCGAGATACCCTTTATAGATTTTATGATGAGTTTAATGCAATTAAGGGTGGTACTGCATCTACTATACCTACACATATCCCAACACCTCCTCCAGATACTGGGACAACAAAAAAACGTAGATTGGCATGGACGAAAACCCTCGCATATAATCCCACACTAGTCCATCAATCTACGGAGGTGGTTTCAGAGTTAGACAATTATTTGTCAATGGATCTTATTCAAGAAGATGATGATTTTGACATTTTAGGATGATGGAATGTAGCATCAAAGAAATATCCCATCATTTCTGAGATTGCCCGTTGTATATTGGTCATCCCTATTAGCACCGTTGCCTCGGAGTCTGCCTTTAGTACCGGAAGGCACATATTAGATCATTTTCGTAGTTCATTATCTTCTACAACTGTGGAGGCATTGATATGCACACAGAGTTGGATGATGAGAAATGATATTTATGTTCCGGATGTTTTAGATTTTAAAGAGACCGACGAAGAGGGTGGTGATCAGTCTGGATCTGGACCATTTGGTAATTATTGTTTTTATTTTATTATTTTGATTTATTTATATTCATTTCAATTTCATCAGTATTAATTTTAGTATTGATTATTGTAGAACACATGAGACGACTCAGACGATGTCTACCTCCACTGCTATATGAACATGTGCTCAAGCCTCAAAAGAGTCAAAGACTACCCATCCGGCCGCCCCAAATGTCACAGTCAAAGACCCAAACCGCTCGCATATTTTTTTAGATTATTAATTTCTTAGATTTTTGAATTTTGAATCAGATGTATGTATTATGTATTTGATTTGTAATTTTGTAATGTTGATACAATATCCCTTGGACACTTTTTTCTTTGTAATTTTGTAATTGTTTAGACTTTCCATTTTATTTTTGTAATAGCTTAGTTATTATTATTATTTATTAATTTATTAGGTAGTAGACTTGTAGTCTATAGTAGTACTTAATTAGTCTTAATTATATAAAATTGTGTATGTATATATTATTTTCATTCATGAAACCTTTTTTATTTTTATTTTTTTTTAAAAACAAAAATTTCTATTTTTATGGGCCCAAAATCAGCTTCCGGACCATTTTAGGCTCATTTTAGCGATTTTTAGGCTATTTTGGCCCAGTAGGGGTGCGGGGGGCGGATGGAGGACGGAGGACCCCCTCCACCCGCACCCCGTCAGCCGGGATGGGGTCCCCCGCCCCCGCACTCCGGGGGTGGATTACACGCATGACCCCCCGCCCATGCGGGGGCGGCTAGGGGGCGGGGTAGCCCCCACCCCGCTCAAGTTGACCGACTGTACTTTTTAAGTTTTTTTTTTTTTCATTTTCATTTTCACATTTTTTTAATATATTTAAATATTTAAAAAAAAATCTAATATACTTAAAATCATTTCTTTAATTACGAAGTAAAAAAAAAAATATTAACCAGTTAAATAGAGCAGTACAGTTTTATTCATAATAAAAGCTCACGCACGCCAGCTGCAGAAGATACAAGACGAAGACAAAGTTCAGAGAAGAAGGTTATCGTGGGTCTGATTGTGGGAAGAGATGAGATTTGTCTTATTCTTATTTTTAATACAATGTCAACCGTTACACATGCGGGTTGCGTACAGAAGAGCTATTCAGGCTCACGCCTAGAAATATCTGGTTCACAATGATAGAGGCTTTCACATCTACTTGACTCGAAATGGCGGAAAAGAGAAAAAGTGATGGCTTCTGTTGGACGATAATCAGTGTGGACTGTGGAGTGGGACAAGTTATTAATTGGTCATTCGAAGCAATAATGGCACTTACCAAACAAAGTCCACCAATAACAGCAAACAAATATCATCCCCAAGGACGCAGAGCATAGCATTGTTGCATGAATATGTATATACAAAATTATCTCTTTATATATTTATTTTGTAACATCTATTTATATTTAAAATAAAATAAAATAATAATAAAATATTATTATTATTATTAATTTTTTACCTAAATACAATTTAATAGCATCCTGTACATATATTAATACAATTTCATGCATCCAAATTTAACAATTCCTTATATAATAAAATACATCAAATTCTTGTAAAAAAAAAATCAATAAATTTATATACACTAAAAATGATTCCCATGTGCTCATAAACAGCACATATTAACATGGAAATATAATACAAATTCATTACGATACAAATTCATTACAATACAAATTTCTCCAACATCATTACAATACAATACAAATTTCTCAAGAAAGGAAGGAGAGAGAAAAAATAAATAAAATATATTTTGAAGAGTGAATAGTTGATCTCTAAATTTACATAAATCATGTTCATAGCTAGTTAGATATTTGAAGATGCATAAACCAATGTGAAAGAATTTAGATTCATATTATACAAATATGACTTTGCATATAGAGAGATACATAGACCAATGTGAATGCTCGGACAACTTTAGCTGCCCTTACATCTCGAAATGATTTTAAATGATTATGAGCAGTAATATTTTATAAATCTTAGTGAGATATATTTAAATATAAATAAATTGAGATATATTTATAATCTATTGTCTTAATCTACCTCCAAAAAAATGTCTTAATCTACTTATATAATCTATTGTCACGTTGAGGCCGTAATTAAAAAAATAATAATATGGATTCGTGATTTTCAATTTTTGTTATTAATACTCGAATTCTTGAACTTTTGTATGCCTATGGTTAACACTTTTTAGTCACTTATTTGACGAAAAATATCTTTAATAATATTTAATTTCTCAACTTCTTTGTAACTTGAATACCGATAATGCTCCCTCAGAAACCAATTAATTAATTGAATTACCTATCCCGGACGAACCAAAATAAAAAAATAAAAGACTCATAAAATGACCCACTCTTCCATGTGGTTTTGCCTGCCAAAACCACATTTTCTCGTTTAAAGTTATTGTTAGACTATTTTATTTTATATGTTTAATTGTTAAGCAAGTGATTATTAATAAAATTATATATTTTTTAATTATTTCTTGACAATAAAAGATGTTAAAAAATGTTTATAAGAAAAAAAAAAAAAAATTACACTAGCAGTACGCCTAGTGATGAACACTAGGTGGCCAAGTAGCACCATCCTAAAAAACAAATCTAAAATAATTTATACAATTTTAAAATATTTAAATTCTGTATTTTCATTTTTTAAAACATAAATAAATTCAAAATTCACATAAAATATCTTTTTTTTTTTTTAAAAAATAAATCTCGAATATGCATAATTTGCATACTTAAAATTGTAGTAGCATTAGTCAAAAATCAAAATACCACCTCTAGTTTCTAAGTACATCCCATTCATCAGGCCTATATAAGTTCTAACAACTGCACGTCCGAAACCTTTTCTCAAGCTTAAAACCACCTAAATAATTGGGAAAGAAGATTGTACCAGAAACCAACTCCAGCTTGAAGAAGCAATTCATCTTCTTTAGCTCTTTTTTATTTGAAGTCTGCTGCGTAGATAATACATGATATTGTACATTATCCATTTTACATAATTTGATTTGACTTCACAAGATCTAACAAATGAAATTCTATCTATTAACATTTTTTATTTAATGATCATAAAATCAATATCACCTAAGATCAAGCAAAGATATCCTCTTTAATTCACAAAATATGGCAGAGCATCCAACGATCAAGCCATATTTTGCACAACATGATATTCAGCTGGCCTCCATGATCCATAGACTTGACCCGCTAATGGTTCATCATTTCCTACTTTATTTCTGCAATTATAGTTATCTTTTTGTATATAATATTGTGACTATAAATGTAATGTAAGTGTAATAATATTAAGTCAATCAATATTTCTTTATGGTATCGAGCCCTATGTGACCCAAGTCAATTTTGTTTTCCATGGCATCTTCATCTTCCACCTCTATTAATCCGTCTCCTCCACAATTAGTTTCCTCTGCTCCTTCCCTTAATCACATTGTCCACCTTATCACCATTAAGCTCACACGTGACAATTACCTGTTATGGCGAGCACAATAAATTCCCTATCTTAAGAGACAAAATATATTCGGCTTCGTGGATGGCTCACAAGTCCCTCCACCCCTCATGATATCATCTGCTAGTTCAGACCCCAACACCCATGTGCAAGGCTGTACAACAAATCGAAGAACCGACCGGGACTGACTTAGACCGACCGACCGAGCTCAAAACTAGTGGAGAACTGGTCGGCGTGCGGTACAAAATTGAGAAAACCGATATCGACTGGTTCGGCATCAGTTCGAACCTGGTTCAAACCGCTGAACCGATCGACTAAAGAAATTAATTTTTTTATATATATTCTGTACTCAAAATGATGTTGTTCCAGTTTACGACATCGTTTTAATCCTATAGTTGTGTTTTAAACACAACTGAAACGACGTCATTTGGTATTAAATCAAACGGCATCATTTTATTCGTAACGTATTAAAAAAAAAAAAGTAGAACGATGCCAGTTGGTTTGGCGTCGTTTCGATATCCATTCATCTTTTTCCTCGTGTATTCTTCCTTTCTTGATTTGGCTAATGATTCAGGCAACACTGCCTCTCGCACCAACCAAGGGCGTGGTCGTAATCCAACTAGTAATGAAAATCGCCTTACTTCTCAGAATAATTGTAACAAAGGTAGGGGTGTGGTCGTCATCAATCCTCAATTTTTCAGTGTGCACAACCTGTTTGCCAAGTCTGTAACAAACCAGATCACACAGCTCTCAAATGTTACCATCGTTTTGACTTTGCCTATCAAGTTGAATCCTCCACAAATTATCAAGCCAACATGACCACGACTCCCACCCAAACTAACTCCAGCTAGTACTCAGATACTGCTGCAACTCATCACCCCCACATCTGATTTCAACAATTTGACTCTCCGGGTGAAGATTATGCTGGCATAGATTAGATCAGAGTGGGTAATGGTACAGGTTTGCCAATATTGCACGTTGGTGCCTAAACAATTCTAACTCTTAAAAATTCCTTATTTTTGCATCACCTATTGCATGTTCCTTCTATTGATAAAAACTTGATCTCGGTTGGCCAATTCACAAAGGATAATAATGTTTTCTTCGAATTTTGCCCTAACTTCTTTTCTGTGAAGGATCTCAACAAGGGGAACATCCTCCTCCAAGGGCCAACCAAGAGTGGACTCAATAATTTCCAACCTCTATCTTCAACCTTGCCAAAACAATCTGCTTGCATTGGAGAACGAGCATCCATTTCAACATGGCATTCCAAACTCGGTCATCCGTCTCTTTGTTTAGTCAATAATAATTTGTTTTCTTATAAGCTTCCTGTCACTAGCAATAAACATTTTTTTTTTGTTTGTAATTCATGCTAGCAAGCAAAAAGTCACAAGCTTCCTTTTATTTATCTTCATCTCGTTCTCAAAATCCTTTAGATCTCTTTTTTTTCCGATGTATGGGGGACCATCACTGGTAAATTATGTTGATGGGTATCGATACTATGTCATTTTTCTTGATGATTACAACAAATTCACCTGGTTATTCCCCTAGTTCCAAAATCTGATGTTGAATCCACCTTCTATCACTTTCTAAATTTTGTTGAACGTCAATTTAATCGAAATATTAAATCTATTCAAACCAATTGGGGTGGTGAATTTCAACATCTCAATAAGTGTTTTTAAAAAATAAAGGCATTTACCATCGTTTAATCTACCCTCACACTCATGAACAAAATGGGTCGGTTGAATGAAAACATCGCCACTTAGTCGAAACCGGTCTTGCTCTCATGGCTCATGCTTCCATTCCCAAAGAGTATTGGTTACATGCATTTCAAACAGCATGTTTTTTTTTTTAATCAATAATCTTCCTTCTCCGATGCTCAGCAAAAAATCTCATCTTGAATGTCTTTTCACTGTGAAACCCGATTACACCTTCCTGAGAGCATTTGGCTATGCTTGCTAGCTCTACTTAAGACCATATAATTATCATAAAATGGATTTTAGGTCGAAACCGTGCATTTTTATTATTTATAGCCCATCTCACAAAGGATACAAATGCCTTCACCACCCCATAGGCTGAATTTTCATTTCATGCCATGTTCAGTTCGATGAGGCTCATTTTCCCTTTAGTGAACTCCAACCTGCATCACCACTTGTTGAGCCCATTAACTACACTCATCATTCGATCGGTTACTTCTCTCCCTTTATTTTTGTAGGTACCTAACGTGGGGCCCTCCTCTCCACCTCCTATCTCACGTGATCCCATTGTGCCTTCATTCTCACTTGCAGCACATCCTGCTCCTCCACCCTTAGCCTCCTCTCTACCCACAGCTCCAATTGCTCCTCCGATGTGCACTCATCTTTAGAACAATATTCGATGTCCTAAACAAAGAATAGACGACACCATTTTGAGTTCTTACTGCCACGTCATCCCTTATTACAACAGAACCAACATGCTTTACGGAAGCTAACAGAGATCCAACTTGGAGACATGCTATGAATGAGAAGTTTGATGCCCTCTTACGTAACAAAACATGTTCTCTAGTTCCTCTTGTTTCTAACATGAATATCCTTGGCAACAAGTGGGTTAATCGCCTCATGTACAACGCCAATTGCATTGTTTAGCGCCACAATGCTCGTTTAGTGGCCAAGGGCTACCACCGACTACCATGTCTTGACTACAATGAGACCTTCAGTCCCGTGGTCTCAAGCCTCAAACGATTCACCTCATTCTCTCTATTGTTGTCACACGTAAATGGCACATTTGGCAGTTGGATGTTCAAAATGTGTTTCTACATGGTGAACTTTCTAAATCTATTTTCAAGACTCAATCCCAAGGGTTCTTTCATCCTCAATTTCCTCATTATGTGTGCAAACTTAAAAAAACCAGTTACTGCCTCAAACAGGCTACACGATCTTGGTGATCAAAACTTAGTTCTCGGCTCCTTGAACTAGGATTTTTCTCCTCCAAGGCTAACAACTCATTATTTTTCAATCCACAGTCCTCTGTGGAACTTCTAGTTCTCATTTATGTCGATGACATTCTCGTCACAGGTTCCTCTACAACTACCATTAATTCTCTGATTCATCAGTTTTGTGATGGTCTCCCTGTTAAGGACCTTGGGCAACTTCATTTTTTCTTGGGTATTGAAACTCATTTTGAGTATGGTCTCTTTCTCTCCCAACACAAGTATGTAGTGGATTTGCTCTAGAAAGCAAATATGTCCAATGCTAAGGCCGTTTACACTCCTATATCCTCAGCACATGCTCTTAAACTCTTTGATGGTGATCATTTCATGATCCCACTCTCTACAGTAGTACTGTCAAGGCCCTCCAATATGTTTTGCTCACAAGGCCTGATCTCTCTTCACTGTTAACAAAGTTTGTTAGTTTATGCACCGTTTGACCATCACTCACTAGATTTTTGTGAAAGCGCATCATTCAGTATCTCAAAGCGACACCTTGTCATGGCTTGAAGTGTGCCCCACAAATATCGCCAATTCTACGTGCCTTCTTCGATGCTAATTGGGCCAGTTGTCCTAACGATTGCCGATCCATAAGTGGCTACCTCATCTATTTTGGATCACATTTAATTTCTTGGAGCTCTCGAAAACAGCATACAGTAGCTCGCTCCAACACGGAAGTTGAATACCGTGCACTAGCCAACTGCACAGCTGAACTTCTTTGGCTTTAGGGTCTTCTCAAAGAGCTTGGCAGTTTCTTGGATCAACCACCCACGTTGTGGTGTGATAATATTGGGGTCACGTATCTCTCTATCAATCCTATTTTTCATTCATGAACCAAGCACATTACCTTAGATTTCCATTTCGTTAGTGAGCAAGTTGCCCATCATCATCTTAGAGTTTAGTTCATTTCTGGCAAGGACTAGCCAGCAGACATCCTCACTAAGCCAGTTGTTGCCTCTAAGTTTCTCCCTTTCTTCGAAACAAATTCTTTGTCCTTGCAGCCCTGTTGAGCTTGAGGGGGCGTATTGATGATAATATCAATATCACCGAAAATCATGGCAAGATATCCTCCTCCACAAATCATGACAGAGCATCCAAGGATGAAGCCATATTTGCACAACATTATATTCAGCCAAATGTCAAGCCTCCATGATCCATGGAGTTGACCCACTAATGGTTCATCATTTTCTATTTTATTTATGCAATTATATTGATCATTTTGTATATAATTATACTGTGACTGTAAATGTAAACGGAAGTGTAATAATATTAAGTTAATCAATATTTCTTTAATATTGGCTTACAAACACGGTTTTTCTCTATTTTAAAAACATAATTATAACGAATTTTTATTTGTACAAAATGCCCTTTTCAAAAAGCCAACCTCGATTATGAGAAATTCTCCAAGTTTTTGATTCAATCATTCCCCTAGTTTTACCTCTTTCATAGCATCTTCGTCCCCGTTTAACCATATTTTTCTCCAATCGATACTTTTGGAGTATCTATATAAATGGTGAGCCTTTTTTATTGAGTTATTTGTTAACCCAACTGTTATGTAAGGTAGCATTGTATAAAGCCATTATCAAAATCAAATCACCCAATCAGGATAAGAGAAATACTTTAGCTACAAAGAGATTATACAAAAGTAATATCACAAACTGATATAGCTCGATATGATTCGTAGATTGTAAAGTTACTTTTTATTGTAAAGTAGATCTAACGCATCATATGAAACCACATCAATTTGTGAGATTATTTTTGTGTAATCCCTTTATGATTGTAGCACTTCTCTTAAGATAATATCACTATTTTCTCTCTCAATCTCAAGAACTTCTATTTTATCATTGGAATATCCTATTTATATTTCTATATTCATTTCTTTGTGTTTCTATCAACTTAAAGCTATAAATGTTAATCTTTTAAAATCCCAACCATTTGACTTGTAAATAATAATAGAAACTGAAGTGATTTTATATATAACTGAATATATACCTTGCATTAATAAAACAATAATCATTATATTATTATGGACATTTTGATAGGCATTTTGATTCGAGGAACATGACGACGTGCATGCATTATGCAAGAAGTAATGGTACTGTATATAGCCCCTTATTTGAGGGCTATATTTAGTAATGATGCACGCAATTCTCCTAATAGCAAGACTCGGTTTGAATTTGATGTTTTCATGAATTTAACTCTTAAAATTCAATTAATCTAGATTAATTTCATAAATCCTGCCCCCTTTTTGTTGAGGCTAAGAGTACTTGGTCAATAAAAAAAATTTATTTACAAGTTGACGTGGAGAACATATATCTTTCACACCGTCGATATGTCACGACTTGACTTATAAATTTTTTTTTAACAATTTGAATCTTACAAATTAGATCTTGTCGTGTCAATGATGTGAATGTATTTCGTACCTACTTGTAAGTAGAATGACTCTAATCATCAAAATAATTGAATTTAGAAATTTAAACTCAAATACTACTTGTTTTATCCAAAAAGAAAATTGAACTTCTAGTTTTTTTTAAGAGAAATGTCATCATTCATTCATTCATCAAGAAAAGTTTACATCTATGACTGGATATGTACAGGGATATCCACATATCAACTATTTGGAGCTCAACCAGTGCACTATTGGACTGATCTAGACTTTACTACTGTTAATACTTTATACAAACAAACTTCAAAGAGACAACACTCTGCCTAAACAGAGACTCAATCTCACACTTCATAGAAAGGGATGACTCAACCTCTATGGACAAACCGTCTAAGAGACGAACTCATTTTTTATTTTTACTATACAATAAGGAAAACAAGAACGAAAAAATATGTATTACAGTTTGGCCTAATTCTGGTTAACTTTGATGGCGCGCGAAGGCAACAAACTGGTCTTTTTTCAGCCATAAAAGTTAGATCTGAAAGATTTGGTGGTGGCGATTCCGATAATCTGACATGTGTGGTGAGAAGAGTTGTTGGAAAGGATGGCACGTAAGAACTGCGTGCGGTGATTTCTGTAAAATCATCACTATTCTTTAAACGATTTGAAACCTGAGAGTATTCTTGTTCTACGCGTGTCTCTTGAGAGATGCAGGAAAACTGTAGATTTAACTTTTTCGTCCTTGAAAGAAAAAAAATAAATTAAAAAAATGAGGGAAGGAGATAGAGAAGGAGCAAGAGAAAGGACAAAGGACTAGGGAAGGAGAGGAGGAAGAAGAGGAAAAGAGGACTCCTGCGAAATTCAGATCTGGGTACTTTTTTTTTTTTTTGGAGTGAGAGAGAGAGAGTTTCTTTCCGTAAAATTGAACTCAATCATGCTGTTATATTAATGATATAATCTATATTCATTTTAATAATTCCTGTATACCCAAAACTTTATAGATTATACCTTCAATAAAGAATCAATACTATATCAATGCCCCTCAGTCAGTACTGATCATAAAAGTAACAAACGATATATGGGTCCTTTTTTTTTTTTTTTTTTTTTTGTCCTTTTCTTTTGAGGCAAAGCTGATAGATAGATCACTTCTTTAGTTCTTTTCGTGAGTCACGTTGCAGAAATTCCAAACTGAAAAGAGAGAAAAAAAAAAAAAAAAAAAAGAGATTCCATTTGAGCTCAAAAGCACTCCCTCTCCCCAGTACTCGAGTTCCACAAAACAAGCTTCCTGATCTGTACTAGTTTCAATGACAGTCGAATTAGCAGTACTAGATAAAGTTTTATTCAGTCTAATTTTTACTTTGAATATAAGTGATCAGTTCGAGTTTATCGTATGATATTTTTATTCATAAACAGCTTATTATTAATATTTTGAACTTAATTGCTCACGAATAATCGGTTATAATTTTACATAAATGATCAATATTATAAATTAACGAATTAGCATTGAGAAGTCTGACTCATTAATTATATAAAATTAAGATTAAACTATATACGTTATACGTTCCCAACACAAGTTATTGGCTCTATTTTTTATATATAGGCAGCTTTATATTAACTTAGAGCATTGTTCTCAAAAAAAAAAAAAACAACCTTAGAGCATTCTGATCAATGCCTTATCCGAGTAATTATATTTAAAATATCTAACCAAAAATCACTTTATCTATTTTAATTAATTAAATGGTTTTTGCAAAAACTATACAACGGCCTATTATTTATTCTTACTATTTATAATATACTTGTACTTTTCAATATTTGCAATAAATGAGAATTTATTTTTTTCTTTTATCTTTTTTATTGCATGAACATGAGAATGATATAAATATTAGAGCCACTACAAGAAAACTACTTATTTGTAGCTAATTATTTTTTTTGAAAATGACTATTTCCTATTAAAATGAGTCTGTTTTTATCGTAAATAATCATTGTCGTTGCAAATAATCCGTCACAAATGCTATTTTTTTTTGTAGTGAGTGCTATGCTTATAAAATAAGTGTGCAACCAATATAAGCGAAAGGAGAAAGATATCAAGCATAAGAGAGAGAGAAATACAAATTATAAAAGACAAATGCTTGGCTTACAAAGAAATATCACACAATTAAAATATATGAATTCACGTGGTTTGTTCCGATATATTTAATTAAAATATTTGTTTAATTTTAAAGTAGATCTAACTTATTACATAGAATCACATATGGTAATAAAAGTGTAAAATAATTTTTTCACATAAATCAATAGAAATCATATTTTGAAAATAAGGTTAGCTATTTTGCATATAAACGTGTTCTTTTCAAATAAGGGTTCAATAGAATTCCATTTATGGCATCATTTTTCATGTATTGTTTTTGAAAAACAATTTCCATATTTTTAAAACAATTTTAAAATTTTATTTACTAGATTTTTAGATTCAATAGAAAGCTGCATGGTGAGAATATTTATAGAGAAATATTTTAACTATAAAGAAAATTTATAAAATTAAATTCAAATTAATATGACAAATTGATACAATAATTTATAAATTTTCTTTTTTTAGAAATCTTTTATATTATGGCACTACTCTTATTATATTCTCCGCTATCATGAGTAGTCTTCCCCCACCCACATTATCTTTTCTCTATTTTATATTCCCCACCGTCTTCAGTTGTACTAGTTAGTTTGTTCCCCCCCCCCCCCCCCCCCCCCCGCCGGTCACATGTTTTTAGTACATCACACAGCTCACATATTCACGTCCGGTCGCCGATCTCTCCAGCTTATAACTTCTCCCGTCGTTTTTCCCTTCTATGTTTCTTAGGAAGCAAACAGTAGTCTTTCTGTCACTATAAGAGAGAGAGAGAGAGAGAGAGATGGAAGGCATAGAGCACAGAGTTTTGAACGTGAATGGAATAAACATGCACATAGCAGAGAAAGGCCAGGGCCCAGTGATTCTCTTCCTGCACGGTTTCCCCGAGCTCTGGTACTCGTGGCGGCACCAGATCGTAGCATTTGCTTCCCTCGGTTTCCGAGCCTTGGCTCCGGACCTCCGTGGCTACGGCGACACGGACGCGCCGGCATCGCCCACCAGCTACACGAGCCTCCACGTGGTGGGCGACCTCGTTGCGCTCCTCGACGCCGTGGCCGCCGACCAGGACAAGGTCTTCGTGGTGGGTCACGATTGGGGCGCGCTCATCGCCTGGGCTCTGTGCCTGTTCAGGCCGGACAAGGTGAAGGCCCTGGTCAACTTGAGCGTGGCGTTTAGTCCCAGGAACCCTAAAAGGAAGCCTCTAGAGTCCTTGAGAGCTCTTTACGGAAATGACTATTACATTTGCAGATTTCAGGTTCTCTTCATTTTTAACCTCTATATAACTTTTTTCTGTGTGCTCTCTCTCTCTCTCTCTCTCTCTCTATATCTATTTGCTTTGAAAATTCATTTATTTTGTTGGGTGGGTTTTATGGTTTTGCTTCATCAATATCATGATTTGCTTATCTTCTCTCAAACCCTCCTGTTAATTGTCATACAAGCACGCACAGTGACCTTCATTTTTCTTTATAATACTCCCTTTTTTTTCGTAATCTCCAAATATTAGCACTTTAGCAGTGATTTTTCGTCCCACAGTTTGAAGAAGATTGTACGAAGAAATACAAGTACTCTCAATATGGCCCTGTGAATTTCCCGAGAGTACCTGTGATTCTGTGAATTCTGAATCCCAGTCTCAGCAGTGAAAAGTTCGGGAATAAATATTTTTTACACCAGAAATATTATTTTTAAAAAATTCTTATTATTTTTTCTGTAAACAAATAATTGAGTAGCTTATCTATCGTTCTCGCATGTTATTGTCGGGTTTGGTCTGCTCCGTGTCTCGGGGTGTTTAATTATTCGAAAATTCTATTTGTCATCCATCCTCACACACCGTGTATTATATTTTTTTGAGTAATGCTGAGCACCAGCCTACATCCGGCAGCACACTCTTCAGAATTTTTTTTATTTTCAACTCAACAGAGGATATAGGCTGCAGTAAATATTTTTCCTATTTTTTTTCCTCTTATCAAATATGTGGTATATGAATGATAAATAGAAGAATTCAATAAATTTAAGAAGAATAAAATTAAAAAAAAATTTAAAACATTTTAAAAACTAAAAAAAAATTAAAGAAGTTTAGTGATTGGTGTGTGGTGATGATGAGTAGCAAATCTCTTAATTATTTGTACGGAATGCACTCATGTACAATATATCTTCAGTGTGTTAGTTAATAGAAGAATTTTACTCATCAGCTTACTATTCACTCTCACACTCTACACCTATAACTTTTTCATAGAGTGTATGAGTATTTTTCATAGAGTGGATGTATTTTTCATAAGATGTGGGGTGCAAGATAGTGAATAGTGACTTATGAGAAAAATTTTTCTACACTACAACACAATTTTTCTTTTGTGACAGAGGAAACCGTAACAAAAAATTACCAAAACGTCACTAAAGATATTTGGTGACGGTTTGAAACCGTCACCACGACCGTCACCTAATGTGTGTCACAGAAAACAATTGGTGATGGTTTACTGTTGAACCGTCACTAAAAATATTTTTAGTGACGGTTGGAGGTGTTCCGTTCGAACGTTCTATTTTCTGTGACGGTTGTGATCTATCACAGAAAGTAACGTTCGAACGGCAACCAGACTGATTGGCATTCGAATGACAAAAATTGACGTTCGTTGATTGTAGTTCGAACGTATCATATTTACGTTCGAATGTAAATGCGTCCGAACGTTAATTACAATCAGTGTTCGAATTTATGTTCGAACGTTAAAGGACCAATGTTCAAACGTAACGGGTTTAACGTTCGGACGTTATTTCGAATGTTAACGAATAAGTGTTCGAATGCAAGTGGTACGTTCGGAGGTTTGTTCGAACATTAATCGTTTGGTCATTCGAACGTTTTGTTCGTTTAAGGGTGAGTACGTTCGAACGTAGAGGCCTACGTTCGAATGTTACTATACAATTTTATGTATTCACGTTCGAACGTTGGTTCGTTCAAATGTGAACCAACGTTCGAACGTTTTTAATTTACATTAGAACGTACAGATCAGAAATACAAATTTCATAAAATTTAAAAACATACCAATTGTATCATATTACATACCATCAATTAACAACTAACAATGTCTTATAAAATTTTAAAATTAGATATTAAAACTAGTTATATACCCTGATAAAATTTATTTCTTCTTTTTTCCTCGCCCACCGTGATTCTGTTGCAACAACATAACACGCTCAATTTGCACCATCATCTCCCGTTGCACTTGCTCTTGGACTTCACTGCGTATTCTTTCCTCCTAGTCTCTCTATTGGTCCTGCAAACTCATCTCTAAATGAGACTGTCTTTCTAAGAAAGACTCTAACTCTTGCTTTCTCAACCTCATATACTCATTCTCACACCGTGCACTTTCAAAATCTTTGGTAAGAATATTAATTTATAAAGTCGATGAGGTTGAGGAGGATGAACATCTATGTTTCATAGATCGTCCCAGACCTCTTGCCATACTAGACTGCGGCCCGAGCACTTGCGTGAATATGTCTATGTCACTAGGAGAGGATTCCCCAGAAGTCGACTGCATCTCCATCATTTTTTCCTGCAATTTGAAAGGTAATGATCGTTAATAAATAACGTATTAAAAGAAATATAAATAAAAAATAAATTATTCATATGTTGCATAATTTATTTAACAAAATTAACACTGCTTATATAATTATCTGCAGCGACAGGATCCATCCACTCACTACGCTCATTAGTGTGAGCAGCAACATAGACATGAACGAGGAAAAAAATTTCAGAATTATCACGTTTCTAACAAAACGACATTAGCAATTTTAAAAAGATATATTAGTACTTAAATAAAAGAATATCAGAAAAATAAATGAATTTTTTAATTTTTTAATTACCATTTTTTAGCAAGACGGTGGAATGACCTTGAACCGACATGATGGTAGACAGTCAGAGCGGATCTATTCTGTGCATTTGTAGAACTCAAGTGCTACAAAATATATTAAGAATGTTAATTGTAATATGTATAAATAAATATATAGAACGAATATGAATGTAAATAATTAAAAGATATAAAAGTAAAATACCTGATAATCTGGAAATGCGAAAAGATCACAACACTTTCTCCAATCATCTAACTTCATTTGCTGGAAAGGAGACTGCGTAGCCTCTTCCAACGTCTCAAATTTATTGAAGTGGTCATGACATCATCCCTTATGATGTCAGAATAGTGTAGCCATCAACTCATTCACGGTTCTCAAATCCTCACTACAGCCAAAGTCGAGGTCGAATTCATCCTAACAAGTGAATCAGGTAAAAAATATGATATACTAATTTAGGTGAAAAAAATGTACTCTCAAAGTAAACTCACCAGCACACGACTTCGAATGTGCTCCTTAATTTCATTCGGAACATCTCGCCATGAGTGCACATAAAATGGAGCATAAGCTCGAGCTACTGTGCCAATATAGGAGGAAAGCGCTGCTGCACTATCATCCACTCCTCCAGTGGAATTATCATGAATGTTGATCTTGGAGTTTTCCGTCCCTTCTATTTTTCTCAAGAGAGATGCCACGTATATAGCCACGACCGCGACGTGCAGATGTATCAACTACATGATAATAGTATAATTATAGTTATATAATTATTGAGACAAAAGTATTAACTATATAATTAATTATCAACGACAATATTTCCTTACTGGTAGGTGTCGACTGGCTGTTGTTCTCTTGTGTGTTAACTTGATCTTTAGGAGCGGATTCCTCGAGTGGAGAGTCCTCAATGGGTTCGGAACTTGGACTTGGCGGATGCACATTTATTCGTTGTCCTCACCGGGAGGGACCACATGCAGATCGAGAGGAAGAACACCTTCAACCAAAACCATATGCTACCTTTCTTTCGTATGTTGCACCTTATTGTTGCAACAAACGTGGATCCTGTGGCACATAAAACCACATTTAGTCGGCTTCAGACACAGTTTTTTATACGAGTGGCACGTGGAGATCCCATAGATTTGCCACTGCACATCTTTGAGAGGATCCGATACGAGACGAGCATCGTCTCCACGGACAATCTCTCATACGGTGTCCTGATCAGCCGGTTATTACTTGCTCGGAGAGTGCCAACCAAGCCGGAGGAGCGGGTCAAAGATCAGATGAGTCCCCTCGACATGAGCACGCATCGACGTAGAATTGGATAGGCAAGGGGACGTCAGCGACCCCCTGTAGAGGATCTAGTTCCCTTCGACGCAGCCTCAGCCAGGTCATGTGGGGAGTAGTAGTCAGCAGCCGATGAGTACATCTGTGGAAGATGCATGGTCTGCTTGGGTTGATGCGGTAATCTCACAGCTGACTGCGCATATCGATCGTAAGATCAATCGATCACTCGCGGCTCTAGAGGCGTCTATCGCCGAGATAGCCCATCGTGTAGGTATTCTCAACGATAAGGTTGATACCTTGACTGAGGAGATACGTAGTACGAATTTCGCGAACAACTCTATTAGCTAAGTATTGTTTACGAAATTCTATCATATTTTGTATTTTACTTTTAATATATGTAAGGAAAAATATTATTTAATATTTTTATGGTTTTCTAATTTCAATTCGCAATCTTCTTTAATGTTATATTTTTCAACTTTAATACTAAATTACTGCACTTCAAATATATATATAAACATAAATATATATTTATAAATTACAAATTTTGTATATATAAATATATACAAGTCAATTTTTTAGACTTGTTCACAAATTATGCACTACAAAAATCACATAATTTTTAAATTAGAGTCATATTTAATTTAAATTTATAATTAACGTTCAAACGTTAGTAATTAATGTTCGAACGTTGGCGCAAATTTCACTTTCGAACATTGGCGCAAAACATTTCACGTTCGAATCGCGCCAAAACATTTCACGTTCGCACGTAAGTAGCCACAATGTTCTAACGTATATGTGACGTTCGAACGTAAATTTCTCATATGTTGGAATGTAAAAAAAAATATCATCTGTCTTTAGTGCGGTTTTACCTTCACAGAAATTTAGTGACGGTTTGGAGACTGTCATAATTTCTCAACCGTCACTAAAAAAATAATTGTGTGGTAGTGTTAGTTGATATATTGATCTCCCTTTCTCAGATTCCCCTTGCTTTAGAGAATATTATTATAATGAACTGACTAAAATTAGTACATTATCAGGGAAAAGTCATGCATCCAAGCTAATAAATAATATTAGTTCTCTTAAATCAATAAGCTTTTTATGTTCGTCTGCTTCCATCATTAGATCCGGTGATGTTCCTGTGACCCGTCCCTGTTTCTGGCGTTTGGCATTTAGGTTTGTTGACCATGCATTGGAAAAATCATTAAAAAAGAAAAAGAAAAAGAAAAAGAAATGTTTTAACTCACAAAAATAAATTCATAAATTTGTATACTTGACGTGGTACGTTAGATTGTAAATCTATTTTTATTGTAAAGTACATCTAATATATTATATTTAATTTGTAATTTTACTTTTATGAGATCATTTTGGTGGCAGTAGAACTTCTCTTAAAAGAAATTATCAATTTCAAGTGTTTCTTTGAACAGTCAAAGACAGCTTTTGCCACATGTTTCGGTGAAGCATTTTCTCAAATAGAAATGAATTCCCCTCATACACGCCTTGCTAATCTTCTTCCAGGATGAAGTTTAGAAAACTTTATAGGCAGTTTCTTTATAGTAGGTTCTTCAGTCTTCGTTGTCTAGGCATGACCTACATGATGGGGATTCAATATCATCAAAGGAGGATATTGAAATCTGGTTAGGAAAATTATAGAGAAAAAAGGCGTCACCTTTGACCCTGCATATCTATCAACAAAATTAATGCAGAAGCAATGTTTTTTCTTGATCACCATGTAGTTTTTGCCTAGTCATGAAGGAATTAAGCCAACCAATTCTTATCAAATTTGGCGCGCGCAATCTGTTTTTGATTGGTATTAAGTACTGTTCTTGTCATATGCCGGAGATGCCATACATACATACATATATATATATGTGTATATATATATAAGCAGAACACATGATGATACATGAGTTGACATTGGAAAATGATGATCTAATTCAGAAGCATTTGCTCTTTCAAGTACACGTAGTCTCTGCTTTTGGATTAAGTATCAACTGTTCTAATCATATGCTGTCATTTAATAAGTTTGATCACAACACGATACAGTTGACATTATGGTTATAAAAAAATATATTAAAATTTCAATACTTTTTAATATTAGCTGATGCATGTGATGGACTTCTGTATCAGTAATGTGTTTTGTGCGTTAATTTAAGAACATTGTGGTATATACTAATTAATGGACATGTTGCTTTATTATACAATACTGTGGGTAGGAGCCTGGAGATATAGAAGCTGAGTTTGCCCAGAGGGGTACTGCAACTGTTCTCAAGGAGTTTCTAACGTACCGGAATCCAGGTCCAGTTTATTTTCCTAAAGGTAAAGGCTTTGTGCCTTCTCCAACAGACACTCCAATTGTCTTGCCCTCTTGGTTGTCTGAGGAAGACGTTAATTACTATGCCTGCAAATATGAGAAGACAGGCTTCACCGGGTCTGTCAACTACTACAGAAATTTAGACCTGTACGTTACCTTCAAACTTTGGCTGAATTTTGCATCAATTTTAGGCTCATGTATGTATGTATGTATATAATGCAACAACAGCTATTGTTATAGCCTGATAGCCACTTCAAGATTGGTGAAACCAGATATGGTTCAATTAACCTCATGATCTCCAATATAAAATAATAAAATTTACCTCTTTCACGAAAACTATTAGTGGTGATTTCACATAGTATCAGAGCAGAAGTCCTAAGTTCGAACTCTGACTCTACACTCTACCACATTTAATTAAATATTCCACTTGTTGGGCCTACTCATTGAAGGGAAGTTTGGCCCACAAGTAAAGGGGAGTGTTAAGATATAAAATAATAAAATCTACCTCTTCCAATCAGCTTAAGCTTTTGGGACAAATGGTGATTTCACAGACACTTAAACCAAAGTAGGCCAATAGTCAATTTATTGGGGCTTTGAATTAAACGAATGAGATCTACTGCATTCAAGTCGGTGTGTAAAGATACTATTTGTTGCGGGATACAATATAGTTTATAAAATATCAAAACATTAACAATTTTTATAGTAGCTGATGCAAAAGGTTTTCGCATGAACAGTGCATTGGGTGTATCAATTGGGAGGTTTGCATATAGATTATCTTTTAGACATACCAGTGAATTGATTCAATTGTGGGCTCTCAAGTTAACAGAATAGAATCATTGAGAAAGCAGTCTTTCTTTGCAGAAACTGGGAACTCACCGCCCCGTGGACTGGGACCCAAGTAAAAGTTCCGGCGAAGTTCATTATTGGAGACCTTGACCTGACCTATAACGCTCCAGGCACCAAGGAATACATACATAAGGGTGGGTTCAAGAAATACGTGCCATTTCTGCAGGACGTAATTGTAATGGAAGGAGTTGGACACTTTCTCCACGAGGAGCGACCTGATGAGATCACCAAACACATTTATGATTTCTTTCAGACATTCTGATTTGCGTTTTCACACCCCACCCACTCTGATGTTGGTTCATTGGCTTCTTGTTCTCTGATCCCCTCCTGGGCTATTTGTGTTGTGTGGCTGTCAGTGTGTTTGCTCTGCCTTTCTGCAGTAAGTAGTTGATACTCTACACATGTCAATAAATTAATGTTTAAGCCTTGCTTGTATGAATCTCCGATGTTTAATTTGGTTTGATTTGTAGTTTTATGCATATCAAGGAATTAGTTTGCTTGGGATTTTGAATCCTCTTCATTTTCAGTAAAATAGATAAATATCTATTTGGAGTAAAATATAAGTTGTTTTGGTAATTCCACTTGCAAAGGTTAGACTTTGGAATAGTTATGGAGAGGATAAAATTAGCAGGTCTAGATATACTAGGCCCAACCCATCAAAGAGCAATCATTAGGAGGCAAGTGAGAAAATAGAGGAAGAGAACAAGACAAGAAGGGTGTCCAAGAAAAAGATAGCAGTCCAGATATACCAGGTCCAGCCCATCAAAGAGTCATCATTAGGAGGCAAGTGAGAAAATAGAGGGGAACAAGACAAAAAGGAAAAAAAGGGTGTCCGAGAAAAAGGAAAAACTGATGAGAAAAATGAGAAAGCAGAAGAAGGGAAGTCAGACACGCAAGGGGTGAGGAGACATAAAAGATGTCATTCCTCACCACTCTCAAGGGCCTCTAAAAAAGGGGATATTATCGGATCAAAATGATATTTATTCTCATGACGAGAGCTTTAGAAATATTATCTTCTCCAGAAAAGGGGTTTCCGATTTCCATTGTACATAGAAAAATAAGAGACCATGAGAGACTGTAAAATACTCATATATTATGATGGATTTGCCCTCCAAACGACTCGTAGATGTAGACCCTGGGCCGAATCACATAAATCTGTGTCTCTATTTCTTTTTAAATTTTCAATATTCTTTTTCTATTTACTGTTATAGATGCACATATGGGCACTAATCAACACCCCTAATCGCCACCGTGGACTTCAGACCGCTTCATTGAGACTCAAACCAACACCGTACCCAAGATTTCTCTCATTCCAATCTGTTGTATGATTTTTTACATTAACAAATTAATTACCCTTCTTGTCATTATTGCTTGGCAAAGACAATCACCATCTCAATCAATTGATGCACTCTTTCCTGTGTAGGAAAAGACTGCGCCCTTCCATGTATGTGAATTGGTGATGGCAAATATTATAAACCGTGGTAGTGCTCTTCATTTTGGGGAGACAGAATGCACAAGCTGCTAAACATTGGTGAATTCTACTCATTCATAAAAACGAGAGAAAATGGGTAATTATTCTGCTTTCTGAAACTATCTATTTCGGACCCTTTTAACTTTTTGGTTGTCTTTCAAAACAAGTGTTCAAATGGTGTGTCCTGTGAACACCTTCAAAAGAAAAAGAAGCCCTCGTGAACGGCGGCCAATAAAACTAACAACTGAGTCAGCCCTCATGTGGTGGAGTCATAGAGGGATAATGGATGCTGGGGAGTGATCAAGAACTTCCAAGCTTTTGCCGTTTTTCAATATTGAAGTAAACGTCCAGAAGGTTGGTTATGCCAGCGGTTATCTTTTGACCTGCTTTCACCGGGCCGACACCTTGGGGAGTGCCTGCACAAACAGCATGAACAACACAATGATTGGGACCTCATTCTACATTCTGGCTGGCATGCCATGGCATCGTTTTAGAACTGGCTGCAGTACCATATATAACAATACTGCTACTTTTAAAGACATAAAATGTCTTTGCAATAAGAGCAGCTCAAGGAAAATTATTGCAAGAAAATGTGACAAGGAAAGTTACGTTGTGCAAAAGTAAAAAGGGGATTAGTAAGCTAATATGAGTCTTTCGTCTTCTCCTGTACGTCCTTGTTGTGAATGTTGACCAGTCTGTTAAAGAAGATTAACATTCTGTTGCAACACGTTTTGTTTAAGTTTGTGATATATACAGATAAGACGGCATTAGCATTTTATGATTAGAACACATCATTCCATTTTACACGGTTTCTAAAGTCTTGATAAAATCAATTATACAAAAGACATTCAAGGTGAGCCTAAACACCCGCCTCCTGTATACCAATAACTATGAGATGCTACAAGTACATGTTGTTAGTAACCACTCCCATGAATAAAAGAATAGAATATCATCTTCTGTCTGGGCCATTTAACGAGCAATCTTAACCATCCAAACTAAAACTTACATATAAAGATCTCCAAATTCCAGTAGAACAAAACACACGGTAAATGACACTTTCTGCTAAGGAACTACCATTCATTGTTACTTATGTTAAAAAATTTAACTCAATCCAACTCGGACCTCATTTTAGCTTCAGTGTCTGTTTACTCCTTCGACAAAAATAGTTGTTAACTAGGATGGAACATGTGCGAAGAAAGAAAATTATTCTTGATATTAAAAAACTATGCTTTTAAAAGTGATTTTGTCTTTTCATGCATGTTTTTGTACAAATAGCATCAGTTTTCAAAATGAGGTTTGAACTATGCCAAAGAAAAAAAATGAGGTTTGAGCCGCACAATTTCAATAAAAAGGGATAAGTTGTTAATCACCATCTCAATTTCAGTCAGGAAATAGAATTCTACAGATATTGTTTTAAGTAACTATAGTTCAATAACTGTAGCAGAAACAATGACCGGGCAATACCTGTTAGTATGACATCTCCTTCCAGAAGTGTCATGATAGAACTAATATGGCTAATGAGAAATGGGATCTTAAACATCATATCCTTGGTTGAGCCCTTCTGTCGTACTTCTCCATCAACCTGTGATGAGCAAATCCAGTCAACCTGAAGTAATTTGGCATGACTAGAAACTAAGCATTTGGTGAAGTAAAAAGAAATTCAAGAATGAAGATTTTGAACCTTTAACCACAATTCTAAGTTGTCAGGGTCTGGCACCATTGCCTTGGGCAGCTGCATATACATTTTGGAGATTCAAATAAGAAAGTGCAAAAGTTCATGGTGAGGAAGAGTAATGCATACAATCATAGGTTGTGCAAGCGCCGCGCAATCCTTTTGAAAAAGAGTGGGATCCACCATGAAAAAATTAATTTTTTTATGTGGGTCCCCTATTTACTCACTTTTTACAAAAGTAGTACGCGGCCCTTGCGCATCCTATGACTACAAATATCATTTCTGTTTCAGATATATAATAGTATTAGTAACTTCTCATCTCCACATGTGTTGAGTGCACCTGTTTGATCTCAAATAACTTCTGATCCAATTTAGAACAATATCAGCAGAAAGAGAGGAATTGAAAAAAGTACAGTTCATTCTTACAACTGAACTGATTGGGGTAAAGGTGTCTTGCCCTTTAGCTACTGTCCATGGAAGACCTGCAGACTGGCACATTTACCAAGAGATAGAAACCACATTAAGTAATAAAAAACGGCATGCACTTATCTGAATGCAAGAGAGAAGCAGTACATGGATGTGAAACTGCATGAGTTAATCCTGTAAGAAAATAAAAGATTCTGCAACAGCCTCATGCCATTCTCAGTTTACTAAGCTCACACTCCAACTCCATTAGATCTGCATCCAACTTGTGGCAAGAGTAAAGGAATACATAAAATCTTGCTAAATCTCTTTAAAGTGTGCATCAACTTTTTAATTGTAATGACCAAAGAAAGCTCAAGCTGCATTTGGGCTTATACTTCAAAAGGACTAGCCAATGATTGGAGCTCATTGGAATCATTCTAAACCGTAAGAACTTTTTATCTCAGACAATGTGTAAAACACCACCCTGGCTATCTACAATCTGGTAACACTGAAAGAACTAGTCACTGTAACAATTGGAACTCGTTGAAACCATTATAAACCATAAAAAATTATCTCCAATGTGAGATCCCATTGACTACCTAAATCTCTTTAAAGTAAACACCAACTTCCTAAACTCAATCTGGGTGCCACGATATTACTTTTTACTATGTTAACATGCTTGTGGCAAAAATTCAACTATAATATTCATTTCATACACATGAAAATGTGACAAACTTTTCTTCATACTAAACATCCAATTACCAGTAAAGAAAGAACTACTAGCACAAAGAATGTTAAAACTCAGTCAAGGAAGAATTGCACAAAGAGGTGGTAAAATAGGAACAATCTATGTAATACCCCATATGATATGGATAAGGGTAGGTGGTGTATGGGATCCCACATTGCTTGGGAAGAAGAAGTTCTTGCTCTTTATAAGGTTCAAATAGAGCTCCAATTGTATCATTGACTAGTCCTTTCGGAGTATAGGCCAGGTTGTTTGGGCCTTTCATTGGGGCGTTATAATCTAACTAACAATAATCACTATGATTCAGAGAGCTCTACCTTAGAGTAACCATAAAATTCTAGAGATCCTAATCCTAATTAATATTTTACAAGATCGAAAAGTGAACCTTCGCAGAAGCTTGAATTTCCCTGGCAGTCATATCCAGTGCCAGAGCGTATCCTGGGTCACCGAAACGTTAAGCTATATGATTTAAAAAAATATCAAAACAAACATACTCCATAAAGTAGAATAATTCAATAAATAATCATGCAGATAAATAAATTCGTAGAAAATTAGGAAAATTGTGATCATAATATTTAGTGGGTTTTACTCTTTCTTACTTATCAAAAATCAATAAAAAAAAAATATTTAATGGTTTCACTTATATAAAAAAAAAATATTTATTGGTTCATGCAATATCCAATTACAGAAAAATAAAGTTTTATGGATACATAGAAGGTTTGAATTTAAGAAGGTACCCGCAACAAAGTCCATGGCAGTGGCCTCAGGAACATCGCGAGCTTTCTGGCCGATCACGACCGCAAGCTCGACCTCATGATCCAGAGACCCCCAGGGGTGGGGGATTTGGATTGTTCCTCCATTTTCCAAGTAGGACGACGTGGGTTTCAGAAACAAAACCGGCTCCTATTAACAAAAACAACGTCTAATTCAATTCAAGAGAGCAAAGGAAAGGGAGGGAGGGGAGACCTTGGGGACGGCGTTGCCGAGTTCTTTGGCATGAGCAGCGTAGTTTCTGCCCACAGCGACGATCTTAGTGCCCACGCTCAATAGCTGCTGATACGCCGTTGCCATCTCCCAAAACACTTTTTTTTTTCACCTATACGTCTACAACTTCAAGCAGCGCACGAGAAATGTCAGAAACCAACGCCCCTTCTGTCTCTGTCAATTTTAGTCGCTGTGTTGGGCTGGGCCAATGATTTTTTTTTTTTTTTAATAAACAAAATGACTATGTCATGTATCAGGTACTGAAATAAATAATAATTATCTTACTTGGGCCCACAATGCAAACCCAGACCTGCCCAAATGAGAATGGGAACTATTGGCTATTTGGGCTTTAGGCCCCATGATCACATTGTAGAAGCTCATATTGTGCATGAATTAAGATGAGTGCCTGACCCAAGATAAAGACAATCCCAATGCGTTCGTCACCAAAAACATATTTTTTTTATCTCAAAAGCGTTTCCAAAATCATTCAAGGAAAGCATCATTGAAATTTGAAGCAACAAGGCTTAGAGTGAGTTTGGATGTTGAAGTGAGTTAAGTTAAGTTGAGATGATAAAATATTGTTAGAATATTATTTTTTAATATTATTATTATTTTGAAATTTGAAAAAATTGAATTGTTTATTATATTTTGTGTTGAAATTTGAAAAAGTTGTAATGATGAGTTGAGATAAGTTGAGAGTAGTTGATGATCCAAACGAAGCCTTAATGTGAGTTTTGAACAAGATGTTTTGACAGCTTTTTATCCTTTCAGATACAAGCATAGAGAAAGCCAGCTGAACATATAGAGAAACTTCTTGTGATCTTTCAAGCAGCAACAATGGCAACACCACTGAAATCCACCCTTATTTGTTCCCTTTTTGAAACAAAGTAGCAAATGCCATAGCAACTTATTTGTGTGGATCGCTGTACATTTTGACTTGACTGCTCAATATTCAGACAAGAACAGGAGTTGTTTCCAATTTAAGTTGAATGGATCTTAATTCCAGTTTCTTTGACATATCATTTCATATGCAACATGAACAGCTCCGGTTTCTCAGTAAATTGTTTCCACTCATTGCAGAATCTTGCAACAGTTGCCCCGTCCAAAACTCTATGATCTGCACCTATATTAACCTGAGAAGGAAAATACCGTTTCAGAGACATATTATTTCATCTATCAAAATTAAAAGGCTCATTACATGTTAAGCACAAAAACAATAGCTACTAAACACTTTTTTATATCAAATAGACAAATACCAATTTATTTCGGTTATTTGTAATCATAATCAATCTGTATATGCTAAAGAACTACATAATATATACTACTGTGCCGAAGGGACAATAACTACAATGCCTGAATTAAGAGAAATGATTTTTACAAGTTCTAAATAGACAAGCCCTGTGCAAGCTTTTGTAAAAAAGTGGACCCTACCTTAAAAAAGTGTAAAATAAACTATTATTTATTAGTGAGACCCATCTTTTTTACAAAGGGCTTGCATAAGACTTGTCTATTTGAAACTTCTACCTAGCATTACTCATGTATTAATGACCATAAATCTAAAAACATATCTAAATTAAGAATCTCTTCCTTCCCTTTCAGTAAAATAATTGAACAATGTGCATGCTGTGATTTTTAATGATATCATTTGGTAGGAAAGTATCTTGAGTTTTCTAGGCGTAGGCAATCAGTCTTTATAGTATATTAATTATTGAGATATGAGTGAAACCCAGATGAATAACTCATTGCTTACAGTCATGATTGATGCAGGATGTATACTGCCATCATCTGCAAATTGTGGAACTTTCTGAATCCGGCCAATTGCAATAATGGACACTTCGGGCAAGTTGAGGAGTGGAGAACCAAACTTTCCACCAATTGCTCCAATATTGCTTAACGTAATTGTTCCGCCACAAATATCCACAGGATTAAGCTTGTTACCCAGTGCCAATTGTTGTAATCTAGATAGTTCCTTTGTTATCTATAAACCACATTTGGAAATATGCATATCAAAAAGTAAAGCATGGGATTATGACGGGTTTAAGGAAGTAAGAAGAAGAAGAAAAGATATTAGGCACTATGCCATCATTAACTGCACATATATATTATTATATTGGGACATTGACCACCAAAAGCAACAACCCATTTGGGGGAGTAAATGCAACCTATTGCAATAACCTATATTTCAAAGTTACTATTTCCAAGCTAAATTGTAAACCCGCATGTTATGTTTCCTTATCAAAATCCTATAGTCAATGCAAGCAATAGCCCAAGAAGCAGTAGCACAGCAGCGCATGAGATGCCAGCAGAAGCAACTGTTGAGCAAATTGCCTCTGTTGCCTTCGCAAATCATCAATTGATAGTTGCTCACTGATTCAAGCAATTTGTTGAGTACTATGATTTTAGGGTGGATAAGCCAATAAATGATATGTTAAATCAGGAGGTTTAGAACCCAAATATATCCTGATTGCGTTGCAAATACTATGGACATTTGCTGCCGATTAATCTATTGCTAGTGAGTACAAAAAGATAAAAACTATTATATATGTAAAATATATAGAACAAAATTGTTTGCGCAATAAAATATATACTATTGCATTAAAGAAAATGCAACACTTCATTGCCTTAGTTGCTGATTATGAGATGGACAATCAACTTTCTCTTCTTTGTAAAGTAACGAAAAAATTAAAGACAGAGAGAGTGGTTATAATGAAATGGAATTTTACTAAATGTAATTATAGCAGAGTTTCAAGCAAAAGATCATGTTTCCCACTGGTCTCTGTTTCTTGGAGAAACCAACAAGGAATGTGGGAAGAATAAAAAGTTCACACTTCAATAATGTAGGATGGAGAAGAAGTAAAATTAAGAAGCTCCACAAAACTAACCTCCAAAATTGAAAGCGATTGGACATTCTTTATGTTTGGTACAACAAGACCATACGGAGTAGCCATGGCAATTCCAATATTGTGAGAACCTATGATAATAAACAAGTAGACAACTTGCATCAAACCTTGAACAAAGGCAATGAAATTATTTGTAACCCTTTTGAGTCTCAATCATTCCAATTTGTTTTGGAGCAATCAAGATAAGCGCCTAAGGATATTCACTATAAAAGTAGTATTACTCTTTGAGTGGTGCTAGAGCCACTGTGAGGATTTCAAAGAGAACAGTACGGTGAACAGTGAAAATTTTGCCTGTTTCGTATCAACCCCGTGAAATCCTCACAGTATATATATCATTCTTTTTGGCTAATGGAATTATAAAAACACTTTCACATGATTTGCTACTTACTATCTTGCCTAATACCAGCCTTAACCACATAAATAAGCAAACTCAATTAAAGAAAAGTTTATATAATTCACACCACCAATTTTGAAGTCCTATATCCAGAAAATCCATATGAAAAGAAACACTTTTACATATACAATAATGGCCTAGAGTATGAAGTGGAGTTAAACGTGTCAACGATACAGAGAGAATGTTCTTACATTAGCTCGTGCGATACATAATATGATTAGCAGCCAATTTTCTCAATTTATATAAGCAGCTGTTCTTATCCGAAACACAGAAGCAGTAGAAATGGCAAGTCTACCTTTGAGGATGACCTCAAGTGATGACTCATTGAAGCAACTATTCATTAAGGGATACTTGCTCAAGGCCATTGAAAGAGACTTAATCAGTGATGGAAGGAAAGTATGCTTAACATCTGGATCAGAATTATTATTCTGGAAAGATGCTTTAAGCTTCACTAGTGCATCACAATTGATCTCATCCACAAAATGAAAGTGCGGAACTTGTGCAGCCATGGACATTGACTTTACCATTGATCGCTGGAAACCCCTGAAAGAACAAATATAAGTAGCTTGCCTATCACCCTAACTCTGTCACAGTTACACTACTAAAATAAACATTCCACATGACTCCGTTTCATTGCACATGATGCCAAATAACAAGCTATAAGGAGTTGTGTGCACATTGATACAGCTACTCAATCTAAATTTCATGTCAGATTTGTCTCCTTAAACTCAGACTTGTAAACAACTATTTCTTTTCCTTTTTATTTTCTATGAAGATCCATGAAACCACAATCACATGCCATGTCATCCGTTAGAAGGAAAAAGATGAGCAAGATTCTGGCTGCACAGGTCAATAGCTTGGATTCCTATCTACCCTTAACCAAATCAAGAATGGTAAAAGTGAATTATAACACCTCTATAGTATTGGTACTGCCAAGTTTAACATGGTTTGTCCATGTTACATATTATAGGGCAGAGAGTCCCTCTGTTTTTCTTATCTTTTGAAGGAGAGTTTCAAATTCATTTTTGCATCCAAGATTACCTTAGGGAAACTGTCTTATCTTCATATCCATAGTTCCATCCAACGTCAGCTGATACATGGGGATGGTCCTCTTCTCCTTCAAGAAACTGCCTTCCCCCATCTGCAGCACTCAAGGAAGCAGATGGATCTTTAAAGATTCCTTTCTGGACAGCATATTTGAGCACGTCTTCTTTTAGTACCCTCCCATCTTCACCAGTTCCCAGGATGTCATATATATCTACACCATGTTGCTTTGCAAGATGCCGGACAGCAGGTGTTGATAGAACTCCGCCAATGTTATTTTTCCTTGGCTCTGAATCAAGTGACACTGCTTTTTCCATACCATCATGAGTTGGAGTGGGGTTTTCTGGAACATAAGAAGTCAGGTCTGGAACCTGAGCTTCCTCAACAAAAATCTTTAAAAGAGTTTCTCCAACCTGCAATTTCAGTAGAATCATAATCTTCTTTAAGGATCAAAGTAGAAGAAAGAAAGCTGACCTGGGTTCAGATAATTTCCTGTCTTTTCAAGTCCTCAATGCCTCTAAAACTTGCTCAAACCTACTTAATGTACTTGAAAGAATCCAGCATTCCATACCCTCTTCCAGAAAATGTAAAAGATAAGCGTGATTTTTATTATCCCTTGATTCCTAGCTGTTATGTTTAACAGAGTTTCTGATTGAAGCCAAATTAACTGCCTATGCATCTCTGACAACCCCTTAGAAAACAGGAAACTTTCAAACTATATATGTAAAAACAGTCGTAGGGTTGAATATAAATTGCGTGACGATAAGAATGGAAAGAGGCTAAGTTCCGAAAAGTAGTATTTTTAATTCTCACCTTTACAATGTCACTGGGAACATAAAGAATCTGAGCAACTTTTCCTTTGTAACGACTAGTTATTTCTATAGTTGCTTTGTCACTTTGAACTTCACAAATTGGTTGAAACTCTTCAATTTGATCCCCCTGCCAGGGTAAACGTATCAACAATTATCTCTGCTGACTTATTCAAAACATACGCTAGGTTAGTTATAATGGATGGTAGGTAAATGCATAGATAATCAACCAGAAAAGCCAATTTATGACCGAGGTCGACTATCCTATTTCACCAACAGTGCAGAATATGACAAATTTCATTTTTCAACAGGAGAAAGAAGCATTAAATTTCCCAGGAAACCATGGAAAGAACAACAATATGATTAAAATGATACTAAATAACACTTCTCTTTAACATGCATTCTATCACTCTCTCACAAAAGGGCTAGACTCCCACACAAAGGCTAAACTCCCCCTCATAAGGGAGCCCAACATGTAAAATACTCAATCATAATATGGGTGAAATATCAAGCCATGATTGAAACTACCAACTTTTACTCAAATACCATGTTAAATTACTAACTTTTCCAGAAGCTTAAGATAGGAAGAGGTGAAATTTAATAATTTAATATATATTGTAACAAACATCTACAAGCCTCCATAAACATACAAAAAACCTACTGAAAGTTAGGAAATACGGAGAAGGACATTAATAGTATAGAACATGGAAGAAAAAGAGAAATTCAGCACCTATCCACGGCTCCAACCAAGCCTTTGGCATATTTACCAACCAAATAAATTAGATGATATAAACATGCAACATTATCATCATTCACTCACCTCCTTCACAAACCATTTAAGAAGTTCACATTCGGCAATACCTTCCCCAGTTTGAGCTAATGGTACATCAACTATCCCACCCGCTGGAAGTTCTGCCAAAACATGACTTGAAAAGCAAAATCTCTTCCCAGTATATGGACTATTGAACTGCAAAAATGGAAAAGGGAGACATCAGAAACGCTAAAAAGATCTTGAAAAGGATGTTTTCATTTGTGGGCGAGTTCTACAGTATCACGGTTCAAAGACTTGAGACTTATCGACACGATTGATTTGATTGATTGAGGACCACTTGACATACCCATTCCGACCACTAAAGCCCAGTGCACGAGATCAATAATGGATAGGTCTGAAGCCATTCAGGTGGAAAATCTATCATGCAAAGAACCTCAATATGGCAATTGAAATTCAAGGTTAAAACAACAGCTTGGAAAATTAGAATGTATGTTTCTGTTTAGGAAGCTATTCAATTACAATTCATCCAAGAGGTGTCAGCGCCCATTCAACATTATCCAGGAAAGCAATGCATAAAGGCCTTGATAATTGATGTATGGTACTGGGGCACCATTCCCTCACAAGAACGACAAAATACAAGAAACAGCGCCTATGCACTAACCTAAAAACCCAAAATTAAATTGTAATCATAGACTGTGCCATGAGCTATTATTGACTAACAAAGCAACGAGGCAAAAGAAACAAAGAGTACGCTTAAACAACCCCGGGATTAATTTAAGTGTAAAAGGGCAGGGGACACACATAAATTCGATTATCAGCGGAGCGAAACGACAGCAAAGCGGACGTAGAAAAGGCAATCCGAGAGGAGGAGAACCGTTGAAATGGAGGATCGAGCTCCGAGGCAACCAGAGCCGGGATCATAGCTTGAGAGGCGTACGGAGACAGCCACCGCGCACCGGAGCTCCAAAAAATCTTCTGCAAAATCCTCCGACCGATCATCATTCGCGGGTGTCCGTACGAGAGAGCTACAACGTTTTTCCCCGCTTGTTTAAGATAAATTTAGCCTTACTTGTTGAGTTTTTATTGGAAAAACAGTCCAACTCCCGAGTGAACAGATTTGTGAGGTCTCGAATTTCGATCGTTCGAACTCCGAACAATCAACGCGAAAGGTTTCACTACGATTATTGGGAGAGAGACGAACAGATATGATGTTATTAAATAAATATTATCCGTAAACGATATTGATCTTAAGTATCGTAAATCCACGTATTATGACTGAGGTTGTCTGGTCCGAACAAAACATAAAAGAGAAATTCATTAAAAAAGGCCTGGCACTAGCCCATTTTATCCAATCCAGCTCGACACTTTCTTGTTCTTTTCCAGGTTTCCGTTTTCAACTAGCCAACGACGACGGTTTATTTAAATTTAATTTTTTTTTAAGATAACTCATGAAATTAGCTCACGCGATTTATGGTTTTTTTTTTCTTTTATAAATCTTAGTCCACCTTATATTTAATAGTTTTACGGTTTTTGTTTTATAAATATAATCGTTTTACGTTTTGAGAAATACTATATGTTGATGTCGTGTTTCGCAGACTATTGAGTCAGGCTCTAACAACTCAGGTCTTCACAATGGGCCCTGTAGAGAGAAGAATATATGCGACTTAGGGCAGTCTAAGGGACAGAGAGTCTCCGATGTCAAAGTCAGTAAGTGTTTTTGGAGTGTAGTAAATAAGCAAGAAAGTCTAGGAATCAGAGAGAGTTTCCTTGTACCTGGGATCAGCTATTTATACTATTAGTTCGAAAAGCAGATCATGCATGTCACTACGAGGTCCGGAGTCCAGAGTCCTCATACTGTTCATTTTGTTATAACCTTTAAATGCAGCGTGATTCTGCGATGATCCCATTAATGTGGCGTGGCTCTACGACGACATCATTAATTTGGCCTGTCATCCGGGTGGCAGAGCCATTAAATGCGACTTGGTTCTCCAACATTTTCCTCTCGGTCTGCCTTTCCCCCAATCCTTTCATTCTTTCATTGTCAGTAGATCGACGATCCTCTGCATGTCACGCCTGTTGTGTGGGCGGGTACTCGATGACTGGATATTATCCGAGGGACCTCAGATCAATGAGCTCGACGACTCTGCTGCACCATCCCTCCCGCAGGCCATGTATAGAGACTTCTCCTAGTGGTCCGAATTTGTGGGACGGGCTTGGCTGGGCCTCCTGGCCTTGGGGGGAAAATGTCCTTACAGTTACCTCACTAATTATCACCAGACGAGTACGGTGGGAATCTTATCATGACTTACCCTACCCTCTTCCCAAGGCCGGGTACTGTATTTAGTTTTTCTATTGTCTCAGAAGCTCCTGTGGGTCAGTTACTTTTGAAGATGTCTCCTCATGATGGATTCATCTTTTCATCACATCTTTTCAAACTCATTCATGAAGAGGTGTCAGGCTGCTCTTCGTGTTGATGTTGCTTCATGAACCACATTTTTGGAAACCGAAGCGGCACGTACCCTGGTTGTGACGACTCACGGAAGTCCGACAATTACCTTCCTTTATAAAACGTGGGAGTGGGCCCTGGCTTGCTCTCATTGCTTTACGATTGTCCGGCCATTCTTGTTCTTTCAATTCTTCTTCTTTCCAACCAATCTCTCTGTTACTTCGCATTCTAGTAGAATGGCTTCTAAAAAATCTGTTCAACCTAGTGTTTCTGCCAACATCGGGCCAGTGTTTTTGGGTAGTGGGTGGCGCTCGTCCACCGATAAGCCCACATTGGCCTCCTTAGCTTTCACCTATTGAGTGCCAGAATCCGTCGCCTTTGAAGTTTCGAGTCTTGACGAGGGTGCCGTTGACTCAGAGGGCCACTTAGACAAGGTAGCCCTATACCTTTCTATGTTTCCGTGCTGCTTGAGGTTGCCATTTCCCATCCGACCTTCTAGACTGCCTAGGCTTGGCCCCTTCTCAATTGCATCCGACCGCCTAGATGTTATTGATCTGCTGCAACTTTCCCTACCCGGATGATGCAGACCTTACTGGCTGCAAGTTTCTTCTTGCCCACAGAGTGCTTTGCCTCAAAGGGAATACGTGTAGCTTCAAGATGTCTTATGCCTTAGTTACCTTGGAACATCGGTATCGCAAGGTAAAAGACTGATCCCCCAGGTTTTTCTTTGTCTCAGGCCGTGGTTGGGAGTTCCCAGTGGGTCAGGTGAACCACTGAGAGTATCGCATACAAACAGATTGGGGAACGATTCCAGAGGATAAGGCTATGTGTCCGATAACCACCCCTTACGAATCAACGTGCCTAGCGATTGTGCGAGAATGGGTGCAGAAACACCTTGATAGTATTCGTTCTAAGACCCTTCTTTCCGAAGAAAGTCTAGAAGGTTCCCTGCCTCCCCTGGGGCTCCTTTCCTCTGGTGACAGGCCGCTGGTTGTGCAGCCACAAATCGCTTCGCCTCGGACTCGTTCCTTGAACCTCCCTACTCTAGATAAAGGGAAGAAATCTAGTCAGGAGGGAGTTCCAGCCTAGGGCAGACCTCTTCCCGAGGTTCGGGACCTTTTGATGCAGGAAATGGCTACTTCAGAAGCTAGCCATCTGATTATAGAGGCCGCCCCCACACTGGTTGTAACAAGCGAACAAGCAAGCTATTCCCCCTTAGTGCCCCTTCCTGCGATGATTGGCGAGCCGCCCAGAGTTGAGGCCGAGATGGGCAGCCTTCTCAAAAGTATTTTTACGTCTTCTCCTCCTGGGGTGGGGTAGCATTCCTCTTCTTGGATCTCTCCCCTTTCCTCATCTCGTTCGACAGTTGTGAGTCACTTTCTTAAAGCAGTCGACGAGGGGGGGGGGGAGCTTCCTCCAGCCACCCCGCGAATGTGGAAGGCATAGGAGGTCAACCACCTCCAATTGTTGAGGTTTTTGGGAGCCCGACGTGCTCTGTTGTAGATTTTTCGGTTCAAGGTGACGATGGTCCCGGGATCCCGATCGTCGATCCACTTGCTCAAGTAGAACCTCTCGCAGGTGGCTATTCTCCTCTGGATGCTACAACCAGCCCCTTCCTGAGGTGCATGAGTGAGGACCCGATTGCTCCTTCTGAGGTTCCTGGGGAGTTATCTGAATTTGCCAATCTTGTTGAGGCCCTCCCTTCCTTGTCTCAACTGGCCATGGAAGGGAGCCGAGAGGAAGCCATTGGCCAGGTAGTCAAATGCCTATCGTCCTTCTTCCACGAGGTTTGCTTGCTCCTTTCCTGCCTTTTTCTCTTTCATCGTCCTTCCTCCTACTTTCTTAGTATTACTTTCATGTCATCAGGGTGCTTCTCATCTTGCGACCTTCATCGTGGGTGATCAGGAGGTAGCAGCTCAGGAGGGTTCGGACCGCACTCACACCGACAAGGAAGATAAGGAACAGCTGAAGTCCGAACTTAAGAAGATGAGGCTCGAGTTGTCGAGCGAGCGCAAGAGGTTGAAAAATTCGGAGTGCCGTATTCAGAAGCACAAGCAGAAGTAGGAGGAAGAAAAGACCCAACTAGAGTAAGACAATCAAAGTCTCCAGGCTGACCTCTCCCGAGAGCTGATGGAGAAGAGGCAATTGCGGGAAGAGATTGACCGGTTGGAGCAACTATAGACGAGTCTCCAGGATGTCAACCTCTCCTTACACTAGCAACTAAGGTGGTTCCCGACACTTCGTGATAAAGCGTGGGGACAAGGGATTAATGTGGGTCGAAAATCGATGCGGTCATTTCTTCTTCAAAGTCCAGAGTTGCGTTCACGGTCTTTCACCAAATACCTTCACAACTTGCGCTTGGCGATATCCCTACCAGCGAGGTGTCCTTTAAATCCAACCGTGATCTAGGGAGAAGAAGATGTCGACTGCCTTTGTACCCTTGCCGGCGTTAGTGGATTCTACCAACTTTGTTCTAGTGGCCATCGAGTTGGGCGACCCTGCTTCTGCTGCTATTGAGACCGGTGTTCCTGGCGTTGAAACGTAGGGGTTTTGTGCGCCTGGCTGTATCTTTTTTTTTTTCCTTTTAAAAAATGTATTCGCACTCTGTTGTTCGGCGGCTTGTATATAGAAACATACTGGATAATGTACATATCTTTGCTTGTCACGCCTTTGCCTTTTTTCCCCTTTCTTCCTTATCGTTGTGTGGTCGTCATGGGTGAAGGGATCCACAGCGCCCCTGCCTACCCCGCTAGCCGGTCTCACTGGGCTTGCTTACCCTCTACGGATAGTAATTCCTGGAATGCGACTATTGTCATGGTCGTCATTCTGGTGGCTGTGTTGGTCGTACCTTTGTTTTTTTCTCCCGGCCTACCCCGTTGGCGTCTTTTGCTTCACTGGTGAAGATTCCGCTGATGGAGTTTTTGTCATTCTCGTGGAAAAGGGCCGGTCCGCATTCCTCCGCAAGCTGGACAAGCAACCTTCTAGGCCTACCTTCCTTTTTCGCTTCGCAGAGGGGGGGCGAGTTGTTGACGGAATTCCCGCTAGGTGAAGTTGATTTTACTGATTGAAACCAATTGACTTTCATTCCACAAAAGATAATTATGTTAGTGAAATAAAATTCATACAAGTTTTAGGGAAACAAACTGGAGTGTTTAGCGGCTGACACGGGTTGTTAGGTTGACTTCCAGGATTGTCCGCCTTGTTGGTTATTCAGCATCCCCAAGCAGGGTAGCACTTAGATAGTAGGAGTAAAACCCTTTATAGTATGGTTACCCCACCAATTCTTCCTGGACGATTCTGGGAAGAATTATTCTTATACCCTTTCCGGCCTGTTCAGTCACACGCCGGGCGACAGTTTGTATTTTACATATGTGGTGATACAGTGCCAGTTACGTTTCCACATTAAATGGGATCCCTTCAATTTCTGCAGTATGGCTCTGTTCTTTACTAGCATTAACTCCACTTGTTATATCAACAGATAGGTACTATGGCGGTTGTGATAATCGAGGGATTTTGATTCTCTGGGGAGAGGACACGTGGCATCCGGTGGTGATTTGTGGAGTTATGACGTTTGAGCAGGTCAAGTGCCCATCCCGCCTATATAAGGACCTTTTTTTCTAGTTAGAATTTTCACCTTACTTATGTCTATCTTTCTTTTCTTCTGAAGTTCTATGCATTGTTTTTCTATCCCCCATTGCTCTGATGTATTCTTCACATCCTAGTGGGCGGCAAATCCCCTGGTGGCGTTCAGGCCGCTGCCTGTTGTGGCGGTCCTTGTGTTAGAGGGTGGAGCCACCTATATTTTGTTGGTGGGGTCCCGGATCCTTTTTTCTCGTTCCTGCCGTTTTGTTTATTGTGTTTCCTCATTCTCACACTTTTTACTTACGAGGCTCCATTTCAAAAGTTTCTCTGCAACCGAACTCGCTGCCTGGTTGTTCACAACAGAGTAGTGCTTTTGTTGCAGTGGTGAATGACTTGGTCGCCATGGTGGCCATCTCTCTCTTCAATTTTGCTTCTCTTGATACTAGAATCTTTTCGATTCAATCAAAATTCTTTGCTCTGTATGCCATTCCGATATGTTCCCATTCTTGGCGCTGCCTTTGACTATTTACAATACGAGCGGTCGCAGTTTACCGTTCTGGGTTCCTTGCGCCCGAGAGCACCTTTCCACTAGAACACTTCTCCTCCTTGGAGCTCATACGATAGCATACGGGCCATACGGTGTAATTTGTCTTTTGTATTCCACTGACTTTCTCTGGCGTAATCGACAAGTCGTAATGGTAGTGGTCTTCGACCCATGTTGCACCTGTAAGGTCGACTCCATCTGACTTGGTCGCCATGGTGCGATTCTATGATTATGTGGTCGTCGCTCATGGCCGTTGAGTTAGTCTCAGTAAGATTCACAGTCCCGAATCCTTCCAAGGACTTTTCTCCCATACGTGCATGCGTGGAGTATATGGTACTGTAGGCAGTTTTGCAGAATGTATCAACTTCTCGTCGTGTATTATTCTTTGTAGTTCAACGGTTTCACGTGGCTTTACGACGCGACTTTTTCCTTGTAATCGGACGTCATGATATAATTTGTCTTTTGTATTGTGGCACAATTAATAAAATGATTTTGTGCATCCGATTGTGTATTTTTTGCATACTATTTCCAGCTTTCCCTGCAGTATTTTCTCTATGTTTTCCCTACTTTATTGTTTCCATATTTTCCTTGTCACGCTGTTTTCACATTTTCCTTGTTGTATTTCTTCTCGCACTTCCTGCCACTTTTTCCCCCTTTTTTTTTTTTTTTGTAATCCTGCATAAGTAAAAATGTAAGTTTGTGTCTTTGGCTATATCTTCTCCATATTTTCCTTGCTTACTAACGCTTTGTGCGACTTCTTTTCTTGGCACTTTGCTTCTTTTCTATAGGGCTTTCTTTCTTCAGGTAGTCGTAAGACTTAGACCCACACTCCATTGGGGAGGGATCGGGCTACTTCAAGCTAGCCTGCCCCTTTTTTATCCCCCAAGGAGGTAACTTCTTTGGGCTGCCAATGGGGCAGTCCGCTCTTTCACCGTGATAAGAGTCGGGATAAGTTTTTCAGGTCGCCTGGTGGGCAGATCCCGCTCTCCTTTGCGGAAGGGGCAAGGTCGCCCTTACGTCGGCCTTCCCCTTCTTCGCCTCGCAGGAAGGTAGGTTGTTCGGGCAGTCTATTACTGGACTCGCTCCCACTTGTTGGTATTACATGAAAATGTAACACTTTGAGCCAGGCTGGCGCTAGACTCACTCTTCATTCGTAGTGGAGGTTGGGATAATTTTTCGGGCTACCACGAGGGCACAACCCGCTCTCCTCTATCGGAGGGATAAGGCCACCATTGGGCTGACCTTTCCCTATAATACCCCACGGGGAGGTAAATTTTTTAGCAGTTTGTTACTATACCCGCTTCCGCTCCCTCCTATTGACACTTACGAGGAAGGTAAAATTTCTGATGCCGGGTAGCTGAGAACTAACCTGCACTCCGTCTCGGGAGGAATAAGACAACCTTAAGGCCTACCTTTCCCTATACGCCCCTGCGGGGAGGTAAGTTCGGATGGCAGTTGGCCGACCGCTCTTGGCCGTGATAGGTGTCGGGGTAATTTATTCAGGAGGGCTGTGTGCCAGTCCCACTCTCCTCTGCGGGAGGGATAAGGCCACCCTTGGGCTGACCTTTCCCTATAGTATCCCACGAGTAGGTAAGTTTTCGGGCAATTTGTTATTGGGCCTGCACCCGCCTGCTGACATCCGCAAGGAAGGTAAGTTTTATATTCGGGCCGCCATCAGCTGACTCGCTTTCCATCGCAGGAGGAATAAGGCAACACTTAGGCCTGCCTTTCCCTATTGTACCCCACTAGAAGGTAAGTTGTTGATGACCTTGTCGCCATGTGTCTTGTTGGCAGCGTTTCCTTTTTTTTGTTGGTGCTACGCTTGTAATGCAAAAGCGTGAAGTAAATGCGCTGTGTTGTCCTGAAAAGTTGTCTTATTAAATAAAAAGAAATGTACAAGTTCAATGCGAAGACATTAAAAAATTTAAAGGGCCTGGATTCCCGCTCTAGGGAAGTGGTTGCTCGTCCTCTTCGCCACAACCTCGCACCATCCCTTCCCTCCCAGAAACTAGGCAAGGTGGATCGCAGATAGGGGCCTGCCATTGTTTTCAAGCAACGCCAGCTTATTTTACCCCCTCTGCGCAACCCGAAGCAAGCTCTTCATCTTTCTGCCTCAGCTCCTGCACATATCACTCTCTTGCTGACACTTGCTCCCCCTAGATTTCTCCCACTCCCTAGCGAGTCGGGAATTTTATTTTGAGGTGGTAGGTTGACGTGACAGCCCTTAAGCAGTTGAGGGTGGGCCTTCCTATGATGGCATTGTATGCCAACAGAGTTTTTACCACCAGGAAGTCGACCATAGCAGAGACTGTGTAGGGACTACTTCCCACCAAGACCGATAATGTGATGGTCCCTATTGGCTGGACAATACTTCCGGAGAAACCTTTCAAGGGTATAAGGGCGGGCAACAGCCGAGAGGTTTCGATACCCGTCTTGAAGAAAACTTCCCAGAACAGTATGTCCATGGAACTCCCATTATCAATGAGGATTCTATGGGTGGTAAAGTTGGTGATGAGCATGGTGACCACCAGGGAGTCGTCGTGGGGGTATAGGACCCCTTCTTCATTGGCCTCCGTGAACAAGATCACCGAAGGGGGGGAGGGGGGGTCGCCCTTTTGTTGCTTGGCGGGGTGATACTCGGCTAAGAACACCTCATAGTATCGGGCCCGCTTGACATGCACCTTTCATCCTGATGAGGTGATGCCCCCGCTCGTGAACCCTCATGTTATGGTTCGAATCTCCCCTAGAGGGAGTTGCTACCTTGGTGGCAATCGGGGGGGATCCGGTGGTGCCCCCTATTGCCAGCCTTCGAGGATTGTTTTCTTGTCGGTGCCGGTCATCCCGATCCCGGCTCCTTTCCCTCAATCTTCTCCTCCGCTCTTGCGCTTGTCTCTTGACCGGGGAGTGATGGAGCCTTTGTTGTTCCGAATACTCATTCCTTCCTCCTGGGGAGCGGCAGGCCTCGGTGTTATGTGAGGTGGACCGATGGTATATGCAGTATCGGCTCATTGCTCCCCAGTTGTTCTCCCCTTTAAAGGTGAATGTGGGCCGGTCGTATCGTGGCCCGGGCCCTTGCGTCGAGACTTCCTCTCATCGCTTCCCTTGGGAGTCCCTTTCCCCTTTCTCATGGGGTTTGGCCTTAACTGAGGCTTTCCCCTTCCTTTCCTCGCGCTTTATTTCCTTCCTTCGCGGTTCGGTTAACGCTCGAAGAGTGTCCTCCGCATTAATGAAGCTGTCGACCTGGTCCATGAATACCCGCAGCATCGCAGGAGTTTGCCTGGCTAGTTCTGCCATAAATTGGGAGCGCGGTTAGACGCCACCTAGGAATGCCACCAAGGTGATCTTCTCGTCTTGATCATCGGCGGTCATGCGCTCCTTATTGAACCGGGCCAGGTAAGATTTCAAGCTCTCGTCCTCCGTTTGTTTGATAGTGAGGAAGTACGCGGCCGGGCACTACCTCCTCTGACTGGACATGAATTGGGTTAGGAACAACCTAGCTAACTCGCCGAAGCTGTCCACCAACTTAGGTGCCAGTGACCACGCACCCCTTCAGGGTCAGTGGGAATGCCCTAAAAGCGATTTCTCCTGGAAAGTCATGTAGCGTCATGTGAGTTCTGAAGGTTTCCATGTGTTTTAGAGGGTCCCTACTCCCGTCATACGTCTCCACAATGGGGATTTTAAATTTTGGTGGCAAGGGGAATTCCATTACCTCTTCAGTATAGGGTAGACCTGTGTTTATGAGCAGTTGGTCCACCGTTGATGACATACCCACCTTCCGTGTTATCTCCTCGTATTTTCCTTTAAGGCTGCGAAGTTCGTCCTGCATGTGTTTTTGCTCCTCTTCTTTCTTGGGCCCCGCTTACATATTTCGAGACCCCATTTGTTCAGTGTCACTGTTCTCCTTGCCTTCTTGGTCATCTCGAGGTTTCTTGAGTTTCACATTCTCCTTGTGGAGTGTTTCCACCTCGCCGGTCAGCTTTGTCTTCCACTCTTCCATGGCTTTTAGCCTTGCTTTCATGGCATCCCCCACGTTTCTTCTGAGTTGTTCGGAAGGGGTTGTTGCATGCATAAGAAGGACATGCAAGATCTATTACGATCCCACAAATGGCGACACTGCTGATGTCATGTTTTGCACAACCTTGAGCCAGATTCCAACAACTCAGGCCTTCACAATAGGCCTGCAGAGAGAAAAATGTATGCGGCTTTAAGAGAGCGATAGGGGAGCCTCTGGTGCCAAAGTCAGTAAGTGTTCTTGGAGTGTAATAAATAAGCAAGAATGTCTAGGGATCATAAAGAGTTTCCTCATACCTGGGATCAGCTATTTATACTATCAGCTTGAAAAACAAATCATGCCTGTCACTACGAGGTCCGGAGTCCTCGTTCTATTCATTTTGTCAAAACCTTTAAATGCGGTGTGGTTCTACGACGGTCGCATTAATGTTTCATGGCTCTACGATGGCGTCATTAATGTGACGTGTTGTCCAGGCGGCAGAGTCATTAAATGTGGTATAGTTCTCCAACATTCTCCTCTCGATCTGCCTTTCCCCTATCCGTTCATGCTTTCCTTATTAGTAGATCGACAATCATCTACATGTCACGCCTGCTGTTTGGGCAGCACTTAATGACTGGACATTATCCGAGAGACCTCAGATCTATGAGCCCAACGAGTCTCATCATTTGTTGCACCATCCCTCTCATAGGCCATGTACGGGGACTTCTCATAGTGGGCTGAATTTGTGACCTTCCTTCCTAGGCCGGGCTTGGCTGGGCCTTCTAGGCCTTCGGGATAAAATCTCCTTACACTATCTAAAGTGGTTCTTTATGCATTATACATAATTTACGTGACATAATTTGACTTGTAAGATTCAGATTTTAAAATTTATCTTTCAAATCAAATTATGCGATGTAGATAGTATGTAATGTGAAGACTTTGTTTTTTAGATAATGATATAAAAGCTTTTGAATAGAATTATTCTTTATATCTTTTATTTAATCGTACGTCTTGTTATCTTTAATTATGAGCTACTTAATATGATATAATAGATTTATTTCTTAATCATATAATATATACTACACAATATATAGAATTATTGCACTTGACAAAATCTGAGATAAATAACAGTATATCTATTTAGTGAACGTCTTTTCTAATCTTCCAGCTATCTTTTATCCAATTCGACGAAGGAACCTCCCTTACTTAATTGGTAATAAACTCATGATACCAAACTCTCCCTTTGATTAATGAGTACATATTTTCTATCATCCAAACATAGCTTAAAATACTAAAATACAAATTAGAATTAGTAAGTTATAAAGGATTAATGTTGTGTTTGTTTTTTTTGGTATCATTGTGTTTTGTAAGAGAGAGCGATGTGGCAATAATATACAAGAGTTGATAAGGGGCTATAGTACTAGGGTTTATGATGTGGCAGTTGTTGGGATTCAAATGTTGCCTACCATGGTTGATAGAGTTGTTGCTGTTAATTGTAATCATGCTGGAATTATACGCTGTCCCCCGTTCAAAGGAGTTGGATTCTGTGTTGTCAAATCGAATACTATACTGAAATATGTTCGATTTCTGATTGAATCAACCTCCAAATCTAACAGTACGAGAGAAAAGACAAAAGATGAGTGTTAGAATTATTAAAAAAAAAACAAATTATATTAAAATAATTCCACGAACCAACGTAATTTCATATAATTTATTATATATATTTTACAATAAAATTAATTTTACAATTTTATAAATTATAACATGCCACATCATTTTGTGTGTAATCTTTTTATACGCCCCGTTTAGATGTTGAGCTGAATTGAGATGAATTGAGTTCTTTATTAATAGTAGTGAGTTGAGATAGTGGAGTGAGTTTTATGGGACCTACCTAAGATGAGTTTAGATGTGTTTAAATGTTAAGATAAATTTAAATGTATTTATGAAAAGTTGAAAAAAGTTGTGAGTTCTGTGTGTAAAGAGATATTAAATTGAAAAAGATTGTGAGTCTCACGTGTAAAGAGATTTTGAATTTAGATGAGTTTAGTGATTTAATAATTAGATACTTAAATGTCACACTCAACTTAAAATTAAATTGAACTGAGTTCAACTCACTATAGTTTTAAGTTCCAAACGGGCCTATATTATTTCTCAAAGATAAAACAGTAGACTAGCATATATGTTCGAGAATAAAGAAAAAGAGTATTCTTTTCATGATGGGTTTAAGATTATGCTTAATAAACTAGCCCGGCCCAAGAAGTCCATGTTCACTAGAAGTCGACTCGTTTTATCCGGTCCAAGTTCCAAGTATAATTAATCAAATTATAAGCCTAGGTATCTCTGATCTTAATACATAAAACGCATAACACGCCATATCAGAGAAACAAATCAATCAATCAGATGTATTGGAACATGAGCCATGTGTAATAGAGTGATATATGACTTGCAAATGATCTTCCAAACAACGCCCGCAAAGTTCTCCCCTCCATTCATGATTAAAGGCAAGCAGCAAATGAAATTATATTCAATCAAGGAAAAGTGTTAATTTTTCAAGCTTTTTTTCAATTCACGTGAGCTCATATGGCTTGGAGCCATTTGGTTTTCATCATTTTACAAAGTGGTGAAACTTAAGGTTAATGTCAATTCAATCATGTTCCCCAATCCATAAAGCATGCAACTTAAGTTTGAAACTTCTCCACGACCTTTCTAAAAAATGTTACATGCTTAGCCAGATATGGGAAAACTAATTTAAATCATTCATGATCAAGCCATTTGATAGGATTTATCATTGAATTGGGGTATCCTGTCTATCCAACACCGAAAGCAATTTTGGGGCAAAGCCAAGTTAATGTATATATAGAATCATAGATCACGAGATTTGTAGCCTAAATCAATTGGAGCTCATGTGTGATGTGTTATTGTAATGTTTTAGCTGTTTGATAAGACTAGACATGAGGATTACGGTTAATGATTCAAAGATATTGAGAAAATGAAAATCAAAAGGGATCTATATATATATAATAAGTAACAAGAGAAATATTTAATTTACAAGGACATCCCTACGAAAAAAAAAAAGTAAAAGTTACAGATTGACATGCCTTGTCCGAGTACATACATCAGATTTTTTTTTTTTTTTTTTGTAAAGTAATTATAATATATCATATCCAATCATATCAGTTTTTCAACTTTATTTTTATGAGTTCTCTTTATGAACGTATTACTTTTCATGTGATAACCAATATCTGATCAATTTAAGTGACTATTTTGGATACCCAAATATATCTCTCTTCTAAATGAGGGGATTGGGGTATGATCAGAATCAATATCTGAAGATTCCTTAAGAGAGAGAGAGAGAGAGAGAGGACAAATACTATCATATTGCAAAGTCATTGACGAATTGAAACTAACCCAATCGATATAATATATTACTGAAACTAAGAAACAATATCAATAACCAGTCGCTTAATGAACCTTTTTTTAATGAAAAGATGGACCAAATTTTAGTATTCACTACAAGTGTTTTACATTTTATATATACTTAGATTATCAAATTAAAGAAAAAAGTTTGCACAGTACCCCTTGATCATGACAACTCTCTCAAATTTAGCCCCATTAAGTGGCATTCTCATTCTCCCTAGCTATCAGTTTCTTTTCTTTTGTTTAATCCTTCTCTCTCTCTCTCTCTCTCTCTCTCTCTCTCTCTAGATTACAAGTCAGATCTTCCATCCTCTGCATGCACACTACTGTCTTGCCACAACCTTATGATCTTCTTGTCATCGCCGATCATTTATGACTGTTTTCTAAGAATCGCTGATCTTTCATGGGTTTGTACATGTTTTTTTGCTAAAAGTTGTACTATGTTTATGCTCCTTCAACCAAAGGCATAAGACTGGACATCTTCAGTGATAGCTTCAACCTAGTTTGCCTCTTTTGATGAAGTCTTTCAAACTCCTGATCTGCTACTGCATATAGGGTTGGGCTCTGACTCAGACAGAGTCGGAAAGCCCAGCTCTGAATTCCGACTCCGACAAAAGTCGGAGCTGAAGTTGGGCTTCAACTCCGACTCCTATGAAGATCGAAGCTTCGAAGTTGAAATTGAAGTTCTAGTCGAAGTTGGGCTTGGGCGAAAAGATGCAAATGCAGCTCTTCTTCTTCTTCCTATCTGCAGAACCTCAGAAATCCAAATCCCATTTCACAACTTATAACAATCTTATCACAGTTTAAATGAGAAAAAAATATATAAAAGGTGAACCAACATTAAGGGCTCGTTTGGATGTAAGAAGTAGCTCAACTCAATTCACTTTGAGCTGAGTTTACATCTGTAAAAGCATTCAACTTGTTTTATACTGTAGACCGACATAACCCTTCCCTGACTTTGCAAAGATAGCTGACTTCGTCTTCTAGTAATTCTTGCGAAAAAAAACAAATGAAAGGAAATGGATAAAAAATTAAAGAAAAAGTAATATGAAAAAAAAACTTAAGAAAACGGAATTGTAAATACTATGAAAACGAAAAGAAAAAAAAAAGAGACCGATGGTTGCTCCAGCTCCACGTTTTGAGTCTTTGACTATTATTTTCGTTGGCGCGAATGGTTGCAGGGCATGCAAATGCAAAGTTTTTTCTTTGCTGTATTTGGCGCCATAAGAGAAGACTATTTCAATTTTTCTTGTCAGTGAACAGTATAATTAAAATAATGGTGGGACCCATTTCTTTTATAACTTCCCATAAATACACTTTAAACACACTTTAAACTCATCTTAAGTGGATCCCACTAAACGCATTCAATCATCTCAACTCACTACTATTCATAAAGAGCTCAACTCAGCTCAATTCAGTTTAACATCCAATGGCAACCTAAGAAGAAAGAACAACCTGCAAGTCAGCACCCAAGTAGAAATACATGAGTTCAAATCCATTCACTCAAGCTCCTGTGTCGCTCAAGCTCCAAATGAAAACGCTTTGTACTGCCTTGATCCATTTAGTTTTCGACGCAAAAAATCCAACATACATCTCAGCCGAAATCAATCCAAACTGGTATATTCTGACCAGTTCGCATTTCGTGGTATCGAGAATAAGAAAGAAGAAGAAATCTTGGGCAGTATTGAGAAGAAGAAAGAAGAGTAAGAGATGGGAGAACGAAATGACTAGGGCTAGTGTTAGTTAAAAGGAAAAATAGGAATATGTAGGAAGATTTAAACGACATGATCTTTTTAGGAGTATTAAAAAAAAACCTCAATGAATTCGATATTGTGGTCGTGGGGGCTCGGACGCATGATGTGTGTTTACAAATAAGTAATACCCCCAACCGTTAGGCTACTTAACCTATTATCAGTTTTTTTTTTTACATTATAAATATATTTCAAAACGTCGTTTTACATTTAAAGAGAAAGAGAAAAAAAAAAAACTGTTGGAGTCAGAGTTAAGAAGTCGGACCCGACTTTGGCTCTGACTCTGACTATTTTTTTTTTAAGGAACTTTGACTCTGATTCTAACTATTGTTTTCGGAAGAACTCCGACTTTGAACTCTAAACTTTCCGACTCTGTCGAAGTTGGAGTTGGAGAGGACATCGGCCGAAGTCGGAGCCGATGAAAGTTTTGCACTACCCTAGCTTCAAAAGAAGACTCAAAGCAGTCCCAAATCTAGAATATTGTTGAAACCGCCTTAAAAGGAAAAATAAAATTGAAAAAACATGCACGTCTAAAATCATGCGTGTACTGTGTATATACATGCATGTGCACATATATGATCGCTGTGTGTGTGTGTGTGGAATTTAATTGAGTATTAAATATTTGTCTTCGATCTACAATGAGCTAGTCGTTCTTGAGATTATATAAATTTTGGAACATTCCTATATCTTTTTTCTAATTTTATGTTTTCTGAGCAGATCATTCATTGTATGAGTTCTATGAATGAAAATGAATTATCTTCTTGGATCTATCTAGCAATATACATACAAAAGAACCTCATATGAGCTCTCTCTCTCTCTCTCTCATGGGGCCATAAAACTGAATATTCCAAATATATATTCTGATTTCATAAAACATATAATAGACAGAATTTGTAGCGGATATGGTCCTGCAGGAAAGTACTGTTGAAAACCTCCATATGTTAATGTTGTCATGTTTGCAACAAACACTTTACAAGATATCTCAGGTGATATATTATATCCAGACCTTTGTTTCCCATTAAAAGAAAGGGAGTCAAAATGCTTAGGTAAAGCTGGCATATTGTATCCGCATTCTAAAAGAACGAACGTACGTACCACGCTCCATTTATATATTTCTGTAGTAGACAGGTAACAGTCAAAAGTCAATGGCTCTCTAATCTTCTTCTTCTGACTCAAATATCCACTTAGCAGCTGGCCGCCTCGATCTAGTGTCCGTCACTGTAAGGTGAAGAGACCAAGAAATGTGGGCAATCTAGTATAGGAAGATCATTCTATCCAACAAGATTTCCCATTATAGGAGTACTATCGTCATATTTACGGTTTAGCACAAATGCAATTAATTGAGCTAGCATTAATTAAATCGAACACTTCAAATTAATATAAATAGATTAGCTAGATCATCTTTATCAAGTATATAATATAAGAAACGTCAAGCCCGGCATGGGGCCCCCACCAAGGACTATTAGTACCCTAAGATCATGCATCCATACACAAAATTCATTTTGTTTTGCTTAATAATTTCTAGCTATTTGACTAGAGCTAGCTAGTACTATTTCAGTACTATTAGTAGATCCAAACATGAATATTCTTCTAACTTTCCTTTTCTTTTTGAGCTTCTTTCACATATAACTAACCTTTTACCCCCAATATATATATATATATATAATGCGTTTGCAATCAACCAACAAATAACCAACATATAATATATGTGTGTGTGGGGCATGTAAGAAGGCAATCAAAGTTCAACTGATCAATCTCAGGTTCAAATTGTGGAATAAGTGTGCATGAGCTTTTAGATAGAGCAATGGATCTGTAATGTGATTGGTCATTGGTGGTACCCATCTTTATCAGATTTTGAAGGGATTTGACATCAGACTGACCGGTAAAATGACAAGAGGACATGAGTACTCTATGTCACTCATGGGGTGGGAAGTGAGAAAGATGTTGGTTGTTCACTTGTTTTAATTCTTTCCCTACATTACTGTCTGAGGCTTAATTAAATTATATATATATATGTGGGGCTGGGATTTTATAACTTATACATGAGTAGTACTGCTGATGATCATGATAAACGTACACCAAGGATTGAAGATGTGACCGACCACTAATTGATCATACAGTTCCATAATTTCCACCCTAACAACCATTTTGATGATGGTGTGAAATCCCAGCAGCTCCCATCTTAGACATAATAGAAAAGGTGATTGAGATCATGCGATTTTTCAACAAGATTATCAAAAGTGGGTGTATTATTTGTCACAGGAGGAATGATACTTTAGTGATTAATTGGTGAATTATCTAGATCGATGCACATGCATATATGGTCCCATATAACTGTGACAAGAAAGAGATAATCAGCTAGCTAGCTAGCTGTAGTACTACAACTGGTTGTTCTAAATATAATATTGTGAGTTTCGCGTCGAGCTGCAGATTGATGATCTCTTTTCTCAGAAAGCTAGCTAGGTTGTTATAAAAGTCTTGGTAAAATCATTTTGTACTACTTACGCGCATTAAATAGCTGTAACATTGAATATTCCAGCATTGTTTTAGAGAGTTCCAAGTTAATATTCTTAAAGGATATGTTGACTTTTTGACAATTAGATTTAGATCATCATGATTAACGTACTACAACGTCCGAAAAGAAAACAGATAAATAATTAATCATTCCCACCTCATATATAAATTAACTAGATCGAACAACGACGAGGTTTGAAAACAAGTTTAAAGTCATTGAGGCAGATATAATATAAAGTGTGCTGCAGCCACGGTAAACTACGCATGCACAAAACCATCTATATAGAGCTTGTAGTTTTATAATGTCTTTGCGTTTATGGCATGCGTCGTGTGTTTTTTTTCTTTTCTTAAAAGAGAAATAATTATATATATTCTTGAAATCAAACCAATAATAATTACCTGAAGAAAGAAGCTAAGGCGCTGGAATCTATGTGTATATATATAGATTAAGTAAGATGAGAAAAGGATGATCAATTAATGGTGGCTGTAGTAACTTTTATGGACAAGGTGTGTGCTAGCTTGAGCTCCTATTCAAACTGGCCGGTGCGTAGTCCAAATTAATTCATTCCTCATGTGGTTGTGAATCCTTCCAAGGAATCTCTGGAAAACATGTGCAAAAAAGCTTCTTGCTTCCATTACAATTTAATAAACCCTGATCTAATATCTGTGATGTGGACGCAGCAGTATCGCAACCCTTCCAACGCGTTCATCTGATCATAGGTCATATATATATATATATATATATGATGAAGAAAGTGACTTGGTACTAACAATATTTGGAAAGCTTCCTATCAACATCGATCCGCCTGCATATATATAGCAGCTAGCTTAAAATCTTAATTTCTCCATATATCGGACTTAGTAAAGAAAAATGTTATTATACTTATAAGTTTTATTTACATGCTGACGTATCAATTATTGATATATACGTTGAGGATCATTACAAAATTTGAAATTCAAAATTTAATTAAAAAAAAAAAACTGATAAGATGAGTTTTATATGTAAAATTGTAAATAAAACTATAAGTTATACACTACTACTACCATTTAGGAAATGGCCCGCGGGTATGAGCTAGCATGATATATATATTTTGGCCTCAATTAGTACGTACGTTCCTTGCAATATCAATCGCGCGAGATCAAGATGAAAGAAACATGCAAACACACGTACATTTGTTATAAGTACAAGTCATAGGTTTTTTTATAATTAGTACCGTCGAGTCATAGAAAATACAGAGTATTACTGTATTATCTAGGGCCGGTAATGGGTTTTTGTATCAAGGAGCTAGCTCTATAATTTTCAACAATTAGCACTTTTAACATGAGGCAAAATCTGGTAAATATAGTACAGGCAGGCATACTCATGATCCCCAGCTCATGCATGCATGCATATATGCCCGGCCAGCATCCAGATTATAAATCGAACCACGTACAATATGCTAGAAGCAGTATTAATACTGTAGAAATTAGTGAGAAAACTCTCACGAATATATATAAATACAGTATTATAATTCTGTAGTCTAATAACAGCCCATATATATTTTTGTGAGGGGGTAAAGGCAAGTGCTCATGAACTTCCGGCCGGGGAAACTTTTCATATAACTTGAAAGAAAGACAAGACGAACGTCATGCAATAGATCATCAGCAACAATAACAGGCCAGTATTACAAAAGAAATTAACGTATAAAGACTAGATACCCATGCGTTAATATAATTCGATCGGTGACAATACATCATGATTAATTGATATCTTGATCACATGAAGAAGATTCTGTAATCTAATGCATGCATGTATATGATTGTTCCGAAGAGGAAGTACTGGATGTGTTTCATTTGTTTTAGAAAATGACAAAACGAAAAAAAAAAAAAAATGATCCGATCGAGTAGCCGGCATGTACTGTGTGGCATGCCTGATATCTTCAGTACCACAATACTGTTCAAGCTATAACAAGATTGATGGCCATTTTTCCTATCACTGTACATTCTTTCCATTTTATTTGAGTCACGTCACTCCAACTATATATTGTGCTTTGAGCTTTATAAAAAGAGCATGGTGCTATACCACGTAGAGATATATAAATATATGCAAGCAGCATTAATTTGTCGTATATAAAAAGTGAAACCCCTGATCCACCTCCAGCCCCTTATAAAAATCCTCTCACTCGTTTCTAACACTCACTTTGCTCTCTCCCTCTCTCTCTCTCTCTCTCTCTGCGTGCATGTTTGTGCTTGTGCGTGTATGCTGTGTGGTAAGCAAAAGGATCAGATCCCACCATCAAAAAAACCTGACCTAGCCTCTACATATCTAGTCTCCATATTGCTCAGCACTCAAAACACAAGACTAGGCCAAAAGAAACAAAGATGGTTGCAGCGGAGACACCCGAAAAGTACCCGACAATGCCAGAGGTACAAAATCTTTACGATTCCTACAAAATGTTGTAATCAACTTAATACACAATATCTCTCCTCGACACAATTTTCTGCATTTCTGTTTTATGATTTTATCTTCAGCAGGTGGTGGAGGAGCTAAAGAGAATGGCAGGTATAGGCTTCCCCCTAGCAGCCGTGAGCATTGTCGGCTATCTCAAAAACATGATCTTAGTCATGTGCATGGGAAGGCTGGGAAGCCTCGAGCTAGCAGGCGGAGCTTTAGCCATTGGTTTCACCAATATCACTGGCTACTCAGTGCTGTCAGGGCTGGCTATGGGCATGGAGCCCCTTTGTAGCCAGGCCTTTGGTTCACGAAACTTCTCCATTCTTTCTCTGACTTTGCAAAGAACAATTTTTATGTTACTTCTTGTTTCATTCTCCATCGGACTACTCTGGGTTAACCTCGAACCTCTTATGCTTAGCCTCCACCAAAACCCAGACATAACACGAGTTGCAAGCCTATATTGCCGCTTTTCTGTCCCGGATCTCATTGCCAATAGCCTTCTTCAACCTCTTCGGATCTATCTCCGTAGTAAAGGAACAACGTGGCCTTTGATGTGGTGCAACTTGTTAGGACTTATTCTGCACATTCCCATCACCATCTTCTTGACCTTCACTCTTAGTCTAGGGGTTAAAGGAATAGCAGTTTCCACTTTCGTAACCAACTTCAGCATCCTCTTCTTCCTAATGTGCTACATGGCCTACAGTACTCGCAGTAGTACCCCTGATCAGGAGCCTTTGTATGTGCAGCTCTCGAAGGATCCTTTGCCACTTTCTTCTTCTCGAGCTGAGGAATGGGGAATGCTGCTTCGATTTGCAATACCAAGCTGTCTAGCTGTTTGTTTAGAGTGGTGGTGGTACGAGTTCATGACCATTCTAGCTGGTTATCTTCATAATCCTCAGGTGACACTTTCAACATCGGCCATAGTAATACAAACCACCTCTCTCATGTATGCAATACCAGCAGCACTCAGCGCATCGGTCTCGACCCGCGTAGGCAACGAGCTTGGAGCAAGCCGGCCAGAGAGGGCCCGTTTGGCAACAATGGTGGCCATAGGGTTGGCCCTTCTGAGTTCTTTAGTGGGTTTATCTTGGACCACTCTAGGGAAAGAAGCATGGGGAAGAGTGTTCACAAAGGACAGTGAGGTTCTAGAGCTAACTGTGACTGTTTTACCGATAATTGGACTGTGTGAGTTAGCAAATTGTCCACAAACCACAAGTTGTGGCATTCTGAGAGGAAGTGCGAGGCCAGGAATCGGGGCCGGGATAAACTTTTACGCCTTCTACTTGGTGGGTGCACCACTGGCCATAGTTTTAGCCTTTGTTTGGAAGCTAGGGTTTGTGGGTCTTTGTTATGGGCTTTTAGCAGCTCAAATTGCATGTGCGGTCTCCATCTTATCAGTGGTATACAACACAGATTGGGAGAGAGAATCCTTGAAAGCCAAAAACTTGGTGGGAAAGAGCGACCAACCAGCAGCACTAAAGTGTGAAGAAGATCATCTAATTGGGTTTTGTTAAAGACATTAATGATCGATTTTGAAAAAGTGATCAAGACAGAGTAACGTACGTACTTTTGTTGAAGGATGATCATCACAGACGACACCATTCGAATTAACAGGAACAAATTCCAACTACACTTTATTAATTCCATCAAGTCACATGACTAGTATTAAATGTACGTACGAGTTTCCTTAATTTGCTTCTAGCTAGTGACCTTTCTCTTACCAAACTCCATGATTAATTAGTACCCAACATTTAAAGTTTGATTGTAAAATGACGGTTCTCGTTTGGATCTCCTTTTGTAATATTGCAAAATATGGCAATGTAGCCTCTTTTTCCTGCAACTACGTACAGTACTACGACTGATCCTAAGCATTAGCTATCTAGCTAGCTAGGTTGACTCATTGTCCACTTAGCATATGTAACAGCCTTTTCTTCCCACTCCTTTGCATAACAATATATATATATATTTATTTATTTATAAGTAAACATAACAATATCATCATGTCTAACCTAACGTCGTAAGATGCATATCATGTTTTACCCTTGAGTATGATCTTGTCTACACACGAGAATGCATGTGAGTGAAAGTCGTACGTATATTATATCCAATATTTTAAATATGACGTACATGATATATATGGATCCAATCGATATCTGCTGGGATAATAAAGATGGCCAATGTGAATTTGCTGCACCACGTACATCATGATATATATAATCAAAATCCAATATGATAATTATGATGAATGCATGCCCTAGCTAGCTATTCACTGAGGAAAAAAAAAGTAAGCGAGCTATATAATATTCTCGAAGAAAAACAGCAAAGCTGGGAGAGAGATAAAATTGGACCAATTAAACACTGGAGACTAGTATGTTATACTCATCGGTGAAGTAACAGTGGTGGCCAAATTTAGAAGAGTTTGAGTTGAAAAGTAAGGCGGTGTGATGTTTGTCGGCATTAGAAGAACGTACATGGATGCGACGACAAGTGAGATTCATACGTGGCCTGGGTTGCGCATGAAGCTCACTCGCTTATCCTATTCTGACACTACTGCTCATCTTGACCTTTAGATTGGAGGCCTTTGAGTTCAATAGTGATCAAGTGCGTGCAGCTCATGAGAGATACAGCAAAAGTGGTACATCGGCCTTCGTCTTCTCTATATATTGTCGAAAGACCGTGAAAAAAAAAAGAAAAAAACTAGAAAGAATGGTTCCAATATATTCCTATAGATCGTGAAGGGGCTACATAAGAGAGGGAGAGGAGGAGAGAGGTGCCAAAACACACCTACTTCGACCTTGCTTGGATGTATTCCAAAGGAGGGTTGATCTGATCAGGCCATGCAGAGAGACTCCGGAGAGGAAAAAAATGGTTACATTTGCATCTATTTTTTTTTTGAATGAAACATACTCATTTCATTAATAAACCGAAGTTACAAATGTGACTTATCAATCTAAGCCAACTAACGCAACAGCTCTAGGGCTTCCCCACACACAAATATATTTGCGGCGGACATTGTCTTAACTTCTAAACAAACTCTCTCATAATAGAGAAAGCGCTCTGTAAAAACAGAACTTAAAAGTTCTCTCTATCCTCCCAGAAAAGAAGAGTACGGGACACTGCTATGAACATCAAATCCAAAGCCTATTCCTATTTTATTAGAACTAAACTAACAAACAACTACAAATAACCACATTAACAACTACAAGACCACAAGCTCTGGTGAGACCCCAGACGTCACACCCACCGCAAGCATCGTCATCTCGAGCTCTGGTGGAATGAGCACCCAGCGTACATACAGACCACAACAGCCCGACCGTATAACCACCGGCCGTAGCATCGCCCAACACTCTCGAAAGCCTTGCCCCGGATTACGTCCGATCTAAAGGCCCAATCCTCACTCGGGTCAACAAAAGCAACACCAACATCAGAAACAAGACAACTACAAAACACTGAAATGGACAACAACAAAGAAACGAAACAAAAAAACAGTACAAAAAATACAAAAACGAATGAACAGTACATAATGGTCGGCATTGTTTCGTGCAGAACTGTTCACGCTGGGAGGAAACCCGACGGTCAGACTTGGAAGACCCGGAGTCAGAGGTTCCACAGCAACCGAGCATGGTGTCGGGAGAGGGTTCCTCGGTGGCGCGTGAAGGCCACGCGCCAACGCTGTCCGAAATTTCATCCCGCGCGTGCGGGCTACGCGCCACTCCGATGGACGCCAGATTTGGAGGTCTTGAAGATCGGCGACTGGACATCATACCGGTGGGGAGCGTGTAAAGAAGTGGTGGCCGGAAAGATTCGAACAACGATCCTCCCTTATTCGGCCTAAAAACACAAAATGAAATAAAAACACTACACAGAAGTTAACTAGACAGAGAAAAGGGAGAGGGCATGGAGAGGGGGCAAGGAGCCGGAGCTCCCACCCCCTTTCAACAGATCTGGGGTTTGGACGAGCTAGGGGGTTTTTCGTTCAGAAAGGAAAAGTGAGAATCAACCCATCACAACTTTGTTTTTGTTTTCACATGGAGCGAGCGGCAGCATTAATGTACATTTGCATCTATTTGATTGCTTGTTGCAGGTCTCTTTTTTATATTAAAAATATATATATATATATATATATGAATGAGTAATTCTATATCTAATATATTTTCACGGCACATTTTATAATAATATTATAAGATGATAATTTTTTTATAAAATATTTTATAAAAATATTACTCATTTAAAATATAATTGCATAAAGTGTTAAAAAAATTATTGTGTAAATCATTTTCGACGAAATTTATAGTTGAGATAGCTGGCCTTCGTGATATGAAATTTATCGTTCAGCTATTCTTCTTGACGTGACACATGATGGTGTTACATAGTTTATTAAAAAAAATTAAAAATACAAAGACAGAAGAGATAGAAAGAATCTAGAGGTTAGTCTTCATCTTTTTGTATTTTTGAGCATCATTTTGATTTGAATAATTTTTTTTTATATTTTTTTAATAAACCATTTTGATTACCAGCTTTGCTACTCAATTTCTTATGTATCACATGCTAAACTTTTTTTTTATTCATATTAAACTAATTAAATTCTTTTATTTATTATCCATACATTATATATTTATTAAAAAAAAAATTAAAAAAATCATATAGTGTGGTCATATGTGGCGTAGGGCGAATGATGTGTAACAGTGTGAGTAAAATTTTTCTATATCAAAACTTTCTTGAGTTCTCGTTGATCGATCTTATTCAAGTTATATTTTACTTTTTTTCTTTAAATAAATAGTCCAATACTGTTTTGAGAGGCCTATATGTATTATTAATAGAGAAATGATACTTGTAGTCGTGAATATATAAGCACTATATAATCGTTTTGAAAAAAATGAATAAATATGAGATTCACATGAAAAGAAATTAATTTTTTAATAGTGAATCTCACTCTTTTTCAAAATGACTACATGACTTTTATACATTTCACGATTGTATGTAACATTACTCTTTATAATATATCTCAGCACAGAGGACCATAAAAAAAAAATCTGTATTTTTGTCTATAAATATATATATATATATATATAAAAAAAAAAAACTCGCCGGAGATCATCTATGGGATAATATAGACGTACGCCGATCATAACTATATATCCTTGATAGCAATCTATAGACGTACCAGATGGGATAATTAAGTAACCTCTCAAAAGCATCCGTGTAATTATTTTTAGTGGCTATCTTCGTTTCTCTGTTTCCCACAGTTTTTTCTCTACCCACAGCCCGCCATCGCAGCATCTCTGCCCAGGGGTGGAGCTTCGTCTCCTCTGCCCTCCGCTCCTCCAGCCCTTGTTTATTGGTTTATTTTCGATTTTCTTTTAAATATTTCAACGATAGTACCAAGATGATCCGATCTGCTGCTTGTTGGCCATATTCAACCGCCACGCGCCCCTCCAACAAACTTTCCAACTGTCGATTTGTCGAACGGTGAAAAAAATCTGTCCAAACAAGTGACGCGTGTGGCTCACATGCAGCTTACAGTGCGCATGGATCTCACACGCCACTACACCATAGGGAGTTTCTTGCCACCAAGTGCGGCACCATTAGGGTCAGCGGCTTTGGATCTTTTAAATCCACATGCTCATTTTTTCCACAGTGTGGCGCATGTCTCACACGCACCACCATTGTCGATGGTGGTCCTTCGCTAGTATATTGGATCATCTTCAAGTTGCTATTCTCTTATGTTTCTATTTTTTCTAACAAACGATCAAAACGGTGTGGTTGTAATAGTCTCTTACAGTTGGACCAAATCAACAAAATGCAGCGCACCTCTCTCGACTGTGTCTTTTTAGTCGTAAGTTTATAGTCTATTTATCAGACTATGTTAAAACTGCTTTAAAGTGACTTCTTTTGTGAGTATGGGCTAAAGTCAAACTTTTGACTTAATAACTTATTTTTTTATTTTTATTTTCAGTGCTTCTTTTGTCGCGTTTCGAATGATTAATTTATCTACTCAATGTTTAAACTTCTACCTAAAATAAAAAATAAAAAATGTGTAACCTCTCAAAAACCAGATCAGAAAGTCAAGTCTTATCTACTTTCAAAGTCAACGTACAAATCAAGTAAATATCAACTTCATGATTGAACTAGCTAACTGGGGACCAAATCAATTTTAGACCACAGAATTCTTCAATGAACAGTACACAGATATGACATATATAGCTAGGACGGTCCTTGTAAATCTGACGAGGATTAGGGACTTTCTACGATCAATTAGGTAGGTAGGTCAGGCTAATTGAGATTTATGACTAAACATCATCAGGCTAGTTAATAATAATTTAAAAAATCTTCGTAACTCCTAACATTTTATATTTTATATTTTTTTATTTTTTATTTCTTTTTATTAAATATTTATTATATAAATAATGAATAAAAAATTTGAAATAATTTAAAAAGAAAAAATTCAAAAAATATTTAAAAAATATTAAAATTTTAAAAAATATAAAATATAAAGTGTGATAAAAATTATGTAACAAAATTTATAATAATTATCCATGAGAAAATATATATATATATATATATCATGTGAGTGCTAGCTAGCTAGGTAGCTCTAGCTAATAATCATGCTAATTAGAAATTCGATCGGCTATGTTTTCAAAAGATGGATTTCCTATTGAAGTCAAGAAGAAATCATTAGCAGAATTTGTATGGTCCCACTTTAAGATGTAATATTTTGTCTCGATGGTGCCAAGTCATGTTTCAACTTGCTAAAAAATATCTCATATTTGCCCTACCTCTTATTTTGATCACGTCCTTGTCGGTATTTAAAATAAGAGATACATAGATAGATAAAATAAATTTTAAAAAATTTTTATTCATCATTTTTACATGCAGTCATTGCATCCCCACATTTTTTTTATTTTTTTTTCTTATAAAATTTATGATATATGGATAATAAATAGAATAATCAATTAATTTTAAAAAAATAAAACAAAATAAAAAATACGATATGTGGTATATAGTGCATGAGAATGCTGAATTAATAGCAAAACTCTAAATGTTATAATATTCATTAAGCATTCAATGTTACTCAAATAACAATAATCTTTTTCCATTCTAGACAATCTAGCTATCAATCAATTCTCAAATTTAAAAATAATAAATTTAAGAGTCCATGCAAATTCTCACGTCAATGCAATGGAACACCAATATACCATATATTATTTTCGTTTAGGGAAGAAAATGCAATTAAGTAAGAATGATGCGCATGCTATAACAATTATTAATAGTGATCCTGTGAGCCATTGGCCTCGATGGATCTTAATTATCAAGATATTTAAGAAGAAGCTAATTTTAACTTTTAAGAGATAGGTTCGGTTTTGGATACAACAAAATTCATCTCAATTCATCTTATTTAATTATTATAATTTTTTTAATTTTTATATAAAAATAAAAAATAATTTAAATTTTTTAAATTTTAAAATAATAATAATATATATTCTAATAATATTTTATTTAATTTTTAATTTTTATCTTCACTCACTATCTAAATCTCTCTTAATCTCATGCCGATCGAACGTGATTTTAGACAAAATGAAAAGGTACTACAAAAAATAGAAAGAAAAAAAACCCTATATATAACCTCTATATAGGACCTTCATGTACTATAATATTGCACTAGTCTCACGTCAAAAGAAAGCAAAAGCCTTCTACCAAATTTAAAGAAGAAAAAGAAACAGAAAGCAATAGCACCTCATGCATCATGAGCTTAATCGACAATTTAACTTCAAAACCGAGAAAGATGAGTAGTCTAATGCATGCCAAATTATTGAAATGGCTTTTAAGAGAAAATTTTCAAGATGATTTCTACTTTGAGAAATGATACTTGCAGTTGTGAGTGTGCAAGCACTGTGCAATCGTTTTGAAAAAAATAAATAAATATAAGATCCACATGAAAAGAAATTAATTTTTTAACAATAGACCATATTCTTTTTCAAAGCGACTACACGGCATTTGCGCATTCTACAACTGTATGTAGTATTACTCTTTATATTTTTCTACGCCTAACTAGAGAAATTTTATAATATTATTGCACATGTGAGGCTAATGCAATATCCATTAATGGATCCCATCTATTATAGGATCCACGTGCTAAAGGGATCCTTTTGTTGGATTAATTTTTAGTTTTAGGGCAACCCTTACACACACACATACATACATATATATATATATATATATATATACATACATATATACATATATATATATACAGAGCAATACTATATACAGTCTCCAAATGAGGATTGTAATGCAAGTTTAAGCAATTTTATTTTTAAAATTTTTTAAAATTACAAAAATATCCCTCTTAAAATTATGTTTTTTCTCATTTAATAAAGAGCCTGCACATACAGTTCCCACTTGGGAACTGCAAATATAATTTCTCATATATATATATACACACTAGGTAGACTCAACTTGCAAGACATGACATGTGCTCTATTGAAAGTGTTGTATTTTTTATATAGGAAAATATGAAGTTCTAGATACATATCATATATGAACCCTAGTGGACTTAAGAAATCCATGTAATATAATCTTGAATATGAACTAATTTCTACTTGTATAGATAAAAAAATGTTAGACATGTTTAGTTGATGATATATTAAAACCTGTAGAGGATGTGTGATACAAAGTGCTACAAGGAGAAATCTGGTTGTAATGAATTTTTAATGACGTCATTAATTCTCTATCTTAACAGTAAATATGTGGAAGAGTCGGCCATCATAAGCACGTACATGGAGTATTTAAGATTTTAATATTTGCAATTAATAGCAACCCAACCAATAGAAAATAGTATTAATTAAAAGATGATAGTAAACAACACAAAGTCACAAACAAAAAGGTAATAACAAATTAATAGTCTGTATATGCATGTTAGAGCTTTTTAAGGCAAATCATAGTCAAGCAATCCAACAAAGAAAAATGAGACAAATACGAAACATGGCATAAAGCAGCACACAACTCCCAAAACAATGGAAAAATATACCATTTTCAGCTTCAAGAAAAAAGTTTGTTCAGATTTACAGTAGAGAGTTATTCTATATATCAGCCTACACTCTCCACACATCATGTATTCAAATTTTTTTTTTTTAACTCAATACATTAAGTATGTTGAGAGTGTTATAAATAATAGGCCGATGTAAATATTTTTTCTACAGTAGATCCCAACCAAGACGATAATTGACCAGTGAAGTTGAATATGCATGTATGACATTAAATTCAAAATAATAATAATAATAATTTTAATAAATATATGAACTATTTAAATTGGATAAGATTTATGATCTAACACGTAGATGTCTGTGTACTTTTTAGTTTACAAAATTGTGTGTAACTTACAATAACAATATAAAATAAAAAATAAAATAAAATAACTGAAAAATGAGCAAACAAAGTAAAATTACTCAAAAAATTCCCATAGAGCAAGTTGTAAGCCCAATTAGCTGAAAAGAGGGGGGAAAAAACCCCCCCAAAAATTCATAAAAGCACCTAGCGCGCAACACACCAACAAAAGAAAAAAAAAGTCAAAGATGGTATTTTCTCACTTCAAACAAAATGTACTATTCTAATTAAGAAAGTATTTTTAATAATGTTCTAAATTTATTTTATTTTTTAAAAATATTAAAAAATATTAAAAAACCTATATAAAAAATTACTTAAAAAAACACATAAAAATATATGAAAACACATGCTATAGCTCCAACTGGAGCCCCCAGCGGGAGCTGTAACATCGTCCTTTATATATATATATATAACTTTGATCTCAGCAAATATTGATAATAATAATAATAATAATAATAATAATAATAATAATAATAATAATAATAATAATATTACGTACAAATCTTAAGATTCTGTAGGAAACTTGTATATTTAATGCTTATGTAAAACATTATCTTGATAACAATGATAATAAAAGACGGGACGTAATATTCTTAAATTTTAAGTTCTATAATGCAAGTTAAGAAAAAAATTGAGTCAAAATCTCTAATTTCAATAATTCTTTTTATTTTTTTATTTTTTGGTGAAACAAGAAACTTCATTCATTATGAAGAAACAAAGTGTAATACAATACAGAAAAACAAACAAACTTAACAAATACATTAACCCCGTAGGCTAGTTTCAACTTCAATTTCCAAACTGGCTTGAATAAATCAGGAGGATGAAACCACCATTGAATAGTATTCTTCACCACCCTTGCCTGGCCAATTTATGTGATGTCCCATTTCCCTGCCGTCCAACATGTAAAACATCAAAAGATTGAAAATAAGATAACAACAGCTAAATCTCCCTAATAATAGAGTTGTAACTAAACTCTTCAATAGATGTTGATTGAATGGCTTCAATTACAATAAGTGAATCTCCTTCCAAGATCAGGTGGAGAATTCCCAAGTGAGAAATAAACTGTAAGGCCCTTAAGGCTGCAATAGCCTCAATATCTTCTACCAACAGAATACCTTCTTCCATTCTAAACATGGCCATAATCATACTTCCCTTGTCATCCCTCAAAACAACACCTACTCCAGACTTTAATTCCTGATTAAAAATAGCTCCAACAAAGTTTAACTTCAACTGCCCACTTGGTGGAAGTTGCCAACACAACAAAGTTTGAGGCTGCACCACTTTCATGCATTGCCGAGCCAACAAAAAAAGTCAACATACGATAAACAGCCCTTCACAACATCACAGACTGTGTCTACTGATTTCTGAAAAATGTTTAAATTCCTAAACTTCCAAATTCTCCAAGAAACAATCAGCAAAGCAGGAAATAGAACTTCGATCATGAAGATCCAAAACTGCCTCAACCAAACTGTCAATCCGAGAATAAGATTGCAGAAGATAAAGGTGTTTTTCAAAATATTTCCCCCACACACTTGATCTGCAAGGGCATTTACAAAGTGTATGATAGACATCCTCAGTAGATACATGGCATAACTCACACATAGCAGAATCTATTATTCGACGATAATGCAACTGATTTTTTGTGGGTAAGCCATTAGCACATGCTTTCCACAAAATTTTTTTAACTTTATTAGGAAGATTCAGATGCCAAATATTCTTCCAAAAAGCAGTATTCAAGCCTACATAAGAACTACTTTCAACAGCAACAGCACTTCTCAACTGAAGCACTAAATGGTAGGCTGACCACACACTAAACTGGCCACTTTGCGTGCATCCCCACACCATTTTATCAACAGTCCAATGAGAAAATAATGGAATTTTAAGAATCTCCAAAGGTTCAAAAGGTTAGTGGAGAATTTACTAATACAAATCTGTAGGAAATTTGAGAATTTTGGGTTATTGGACTCTATTTTAACCTTGAGTTTTAAAGTAGTGTGAAAAGTCACAAAGAATCAGTCTCAATGTGGCATATTTATAAGAGAGATGATATTGTAGTCCTGGAGAATTTACCCACCCTTTTGAAAAGAGTGGATAAATCTAGGATCCGCATTAAAAAATTATTTTTTTAATAGTTTTTCCAAAGGGAGTACGTGGGGACTGCACACTCCATGACTATACGTAACATTACTTAATTTATAATGTTAAATAATCAATGCCTTTCACTAAAAATTTATGTGGCATATTTAAGAAATTGTCGGGTTTCTTGATTGATTATTTGGAAAAAATATAAAGTCAACTTTGCAATGATGCAGGCTGTTATTGATGATGGTTTAATTGCCCCTTGGTCAATCTGCTTCAAAATGTAGAGTTCGATATAAAAAAAGATGCTGCATGGGCAATTTCAAATGCTACTTCGAGGGTACCCATGATCAAATTAAGTATGATCTTGTACCTTCTTCTTTTGATCGCCTTTAATTTTATCTATTAAAATGTAGAAATTATGACTAATCATTTCTTTCGTGATGATAGGTTCCTGATGAGTCAGAGGTGTATAAATAGATTGTGTGATCTGAGTGATGGATCACGTTTTGTATAAAAAAAAAAAAAGTGGTAGACACGTGTCAACGTGTGCCACGAGTCGGCCGTAAACAGAGGCCAATCTTTGTTAAGCTACTAGGTTCTTCGAGTGAAGATGTGATGGAGCAGGTATATTTGGAGTGGAATGAATTTTACCCTATTTTTGGAAGTATTGTTTAAAATAAAAATGAAATGATTTTATCCCAGCCCTTTCTGTACCTTTATACTGAAATTGTAGGCTGTGTGGGCATTGGGAAATGTTGCCAGGGATTCTCCTAGATGTCGTGATCTTGTACTTGGCCATGGAGCCTTGCTTCCATTGCTGGGACAGTTGAATGAGCATGCAAAGCTTTCGATGCTGAGAAATTCACATGGACGCTGTGTAACTTCTACAGTGGCAAGCCACAGCCTCCCTTTGATCAGGTTTTTGTCCGGTTTATTTATTTGACTCCAAGGATAGCCTCTTAGCTCTCATATTTTGGCACTTTATAACCTTTGACTTTGATGGGCAGGTGAAGCCAGCACTTCATGCTCTTAAGCGTCTCATCCATTCAAATGATGAAGAAGTCCTGATAGATGCTTGCTGGGCTCTCTCATATTTTTCCGATGGTACAAATGACAAAATCCAAGATGTGATTGAAGCAGATGTTTGTGCCCGACTTATTAAGCTCCTCCTGTGAGTATATCACCTTTCCTTGATCTACGTGTTTCATCATATTTTCAATTGTATGCAATGTATGATAACCATTCTGAAGCATATGAATATTGTTTCTAGACATCCTTCTCCTTTAGTGCCCATCCCTGCCCTTCACACAGTTGGAAATATTGTGACAGGAGATGATCTTCAGACTCAAGTAAGAGCTTTTTTATCCTGTTCCTTAACGGTAAACATTTGTGCCTGTAGAGTCCCCATGTATAGTTGGGCTATGTCTATTCCCATTTATGATTAACTTATTATTTACTAATAAAAAATAAAATTTGTGCATGTAGTATCATTTGTATATAGCATTTTTCATTTTTGAATTTTGTGAAATATGGATTACCACGTTTCACTATGCTTAATTTACATGGATTACCACGTTTCACTATACTTAATTTAATAGCACCACTAATAAGGATGGTACAAAACAAATAAAAGTTATTGTTAGTTTAGTATTATTTTTTTCAATAATATATATATATATATATATGCTTAGAAAATAGAACATTATTTTGCTTAGAAAAAGGTTGTCGGTTGTACAGATATCACAATAACTCATATTTTTTATCAGCAACTCCTATTTTAAAATGTATAATGTAGAAAATGATATCTTCTTACCTTATTTACATAAATATATAGCTTTATGTGGAGATTTTGCATGATGAACGTTGTTTCTAAATATGGATTTTATATTTTTTGTGATTTTGTGCAAGTTTTACTAGCAAATAACTTCTCAGCCATGTGTTTTTGGACAATGAGATGGACAATTTACTAATATAAATCTGTAGGAAATTTGAGTATTTTGGATTATTGGACTCTATTTTAACCGTGAGTTTTTAAGTGGTGTGAAAAGTCACAAAGTATCAGTCTCAATGTGTCGTATTTATAAGAGAGATGATATTTGTGGTTCTGAAAAATTTACCCACCCTTTTGAAAAGAGTGGATAAATCTAGAATCCGCATTAAAAAATTATTTTTTTAATGGCTTTTCCAAAGGGAGTACTTGGGGATTGCACATTCCACAACTATATGTAGTATTACCTTATTTAGATCACGACTGCACCTATCGCACTTTGAATATGTTAGTGGACAATTTACTAATATAAACCTGTAGGAAATTTGAGTATTTTGGGTTATTGGACTCTAATTTAACCGTGACTTTTTAAGTGGTGTGAAAAGTCACAAAGTATCAGTCTCAATGTGGCATATTTATAAGAGAGATGATATTTGTAGTCTTGGAGAATTCACTCATCCTTTTGAAAAGAGTGGATAAATCTAGGATCCGCATTAAAAAATTATTTTTTTAATGGCTTTTCCAAAGGGAGTACTTGGGGACTGCACATTCCACGACTATATGTAGTATTACCTTATTTATAATGTTAAATAATCAATGTCTTTCTTTCTCTAAAATTTATGTAGCATATTTAAGAAATTGTCGGGTTTCTTGATTGATTATTTGGAAATAATGTAAAGTCAACTTTGCAATGATTCTGGTTTAATTGCCCCTTGGTCAATCTGCTTTAAAATGCAGAGTTCGATATAAAAAAAGAGGCTGCATGGGCAATTTCAAATGCTATTTCGAGGGTACCCATGATCAAATTAAGTATGATCTTGTACCTTCTTCTTTTGCTCCCCTTTAATTTTATATGTTAATAGGTAGAAATTATGACTAATCTTTTCTTTCGTGATGATAGGTTCCTGGTGAGTCAGAGGTGTATAAATAGATTGTGTGATCTGAGTGATGGATCATGTTTTGCATAAAAAGAAAAAGAAAAGAAAAGAAAAGAAGAAGAGGTAGACACGTGTCAATGTGTGCCACGAGTCGGCCATAAACAGGGGCCAATCTTTCTTAACCTACTGAGTTCTTCGAGTGACGATGTGCGGGAGCAGGTATATTTGGAGTGGAATGAATTTTACCCTATTTTTGGAAGTATTGTTTAAAATAAAAATGAAATGATTTTATCACAGCCCTTTTTGAACCTATATACTGAAATTGTAGGCTGTGTGGGCATTGGGAAATGTTGCCGGGGATTCTCCTGGATGTCGTGATCTTGTACTTGGCCATGGAGCCTTGCTTCCATTGCGGGGATAGTTGAATGAGCATGCAAAGCTTTCAATGATGAGAAATGCCACATGGACGCTGTGTAACTTCTGCAGTGGCAAGCCATAGCCTCCCTTTGATCAGGTTTTTGACCGGTTTATTTATTTGACTCCAATGATAGCCTCTCGGCTCTCATATTTTGGCACTTTATAACCTTTGACTTTGATGGGCGAGTGAAGCCAGCACTTCCTGCTCTTGAGCGTCTCGTCCATTCAAATGATGAAGAAGTCCTGACAGATGCTTACTGGGCTCTCTCATATCTTTTTGATGGTACAAATGACAAAATCCAAGCTGTGATTGAAGCAGGTGTTTGTGCCCGACTTCTTCTGCTCCTCAAGTGACTATATAACCTTTTCTTGATCTACGTGTTTCATCAAGTTACCAATGTAACATCATGTTTTCAATTGTATGTAATGTATGATAACCATTCTGAAGTATATGAATGTTGTTTCCAGACATCCGTCTCCTTCAGTGCCCATCCCTACTCTTCGCACAGTTGGAAATATTGTGACAGGAGATGATCTTCAGACTCAAGTAAGAGCTTTTTTATAATGTTCCTTAAAGGTAAACATCTGTCTGTAGTGTCTCATGTATAGCTTGGCTATGCCTATTCCCATTTATGGTTAACTTATTGTTTACTAATAAAAAACAAAATCTGTGCTAGTAGTATCATTTGTATATAACATTTTTCATTGTTAAATTTTGTGAAACATGGATTACCACGTTTCACTATGCTTAATTTATATGGATTACCACATTTCACTATACTTAATTTAATAGCACCACTAATAAGGATGGTACAAAACAATTAAAAGTTATTGTTAGTTTAGTATTTTTTTTTCAATAATATATATATATATATATATATATATATATGCTTAGAAAATAGAACATTATTTTGCTTAGTAAAAGGTTGTCGGTTGTACAGATATCACAATAACTCCTATTTTTTATCAGCAACTCCTATTTTAAAATGTATAATGTAGAAAATGATATCTTCTTACCTTATTTACATGAATATATAGCTTTATGTGGAGATTTTGCATTATGAACGTTGTTTCTAAATATGGATTTTATATTTTTTGTGATTTTCTGCAAGTTTTAGTGGCAAATAACTTCTCAGCCAAGCGTTTTTGGACAATGAGATGGACAATTTACTAATATAAATCTGTAGGAAATTTGAGTATTTTGGATTATTGAACTCTATTTTAACCGTGAGTTTTTAAGTGGTGTGAAAAGTCACAAAGTATCAGTCTCAATGTGGCGTATTTATAAGAGAGATGATATTTGTAATTCTGAAAAATTTACCCATCCTTTTGAAAATAGTGGATAAATCTAGGATCTGCATTAAAAAATTATTTTTTTAATTATTTTTCCAAAAGGGAGTACGTGGGGATTGCACACTCCAGGACTATACGTAGCATTACTTTATTTATAATTTTAAATAATCAATGCCTTTCTCTAAAAATTTATGTGGCATATGTAAGAAATTGTCGGGTTTTTTTATTGATTACTTGGAAATAATGTAAAGTCAACTTTGCAATGATGCATGCTGTTATTGATGCTGGTTTAACTGCCCCCTTGATTAATCTGCTTCAAAATGCAGAGTTCGATATAAAAAAAAAGGCTGCATGGACAATTTCAAATGCTACTTCAGGAGGTACCCATGATCAAATTAAGTATGATCTTGTACCTTCTTCTTTTGCTCCCCTTTAATTTTATCTGTTAATAGGTAGAAATTATAACTTATCTTTTCTTTCGTGATGATAGGTTCTTGGTGAGTCAAAGGTGTATAAATACATTGTGTGATCTGAGTGATGGATCAAGTTTTGCATAAAAAAAAAAAGTGACAGACACGTGTCAACGTGTGCCATAGGTCGGCCGTAAACAGGTTCCAATCTTTGTTAAGCTACTGGGTTCTTCAAGTGAAGATGTGCAGGAGTAGGTATATTTTGAGTGGAATGAATTTTACCCTATTTTTGGAAGTATTGTTTAAAATAAAAATGAAATGATTTTATCTCAGCCCTTTCTGAACCTTTATATTGAAATTGTAGGTTGTGTGGCCATTGGGAAATGTTGCCGGGGATTCTCCTGGATGCCGTGATCTTGTACTTGACCATGGAGCCTTGCTTCCATTGCTCGGACAGTTGAATGAGCATGCAAAGCTTTTGATGATGAGAAATGCCACATGGACGCTGTGTAATTTCTACAGTGGCAAGCCACAGCCTCTCTTTGATAAGGTTTTTGTCTGGTTTATTTAGGATAGCCTGTCAGCTCCCATATTTTGACACTTTATAACCTTTGACTTTGATGGGCTGGTGAAGCCAGCACTTCCTGCTCTTGAGCGTCTCATCCATTCAAATGATGAAGAAGTCCTGACAGATGCTTGCTGGGCTCTCTCATATCTTTCCGATGGTACAAATGACAAAATCCAAGCTTTGATTGAAGCAGGTGTTTGTGCCCGACTTATTCAGCTCTTCCTATGAGTATATCACCTTTCCTTGATCTATGTGTTTCATCATGTTATCAATGTAACATCATGTTTTTAATTGTATGTAATATATGATAACCATTCTGAAACATATGAATGTTGTTTCCAGATATCTGTCTCCTTCAACTCCCATCCCTGCACTTCGCATAGTTGGAAATATTGTGACTGGAGATGATCTTCAGACTCAAGTAAGAGCTTTTTTATCCTGTTCCTTAACAGTAAACATCAGTGCCTGTAGTGTCCCCATGTATAGTTGGGCTATGTCTATTCCCATTTATGGTTAACTTATTGTTTACTAATAAAAAACAAAATTTGTGCCTGTAGTATCATTTGTATATAGCATTTTTCATTTTTGAATTTTGTGAAAATGGATTACCATGTTTCACTATGTTTAATTTACATGGATTAACATCTTTCACCATGCTTAATTTAATAGCACCACTAATAAGAATGGTAAAAAACAAATAAAAGTTATTGTTAGTTTAGTATTTTTTTTTCAATAATATATATATATATATATGCTTAGAAAATAAAACACTATTTTGCTTAGTAAAAGGTTGTCAGTTGTACAGATCTCACAATAACTCCTATTTTTTATTAGCAACTCCTATTTTAAAATGTATAATGTAGAAAATGATATCTTCTTACCTTATTTACATAAATATATAGCTTTATGTGGAGATTTGCCATGATAAACGTTGTTTCTAAATATGGATTTTATATTTTTTGTGATTTTGTGCAAGCTTTAGTGGCAAATAACTTCTCAGCCAAGTGTTTTTGGACAATGAGATGGGCACAACTGTACTCTGTTGAATATTGAACTTAGTTTTGGAAACTCCTCAACTAAATGAGTTTAAGTTACCTGTTTGCATTGTAGACCTATTTCATTCAAATATGCAGTGCAGATGCCAAGGATTTTAATAAGACAAAATGAAGGAAAACATAATCAAGTGATCGGTTGGGAGAAATCTCCTCCCCCCACCCTTCCACAAAAAAAAGTTCTCTGCACGAGTAATCTTTTTTTTTTTCCACTGTGATATTATTTGTCTATAATTTTGATGGGTAACATACTTTCTCAGTATATAATCAATCATGGTGCACTGCCATGTCTTTTGAGCCTGTTGTCCCACAATCATAAAAATAGCATCAAGAAAGAAGCATGTTGGACTATCTCAAACATTACAGCTGGAAACAAGAGCAAATACAGGTATGCTAGTAAATGTCAGCAAGTTTTTGCCAATGTTAAATTGTGTGAATTAGTTTCTACTCAAATGTTACATAATAAGGGAATTGGATACAGGTCTTCCCTTCACTTTTAGATCAGGACTGGACCTATCTCACTTTGAATATGTTAGTGGACAATTTACTAATATAAATCGGTAGGAAATTTGAGTATTTTGGGTTATTAGATTCTATTTTAAACGTGAGTTTTTAAGTGGTGTGAAAAGTCACAAAGTATCAGTCTCAATGTTGCATATTTATAAGAGAGATGATATAGAGATAATATTTGTAGTACTGGAGAATTTACCCACCATTTTGAAAAGAGTGGATAAATCTAGGATCCGCATTAAAAAATTATTTTTTTAATGGTTTTTCCAAAAGGAGTACGTGGGGACTGCACACTTCAGGGCTATACATAGCATTACCTTATTTATAATGTTAAATAATCAATGTCTTTGTCTAAAAATTTATATGGCATATTTAAGAAATTGTCGAGATTCTTGATTGATTATTTGGAAATAATGTAAAGTCAACTTTGCAATGATGCATGCTGTTATTGATGCTGGTTTAATTGCCCCTTGGTCAATCTCTTTCAAAATGCAGAGTTCGATATAAAAAAAGAGGCTGCATGGGCAATTTTAAATGCTACTTCGGGGGGTACGCATGATCAAAATAAGTATGATCTTGTACCTTATTCTTTTGCTCCCCTTTAATTTTATCTGTTAATAGGTAGAAATTATGACTAATCTTTTCTTTCGTAATGATAGGTTCCTAGTGAGTCAGAGATGTATAAATAGATTGTGTGATCTGAGTGATGGATCACGTTTTGCATTAAAAAAATAAAAAAAGGAAAGAAAAAAAAGAGGTAGACACGTGTCAACGTGTGCCACGGGTCGGCTGTAAACAGAGGCCAATCTTTTTTAAGCTACTGGGTTCTTCGAGTGACGATGTGTGGGAGCAGGTATATTTGGAGTGGAATGAATTTTACCCTATTTTTGGAAGTATTGTTTAAAAAAAAAGTAAAATGATTTTATCCCTACCCTTTCTGAACCTTTATACTGAAATTGTAGGCTGTGTGGCCATTGGGAAATGTTGTCGGGATTCTCCTGGATGCCGTGATCTTGTACTTGGCCATGGAGCCTTGCTTCCATTGCTGGGACAGTTGAATGAGCATGCAAAGCTTTCGATGTTGAGAAATGCCACATGGATGCTGTGTAACTTCTGCAGTGGCAAGCCACAGCCTCCCTTTGATCAGGTTTTTGTCCGGTTTATTTATTTGACTCCAAGGATAGCCTCTCAGCTCTCCTATTTTGGCACTTTATAACCTCTGACTTTGATGGGCAAGTGAAGCCAGCACTTCTTGCTCTCGAGCGTCTCATCTATTCAAATGATGAAGAAGTCCTGATAGATGCTTGCTAGGCTCTCTCATATCTTTTCGATGGTACAAATGATAAAATCTAAGCTGTGATTGAAGCGGGTATTTGTACCCGACTTCTTCAACTCCTCCTGTGAGTATATCACCTTTAATTGATTAACGTGTTTCATCATGTTACCAATGTAACATCATGGTTTCAATTGTATGTAATATATGATAACCATTCTGAAGCATATGAATGTTGTTTCTAGACATCCGTCTCCTTCAGTGTCCATCCCTGCCCCTCGCAAAGTTGGAAATATTGTGATAGGAGATGATCTTTAGACTCAAGTAAGAGCTTTTTTATCCTGTTTCTGAACGGTAAACATATGTGTCTATAGTGTCCACATGTATAGTTGGGCTATGCCTATTCCCATTTATGGTTAATTTATTGTTTACTAATAAAAAACAAAATCTGTGCCTGTAGTATAATTTGTATATAACATTTTTCATTGTTGAATTTTGTGAAACATGGATTACCACGTTTCACTATGCTTAATTTAATAGCACCACTAATAAGGATGGTACAAAACAAATAAAAGTTATTGTTAGTTTAGTATTTTTTTTCAATAATATATATATATATATATGCTTAGAAAATAGAACATTATTTTGCTTAGTAAAAGGTTGTCGGTTGTACATATCTCACAATAACTCCTATTTTTTATCAGCAACTCCTATTTTAAAATGTATAATGTAGAAAATGATATCTTTTTACCTTATTTACATGAATATATAGCCTTATGTGGAGATTTGGCATGATGAACGTTGTTTCTAAATATGAAGTTTATATTTTTTGTGATTTTGTGCAAGTTTTAGTGGCAAATAACTTCTCAGCCAAGTGTTTTTGGACAATAAGATGGACAATTTACTAATATAAATCTGTAGGAAATTTGAGTATTTTGGATTATTTGACTCTATTTTAACCGTGAGTTTTTAAGTGGTATGAAAAGTCACAAAGTATCAGTCTCAATGTGGCGTATTTATAAGAGAGATGATATTTGTAGTCCTGGAGAATTTACCCACCCTTTTGAAAAGAGTGGATAAATCTAGGATCCGCATTAAAAATTATTTTTTTAATTATTTTTCCAAAGAGAGTACGTGGGGACTGCACACTCCAGGACTATACGTAACATTACCTTATTTATAATGTTAAATAATCAATGTCTTTCTCTAAAACTTTATGTGGCATATGTAAGAAATTGTTGGGTTTCTTGATTGATTATTTGGAAATAATGTAAAGTCAACTTTGCAATGATGCATGCTGTTATTGATGCTGGTTTAACTGCCCCTTAGTTAATCTGCTTCAAAATGCAGCGTTCGATATAAAAAAACAGGCTACATGGGCAATTTCAAATACTACTTCTGGGGGTACCCATGATCAAATTAAGTATGGTCTTGTACCTTCTTCTTTTGCTCCCCTTTAATATTATATGTTAATAAGTAAAAATTATGACTTATCTTTCCTTTCGTGATAATAGGTTCCTGGTGAGTCAGAGGTGTATAAATAGATTGTGTGATCTGAGTGATGGATCACGTTTTGCATAATAAAAAAAGTGGTAGACACGTGTCAACGTGTGCCACAGGTCAGCCGTCAACAGGTGCCAATCTTTGTTAAGCTATTGGGTTTTTTGAGTGAAGATGTGCGGGAGCAGGTATATTTGGAGTGGAATGAATTTTACCCTATTTTTGGAAGTATTAATCTTTTCTTTCGTGATGATAGGTTCCTAGTGAGTCAGAGATGTATAAATAGATTGTGTGATCTGAGTGATGAATCACGTTTTGCATAAAAAAATTAAAAAAAAAAAAGGAAAGGAAAGAAAAAAAAGAGGTAGACACGTGTCAACGTGTGCCACGGGTCGGCCGTAAAAAGGGGCCAATCTTTTTTAAGCTACTGGGTTCTTCGAGTGACGATGTGCGGGAGCAGGTATATTTGGAGTGGAATGAATTTTACCCTATTTTTGGAAGTATTGTTTAAAATAAAAATAAAATGATTTTATCCCAACCCTTTCTGAACCTTTATACTGAAATTGTAGGCTGTGTGGCCATTGGGAAATGTTGCCGGGATTCTCCTGGATGTCGTGATCTTGTACTTGGCCATGGAGCCTTGCTTCCATTGCTGGGATAGTTGAATGAGCATGCAAAACTTTCGATGTTGAGAAATGCCACATGGACGCTGTGTAACTTCTGCAGTGGCAAGCTACAGCCTCCCTTTGATTAGGTTTTTGTCCTGTTTATTTATTTGACTCCAAGGATAGCCTCTCAGGTCTCATATTTTGGCACTTTATAACCTTTGACTTTGATGGGCATGTGAAGCCAGCACTTCTTGCTCTCGAGCGTCTCATCCATTCAAAGGATGAAGAAGTCCTGATAGATGCTTGCTGGGCTCTCTCATATCTTTTCGATGATACAAATGACAAAATTTAAGCTGTGATTGAAGCAGGTGTTTGTACCCGACTTCTTCAGCTCCTCCTGTGAGTTATCACCTTTACTTGATTAACGTGTTTCATCATGTTACCAATGTATAATCATGTTTTCAATTGTATGTAATATATGATAACCATTCTGAAGCATTTGAATGTTGTTTCTAGACATCCGTCGCCTTCAGTGCCCATCCCTGCCCCTCGCACAATTGGAAATATTGTGACAGGAGATGATCTTCAAACTCAAGTAAGAGCTTTTTTATCTTGTTCCTTAACGGTAAACATCTGTGCGTGTAGTGTCTACATGTATAGTTGGGCTATGCCTATTCCCATTTATGGTTAATTTATTGTTTACTAATAAAAAAACAAAATCTGTGCCTATAGTATCATTTGTATATAGCATTTTTCATTATTGAATTTTGTGAAATATGGATTACCACGTTTTACTATGCTTAATTTAATAGCACCACTAATAAGGATGGCACAAAATAAATAAAAGTTATTGTTAGTTTAGTATTTTTTTTTCAATAATATATATATATGCTTAGAAAATAGAACACTATTTTGCTTAGTAAAAGGTTGTCGGTTGTACAGATCTCACAATAACTCCTATTTTTTATCAGCAACTCCTATTTTAAAATGTATAATGTAGAAAATGATATTTTCTTACCTTATTTACATGAATATATAGCTTTATGTGGAGATTCGCCAAGATTAACGTTGTTTCTAAATATGAATTTTATATTTTTTGTGATTTCTTACAAGCTTTAGTGGCAAATAACTTCTCAGCCAAGTGTTTTTGGACAATGAGATGGGCACCACTGTACTCTGTTGAATATTGAACTTAGTTTTGGAAACTCCTCAAACATTTAAAAAGTTACCTGTTAGCATTGTAGACCTATTTCATTCAAACATGCAGTGTAAATGCCAATGATTTTAATTTGACAAAAGGAAGGAAAACATACTCAAGTGATCGGTTGGGAAAAATCTCTTCCCCCCTCCCCTTCCACAAAAAACAGTTCTCTACACGAGTAATTTTTTTTCCCACTGTAATATTATTTGTCTATAATTTTGATGGATAACATACTTTCTTAGTGTATAATCAACCATGGTGCATTGCCATGTCTTTTTAGCCTGTTGTCCCACAATCATAAAAAGAGCATCAAGAAAGAAGTCTGTTGGACTATCTCAAACATTACAGCTGGAAACAAGAGCAGATACAGGTATGCTAGTAAATGTCAGCAAGTTTTTGCCAATGTTAAATTGTGTGAATTGGTTGCTACTCAATTTTTACATAATAAGGGAATTTGATACAGGTCTTCCCTTCACTTTTAGATCAAGACTGTACCTATCTCACTTTGAATATGTTAGTAGATAATTTACTAATATAAATCTGTAGCAAATTTGAGTATTTTGGGTTATTGGACTCTATTTTAACCGTGAGTTGTTAAGTGGTGTGAAAAGTCATAAAGTATCAGTCTCAATGTGGCATATTTATAAGAGAGATGATATTTGTAGTCTTGGAGAATTTACCCACCCTTTTAATTGAGGTTATGGCTTCTTTTTTTCTTTTTGTATTAATTGGTGAATGCATAAGTGCCGATCAATTTGGAGAAATGATTTGTACAAAACTCAAATAGACAAATCTCGCATAAATCTTTGTAAAAAATTGGATCCCACATTGAAAAAGTGTAAAACAAAACTATTATTTTTTTTATTGAGACTCACGTTTTACCAAAGAGTTTGCAAACTTATATATTTAAGACTTGTATTTAGCATTATTCATTACGGGTGACAATATGTGGTACGACCCGTTAACCTAACACGAACATGACATGAAAATTAATGGTTTGAGATTGATGTTAACGAGTTTCTTAAGACACAATTCATTAACGGGTCAACCGTGAATATTTAAGACATAAATTTTTAGAGAAAGACATTGATTATTTAACATTATAAATAAGGTAATGCTACATATAGTCCTGGAGTTTGTAGTCCCCACATACTCCCTTTGGAAAAACCATTAAAAAAATAATTTTTTAATGCGGATCTTAGATTTATCCACTCTTTTCAAAATGATGGGTAAATTCTCCAGGACTACAAATATCATCTCTCTTATAAATATGCCACATTGAGACTGATACTTTGTGACTTTTCACACCACTTAAAAACTCACGGTTAAAATAGAGTCCAATAACCCAAAATACTCAAATTTCCTACAGATTTATATTAGTTGAGTTCTCACGAGTCATGATTACCTCTTACACTTCCTCTGAATTGTAATTTTGGTTTTTTATTTTTTTGGATTGTAATTTTAGACTTATGTTGTTAGTTTTATATTTGTGGAAGATATTGTGATGTTAAATTTTATGTGAAATTATATTAATCAGGTCAAATGGATTATTTGGGTCAATTTAACTCATTTATATAAACGGGTCGGGTCGACATATTTTTAATTAATTCAAAACGGATTGTATCGTGTCAACCCATTATTTTAATGAGTCAGGTTAGGATTTGAAAATCTGACTCATTAAACTTAACGGGTTATGTTCAGGTTAATCTATATTGTATAATAAACATGACTTGACACGATCCGTTAAAACGATTTGTCACCCAATAAATTCTCATCAACCGGTAGGGAATTGGCCGGCCAGATCTAAGATTATAGAGGATGTATAGGCCTATAGGGACAACAAGAGAGGCTTTACAGTGGCCCTTAAGGTTGGACTTGGCTGGCTCATGGAGAATAATTTATTTGGGTTATCCGGCAAGCCCATTAACTTACTGAACATGATCAGTACTGAAGAAAATATTACCTAAAAGGTGGGCTCAGTAAGGACCCAATTAACAGCCATGCCTTAGTTCAACCGAACACATCAGTACTTTTTACTTTTATAAACAAAGAAATCAACAACGCACGTTTAGGAGAAAGAAATTGCCTAACAATCCGATTACTTGCCGGCCCGGCCCTGCCCTGTGAGATGCGATCATAGGCCCTATTACCATGGCAGGCTCATCGCATGTCATATTATATAAATGACATGTAGTCAAGTACGTGGGATTGTCTCTGATCAATTTAAATCTAATTAACTGAAATGCTGCATGCACCAATCCCCACTATGATTGTACTGTAGCTAGCTAGCTAGCTAGGACGTCTAAATTATGGTACTAGACCCTTAATACATGATAAGCCAAGAGCAAGCTAGGAGGCCTGGATGCATGAAATATGAATGACCTCATTGGAAGGTTGTCGGATGAATCCCATGCCAGTGGTCCATCAAAATTAGAATCCAAAAGCAAACACTGAATCGAATCAATGTCTGAGATATATGCAATGTAATTAATTATATGTAAAATGTATGCTATGTTTTTTGTTTTGAATTTTTCTCTCGAGAATTATAAACACTAGTAGTGTCGCTTTATTCCTGGTTACTTTTGTTTCCACTTTTGGTAGGCAAAAATAACTAAGCTGATGGTGACTAATGATGCATCGATTTTTAAGTACGTACTTATATATATTGGCCTTTGGGGGGTTCTATATGAGTTTTGCCTCTTGCCTGCCATGGCGGACCATCTTCAGGCCCATGCATGCATGCATGCATGCATGTTGAATACCACCTGCGCAAATGCATACTGCATATTATATATATACATGTATAATAGGTTGATTTAGATAATTAACATTAATGGATTAAATTTTTTAGGGTTTTGATTTCGGAATTTCTGTAATTTCCAAAGTTCTAAATGGGTGCGTTTGGATGTTGAGTTGAGTTGAGTTGAGATGATAAAATATTGTTAGAATATTATTGTTTATTATTATTATTATTTTAGAATTTGAAAATTTTGAATTATTTATTATATTTTATGTTGGAATTTGAAAATGTTGTAATGATAAGTTGAAATGAATTGAGATGAGTTGAACTTCTAAACGAAGCAATTCAAACAGAAACTAAAGCTGACGCGTGAACATCTCGATCACATATAATCAACCGATCTTTGGTACTTAGGACTAGTAGTACTTCCATGAAACCAAGTTTTTACGTACGTTCGAGTTTGTATATTAAAGTAATGATATATATATATATATATAAATGCATCAACGTTAACAAAACAACACTCAGCCAACTTCCAAACTAACTATATATGGGAGTTTGTCAATTAGTTGCTCTATATATATATATATATATATTATGCTAATTCGCATAGTCAACAACAAACCTCGACTCCCTAGCTCGAACTTAATTCACGATATCATCGATCAGATCACACCATCCTTCACAGTCACGTAGGTGAGCGTCTCCAAGCTGGGTCTTGCCTTAGGCGCTAGCTCACCCCGGAAATTAAGGGGTAGCCACCCTTTTTTATTGGCCGTACTTGCAATCCACCCTGCCCTGAGATTGGGTTGCGACCCACACCTCGAAAATTAGATCAAGCCACCTTCTTCCTCAATTTGATTTTTATATTTTCAAATAACTTGTTATGATTTTATATATATATATATATATATATATATATATATTTTATGAAAGCCTACGGAGTTTTTTTTTTTTTTTTTTAATTTGAAAATTCCATTGACTTTTAACTTTTGTTTGGTTTGTATGTTCATATTATAGTTTTTGAATTTATTCACATTATTTTTATAAAAAAAAAAAAATGTTTCTAACAGTCAACAATACGTACACTGAGTACATGAGCATTAAATTAAATTCTCAAATCTACATCTCTAAAAGTACGTTGTTTTGCCCAACGCAAGTATCTCAAATCCCCATCTTGATGTCCTTGTTTAGGTGCGCCAAGGTGAAGTGTAAGAGACAAAATTCCTGCCAAGTAGCCATCACACAAAGGACTCTTTTGTTTCCTTTTCTGTTTTTGGCCCCTAACATTTTTATTTATTTTTGTTTTTGGTTCCTTTGTCCTCTCTTATATATTAATAGACAAAAAGAAGGGCTTATTTTATTATTAAAATTAATTTTAGGGCCCCCCAACTCCATCTTCTGCCAACCAAACAGAGCTCCTAGTAATGCCCATATCCCTTACCCACGTCATGTCAACTTCAATTCCAACCCTTCTCAGTACGGCCCCCACCCTACACCCCTATCATTAATCTAACCGTCCACGTGGCCCCGATCCCGATCACTCCTCTTCTATCGAACCAGTTAATAATGATTATTAGGGAGGGATTAAGAGCAATAAGAAGGAAGAGTTTTTCATAATGATTAGTTAAAATGGGGATAGAGTCGAGGGGGACATGTAGCAGTGGCCGCCACCTGTCCCCTATGGCGCCGGCTTTATATATAAAAAGAAAGAATCTTTTGTACTGCATCGCGCTGCATTTGTAGTTTCTGAGAGTAGGGGCTGCAGGGAGGAGAGAGAGAGAGAGAGAGCCATTGTTGCGACACCTCATCTTGCTCCAACTTCAGAAAAACCCAAAACAAAAGCAGACTACTTTTTCTGTACCCCCACGATGCATTAACGTCGTTCCTCCTCATCACCCTCCTCATGTCTATCTTTTTTATTTTTATTTTTTTATCTCGACCTTATGGTTTATTTATATTCGAGATTAAATTAACTTGCTGCCTCGTCTGCACCACAGCCTTTGTCAAACATCTGTTTTGATCTCTTTGAATCTTTTGGTGCTTTCTGGGGTTTGACTTTGAATATATTAAGCTGATTAGAGTACACGTAGCCATTGGGAAAAAAAACTACAAAATTATTCAAACGATTAAAATTTCCGTTGAAAAAACTCAACTGAGTTGAAGTTATTTCTTATGTGACAATTCAGTCCGTTGAAAGAACACATATTCTCTGTACATGATTTCAGTCCTACCACCAAACTTGCATGATGGCCTACTTTAATTTGATCGCGATGGTAGCTATAGTTTTGTGATCTTTATTTATATGCATCAAATGTGACCAGATTATCATGCATGCATGCATTTTTATAATTTTCAACTCTGATGGGCTAGGTTGGTAGGTTAGCTAAACTGAGAAATAGTACTACAAAGAATTTTTATACCACGTGCATACATCCACCTAAATAATATATCCGTGAATTATCATCTTTATCATTTTATCTAAATATACATAATTTCAAGACTATCATTTTATTTGAATAGATGTATATGGTGTAAGATTTTCATGTCGAATTTTTCCAGCTAGATTAAGTAAGATATAAGGGTAGAAATTATATTAGGAAATTAGCTAGCTAGCTAGATTATTAATTAATCACGGGCTGGGCATGAAACCGAGACCTAGCTGATGATCATCATCCAAACCCCCGCCGGCTAGCTCCAGCTTCTACTTGTGAGGTAGTACTTGAAGCTATACTTTGCGTGTTTGCCTTCACTCGAAGAATCCAGATGGGAGGGCAAGTTTCATACGGAAACTTAGCTAGCTAGCTAGCTAATACGACCACGTACGTACTTTGATATAAATGATCTGCAGACACAAGGAATATTAAGAAATAGTCAACACGCTCTAAACATCATTTTCAGATAATATTGAACCAAAAACTTGATTCTTCATAAACATTATTAAATTTCAAATCGTTCAAATTTCAATACCCAGATTATAATCTTCGTTTCATGCATGGTCGATGGGTCTCCTTTGAAGAACTAATTATCCCATTATCTTTCTTTTAGCATATTGCATTATAATTACCATATATCTATGATCCATTGATATATAAGAAAACTAAAGTAGGTCGGAAAGATGAAGATGATGATCATGATCATAAGAAAAAACAGATAAGTAATAGTAAGCGTACATGCATGTAATTGAAAGCTAGCTGCAATATCCTTAATTATACGTCACATATACGATCCATTTGAGTTCCCAAGCTTATCCGTATGTGCTATGCTTTCTTATATATATATATATATATATCGTCAAAGAACTTGTCAAAATAAACGTGTTATACACTACAACAGAAAGGGTCTTTTGGGACAAAAATTTTCGTCCCAAAAGACCCCAATTTCGTCCCAAAAAAAGTTTTGGGACGAAAAAAATTCGTCCCAAAGTCGTTCCAATATCACTGTGCCAAAAGGTATTTTGGGACAAAAATTACCAATTCGTCCCAAAAAATTTCTTTTGGGACGAAATTGAAGGAAACCGTTCGAACACGTTCGAACGAAATTTTTTTTTGTCACGGTTTAAATTCGTCCCAGAAAATAGTTCGAACGGAAAAAATTTTAAGTTCGAACAGTAGTGACATGTTTGAACGATTTCGAAATATGTTCGAACACACATGAATTCGTTCGAACGTTATGAATTGTCTTTGTGTTCGAACGTTAAATGGTCAGGTCGAACGGTATATGGGTTCGAACGGTATAGGCTATTTTCGAACAAGACTGAAATTAGTTACGTTCGAACGTTGTGTGATCGTTCGAACTCTACGAACATAAATTTCGTTCGAACAATACGTTTACGTTCGAACGCTATTGTCGTTACATAGAGTTCGAACGTTTTACGTTCGTTCAAACAATATCTCTTTAGTTTAAATCAATAATAGAAAACCAAATAGACATTCATACTATTTGAAAAAATACATTAGAAACTATTTAACACTCACAAAAGTGTTAAAATAAGCGCAAACTAAATAAATAACAGAACGAGACGAGTATTGTTCGTACATAAATAGATAATCTCAAAATCCATCAGTTGCTTGGAGGCCCGTACTGTTGCATAAGCTGCTGCATTTGGAGTTGCATCTGTCTTCTGAACTCTTCTTGTTGTTCTTCATGTTGTTTGAGGCGCATCTCCATATCTGCTTGTTTTGCCAATTGAGCCTCTAACTCATGCTGTCTTGCAGTCAATTCTTCGATTCTGGAATTCGCATTCTCTAGCGCTATAGAAGTCATAGATGCATTCCCAGAAGAAGAGGAAGAGGGACCAGGCTTTACACAACGACCCAAACCCCTCAAATATCCTGAACGTTGACCCAGGACTTGTGTAAAAATGTCCTTATCACTTGTTGAGGAATTTTGATCTGACGCAGATTCAGCACGTAGGGCAACCATTTTATCCTAGCCATATATAAGATAAAGAATTAATATCGTCATAAATATTCTAATATATTTATTTAAAACAGGTTATAAAACTTACATAATTTTCACGAGCATCAGGATGAGTCCACTCTCCATTACGATCAGTGTGCGATGCAGCATATAATTTTGTCAAATCATAATTAGTATCTGAATCTTGCTACAATAAATGTGTTAAGATATAAAGTCATTATGATTCATCCAAATAATTAACTATATCCAATAAAAAAAATAGCAATACCAATTTCTTAGAAAGGCGATGGAAAGATCTTGAGCCTGCATGATGATTAATCTTCAATTTTGATCTATTTGTTTTGTTTATATAACTTCGCTCCTGCAAAAAAATTGAAAATATTATGAAGCGAAATGATAGATAGGACAAGTAAAATAATTAAATTTCATTATACCTGATATGATGGTTCGTCAAACATGTCACAAAGTTTTTCCCACTCAGAAGGTCGGACATCCTGGAAAGGATGTTGGCGTGCATCTTCCTTCTTCTCAAACTTATTATAATGCTCATGACACCTCGCCTTATATTTGCGAAATGCATTACCCATAAGCTCTTCCACAGTCTTACGCTCCTCTCTCCGACCAAAATTTAATTCGAAATCATCCTTAAAAAAATAGTCACAAACACATTATCATTTATAATTTTCTAAATTTAAGTAAAATATAGAAATTTATTATACTAAATCAATGTTTTAAACATTACCAAACAACGCTTCTTGATAAGCTCTTTAACATCTTGGGGGACTTTCTTCCATGAAGTCGTTGCCAAAGGTGCGTAAGTTCGTGTAAGAGCACCCACATGTGATGCAAGCCAAGCTGCTGGTTGTCCTTCGCCCCCAGTATGTTCGTCAGGAATGTTAACCTTGATCTTACCCACCTTCCGATATTTTTCCAACGTCACCCCTCTAGTGGTGCCTCGACCTTGACGAGATTGTACTGTAGATTCTATAAAATATAACATTGTAATCATTTTCATTTATATCTCCATTATAGGACCTTAATTAATAACTTTTATGAGTATTAGATTTTTACCTTGTTCTGTAGAATCAATCTCTAATGGTGAGTCTGAAGGAGAGCTTGGAACAGGTGGAGATGGGTTGCGAACTTCCTTCCTCTTTGGCGGCATAATTTCAAACTACTGATACATTCAATAAGTAAAATATTTGTCATCAAGTGTAATGTTAACACATAATTGGTCAATCAGAATCTGTATCAGTTTCATTTGACAATTCGCTCTCATCATCTGTAGATACTTCAGATGATTCAACATTTTCCTCAACTGTCGCATCAACAATTTCAGCCTCAATATCTTCTCTATTTAATGGAATCATCTCGTACTGGCTCAAATCCACAAACAAATTTAAGGCGGGTTGACTCTCTTGGTATGCTTCTTGAGTAGAAGAGTCATCTTCTTCTTTATCTTGTCCTTCCGCCTGAGGGATAACATCATATATATTTATTGGAGAATATTTTTGAACTACTCGCCATTGATTTCCTAACTTCGGGTCATCTAAGTAGAATACTTGAGATGCTTGAGAAGCCAAAATAAAAGGATCATCTTCATACCATTTTTTTGATGTATTAACACTCAAAAAATATTCATCATCACGGACTCCAGTACGAGGATTGCTTAAATCCCACCAATCACACTTAAACAGATACACCGCAAGCTCTCCCAAATATTTCAATTCAATTATATCGACAATAACTCCATAGAAATCAATATTTTCTCCATCATGACTTCCTTCGACTAGGACACCACTATTTTGGGTTTTCCTATAACAATCTCGATCCAGTGTGTGATACCTACTTCCCCGAGAAATACATGCAGAATATCGAGCAGCGCGTCTCGATGGGCCACGCGCCAATGCATACAGTTCATCAGATATATCATTTGGATTATTCGCATGCAATTGTACAACCTACATATTAAGTAAAGCATATACTATATCAAAGTTGAAATTAATATTTTTTAATTTGTTATTGAGTAACGCATATGTAATTTCATTACCCGTTCTTCAAACCATCTCGGGAACTCCTCTTCATGTTTCTGGTTTATATCATTTACTCCTAGTTCCTTGAGCACGTTAATATGATCACTGAAATTGATGATTACCACAAATATTTTATATTTTGTATTTTTTTAAAAGTAATAAGGCAATTTTAATTAAGAAAAAGTTATAACTTACTTCAAGTAGTTCTCTATCTCAGGGCAATTGTTCAGCACGTACCACTGAGCTTTCTCGAACTTTCTTCCACACAAGTCATAACCACGCACTGCACCAATTGAACGAACTTGTTGGGAAAACACAGAAAATATATTCCGTTGTTTTGCTCGGTCAACGTCAAAGTTTCTTTCTGGCCGATCAAACCGAGTGTCAACTCCGTGGAAATATTTGGAACAGAAGGTATGCCACTCATCGTCAATATATGCTTCTGCAATTGATCCTTCTGGACGGGCCTTGTTACCCACTGTACGTTTCAACTTTCCAAGAAATCGTTCAATGGGATACATCCATCTATATTGAACTGGTCCTGCAAGTCGAGCCTCACGTGGCAAATGAACGGCTAGGTGAACCATGACATCGAAGAATGACGGTGGATAAATACTTTCTAGCTTACACAATATTATGACAATTTCTCGTTCCATTCGATCCAAAGCTTCTACATTCAACGTCCTAGCACATAAGTCTTTAAAAAATGCACCCAACTCAGTCAAAGCCACGCGCACATCTCTGGTCAAGTACCCACGGATACCAATAGGCAAGATACGCTGTAAGAAAACATGACAATCATGACTTTTTAATCCAGTTATTTTCCAATCATTTGTTCTCACACACCTTGTTAGATTCGAGGCATAACTGTCCGGTAATTTGATCTTCATTAGCCACTCACAAAATGTAACCCTTTCATTCCTTGACAATGTATACCACCCAATCGGCATGTAGACAGACGAACCATTTTCTTGCAACTGCATTTCCCGTCTTATTCCCAACCGCTTCAAATCCTTCCTTGAGTTTATTGTATCCTTTGTTTTTCCTTCAATTGACATCAATGTTCCCAGTATGGATTCGCAAATATTTTTTTCAATATGCATGACATCAAGGCTATGTCGTAATTTTAACTTCGACCAGTACGGGAGTTCGAAAAATATACTCTTCTTTGTCCAATTCAACTCATTCGTAGCTCGTTTTCTCTTTCGTTGTTTTTTACCAAATTCATTACAACCAACATCTATAAATTGTGCAAGTACATCTTCGCCAGACAAATATGGTGGAGGTTGGCCCCATTCAACAGTTCCATCAAACATTCTAGAATTTCCACGCCATCTATGGTCACCAGGTAAAAATCGACGATGACCCATAAAACATAATTTCCTCCCGTACGTAAGCCATTCAGATTTTGTATATTTGTTACAAGTTGGACATGCCATTTTCCCCTTAGTACTCCAACCTGACAAATTCCCATAAGCTCGAAAATCATTTATTGTCCACAACACCGCAGCATGCATCTTGAACGACTTGCCTGTTGACGAATCAAATGTGACAACCCCATTCTCCCACAAATCTTTCAATTCTGCAATCAATGGCTGTAAGTGTATGTCTATATCATTTCCCGGTGACCTCGGACCTGGGATGAGCAAACTCATCATGAAATATAGATCTTTCATACACTTCCACGGTGGTAAATTATATGGCATAAGTACAACTGGCCAAGTACTATGACTAGTACTCATGTTCCCAAAAGGATTAAATCCATCTGTTGCCAACCCAAGTCTTACATTACGCGGTTCTTCAGCAAACCATGGGTGTTCCTGATCAAATTCCTTCCACACCTGGGAGTCAGCAGGATGTGACAAAATATTATCGTTCCTTACTCTATCTGATGAGTGCCATGTCATATCTACAGCCGTTGCGCGTGACATAAATAATCGTTGTAATCTAGGTATCAATGGAAAGTGGCGTACGACCTTTTGCGGAACATTTGCCTTGTCCGATGTCCATCTTGACTCGTGGCATATAGGACACTCGTTCAACTGCTCATTCTCTCGCCAAAATAATATGCAGTCATTCTTACATGCATGTATTACGTTGTAATCAAATCCGAGTCCTCGTTTCAACTTTTTTGCTTCATAGAAGTTACGAGGTAAAGTATTGTCTGTCGGCAGTGCCTCTTTAAACAGCTCAAGTAACATATTGACTGCCTTAATAGATAATCGACATATTGATTTTATGTGAAGCAATCTTACGGTAAACGACAACTTACTATGTCTTCTGCATCCTGGATATAGCTCACGCTGTGAATCATTCCACAAGCGTTTATGCACGTATAAGTTATCGCGGGCAGCGATTTATCTCACGCCGCCGTCCCCACCGTTTGAAAAAGCGAGAAAACGTTTGAACGCACTACATTCACCGCCGTCTGCCGTCGTGATCACCACATACGTCAAACACTTTTCCTCCCAATCAAAGGTATGTATTTTCAAACTCATTTTACCGTTTATTTTATAATTTTATGGTTTTATTTGTTTTTTTAAAAAAAATTACATTTTTTCATCAATAATTACCGTAGAACATCATAAATCTATCGTAGGATGTTTAGAAATGAAGAGTACTTTGTTTTTAGCTGAAGAAACCACGGAATCGATTAATTTTTGAGTATTTTCATGGCCGCTGAGTTGACTCAGCCATGGCCGAGTTAGATCTGTTTTACGTTCGAACGGTATTAACCAGTCCGTTCGAACGAATGAACCTGTACGTTCGAACTTGATAGACACGTTCGAACGTTATTAATTGTCCGTTCGACCATATATTTATACGTTCGAACGATAATTATTAAATTCAATCCATTAACATTTTATTAGCTTATTAAATTGTTTTCATCGTTTAATTGATTATATGTTCTATCAATTAATTTATTAAATTGCTATTAGTATATAATTTTGTAAATCTTTTAGTCGTAATTAGATTTTATCACTAACCTTGAATGTATATTTTATTTTTAAAATTTCAGGATCATAATAATGTCTTATCGGGGCCGTAAACGTGGTAGATCAGGAGAACCTTCCATCCAAACAGTTCGAGAGCGAACCGTTTTACTTGAGCGACAGGTAAAACTGTCTGATTTTGTCGCTCTTATATGGGAGGGTCATTCCCTCCCATCAGTATTCAATGATCGTGGTTGGGCACCAATCTTAGATCAGCGAGAAGAAGGAATGGAGCTCGTTTCCTTCATTGAGATCGTTACTGAGTTCTATAAAGAGCTCGGTGCTGCTAGCCCAGACGATGGAGGGGCATATAGGATCTGTGTCCGAGGAGCTCATGTTATATTTTCAGCGGACGAACTTGCTGCATATATGGGTATTCCTAGGCTTCTTGATGCCTATCCAAACCTGCCGCCTAGAGAGTCTGGTCCTTCAGGTGATGCAGCTATGTCTCAGGACGAGGGACCAGATTACACAGATGAGATCGATACACTTGCTGATCACGAGGTCAGAGACTTGATTGTTGGTCCAGATGGTCCAGTGTACGATGGCTCCAAGAGTATTAGGCAGGCAGATTTATCTTCTTTCTTCAAGATTATGAATTTGATCATTGCCAACAATATTGACCCACGGCAGCACAAGACCGAGGTCGGCATGGATCGAGCGAGATTTATGATACGGGTCGCTCGTGGCATCCCGATCGACCTCGTTGGTTATATATTTGAGAGGATCCGATCAGAGGCACGGTTCATTACGACAGATATACTGCCGTTTGGGATCCTCATCACTCGATTTTTGCTACATGCCGGGGTTGTGTCCGAACCTGCCGAGCGTTCCCGATTTCCGATGGCACCGATCAACAGCACCACCCTATCACGGAGCACGGGACACTCTAGATTTCGTTTTCGTGGGGCTGTTCCTGACAGGGCTGAGATTCAGAGAGATGCGCAGCCGGGAGATACTGGAGTATCGACTGGTGAGACATCTACACAGGCTGAGACATCACGCACATATATTCGCGAGGAGATGGCCGACATATTGCGTGCTGAGATCGGTGTACACACATCAGCAGTGATTGATGCAGTGCATACTGCCATGTCTGAGTTGCGTACAGAGATTATGGCTACCGTCGCTGGGTTACGTACAGAGGTTAATGAGTTACGTACAACGATTAATGCCAATAATGCAACTCAGGTCACAGTTAGTACTCGACTGACACAGGTAGAGACACAATTAGCTGCAGTCGAGGATGTGTGTAGAGACCTCGCATCACAATAGTTTTTATCTTTTATTTATATTTTCTTTTGTTGTAATTATGAACAATATATATGGCATTTTGATAATTTGCTTTATTTGGTTGATTAATATATATGTGGTTGATAATATTTATTTAACTAAAAATCTTATTTAACGTAAAAGAAATCATTAAAATATTTTAAAATTAATTACATAAAATTAATTAATGAATTTGTATATATGATAGATATTTTTTATATTTTGAGTTTCGTATCGAGATTAATATTATACATTCGAATGTATAAATGTGGTGCTTGAATATGTTGTAACTAAATATATTCCGTTCGAACGGTTTAGAAACCTTCCTGTCAGGATTTGCCACCAAATATTTTCCGTTCGAACACAAAAAATTCTCGTTCGAACGTTTTTGAACTTTCCCCGCCATAATAAATTAATTCTCCGCCAAATTTTACTGTTCGAACGTATTTTTTCACGTTCGAACGGGAGAAATTTTTTTAGACGATTTAATTCGTCGCAGAAAATACTGTTCGAACGGTTATTTTGACGTTCGAACGATTTTCTAAATTCATCAACTTTTTGGGACGAAATTTAAATTTCGTCCCAAAAAATGACTTTTAGGGATGAAAAAAATTTCGTCCCTAAATAATTTCGTCTCAAAATCTCAAATTTGTTGTAGTGATAGGTTAAAGTAAAAAAATTTGACTCCCCAATAATAAAGATTATCAATAGTACCATGCATGTGAGAGGGATAAGATTAGAATGATGATCAGTACTACTAGCTGTAACGTAAAGTTCACTGCAGCTGAGGATAACAGCCAAAGGTAGGTTTAAGTATCGAAATCATTAATTATATATATATAAAAATGTAGCTATCAAACCCCGAAACCCGGTCTTAATGATTTGTTTTGGAAAAACTGCTTTTAGATCGAGTGTCATGCAAATAAAGATAGGCTTTTTGGCTTATACCTCCATCATCATCTATATTATATGCTTCCCCTATTAGTACTTCCTCTTACCTAATCTTTTCATGGAGTTTTTCTTTTTTCCTAGCTGTTTCATAATTGGATCGATCTTCCCTCTCAAGCTTTTACTTTGAATAAAAAAGTTAAAATGTGTAGTTGTCCAAACGTATACGTATGATTGCATATATATATATATATATTGTATGTGTGTTCTTTGATCACGAACATATATGATTGCATATCTGTTATAATATCAGTTGTTCGCAGATCATGATCCCCATATATATGTGATAATAGAAATAGTACTATTATTCATCCTGAAATTTATTATCTCTAATCATATAAACTGACATGTCATATTTTAACCGATTTTTCATTTGAGTGGTTGATTTTAAAAGCTGCTTAAAATGATTATAATATTAGTATGAGTAATTCTACAAACAACCGTATGTGAAGTACGTAAACGTTACATAATCGTTTTGAAAAAGAGTGGAATATACTATTAAATAATTAATTTTTTTCATGTAAGTCTCATGTCTTATTTATTTTTTTTAAAACGATTACGCAGCGATTACATAATTAACGGTTGTAAATATATTTTCTCTATTATATAGTGTGATTAAAGATGATAAAACTTAATATATAATAATATTATTATGTGTAATATTACTGAAAAATCGATTAATATTATTGAGTTATGGGTGCCAGATTTATGGAGATATGTGATCATAGGTGGTACATGATACGTACAGTGATATAATAAAAAGAAAAATAACATTAATATTTGGGCATGCAGTGAGATCGATCATATTATTCATGATGTTGTGTTTTCAAAAGTCTCTTTCCTGCAACTTGGCCCATTAATTATCGTAAAGTACTAACATATATGACAATCTAACACACATGCAATTAATACTTTGTGAACAAGTTGTCGTGACAAATCATTTTATCCCACTAGATGATCTTGGTCAAACAATCTTATCATTTGCATAGACGCGGTTGTATATATCAAGCGAGCTACTATGTCTGTCCAAACCACGATTGTTAATGATAACGTGGATCGATCACGAATCCATTCATCATCACTTAATTAATTATTAACTAATTAATAACTATAAGAAAACCACGTTTTAATAGTTTTTTATGATGAAATTTATCATTTCCTACTAAAATAAATATCTTATTGCAAATAATTATTTTTATGGAGAGAGATTAATTTAATTAATCCCCGGCCGGCCACCATGAAGAAGTGTTAATTAGAACTCTAATTTTGTGATTAAAATTATTCTGAAGTTTTAAATTGTTTCAAAAGGGAAGTGATGGTAATTAATTAGCCGTTGGTTGGTGGGGGATGGGGGTGGCTTTCACGTGGGCTTGTGTTTCATGCATGGATGATCTCAGTCCTACTGTAAACCCACGCGCGAGTCCACAAAATCCATGCCGTCGTAGGTTTTATGTTAGATTAATATTATACGTAAGTTGAGGAGCCAACAGAATGTACATTAACATCACCAAACCAAACCAATAATAATACGAAAACAAATCCAGACGTACAGCTTCTACTTCTTTGTCTGCTTTGGATACATAATCACACAACCCATGAACGATTTCTATTTACTAATTTAGTTACATCTCATATCTTATAAAAAATACTCGTACACTCTATGAAAAAATTATAGATATAAAATATGAATAAATAATTACTAATACATAACAATTTTCATAAATACCTACGTACATATATTATATATATATATATGGACGGTTTACGTAGCCTGAAAAAAATTAAAAACTTTCTAGCTAGCTATGTGCTGCAAAACTTATATACAAATTTTCAAGAGCTTTCTTCTCGGTTCTTAATTTTAATAAAGAGAAATGATACTTACAGTTATGAGTGTATAAGAGTCGTGCAGTTATTTTAAAAAAATTAAATAAATATAAGACCCACATAAAAAGAAATAAATTTTTTAATAATAAACCTTACTCTTTTTTAAAATACTACACATTTACATATTCCGCAACTGTATATAATATTACTTTTCAATAAAACCAGCCAATAGATTTGTTTAGAAACCAAAGGCACAGTATACATAAAAAAAAAAAAAAAAAGAGTCGTATTTTTTATAAATCGAAATATAAATAGAATGGTTATTGTGAGATTATAGCAATAAGGAACGATTTAAAAATAAATAAATAATTTTAAAAAACTCAAAGTTAATTAAAATTAAAAACGTAAACACAAGCTAGCAGACAAAATAACCCACAAACTTGGAAAGAAAAAAAAATATAAAGAAAATGAAATGGAAACTAAAGCGAGTACGTGGCAGTTGATCGACAAAAGCAGTCAAATCGTTCGCTACGCTAATCGTTCTTATTACTGCTCCATAGCTGTAAGGGCCCCACCAAACCCACTCTCTTCCGTACCTCCCTCCACCAGGCCACCCGTTCTCTCCTTCCCTGCCTCTCTCTCTCTCCCTCTCGCTTCTATTTAATTTTCTCAGATTTTCATCAACCAAACTGTCTCCTCCACCACCACCACCTTAACCAGACTGCACACAGAGAGAGTAGGAGAGTGAGGATAAACAGATAATAGAATGAGATATGGCGGGTTTGAGTGTAGTACTGGAAGCCCAAAAGGGTGGTGTTAGCAGGAAGACCCCCGCGCAGGTTATCAACAAGACTACCATGTTGCTTAAAAAAGACTCCTCTCCTTCTCTGCCTCCTCCCTTTGCTCCTCCTCCTTCCTCCCGTAGAAACCTCCATTATCTTCTTCCGGGACCCACTTTCCTTGACCGGTGCTTTCTCTGTAACCAAAAGCTCTTGTCCGGAAAAGACATCTACATGTACAAGTAAGCCCCTAAACCAGATCTTTCTAAGTCTTATCTCCTTTTCTTTCGTTCTTTCTTTCTCATCTATGTGTTTTTCATGGTTTATTTTTTACATCATGGGTTGGTTTGTGTTTTTAGAGATTTGATTTTTGGGTACTATATTCTGTGGTGTAATATGTGCATTATGCAGAGGAGACAGGGCATTTTGTAGTGTGGAGTGCAGGTGCAGGCAGATTTTTATGGACGAGGAAGAGAGTCTTCGCAAAAACTACTGTTCATTGGTTGCCATGAAACCCACTTCTTCGTCTTTTTCTTCTTCTCCATCTCCATCTCCATCTTCTTCCTCCTCTACGGCTCATCATCACCGCAAAGGGACAAGAAACGGAGCGGGAGGGTTTGCGTACTGAGAGAGAAGGAAAATTGTGAAACTGAAAAATGGCGTTTTTTTTGTATTCCAGTTTTAACCTTGGTTGATTTTGTTATGACTCTGACATCCTCTGTCCTTTTGTTTTGCTTCCTAGTATGAAGCCAAAGAAGTCATTTTTGACTTATTACCCCACCAACGTATCTGTGAGTGCCCATGGTTTTTGGTGCATAAACAACGGTGGAGACGTGTAGGTTTTGTGTCATTGTTAAGAGGGAATTAATGGTACTCAAATCTCTATATGAACTGTTTTAATTAGTTGATTGGGTTATGGTTTTGATTTTTGAATCTTAAAATCAGAGAAAGTAGTTGTCTTTACGAAAGTTGTCATCTTGTTAGCACTTTGGGACGAGCAATGGGCTGGTTTTTGTTCTCTTTTTGCAAAGATGACAGAGCAAACCTTAAATGTTGTGTCCTCGGATGCTCATTTCAGTGAAAATCGTGTTTGGGGGGGGTGTGAAAGTCCAGGTACATGAATGGAGAGAACAGTAGTGTTTTAATGGAACTAGGAAAGATGGTACGTAATAGTTAACGAAGAAATGGTACTACCAAGGAAACATGTCATGGTCTCAGCATTGCTACATCAGAACTTCGACTATTTGTTCTTTTGTTTTTTGCATTGTTTTATTTGCTCGTCTTTTCCTTTTTGTTAAACATGGACGCATTATCTATCATGGAATTGGTAAGGCCTTGTTTGTCTATTGCAATAATGCTAGGAAATGATTCTGATTACTCTATCTTCACTCTATATGTCAGTACCCCCCGTTCTTGACTGGACCAGAGCTCATTTATATTGGGCATGTAAATTGGTTAGAAATAAATAAATAAAGTTCCAATTTTTAACCATAAAAGGTGACAGGTCCTAGGTATCACTTCAAATTATTTTGGTTTCTAAATCCATGAATCAATTGGATTTACCCAAAATTCAAGTATCCTCACATTTTAGATTCAAAACATGACGTATATGGTGCTTAATTTGACTCTGATCTTATTATGTCCATGACTCTTACATGTTAGCGAGTTGGTTCCAATTCATACGGCATCAACATATATGCATAGATAAGTTTTTATTTTTTCCTAATGCAAAAGGGTAATTAGGAAAAGCAGTTTGGAGAAAGGTGACACGCGCAGACGAATACATATATATGGCCATGGCCATGGCCATCCTTACATGTCAGGCTAATAAACCAAAAAAAGAGATTCAAGAAATGCACGTTTTCTGGGTGAAAATCGCCCACAAGGTGAGCATTGAATAATGGCTCAGAACATTGAATAATAGGGGTCAGGAATTTGGAGCCTAGAATCTTATACTCTCCGATGTGGGCATGCAGTTTTGAAAGTTGGAACTTGGAACCCTAGAAAGAAGCACACAAGGGAGCAGAGAGAGAGAGAGAGATTGGGAATCATACTAGGTAATAGGAATAAGTACTAAATAGGGTTTGCCACCCACTTGTCTTTATGCTCTGCCCCTCAGACCTTGCATATTACATTCCTGGAAAGAGACAAGCGGCAATTGTTTGTCTAGCAGTGTAAAGATGCATTTTACAATCCCTTTGAGAAGGTGGAGAATTGTGTTCGCTCTGTGAGAATTCAGTTTGCCACTTTTACACCAAGGAAAGGAATAATATCTTCTTCTTCTTAAGCTACACCAAATCAGATACCCTTCAAAAAGTAAGTAGAGAAAGGAAAGCAGAATGCTTGCTGACAACCGTTTCCCCTACACACACCCCATTGCCACATTCACCCAGCTCCCCCCATTTGAACTCTGATATTGAATCCCCCGGCTTCGAATTTGTGGTCATTTAGAGAACCCAGAGATCTGATAGAGCACTGTAATTGCATTTCTTTCAAAGACACTACAGTAATGCAACTTTTTTCTAAGTCAAACTTTGTATGTTTATGGTGTTTTTAAACTGACTTCTTCAACGGTCAACTGTGTTTACACAGGTTGGATTAAGGAAGCCGTCGTCAATCGAATTGGACGCCCCCACCACATGATTTCCTTAGGCCTAAAGTCCCAAATCCAAAGCAAAGTCTAGAGAAATTCAACGGCCCAAACTTCCATTTCAAAAACGAATCAATTAACTTTACACTTGCTCTGTCCTGTTGGTGTTGGGTCACATATTCACGTTTGAAGTCTTTCAAGACAAACTTTTTTCCAGTTGCACGGGCATTTTATTGTCAATTTCCTAAAGCATTCTTCTGAATAAAGATTGAATAGCCATCCATTGTAGCATCCCCCGGTTACCATGCAATCTGAAACCATGTAAATTTACACGATATTGAAAAAGATCCAGGCACAACTATAAGCTTCAATATCAAGTGTATCTGGGAAAACCAAGGCCATCCACACAACATTGACATTCTGATAAACGTGCTAACTAACAATGCTATAGTCTGGAATGCGGCCGAGAAGTTTTCATCCAGGTTGGACTAACAATGCTATAAACATGCTAACTAACAATCCTACTAGGTTGGCCTCACTGTTCTTGATATTCCTAGTCCTATAAGCTACTTTTTCCACTACAATTTGCAGCAAAGATGGAATAAGTCGGGACATTCATCCAACCTCAATACTAACTTCAAATTGGACTAGAACAGATCACATAGATATGCACTGAGCCCCAATGTGCTAATCAAGTTTTAGATAAAGCAACCGGGACTCATTTAGCTTCCCAGAAACATCTAATTGCCCTCGAGTCAAGAACAGATCGGGTATCTAAAGTTCCAAGCCAATTCAAGTGTTACAAGATATACATGGTAAACACGTACAGGTTCTAATTATAGTGTCTTAATCCCAATTATAGTGTCTTAATCCCAAATTTTGTCATTGTCGACGTTACCATCTTCGTCAACATCACAATGATAATTAGCCAGATTTGAATAGCAACACAGCCTTCTGATCCAAATAGAAATAAACGAAGTGGTTTGTTTCATGAGTCACATATGAACCTGCACATGAAACAAGTAATTTAAATGTGTCAACAAGATTTTTTTTATAAGTAGTTCCAGGTTTACCAAACATTCAACACTAAGAAACGATAAAAAAGGGAACAAGAAAATGTGAAGTTTTCTATTTATTCAAAGAATGAATAGATGCAATTTATATTTGTATCATATTTTATATAGGCCAAGCAACAATTTATGGGGTTCTTTTTGGAAGTCCACAAATGTCTGGAGCTGGAAGGTCCACGTCACTCAGGAAAGCAAACCAAAGAATTTGCCTGTAATATACACATCAACAGACGAACATCGAAAATTATACTTGTATAAAAAAAAAACATTGAAAATTAAGGGCCATTGCTATTTTAGTAGTTGTCAGCCAAGACTTCACATGGAAGCAGATATCAAGCAACTGTCCGTGCCTGAAGCCAGAGGTTTGTACCGAACCTACAGAATTGCACATTGAGGAATGCTGAAAACTTACAAGCATAATGCCCCCCACACACCTAAAGGAAACCTGAGAACCAGACAAGCTAAAAGGAAACATATTGCTTGTGGTTTCAACTTTCAAAATGTCATAGCAAAGAAGATGAGCAATGATAGACAAAATTGTTTCCAACTGTTATCTAGAAGACAGTGTAATCCAACTAACCAAAACACCAATTCACATTTGACAGTTAAATATCACTTTCAACCACATCTTATAATGGTCAGTCAACATATGAGATTCAAAGAATTTAAATGACTGTCCATGTAAATGCAAGTTCTGGAACAAACCCCAAGGGGTTGACCCAAGTGGTGGAGGCCTTGGTCTTGGAGTACTATCACTTCTTTCATGGTCTAAGGTTTAACACCTCATAGGTGCAAACAATCCTTTAGGGCCACACCCCCGGGTGAAAAGTCAGCGATTTAACCAGTTCCGTGTAGGGAAACTTCTGAGGGTGCGGTGCACGGGACCGGGGTTTACTCTGCAGGGGTGGGTCCGAAGGGTCCTGCCTTGAAGAGGTTCCCCGACATAATTAAAAAAATAAAAAAAGGTTCTGGAACAAGTCATGTCAAAACTATAGTATTCAAGGAATGGCCCGGATGTTTTATTAGCTTAGATACTCCCTAACAGAACTTGTAATATCACTTTTTATCATGCCTTAACACAATGCAATGCATATGCAGAACTCTAAAATCTGTACCAGAGTAGTATTACAAAAATAATATACTTAGACACAGGCAAACATACTACAAGAAAACCACAGCATGATGGGCTGCCTGTTGCATGGGTAGTGTATCACAACTCCTATATGGGCTTGAACTGCAAGTTTGTATACTTTTTTTTTATAAGTACAAGTTTGTATACTTAACATGTTCTTGATGAACTATCTCACAACCCCAAGCATTAGTTAGTTTCAAGTAATGCAATTACCTTATTTCTCCCTTCCTTTACGATTAATTCAACCAAAAACTATCAAGAAAAGCCTCTCCACATCTAGTATCTTTCAATCAAAATCGATATATAAGATATTCGTATCATTGAACAGAAAAGGGAAAATCGTGGCTTCATGAACTGCATCAAGATCAGAACTTGCTTTCCGTCAGTCTTCTTAAGACACTAATAACATTAATTGCAAGGTCCAGCCAATAAGTGGGATTTAAGGCTTAAGAATGAGCTCAATCCGAGACCAAATGCGTTTAGAGATTTTACTGTAGTTTGTCATTAAACTAAGTATCAAGCATATTTTTTTCAAATCAAGTCTAATACTATCAGCTCGGTGTCACCCATCAACTTCGGTGCTGCTTCCAAGTTTTTATTAAAAACGCAAGCAAAGTAAATAAACAAGAACGTAATATGGCTAGATTCAACCACATTTCCAGCATGTAATCGATACCTTGAGAGTAGAGATCTATTCTCAATCGAACAGCAAATATTACCCAATGACCAGTACAAACAAGAAGCGCAAAACGATTCCATATACATATCATCATATTTAAAACTAAACCACAATAAAACCCAGAAAAATACCTATAAAAAAATCCCAGAAGAAAACAAAAACCAAGAAACCGAAAGTGAGCAATAATGAAGGGGAAGGGAGATTACCAAAGTTACGACCAACGATGCAGTGCCAGGTGGAGCCGTGTCGCTTGTCGAATTCCTTCTTTATGTGCTCTGCAACGTCCTTCTCAACACCGTGCTTCTCAAATGCCTAACAGTTCCCATTCCCACATATCAGACAAGAATTTTAAAAACTGAAGAAGAAAATCACAAATTTATAAATGTAAAAGATTTCTTTCAAAAAGAAAAAAAGAAAAAGTTTTTGAGTATCGGAGAGAAGCTGACGGCGATGGCAGTGTCTACGGCCTCCTTTTGCATGTCGGGGAGCATGTCGGCGCTCTTGATGATGACGCGCTTTCCGGAAGGAGGAGTCGCCGCCAACGAGGGCTTACGGTCTTCTGAGATCGAAGGTTTCACCGTCAGACCAGAAGGGATGCTCCTCTTCGCGTCCTCATTCATTTTCCCTCTTGCTTCCACGCTCTCGCACTGCCTCTCACGCTCCGTGACCCTGTTAACAACAAAACAGCTCTCTCTCTCTCTCTGCTCGGTCGGTCCGAGAGAGCGTAATTCACTGTGCTGTGGGCAGTGATATGATATTAAATGTGGGTGAGAATGTGAGTTCGAATTTCCTCCGTAAAATAAAGGGCACAGTCTATTATTTTTATTATTTGTTTTTGGAGACCTAAACTATTGAAGAAAGAAATATTCTATTCATAGTCCGGTTTACACTTTCACACTCCACACGAAAATCCACCTAGTAAACCGATTCGTCTTCATCCGGTCCAATTCCAAATGCGTCTGGTTCTCCGAAAACATTTCCCTCTCTCACAAATCAACTCCATCTCTCGCCTCTCCCTCCCCTGGCTAGCGGCTCGCGGCTCTCGCCTCTCCCTCCCCGGCTGCGCTGATCTGGAAGAAAAAAAACACGCCACAGAGACCGACCCCGAGAGAGGCTTCCTGCCGATTTTCTGGGTAATTTTTTCAAATTTTGTGTAATATTTTGAGTGATTGTATCTCTTTGTCTCTTTGTTATGGTGATTGTAATCTGGGCTAGAAAATATGTGGGGATATGGATTGATAACGCTATTTTGAGACAAAGAATAGCAACTGTTTGTAAAAAAGACTCAATGAAAACATTCTGTCCCAATACTCACGGTGCCCCTCAATTTTGGTACCCTTGATATATCTTATGTAGAAGGTATTTTGCCAATGTTGTTTGCCTAATGAATTTGCATGTGGTATACTTTCTAGAGCTACGTCCGTGTGTATGGACTACTTTCTACTATGAATGAACTCATCTGGGGTTGGTGTTTTACTGACCTGAACTTCTGATTTTCCTTCACTTGTTTTACTCCTTTTACTTTCTTGCCTTAGGTGTTGGGTGTGTGTTTTTACTTCAAGTTAAGTTATTTGAAGGTGAAATGGCCGCTGTCGGAGGAAGAAGAGGCTGTTGGCGGGAGGGAGAACAGAGGAAGAACGTGGGCGTGCGGAAGGTGGGGAGGGAAAAGAAATTCGAAACCGTATTGGATATATTTTAGGTTTACTAAACGCAACGTTTAACATAAAAAAAAAAAAAAAAAAAAAAAAAAAAAAAAAAAAAACCAGATCACTTTTCGTGTGCCGTATGAGAGAAACGGGTAGGTGTATAGAAGTCCTCTTGAAGAAATGATTCGACTTTTAGCCAATGAATTATATAACGACTAATATTAGAGAGAAGTTATTATAATAGTGTATACTTTATATTTACTGTATAGTTATTTCTAATTGATTGTTCTTAACATTCACTTGAAGAGATGTGTATTCTAAATGATGCTACATCATATGTACAAAATGTTGACCGATTCTTGCTCATGAAGACGTTCGTGAGTGGGAGTCTATCATCTTAAGAGTCCTTTAAGTGATCAAACACTCCTCCATCAATTTAAACTGATCACATGAAAATAGGATTACGTGGGACACGTAAACCCGAAATTTGATGGGGATTTCGGCTATAAATACATGTGTTTGGTCCCCAAACTCACTCACTCAATTCCCTTCGGTAATACACCATCTAAATAGAGTAGATAAGAGTTTGGAAGAGCCAAACACAGTGAGAACCGAAACTTTTACAGTGAATTGCATCAATGGCTGGAGGTAAGATTTCCTGGCATTAAACCATTTAATTCTCATTTCTAAAGTGTTATTTCACATTATAGAATTTTATTTAAGTCTAACAGTTGGTATCAGAGCCTTAAAATCCTCTGTCTTGATGTTTAAATTCAAAAACCCGAGTTCCTCTGTTTTTGGCTGTGACTTGGAAAAATTTTTGAGTTTTGATTTTTGGACGTTTTTTTATTTGAAAGAAGTTTAGAAATCATAAAGAAATATTTTTTCTAAGCTTTCTGTGATTAAAAACATGTTTTTTGACGTGAAAAACACTGTGAAATGTGAAAATCGCGCTGTGTCTGGAGGTAGGAGACGACGCGAACGGCATGTCGTTTTGCAGGCTTGTTAAAAACGACATGTCGTTTTCAGCAGTTTTTTGTTTCATTCGGTTCTGCTAAACGCCAGGTCGTTTTCAACTATGATGAAAACGACATGTCGTTTAGCATAAGTATCTATTCTCGTATACTACTAAACGACACGTCGTTTTCAATTTAATGAAAACGACATGTCGTTTTGTTTCAGAGCCCGTTCAGTGTGTAATGACAAAAACGATACGTTTTTCAATTGATGAAAACGACATGTCGTTTTATTCGGTAGTCGTTTATCAAGCCTGATGATAAACGACATGGCGTTTTGAGTTTCAGTAAAACGACATGTCGGTTTAGAGGCTGTCTGTGTTTTAAGAAATTGGACAAAACGACACGTCGTTTTTTTTTTCTTCTAGAAAAACGACATGTCGTTTACTTGTGCAGTGTATTAAAAAAAAAAAGGGAATTTTTTTTTCTTTTTTTCCCCATTTTAAATGGCTTGAATAGTGGGTTTTTGGGTCTATGCCCTTTGTGCTTATAATTTTTTATTTATTTTTAATTATATGCAATGAGGATATTTGTTTATTATGCTCATATTTAGTTTGCATAAATTGATTAATTTTTTGCTGTTTACATGCAATTTTTGATGAGTATATAGTTTAGAGCATGAGATTAAATATTATGCATAATATTATAATCTAGATTGTGCAATATTTATGCTTATATTATGAATCTTTTGTGCATAGTTATAACATGTGAGTATTACTTAAAATTATGTAATTCATAATATTAAGCTAGTCTTATGCAATTTAAATGTCTAGTGATCCATATAGTTTTATGTTAATTAGAGAATAGCCACAGCATCTTTAATTAAGTAAAATTATAATGATTGATTAGGATCACATAAAGAATATTAGACATTAATTGTAATTAATTATACATAAATTTAATAAATTTTATCCCACAGGAATTTTTATTATATTTATATTATTAATTAGGATAAAATATCAAGTTATTCATAAATTACCTACAGGAATTATGAATGAAGTAAATAATTTGATAGTTTTATCATAAAAGTTTAGGATAGAATACACATCAAATCATAGTATACCCTTAGAATTATGAATTAAGTAAATTGATAAAATTCTATCATATAGATTAATTGGATCTACTTGAATTAAAAATTTAGCCCACAGGCAATTTTATGTCATTAGATTCAATTCTTAAGCATGATTTACATTGGTAAAACATGAATATTTATTTAGGCCTCAATTTTTTTAACGTAAGCATGTAATCTGTATGCAGTTACACAACCTGCAAATTTATCTGATATTCGTTATGAAATCCCTGAACTTAAGGGAGATAACTATAAGGTCTGGAAGGAGAGAATTCTTCTTCATTTAGGGTGGATGGACATAGATTATGCTATTAGAAAAGATGAACCACCAGCTATAACTGATACCAGCAATGCAGCAGCTATTGCACTTTATGAGCGATGGGAGCGATCTAATCACCTAAGCATGATGTTCATTAAGACTAGAATATCAGCTGGTATTCGTGGTTCTGTCGATCAGCATGAAAATGTCCGAGACTTGCTAAAAGCCATTGATGAACAATTTGTCACTTCAGACAAGGCATTAGCAAGCACCCTAATTATGAAGTTCTCATCCCTAAGGCTCACCAGTGTGAAAGGTGTGCGTGAGCACATCATGCAAATGAGGGACAATGTGGCTCAATTGAAGAAACTTGAGGTTGAAATGTCGGAGTCCTTCCTAGTGGACTACATTCTGAACACCCTCCCGCATCAATATGGACCTTTCAAAATCTCTTACAACACACATAAGGATAAATGGTCAATTAATGAACTTATGACCATGTGTGTTCAAGAGGAAGGGAGACTGATGATGGAATAGGGTGAAAGTGCAATGCTAGCAACGCATGGAAAGGGCAAATATCAAGCCAAACTGAAGGGAAAAGGCAAAATACCTCCCCAAGGTGGTATTAAGAAAGATTCCAAGTGTTTCTTCTGTAAAAAGAAGGGACACATGAAGAAGGAATGCGCCAAATTCCAAAAATGGCTTGCAGACAAAGGTAATTCGACCTCACTTGTTTGTTATGAATCTAATATGGTTAATGTCAATATTAACACATGGTGGATTGATTCTGGATTAACAATCCACATTTCGAATTCCTTACAGGGTTTGCAAAATCTAAGGAAGCCAGTGAGAAGTGAGCGAAGCATCTTATCAGGAAACAAGATGGGCTCGCATGTGGAAGCTGTTGGAACTTGCTATTTAATTTTATCTAGTGGTTTTGTTTTAAAGTTGGAAAAGACCTTTTATGTTCCAAGTTTTTCTAGAAACTTGATTTCAGTTTCAAGACTTGTACCTTTTGAATATTCCTTTAAATTTTCAAATTCATCATTCAGTTTATTTATAAATCTGATTGTGTTGGGAATGGTACTTTGTCTGATGGTCTTTACTGCATTAATTTACAAAATAATACCACTTATGATTCAATGCATGTTCATACTGGCACTAAAAGATGTGTTATTAATGAGGATTCCTCTAAATTATGGCACCGGAGATTAGGTCATATCTCCATAGATAGAATTAAAAGATTAGTAAATGAAGGAGTACTTAATACTCTAGATTTTACTTATTTTGAGACTTGTGTGGACTGCATAAAGGGAAAGCAGACCAACAAGTCAAAGAAAGGTGCCAATAGGAGTTCAGACATATTAGAGATCATACATACTGATATATGTAGTCTAGACATGGACTCACATGGTCAGAAATACTTCATCTCTTTTATAGATGATTACTCACGATATATGTATCTCTACATGCTTCATAACAAGAACGAAGCATTAGATGCCTTTAAAATATTTAAGGCTGAAGTAGAGAAACAATGCGGTAAACAAATTAAGATCGTGAAATCAGATAGAAGTGGAGAATATTATAGTAGATACACAGAGAATGGACAAGCACCTGGGCCATTTGCAAAGTTTCTTCAAGAGCATGGGATTGTTGCCCAATACACCATGCCTGGTTCACCGGACCAGAATGGTGTAGCAGAAAGAAGAAACCGAACATTATTGGACATGGTGCGGAGTATGCTTAGCAGCTCCAATCTTCCTAAATCATTGTGGGCTGAAACACTTAAGACGACAGTGTATATATTAAACCGAGTTCCAACCAAGGCTGTTTCTAAAACGCCATTTGAATTATGGAAAGGTTGGAAACCGAGTTTGCGACATATGCGCATTTGGGGATGCCCGTCAGAGGTGAGAATTTATAATCCACAAGAGAAGAAACTAGACCCAAGGACCATTAGAGGGTATTTCATTGGATATGCTGAAAGGTCTAAAGGTTATAGATTTTATTGTCCATCTCACAGTACTAGGATTGTGGAATCAAGAAATGCAAAGTTTCTTGAGAATGACTTGATCAGTGGGAGCGATCAAACCAGGAACATAGTTTCTGAGAATGATCCTTCAGAATCTCAACCTTCCACTTCAAGTGATAGATTGATTATTGTTTACAACACCCCTCAAGTACCAACTGGTGTTGAACTACCAATCATTGATGTTCTACAAGTTGCTGACGACACTCTAGTAGATCAGGTAGTTCAAGAGTTGCCAACAACTTTTGAACAACAAGTTGAACCACATACTACTTCTCAGGAAGATGATGGTGCAACATTAAGAAGATTTGTTAGAGCAAGAAGATCAGCAATTCCTAGTGATTATGTTATGTATCTGCAAGAATCTGACTATAACATTGGAGCCGAAAATGATCTCGAGTTATTTTCACAAGCCATGAGTTGCAAAGAATCAGAATTATGGTACAATGCCATGAAGGAAGAGTTGAATTCCATGAAGAGTAACGAAGTCTGGGATCTTGTTGAGTTGCCTAATGGTGTAAAAGCCATTGGATGTAAATGGGTCTTTAAAACCAAAAGAGACTCATTAGGCAACATTGAGAGATACAAGGCAAGACTCGTTGCTAAGAGATTCACTCAGAAAGAAGGAATCGATTACACGGAGACTTTCTCTCCCGTATCTAAGAAAGATTCCTTGCGTGTTATTTTGGCATTAGTAGCCCATTTTGACTTTGAATTGCAACAAATGGATGTGAAAACAGCATTTCTCAATGGAGATCTAGAGGAGGAGGTTTACATGAAACAACCTGAAGGATTCCCCTCTAGTGATGGTGAGCAATTGGTTTGCAAACTCAAGAAATCCATATACGGTTTAAAACAAGCATCTCGCCAATGATATTTGAAATTCCATAATGTAATTTCTTCATTCGGTTTTGTAGAAAACGTTATGGATCAATGTATATACCAGAAGGTCAGTGGGAGTAAAATATGTTTTCTTGTTTTATATGTGGATGACATTTTGCTAGCAATCAATGATAAGGGTTTGCTGTATGAAGTGAAACAATTCCTCTCTAAAAATTTTGATATGAAGGATATGGGTGAGGCATCTTATGTCATTGGCATTAAGATCCATAGAGACAGATTTCGAGGCATCTTGGGTCTGTCTCAGGAAACCTATATTAATAAATTTTTGGAGAGATATCGGATGAATGATTGTTCACCAAGTGTAGCTCCCATTGTGAAGGGTGATAGGTTCAATTTGAATCAATGCCCAAAGAACGACCTTGAAAGAGAACAAATGAAGCACATTCCATATGCTTCTGCTATCGGAAGCCTAATGTATGCTCAGGCCTGTACAAGACCTGACATTGCATTTGCTGTAGGAATGTTAGAACGATATCAGAGTAATCCAGGTTTAGACCACTGGAGAGCTGCAAAGAAAGTAATGAGGTACCTTCAAGGGACCAAAAAATACATGCTTATATATAGACGAACGGACAATCTGGAAGTAATTGGCTACTCAGATTCTGACTTTGCTGGCTGTGTTGATTCACGCAAATCAACATCAGGATACATATTTTTTATGGCCGGTGGAGCTATATCATGGAGGAGTGCCAAGCAGACTTTGACTACCACTTCTACTATGGAAGCCGAGTTCGTCTCTTGTTTTGAGGCTACTTCACATGGTGTATGGCTTAAGAGTTTCATTTCTGGGCTTAGAATTATGGATTCAATCTCTAGGCCATTGAGAATGTATTGCGACAATTCAGCTGCTGTTTTTATGGCTAAGAACAACAAAAGTGGGAGTCGAAGTAAACACATCGATATTAAATATTTAGCCATAAGGGAACGTGTTAAAGAAAATAAAGTGGTCATTGAGCACGTAAGCACTGAACTAATGATCGCTGATCCTTTGATTAAGGGCATGCCACCGTTGAAATTCAAGGATCATATAGTGAATATGGGACTTGGTTCCATTATGTAGTTTTTCATTGTATGAACAATGTTATTTTTTTAATGAAATTCTTAATCATTTTGATGTTCTTTTCTCATATTAATGTGCACCTTAATTTATTTTGAGAAAATTTATCTGTATTGGACCAAGAATAAATATAGGGTTTATTCATTAAGAAATTGTTCCCACATAAATTGTAAAGAATGAATACATAGTAATACATGGAAGGTAATACTCGTCATTAGAGGACCTATCGCCATGATTCATGTATTTATTACTTAAATGAAGATTATTGATGGGTTTAAGATCAGGAGTGTTGACAAAGTGGGAGAATGTTGACCGATTCTTGCTCATGAAGACGTTCGTGAGTGGGAGTCTATCATCTTAAGAGTCATTTAAGTGGTCAAACACTCCTCCATCAATTTAAACTGATCCTATGAAAATAGGATCACGTGGGACACGCAAACCCAAAATTTGATGGGGATTTCGGCTATAAATACATGTGTTTGGTCCCCAAACTCACTCACTCAATTCCCTTCGGTAATACACCATCTAAATAGAGTAGAGAAGAGTTTGGAAGAGCCAAACACAGTGAGAACCGAAACTTTTACAGTGAATTGCATCAATGGCTGGAGGTAAGATTTCCTGGCATTAAACCCTTTAATTCTCATTTCTAAAGTGTTATTCCGCATTAGAGAATTTTATTTAAGTCTAACACAAAATGGATGCTCTCAATAGTAACTTCTATCTATATTTATTCTTATATCACATCTTTTATTCTTTGCTTCTCTTCTCTGCTTCTTGTTTGTTTTTGAATTCACACTCTATGATTTTATTATTTTTATTTTTACATAATTTCATAGGGTGTGAATTCAAAATAATAAAAATAATTTTTCAATATGGTACATCAAGTCATATAAATTTATGAAATTATTTTTATATAATTCGAAATATGTATATATATATCCACGTGAAAAATATCCATAAATAAAGAAAATATCTAGTATATTTATCAGTGATTTGAGACTGTCAGCTAACTTGTTCTCAACTCTTAAAAAAATGAAATAACTTGAAGCATCAGCTTTGTCTATTCGTTTGCTGTAAGTGCATGAGACCTGTCTTCAAACTAAACCAATTTTTAAACTACAAGAAGCTCCCATTCTACAATCATGTTGTTGACTCCAAAATATTATTACCATTCTGGTTATCAATTTGCTTAGGTAGTTACTCACATAGGTTTCCAATTACTCACATAAGTGTATCGTCCTGCATGATTTTGGCTCTTGTCAATTATAAATATAAAATTTACGAAATGAGATGATTTGTAAATAATAATAAGATTATTAGTTAAAATTAGATTAGATGAGATGAGATAAGTTGGATACAGACTTTGCATGTCTTGCTAAGCTGGATGAGATTGTATAGTTTTAAAGCTGTTTGCAATAGCTGAGACAAGTAGGTAATTCTTCCTTGAGTCAATTTTCTGTGGCCTGAATCAAGAATAATGTGTATCATGACCATCACTCGTAATTCCTTCTTATTCTATTACTCTGTCTTGAAGTACATGTATCCTTGTCTCTGTTGCTTTCCCCAACTCAATACCAGCAGTATTCAACAGAATCAACACCACTTCAATATTCTTGATAACTAGGAAGAAACCCAAACAAGCCCATGAAGAACCAAAAACTCCAATTTCTCCATGTGGCCTGAAGAAGTAGAATCCAAGCGACCCAAGATATAAGATAATCTAGAGGCTCTAAAATAACCTAGTTTGAGTGTCAAGGTATTTTCAGATATATGAGATATCTATCTCATTATTATTTATTATTTTATTATTACTTTTCACCTGCTTTTTATTACTATTTAATATTATATCATTATTTTTTCATTACTATTCACAAAATACCTCAAAATACCTTACTACCTAATCGCAACAGACACTTAACTTCCCCAAAAAATCCAAGCGAGGCAGCAGAAAATCAAAGATATAAACGGCACTTGATGGGTCCATCAAGACAAGCCCATGAACTTTTTTGAGCTTTGCCTGTATACAGCAACCCATTATAACAACAAACATGGTTTGAATTCAAAAGGGGAAAAAAATCACTATTTAAGAAGGGAAGTATGAAAAGGAATAAAACCAGCAGATAAAGAGAAAGCTACGCTGCTACGGGGTTCTTGAAAGAGACTTTCGCCCAGGCCGCAAGGTATCCCAGTTTGCTGGCTGCAACAGGCTTGGCTAGATGACTCTTGAAAAGAAAATGAGCAGTATCTCTTAATTACTTTTCTTCCATAATAAGATCAATGATGCCACTAGTTGCTGCAATACGAACTGTATCTTCTCTTCTAAACATGGCACACATGACCAGAATTGTGTAATTCTAAATCATTGAGTACAAGTAGAATAAACAGTTTATTCGTTAAGAGGATTAAAAATTATATCTCCATTAAATATTTGATTCCAGGTAGAGTTATATCCCATTGGGTAGGCCCAATACCGATGACTTCTAATTTTGACTGGATTTCTGTAGTGACACTATGTGGTATGCTCTGCTCACGCTTCAGAGAGAGGCTTCGGAGAGTGTGCTACGTTTGGATGGTAACGTGATCTCAAAGAATATGTGAATAGTTGTGAAAAAGTGATAACAAATTAATGATAAAATATTAAATAAAAATAAATAATAATAAAAAATAATAATAAAATATTAAATAATCTAATCACTCCATTACCCAAACATAGCCTAATCAACCAACATAATAATAGATTGAAGTAAAATTTTGCGAGCTTTACCAACCTCATTTTCTTTCCATATCATGGACTTCAAAGAGAGTTTTCAGCATATAAGTTGTAATACTTCGTATTTTAATGTATTTTTATTGAAAGAATTATTTTTTTTATTGATTTAAAAATTTATTCTCTTATTTTAAAATTGTTGAATTTTTAGTTGTGTTATTTTTATGATTTTTAGTTTATGAAAATTATTTTTTTTTGAAATGCTTTTTCTAAATTAATTATTTTTATGCGTTTAAATTTCTTCTCAAATTAAATTAACTTGTTGTGGGGTTTAATTATTTATTTTCATTTTAATCATTGCGTTTGAATTATTTTATTTCACTTGCTGTTTTAAAATCGTTTCCGTTGGATTATTTTTGTGATCCAAGATGTGAGGATTGGACCTCATTTCTTTCCCTACATTTTCTCTTTCTTTTTTTTTTTCTTCTTTCTCCCCTTGATTCTTTCCTGCACGCCGCCATGCGCCGGCGGTGACCGACACTGCCCGGCCCACTGTCCTCCCCAGCCACCGGTGACCACCCCATTGTAATCTCAGCCCCAACGGCGCCGCCGTTAGCTCCCACGCGCACCACCAAGCCGCGACACTCCTTGCGTCGCTGCGCCGCCATCGCGCTACCATCGGCCACCATCTCTTCACCACTTCATCCTCGACCTCCTAGCAACCTAGTGCACCCATCCTTGGCTCTGATCTGTCACCGATGAAGCCCCATCTATCTCCATCTCCGATTTGAGCATTTTGGCCTTAAACCGCTGCCCACGCCGCCATCCACGGCCAACCACCACCACCACTAGCTTCACTAACACCCCTAGGCCCTACCCTAGCAATCTCGGGTCTTCGTTTACACCCGTTCAAAAGTGGGTTTCTGAGACCCTGGCCACAGTGCATTTTGCACTGTTTTGTTGCTGTGTTGCCGTTTCTAGCACTTTCGTGATCTTTAAAAAATTATATTATAGCATTGTAAGTATTTTTCTTGAAGAACTTTTGAGATTTAAATGTATTTTCGCGCAAACTCATATTTACTGTGAATTGGTTGGTTGTGCCGGACTGAGTCCGAAGAGTAAGGGGGTCGGTTGGATTGGATGATGGAGTTGTTTGTGTGATTGGTTTATGCTATGAAATTTGTTAGCTGTTTCAGATTTAAATAATGGTGTTTTGAGTTTAACGTTGGTCATGGTGGATATTGGTGATTTTTTTAGGAAGTGATGATATATTTTGGGATTATGAGGATTTTTTAAGTTTTGAGAAATTAAGATAGATTATTTTAGAAGCTTAGGCTTAAATATAGAAATCCGTGATTGATTGAAAACTTACGAAAATTGTGTGATTATTTTTATAGGTGACGATTTATAATCGACTCGACATTTTTGAGGAAAATTCTGAAAAGTTAAGAAGTCCAGGCAAGCGGGGTTCATATACTAGTTTTGCATAAAAGAAATAAAATGAGGTTGACTTTGAAAATAAACGTGTTTGTTTTTTAAAAGAAATGATCTGAAAACAACATCAGATGTTTATTCTGTATATGCATAAATTCAATATAAGAGAAAGTGTTTTCTGTCATGACTGGTGTAGACATGAGCTAGTTTTGTGCACTTTGTTTCTGAATTATGTTAAAGAGCGAATAAGGAATTCTAAAAGTTTTGTTATGAACAAATGAGAATATTTTGTTTATGTTTATCTCGAACATGTGAAATGATCTAAAACTTTTCAGTGTTTTGTTTTGATATGATGTGTCATCTGAAATCCTTGGCATGAAGTTCTGATTCTGTATATGATTGTAATCGGATTTTCGATGAAATCTGTTTTGTTTCTGTTAAGGCCCAGCCACGGGTATAATGGTGGTTTATAACCTTACCACGGGGGTGAAACATGGAATATGACCCAGCCACGAGTATAATGGTGGTTTATAACCCTACCACGGGGGTGAAACATGGAATATGGCTCAGCCACGGGTATAATGGTGGTTTATAACCCTACCACGGGGGTTAAACATGGTATTGTCCCGATGTGATGCTAAGAGATGATTTAATTATAATGTTTTAGTTTGGAAATGCCAACGGATTTTCTTTTTGGAATAAGTTTATTTTTCTGAAAATTTCGCTCTAATGCTTTTGTACAAAGTTTTGTTTCTGCATTCTGAAAGTAATTGTTTTGTTTTGCTTATCAAATGTTATAAATGCTCATGTTTACATGCTAGTATATGCTCTCTGCTTACTGAGTTGTTGATAACTCACCCCCTTATCTCCATAATATTTCAGATGACATTGATGGTTCAGCTGAGGATCAGTATTAGAGTTTATGGAGAAGATTAGCAGTGAATGGTTGTTGGGTATCTCGTGGTATTAGTGTTGATGTTGGAAGTTATTTATATTTCTTAAGTTTGCTTCAATGGATTTAGACGGTTTATGGAGACTTATGTTAACGTTTCATTATTTCTAGTTTGTTATTTGAGACATGAAGTAGAGTTGATTTTATTTGAGTTGCTGGATTGAAAATTGGATAGATGAGTTTATATGGTTTATTTAATTGAAGTATTTACGTTTGATTTGAGATTTGCGAAAATATATATTCTTGAATTTGGAAGTACTCTAGCCTTGTTAGAGTTGATTATCAAGCTATATGAGTTAACTCTCCGGACCCTCGGGGACGGGGCGTTACTGTTGGTATCAGAGACATGTTTGAATTCTGCATACTGTAAACCTTGGAGGTTTAGATTTCTGTGAGATCATAGGATGTAAAGATTTCAGTGTAGAAACTTGAGGAATTTAAGAATGATCATGTGGATATTTAAGTTCGAGATTCTAAAAAACCTTATGATTGATTTTGATGGAATTTGAGGATTTAGATCCGGTAAGTTTATTATGTAGGATGTAGGACATGACTTGGAAATAATCTTTATAAGATTTAAGGTTTAGATTTTTGTGGTTTGGATTCTAAAGATGTACTGGAGTTTAGAGCGATGTTGGGTTTACAATATAAGATGATAGGAATGACTATATGTGCTGGTTAAAGATATGGCTAAGAATGGGTAAAACCATGTGTGCAGTACCAAAAAAGTTTAAAGGTTTAATTGTAAATTATTATTTTTATTTAAATTGAATTTATTTGGTTTTGTTTGATTTTATTTTATTTGAATTGGAATTATGTTATTTTTATTTATTAAGTTTATTTTATTTTGTTCGTTTCGTTTGAAGCTGAAAAACGGGTTAAGGATTAAGTTATGGCAGGAAGATGGTACGACTGAGAACGCTATTGTTATATTTAGCAGAGTAGGCTTGAACTTTTATCGACTTGGTGTGCTTTTATAATATCAAGGTTTGAAAGGAACGGCATGATCTGGGTGATCTATTCGGGGAGTAAGATATTTGAGGTTTTCGATTTTATGGAGGTATGACACGAGACTTTAGAATAGAAGATTGTAAATTCAACAAACTTTAAGGATAGATTTATAGAAATTTCACCAAAAGTTTAAAGTTTTGCAGACTTTAGGAAATGATTGTTATCATTTAATGTTTTAGATTTTGAAAGTTTCGGGTGTCGATTGTTTTATTGTTGGATATAAGTTCATCGATCTTACAAATTTCGGAAAATGATTCTAGTATAATTTAAGGTTTTAAAATTACAGATTTGAAGGACTGAATTGAAATAAGATTTAAGTTTTTAATTCTGCAGGCTTGGTGTGCTAGCTTGATTTATTTTGGATGTGACCATTATTATGGGGTTGATCGAAGTTGAGTTATTGATATATGAATTTTCAAAGGGATTATTTCTTTGAGGATTGAAGGTATTGGTCCAGTTTGGATAATAATTGTTATTAATTCGAGGTTCTAGTGACAGGTTTTGGGATTAGATCCATATCAGATTTAAGGATAATAATTGGTGCAGATCCAGAAATGAATTCTTGGTGAGTTTGAGGAAAGTGTGTAATAGTTCATGGTTTTGGAGATAAAGAATTTTCTATCAAATGTGGTGAGAGTTTTCTGGTTAGTAGGCGTTGAGCTACCTCGTACTCAATGGTTTTATGTTGTGATATAATTAAGGATTCAAACCTTGTGTTGATCTTAAGAAATTAGTGGTGATTTGAGAATTTGATAAAGATACTTGTAATTAGAGATTAAACTTTTGGTGGTGCGGAATTAGGATATAATTCTTGTTGATTTTGAGAAAATAGGTCTGGATGATGGAAATGTTTATTGGTGGTTAACTTTGGAAGTGGCTAATAGGTTACCAACTTGTAGAATACAATGAAGGTTTGTGAGTTTTAACATAGGAGTCGATTGAGGTTAGCAAAGTTCGTGTTACGAAAATAATAATAATCTTTGGATTTTGCTGAGTGTTGTATTAATGTTTTTGCGGAAATAGAGATTTTGGATTACATGGCCGCCTTAGGAGTAATAGACGTGATGTGTCATTGGGAGACTAATACGAGTATGATGGAATTGCCTATGGAAATAGACTTGAGAGAACATTACTCATGCTTGTTGGGAGTTGTTGATGGCATGATCCTTTCGAGCGTGTTTTGGGTTGTATCTTTTATCCTGCTTTAGAGTCATGTTTGACCATGCAAATTTTGAGGACGGATTTTTTTTAAGAGATGAAGGATGTAACACCCCGTATTTTAGTGTATTTTTACTGAAGGAATTTTTTTTTATTGATTCAAAAATTTATTCTCTTGATTTAAAATTGTTGGATTTTCAGTTGTGTTATTTTTATGATTTTTAGTTTACGAAATTTTTTTTTTTTTGAAGTGCTTTCTCTAAATTAATTATTTTTATGCGTTTAAATTTCTTCTCAAATTAAATTAACTTGTTGTGGGATTTAATTATTTATTTTCATTTTAATAACTGCGTTTGAATTATTCTATTTCACTTGCTGTTTTTAAATCGTTTCCGTTGGATTATTTTTGTGACTCAAAATGTGAGGATTGGACCTCATTTCTTTCTCTACATTTTTTTTTTTCTCCCCTGGATTCTTTCCCGCGCGCCGCAACCCCCCTCCCTCTTTCCGTCCGTTTCTCTTCTCGCCCAGCCCGCCGCCATGTGCTTGCGGTGACCGACACCGCCCGGCCCACTGTCCTCCCCAGCCACTGGTGACCACCCCCTTGTAATCTCAGCCCCAACCGCGCCGCCGTTAGCTCCCATGCGCACCACCAAGCCGCAACACTCCTTGCGCCGCTGCGCCGCCGTCGCGCCGCCATCGGCCACCATCTCTTCACCACTTCATCTTCGACCTCCTAGCAACCTAGTGCATCCATCCTTGGCTCTGATCTGTCACCGGTGAAGCCCCATCTATCTCCATCTCCGATTTGAGCATTTTGGCCTTAAACCGCTGCCCACGCCGCCATCCACGGTCAACCACCACCACCACTAGCTTTACCGACACCCCTAGGCCCTACCCTAGAAATCTCGGGTCTTCGTTTACACCTGTTCAAAAGTGGGTTTCTGAGACCCACGGCCACAGTGCATTTCACACTGTTTTGTTGCTGCGTTGCCGTTTCTAGCACTTCTGTGATTTGTCAAAAATTATTTTATAGCATTGTAAGTATTTTTCTCGAAGAACTTTTGAAATTTAAATGTATTTTCGCGCTAACTCATATTTACTGTGAATTGGTTGGTTGTGCCGAACTGAGTCCGAAGAGTAAGGGGGTCGGTTGGATTGGATGATGGAATTGTTTGTGTGATTGGTTTATGCTATGAAATTTGTTGGCTGTTTCGGATTTAAATATTGGTGTTTTGAGTTTAACGTTGGTCATGGTGGATATTGGTGATTTTTTTAGGAAGTGGTGATATATTTTGGGATTATGAGGGTTTTAAGTTTTGAGAAATTAAGATAGATTATTTCAGAAGCTTAGGCTTAAATATAGAAATCCGTGATTGATTGAAAACTTAAGGAAATTATGTGATTATTTTTATAGGTGACGATTTATAGTCTACTCGACATTTTTGAGAAAAATTATGAAAATCTAAGAAGTCTAGGTAAGCGGAGTTCATATACTAGTTTTGCATAAAAGAAATAAAATGTGGTTGACTTTGAAAATAAACGTGTTTGTTTTTTAAAATAAATGATCTGAAAACAACCTCAGATGTTTATTCTGCATATGCATAAATTCAATATAAGAGAAAGTATTTTCTGTCATGACTGGTGTAGACATGAGCTAGTTTTGTGCACTTTGTTTTTGAAATATGTAAAAGAGCGAATAAGGAATTCTAAAAGTTTTGTTATGAACAAATGAGAATATTTTGTTTATGTTTATCTCAAACATGTGAAATGATCTGAAGCTCTTCAGTATTTTGTTTTGATATGATGTGTCATCTGAAATCTTTGGCATGGAGTTCTGATTTTGTATATGATTGTAATCGGATTTTCGATGAAATCTGTTCTGTTTCTGTTAAGGCCCAGCCACGGGTATAATGGTGGTTTATAACCCTACCACGGGGGTGAAACATGGAATATGGCCCAGCCACAGGTATAATGGTGGTTTATAACCCTACCACGGAGGTGAAACATGGAATATGACCCTACCACGGGTATAATAGTGGTTTATAACCCTACCACTGGGGTTAAACATGGTATTGTCCCGATGTGATGCTAAGAGATGATTTAATTATAATGTTTCAGTTTGGAAATGCCAACGGATTTTCTTTTTGGAATAAGTTTATTTTTTTGGAAATTTCGCTCTAATGCTTTTGTACAAAGTTTTGTTTCTGCATTCTGAAAGTAATTGTTTTGTTCTGCTTATCAAATGTTATAAATGCTCATGTTTACATGCTAGTATATGCTCTCTGCTTACTGAGTTGTTGATAACTCACCCCCTTATCTCCATAATATGTCAGATGACATTGATGGTTCAGCTGAAGATCAGTTTTAGAGTTTATGGAGAAGATTAGTAGTGAATGGTTGTTGGGTATCTCGTGGTATTAGTGTTGATGTTGAAAGTTACTTATATTTCTTAAGTTTACTTCAATGGATTTAGACGGTTTATGGAGACCTATCTTAATGTTTTATTATTTCTAGTTTGTTATTTGAGACATGAAGAAGAGTTGATTTTATTTGAGTTGATGGATTGAAAATTGGATAGATGAGTTTATATGGTTTATTTAATTGAAGTATTTACGTTTGATTTGAGGTTTGGGAAAATATATATTCTTGAATTTGAAAGTACTCTAGCCTTGTTAGAATTGATTATCAGGTTATATGAGTTAACTCTCCAAACCCTCGTGGACGGGACGTTACATGAATATCAAGGCCTGAATGCTCAACCGACCATTGGAAATCCACAGCTCCTTTACTGCCTCCCTCTTCTGCCAACTCTAGCAACGCGAACGCAAACTTCAAAATGCTAGGCACCATCATCTGCTCTCTTCCATAGGTGCTCTCATTGAACTAAAACTCAGCAGAAGAGTACAGAATTGATGGTTAAATCATCTTATAATAATGTACATAAATGTATAGGTACAATTCTGACCAGATAATAGATATGAGGGAAAATGAGATTACAGCTCCTCTAATTTGGCAAACTCGAGATATTCTTCCTTTGAATCATCTGAAAGCCACCTATAGTCACTGTAATACACAGAAGCATTCACAAACAAGTGACTGAGATATAATAAGAAACAGAAACGTACATGCCATGAACTGTAAGATATAATTGAAATAATATAGTGCACAACAATTGAGCTTTTTGTGAATGTCTACTATCCAAAGCATAACTCATTTTCAAATCATACTACATAAAGCTCATTGGAAGGTGTTTGTTTCAATGGGAGACCCATAGCATTCATAGACTACGACTTCACTTTCACCCATTACTTCATGGATCTGTTTTGCTTTTACAAGCCCAGTTTCAAATTGAAACTTCTAGTCACATCACATGTTAAAAGACGTTGAGCCCACGGTAAACTTGTAATATCAATAACAGTGAGCACCGTGGTCTTCAAAATACTCATATCGAACTCTCACTAAGGTTGTGTTCTCGTATTCAACCCGAAAAACATAACAATCCCGTCGATCACCTCCCTCTTGCTAAATCCTTGGATGCCCAAGACCAACAATTGGTAAACGAGCGAAGGCTACTCCTGCAAGTTCACGCTCTTTATTCCCACAAACACTTTTTCCAAAAACTCTTCCCCATCGCCTTATCACAATAAATGAGAACTCCCTCCGACCATCTTGACCAACAAGCCCTTGGATAACTTTAGGGCATCCTTCGAGAAATGCACCCAGTGCCTAGCTAATCGAGTAACTCTAAAAACATGGGTACATGCTCGTAACGAGGGACGTGATCTTGCTGGTGAGGGTAATTGTAACATTTCGCTCTCCACGAAATATGTCATTTTTTTATAAAATTACAAGAATCGGAGTGTTATTATTGAATTTGACTTAAAAATATTTTTTATTTCTAGAGGAAGCCTGAGTACAAATATTCCTTATAATAAATAATCGTTTTGTATTAAAATATTGAAATCATAAATAAGAATGTGCGGAATCATTTAATAAAATTTCTCAAAGTCTATGCTATGAAATCATAACTTAACATCTTTGTACATGATCTATGTCACTGTTACGCTTCCCTAGACAAAATCCCGTCCTACAGCTCTACTTTCAAAAATATTCTGACCTCGGGTGCTTTAAAAACATAAAACAACTAAAATGAATCGATGACTCAGAAAAAAAACTTATCATAATGTAGACATACTAAACGTAAGGTTTTCATAAAATATTTTATACTGAGAATTAAAATCATGATTGTTCATAAATATGCCAATGACATACAAGATTTATTTATCTAAATTAACTGATTGATCTGATTTATCTGATTGATCTGTCTGGCCAACACAGTAAACCCTATGTGCGAGATTGTGCACCGGCCCAATATACCGCAGCCGCAAGGGAAGCCACTGATAGTATTCTGGCATACTATGGTAGATTATGCTTGAGTCTGTGGCTTGCACATCCACCTTGAACTGCATTGGTACAATGCATCTGAATGGCCTTATCTGATATTTATCTTACACTTGATCTTATAAAAGTTTACTTGTCTTATGCAATGTGAGATACATAATATATATATATATATATATATATAAATATAATATGCGGAATGAAACATGATGAATGACGTGCTTACATATATCATGACATGCGTGGTACATAAACAATGGCTTCCAAAAAATTGGCTTTAGTAATAATATATATAACTAACTAATGTATGTTAATCCTAATTTATGATCAAGTTACTTACCTTGTAGTGTTGCTTCCTAAAATTTCCGACACAAAATCGATATTTCAAAAATTTCAATAATTTATCACTCGTGGACTTATCCAATATGACTCATTAAAAATCATTTAGGCTCAATAAAAATTATCAATATTTCAACATTAGAATTATTGAGCCGGGTTGTTACAAACTCTCATCCTTATAAAAATTCATTCCTCTGAATTTGTTAGACCTTAAATAACTTACATACTTATCCGCCACATGCTTTTCATGTATATTTACTCCTCAATCATTTAGTCGAACCTAATATTCAAAGAAGGGAAATACTCTAGCCACAAAATAATTATACAAAAACAATCTCACAAACTGAGGTGACTTGATATAGTTCGTCAGATTGTAAAGTTAATTTTATTGTAAAATAGATCTAACAGATAAGATAAAACCACGTCAGTTTGTAAGATTTTTTTGTGTAACTTCTTTGCGGATGTAGCAGCACTCTTAAAAAAATTTCGATCATCTCATATTTTGGTCTGATGCCTCACTAATCTTGTAGGTGTACACGTTAGCACGCTACGTGTCAACCATCATACACTCTAAATTCAATTCAAGCCTAAACAAATAGAAACCTTAACAATGAGATTGATTTAAAATTCTAATAATAAATTCACCCTAAAATTCTAATAATAAATTCACCCTAAAATTCTAATAATAAATTCACCCAACAATCATCTTAACTCCACATACAATAGTAACTAACGATCTCCACATAAATAAAACTCTTCACATTAAATAATAATAAATTCTCCACCTAAAATAATAATATCAATAAATCATAACATAAGACTCTCTAAAATTCAGGTCCTAAATCTTACAACTCGTATTTTGCTATAAAAATGCGCTACCTATAGAATATAATATATCTTCCACCAATCATCATGAAATACCATATACCATATATAAATCTATGTCATAACTCCAAAAACTACTAAATTCATTCCTAATTCCCTCAGATAAAATCCCACAAAATATAAGACTAATTTCTCATGAACAAGATGCACCATCGATCTTAGAAACAAAAAAAAAAATAAAAGAAAAATACTAGCCACACCATTACAAACTTCCATATCTCATGCTCTAAAACTCTTTCATGTAAAAGGTGCATGCGTCTATAAATATCTTTAAAATTTAATTAAAACAACAAAACAGTAACAATTTAAAATACGTACTGCAGTGTAGGACATGTCTTGAGGAGACTTTGGCCTAGATTTTGTTTTTTGAAAAAAATATATTTCTTTGTAATTTGTTTTTATTTTTTTGAAATTGTACAAAATCTTCAACCTGGTATCTAATACCAATGTAGGGAATGACAGAAAATGTATAGGGAACTTCAATCAATGATGATTTTAAATTGAAAAAAAATTTCTAATGGCCAATATTTAAATTGTAAAAGGAGTATAACTCGTTTAATAAATAATAAATGAGATTTAACTTAGTTATTGAACCTAATTAAAACTTCTAATTAATAATTTATAGCTCGTGGGCTTATCCAATATAGTCCATTAAATATAATTTAGGCCCAATAAAAATTATCAATATTTCAACCTTAGAATTATTGGGTCGAATCGTTACAAACTCTCATCCTTACAAAAATTTATTCCTCTGAATTTGCTAGACCTCAAAACTTATCCGCCACATGCTTTTCATGTATCTTAACTCCTCAATCATTTAGTCGAACCTAATATTCAAAGAAGAGAAATACTCTAGCCACAAAATAATTACATAAAAGCAATTTCATAAACTGATGTGACTTGATGTGGTTCGTTAGATTGTATTTTTAATTTTATTGTAAAGTAGATCTAATAGATAAGATGAAGCCACGTCAGTTTGTGAGATTTTTTTTATGCAACTCCTTTGTGGATGTAGTAGCACTCTTCAGAAAATTCCAATCATCTCATATTTTGGTTCGTTGCCTCACTAATCCTTTAGGTGTACACGTTAGCATGCTACGTGTTAACCATCATACACTCCAAATTCAATTCAACCCTAAACAAATAGCAACCTTAACAATGAGATTGATTTAAAATTATAATAATAAATTCACCCAACAATCATCTTAACTCCACATACAATAGTAACTAACGATATCCACATAAATAAAACTCTCCACATTAAATAATAATAAATTCTCCACCTAAAATAATAATCTCAATACATCCTAACATAAGACTCTCTAAACTTCAGGTCCTAAATCTTAATACTCGTACTTGGCAATATAATCGCGTTACCTATAGAACATAATATATCTTCCACCAATCATCATGAAATACCATATACCATATATAAATCTATGTCATAACTCTAAAAACTACTAAATTCATTCCAAATTTCCTCAGATAAAATCCCACAAAATAAAAGACTAATTTCTCATGAACGAGATGCACCATGGATCATTAAAAAATAAATCAATCCTAACCTCACCTTTACAAACTCCCATATCTCATGCTCTAAAAGTCTTTCATGTAATAGGTGCATATGTCTATAAATATCTTTAAAATTTAATTAAAACAACAAAACAGTAACAATTTAAAATACTTATTGTAGAGCAGGACATGCCTTAGGGAGACTTTGGCCTAGATTTTTTTTTAAAAAAAACATATATTTCTTTGTAAAATTTTCCTTTTTTTTTTTTTTTTGAAATTCTACAGAATCTTCGACCTGGTCTTTGATATCAATTGTAACACCCCTCTCCTCACGGTTAAGAAATACGTCATTTTTTTAGAAAATCAAGGGAGCCGGATTGCTACTACTGAATCTGACTTAAAAATATTTTTTTTCTAAAGGAAGCCCCGAGTACGAAAATTCCTTATAATAAATAGATTCGTTTTGTATTAAAATATTGAAATCATAAATAAGAGTGCACGAAAGTATTTATTAAAATATCTCGAAGTCTGTGCTATAAAATCATAACTTAACATCTTTGTACATGATCTAGGTCACTATCACGCTTCCCTAGACTAAGTCTCGTTTTACAACTCTACTTTCATAAATATTCTGACCTCAGGTGTTTTAAAAACATAAAACAACTAAAATGTGTCGATGACTCAGTAAGAAACCTATCATAACATAGGCATACTAAATATAAGGTTTTCATAAAATATTTCATGCTGAGAATTAAAATCATGATTATTCATAAATATGTCGATGACATGCATGACTTATTTATCTAAATTATTTAACTGATCTACTTGGCCAACACATTTAACCCTATATGCGAGGTTGTGCACTGGCCCCACATCCCGCAACTGCAATGGGAGCCGCTGATAGTATTCAAGCATACTATGGCGGACTACGCTTGAGTCCATGGCTTGCACATCCACCTTGAACATAAACTGGCATATCATGACATGCGTGGTACATAAACACTGGCTTTCAAAGAACTGGATTTAGTAATAATATATATAACTAGCTAACGTATGCTAATCCTAATTTATGATCAAGCTACTTACCTTGTAGTGTTGCTTCCTAAGATTTCTGACACAAAATCGATCACGGTGTGATAGAGTGACAACAATAGTTGTGATTAGGAGAGAGGAAGAGACAATGGTGTCCTTGCCGTGGTTCATGGTTGACACTTCAACACTTATGAGAGGTTGCTCTCTCGGAAGCCTCCACTATCGACTTAAAGCAAAACTGAGTTTTGATGGGACTTTATTTGGACAATTTGAAACTGCAGAAATTGGAGTCATTTTAAGGGATGATAGAGGAGTTTTGTTAGCTTTGAGTCGAAAAGAAGTTGGCGTTTTCTATGTGGATGACATAGAAGCTTTGGCTGCACTATGGGGTTTACAAATGATTTTCTATTTAGGTATTTCTGGTATGATATTGGAAGGGGATTCCTTCACTATTATTGAAGCTATAATATCCAGGGAATCTAATTTCTCTAAGTACGATCCTTTGGTTGCAGAAATTCAGCTTCTTCTTCAACGATTTCAGGAATACGAGGTTCTCCATGTTGGTAGACATGATAATGAGGTAGCTCACTTGCACGACATGCCAGGCTAGTGTAAGACCCAGTCCAATGGTGGCATCAATGTCTAGATATTGTTATTTTTAGAGTATTGCTAGATACTGATATGTAATTGTACTTATTTGTACATGGCTTATTCATTTTGAATGAAACTCTGTTTATTATTTAAAAAAAGTATTGACAACATTTGTTTTTTATATTGAGTAGTGTTATAGGTACAAACAATTTTATGCATAATATTATGAGCGGTAGCCCCATTTTATTAGTATTTTCTTTTTTAATTTGAATTTCAAATCTTGAATTTTAAAATTTTCACAATTTTTAATAGTTGACACTTCAACACTTATGGTTATTAAAGTAAAATTGTAAATATAAACATCATTTTTCCTTTATATTTCACTAATTCATATTTGAAATTACCAAAATTTTGCGAATCATAATTATTTTTCTTTTTTAATAGACACGTTGTTCTTTTCACATTTTAAAATTTACCAAAATTCTAGTCACTTATTTGTGAAAAATTCTACTCATCATCCTCATACTACACATCACATATAAATTTTTAATTTTTAATTTTTTTCTTCTCTTACTAAATGTGTGGTATATGGATGATTAGTAGAAAAATTCAATTAGTTTTGGAAGAATAAAACAAAAAAAAATTGAAAAAAATTATAAATAAAAATAAGTGTGGTGTGTGGAGATAATGAGCAGCAAAACTCCTTATTTGTATTTGTTTTTCATTGATCTTAAAGTAAAAACTAGATAACTGCATCATTTCTTTTATTTTTGTAATTAAAAAATGTAATGTATCAATTTTAAAAAATTTGGAATATAAAACCTATATTACATGAATCTTGATAAGTATATATATCATAATTTTAATATCAAATACTATTTTAGTTCGTAAACGCCAACGAAAATAACGTAGACGTTTGTGCTTCAAGTCTTTTTGACTTTTAGGACCTAAACTTTGTGTAAAGGGATTTCCTCCCCCCCCCCCCCCCCCCCCCCCCCCCAATTTCCAAGGCCCAGAAGGACCGGCCAAGCCTGACCCAGGACAAACAGTCACAAATCCGACCCACTAGGAGAATCCCATGTACCTGACCTGTTGGAGGAATGGTGCAGTAGACGATGGGACTCATTGGGACCCGTCGATTTGAGGTCCCTCCAATAGTGTCCAGTCATCAAGTGCCTGCCCACATAGCAAGCGTGACATGCAGAGGATCGTTGATCTACTGACAGAGAAGGCATGAACGAACCAGAGGAAAGGCAGGCCAAGAGGAGAAGGTTGAAGAATCACGCTGCATTAAATGGCTCCGCCGCCCGGACGACACGCCACATTAATGACGTTGTCACAGAGCCCCGCCACATTAATGGGGATGTCACAGAGCCATGCCACATTTAAAGGTTCTGACAAAATGAACAGTACGAGGAATCCAAATCTCATGGTAACAGGCATGATCTGCTCTTTGAATTGGTAGTATAAATAACTGATCCCAAGTACGAGGAAACTCTCTTTGATCCCTAGACTTTCTTCCTTACTTACTACACTCCAAGAATAGTTACTGACTTTGGCATCGGAGGCTCCCTGGCCCCTAGGTCGCCCTCTTTAAGCCACATACATTCTTATCTCTGCAAGACTCGTTGTGAAGACCTGAGTTGTTGGTGCCTAGCCCAAGGGCGTGCGAAACACGACATCAACAATGGCATCGTCTATGAGATCATAATAGATCTTGCGTGTCCTTCTCATGCCTATGAAAACCTGTTCCGAACAACTCAAGAGAAACGTGGAGGATGCCATGGAAGCAAGGTTAAAATCCATGGAGGAGTGAGTGACAAAACTGATTGGCGAGGTGGAAACACTCTGCAAAGAGAATGCAGAACTCAAGAAACTTTAGCGTGACCAAGAAGGCGGGGAGGCCAGTGACACTGAGCAAGTGGGGCCCAAGAAGGAAGAGGAGCAAAAACACATGCAGGATGAGCTTTGTAATCTCAAGGGGAAGTACGAGGAAATAGCGCAGAAAGGGGACCAATTGCTCACAAACACGAGTCTATCCTATAGTGAAGGGGTAATTGCATTCACTTTACCACCAAAGTTCAGAATCCCCGTTATGGAGATGTATGATGAGAGCAGGAACCCTCTCGAGCACCTAGAAACCTTCAAGGTTCACATGACATTACATGGCTTTCTCCGAGAGAAATTGCTTGTAGGGCATTCCCGCTGACCCAAAAGGGGTCAACGCACGCATGGTTTGGGTCACTAGCACTCAAATCAGTGGACATCTTCAGCAAGCTAGCCAGGCTGTTCCTAACCCAATTCATGTCTAGTTGGAAGAGGAGACACCCGACCACGTACTGCCTCACTAGCAAACAAACGGAGGACGAGAGCCTGAAATCCTACCTTACCCGATTCAATAAGGAGCGCATGATTGTCGATGATCAAGATGAGAAGATCATCTTGGTGGGACTGCTAGGAGGCATTTGGCCGCGCTTCCAGTTTATGGTAGAACTGGCTAGTGGACTCCCGCGATACTGTATGAATTCATGGATCAGGCCGATAGCTTCATTAACGCAGAAAACACTTTCCGAGCGTTGACCGAGCTGCCAAGGAAGGAAATAGAACGCGCGGAAAGAAAGGGGAAGGCCTCAGCTAAGGTCAAACCCCATGAAAAAGGCAAAAGGGACTCCCAGTTGAAGCGACGAGAGGAAGTCCTAACGAAGGAACCCGTGCCGCAGTACGATCGGCCCACATTCACCATTCAAGGGGAGGACGACCGGGGAGCAATGCTTCGATACTGCTGGTACTGTGACGCCCCCAAATTTCACTTGGGATATGATAGACATCCGAAGCGTCGGGATATGCAACACAAGGTTACTTGCCCCCGTTCATGACATATAAGATGCAATATTCCTAACATGCATATAGTATTATGTAATATTCGTAGTGGATAATTTATTTTTTAAAGCAATACTATACACCAAACTTATAATATCCCAAATAGTTAAAAGATAATCCATGCATACTTAACAAAATAAACATCCACGATTACAACACGGGTTTCAAAAGACTATAATCTCAAAACAATGGAGACTTGGCTCCATAATTACATTGTCAAAATACAATATTGGGCTAGTTCGTTGAGTAACTCGCGTAACTCGACTAATAATACCAGAATACTATCTAAAGACCTAACTATGGAGGTTACATACTCCGTGTTGCATCTACAACATTTAATCAACCTTCTCCAGTCTGCTAGTGTCTGCTCCCTGCTCTGATCCTGACACATTGCCTACTATTCGGAGGGAATGGTAGTTAGGACTACTACGGTGAGATTTGATTACAAATCTCAACAAATTAATAGGAAACTTCCACACAGGTTAATAATTCATGCATGGCAGTAAAAGCATGAATGCATAGTCAAAGTCGTAAGTAAGAATAACATAATTTGACATATAGCATAGTATAAGTGACATAACTTGAACTGAAACTGAAACTTAGCTTGACGTGACATAACATGTACGTGAACTTAAAACATAACGTAGACTAGCAACATAACATGGACATGAACTTGAAACATAATATAGACTTGGAACATAGCATGAACGTGAACATACATAATTTGAACATGAACTTTAACATAACATGAACCTAAGCATAACATAACATAAACGTGAACTTGAAACATAACATGAACTTGATACATAACGTAAACGTGGACTTGACATAACATGAACATGAACATAACCTAACATGAACATAAACTTGAAACATAATATGAACTTAAAACATAGCATGAACATGAACATACATAACATGAACGTGAACCTGAACCTGAACATAACATGAACCTGGACATAACATGACATAAACATGAACTTGAAACATATTCTTGTCTCATGGGATCACCATGATAGAGTAGTCTTATCTTAAGGGGTCACCATGATAGAGTAGTCTTATCTCATGGGATCATCATGATTGCGTAATCTTACCTCATGGGGTTACCATGTTAGCGTATTCTTATCTCATGGAATTACCATAATTGTGCATTCTTATCTCATGGGGTTACTATAATTTAACAATAACCATGAACTAAATAATAACTTAACTGAATGAAGACGTACATGAACGTAAGTCGAAAGACATGACGTATTTGACAAAAAATATTTTGTAACTTGACATAACATGTGACAGAAAACATTTCATAACGTGGCATAATATGTAATACTGAATATTACGTGACATGGCAAACATGCAACAGTGAACATTATGTGACGTGGCATACATGTAACAAATAGCATAACATAATATGACATACTTGCAACTTATAGCAATACATGACAGAATAGATGGTGTAACACGTAAATATGTAATGATATGGCATGGCATGACATATATAACAACATATGAACATAAATTGTAGTTTCCTTACCCATCATACATACATAGTAAATAGATAGTAAGTTAAGAGTTAACTTACCTCGATCGTCACATTCTATGAGGATAAAGCGCAAAACACAATGAACTGAAAAGAATAATTTTAGAAATTAGAAATTTAATCACTAACTATTAGAAGCATGAAAACAAGTTAATTTAGACTAAAATTATCATTTAACCCTCTACATGCGGAAAAATGATCATTTTACCCCGAACTTAAGGATTTCACATACCAACTCCAAAAAATTTACATTCCCTAAACTCAAATATAAAATCAAAAAAATTTAAAACAAATCACAACTATAGAAAACACACCATGGCCAAAACATCCATAGGATTTTCCCCTTAATTTTTGTCGCACTTCTTCTAATTTCAAAACTCATGATCAAACCAAATTTTTGCAACAAATATCTTCATATCCTAAGTTTAAAAATATACTTAAAACATCCAACAATAACTTACTAATCATCAACCCAAAACTTTTTAGTAAAAAGATCCAAACTTTTTAACTAAAAACAAACATTTGAATCACAAGTTTGATCTTATTCAAAATATCTCCAAGAGTTCCAAAAAAACAAATCTTACTTCTAATATATTTATAACATCATCCTAAGCTCAACCATACTTTAAATGATTAAACAAAAGTCACCAAAAATCACAAAATAACACTTGGAGTTTTTGGTTTTACACCTAGTCCAAAAACATAAACTTTTCTCTTAACCAACTTTGATCAATCTCTTGATCCAAGGCTTAAAGACATGTGATCTTCATACTAAAATATCACATGGTTTAAAAATGTGTCTTAAAGAATATCCAACCATAAAATTTAAAATCACATGGCTAAAACTCAATAAAACATGAGTCTAACCCAAAAAATCAAATCTTGGACCTAACCGAAATCCTCTTACCTAGAAAAATCATATCATTAAAACTAATAATAAATATCTTCAAAATAACATCCTAACATGTATATAAGAGACTTAGAATCATCACATAAAAATATCAAAACCTTTAGAGTAAACCATGAAATATTCAAAGTTTCTCAAAACAAAAACTGTTTTTCCACTTCCAGTTTTCAAGTTTCTAGATCTACGAAATTCTATCATCAAAAGCTTTATTCATGCAATAAAACCTCAATGAACATTCGTAACACATGTTAAAAATACTCCATTAAATTTTCAGACCAAGATATGTCCATTAGTTTGGTCAAAATTCCCAAAACATAACATACTCTCCAGTTTCACGCCTAGAATTACCTTTCCATGATTAAAAATACTCTTGACTGATCAAATGAACATGAAATGAGACTAATAAGATATCCACGGAAGCTAAACTCAAAGACGAACAATTTTTATGAAGGAGTCATCGTGCTAAAATACTTACAAAGGGTCGAAAACCTCCACGTAAAAAGACCTAGAAATTTGCCCGAGAGAACTCTTTTGAGTTTCTCTCTAAGAATAGGGCGAAAAAGTGATTAATGGTTCTGAAATGTGTCTTCCACGACTTTAGACTTCTAGAAGGGGAAGTTATGAACTTGAATGACCATTAATTGGAGATGGCTATGTGACATAAAGTAGAGAATAGTGAGGGGCAAGGACTGCCAACAGCAGTTGTGAGATATGGAGGTTGATGGGGTGGATTTCTTCTTCACATAAAGGCATTATTGGGTGCAGCCAAAGGCCATGGATGGTCTGCCATGTGGGGGAGGAAACTTTATCAAGAATCTTTGCCAAGGTGGCCAAATTCGTGAGCCTGGGTGGGCCTCAACCAAGTGGTCTTCAATTTGGGGTTTAAATGTGGTTTGGTTAGGGTTTGGGATACTATCAAGCCCAAATCCAATTTTTCTTGGCCTAATCCAAATTTCAAGATTTAAAAGGTTGGATAATGATGTCATAATAAGGATTTGACTAATTAATAGCACGTGGAAACAATTTAATCAAGCGATTAAAGACAATGTTATAAATCGGATTAAAAAGGATTTGGAGGCCAACTTTAGGGTTTGGGAAACCGTTTAGGGTTTCATTTTCAACCAAGTTTTTGGGGGTTTCAATTGGATCCCAACCATTTAGGGTTTCGCTACGATTGAAACTCTCATTGTTCTGGCACATTTGGTTGATCAGATGAAACAAAGTTTTGCTTAAGTGGCATGATCTCACACCTTGATTTCCTTCACAAATCTATCTAATGGTTCCTCTTTGTGCCCAAGTGTCTAATACTATTCACTATGTGTGGCTAAAATCTTGCCAAGTGTCCAAATGAAACTTCTCTAACCTAATTTGGATATTTTACACTGTGATTTTGAAAACACTGCACTGAGTGCGCTTATCGAGATTACTATTCACTCCAAAAAATGCATAATAAACTTAGTGCTAAAAAATCATATATATTCATATTAACCTATAGTGAAAATCGTTTACCGAAACTCAATCTCGAAGTACCCCTAAAAGTAATTTCATTATTTCGAACAGACGTTTCGTTTGAAATTATGAAAATGAGTTATTGTGCCATAAAATCCTAAATAATCAACTGAGTCTAATGGCGTAAACTATAATGTATTCTGACACTTCTAACTATCTCAAATAATTAAAATCGTATTTCTGGCACCATAATGAGTTATAACACTGACTATGTTGATAGACTAAAACTTGTGTAATTGGTCAATTCGTGAGAATTTATGAGATTTTCACGAGATTCAGTCAATAGAAATTCCACCAATGAATTTCCAGTGGACTGTTACAGGTACCATCGGTCCACCTCACACAACATCGAGGATTGCCGCTCCCCAGGAAGAAGGAAGGAATATGTGGAGCAACAGAGGCATCACCACTCCTCGGTCAAGAGACGAGCACTAGAGCCGAGGAGAAGATCGAGGGAAAGGAGCCGGGACAGGGATGACTGATACCGACAAGAAAACGACCCTCAAAGACTGGTGATTGGAGGGTCACCATCGAATCCCCCCCGATTGCCACCGAGGCAGCAGCCCCCTCTTAGTGAGATTTATACCATAGCAGGAGGGTTCGCGAGTGGGGGCATCACCTCGTCGGTACGAAAAGTGCATGGTAGGAAGGCCCGATACTATGAGGTGTACTCAGCTGAGTATCACCCCGCCAAGCAACGAAGGGCGACCCCTCCGGTAATCTCATTCACGGAGGCCGATGAAGAAGGGATCTTATACCCCCACAACGACGCCCTGGTGGTCCCTATGCTCATTGCCAACTTCACCACCTGCAGGATTCTCATCAACAACTGGAGCTCCATGGACATATTGTTTTGGAAAGCTTTCGTCAAGATGGATATTGAAACCTCCCGGCTGCTGCCCGCCCCCGTGCCCTTAAAAGGCTTCTCCAAATGCATCATCCGACCAGTAGGGACCATCACGTTGTCAGTCATGGTGGGAAGTAGTTCTTGCACGGCCCCTGTTATGGTCGACTTCTTGATAGTAAAAAATCCATCATAGGGAGGCCCACCATCAACTGCTTAAGACCCGTCACGTCGACCTACCACCTCAAAATGAGATTTCTAGCTCTCCAGGGAGTGGGAGAAGTCCGGGGGAGCAAGTGTCGGCAAAGGCTGTGGGGAAAAGGACGAGGGACCACTTTCCCAGAGTGGGAACCCAGGCCCTTTAAATTTTGTAATGTCTATGCACTGAACTTGTACATTCCTTTTTTACTTAATAAGACAACTTTTCAGGGCAACACAGAACATCTGCTTCATGCTCTCGAATTACAAGTACGGCACCAGCAAAAAAAAATGAGGCGAACAAGACACACGGCGACAAGGTCATCAACAACTTACCTCCTCGTAGGGCACCATAGGGAAAGGTAGGCCTAAGTGTTGCCTTATCCCTCCCGCAATGCAAAGCGGGTCAGCCGATGGTGGTCCGAATATAAAACTTACATTCCTTGCGGATGTCAACAGGCTGGTGCGGGTTTCGTAACAAACTGCTCGAAAACTTACCTCCCTGCAGGATAGTATAGGGAAAGGTCAACCCAAAGGTGGCTTATCCCTCCCGCAGAGGAGAACAGGACCGACACACAGCCCTTCGAATACATTATCCCGACCTTCGTTGCAACGAAGAGTGGGATCAATATTAGCTTGACCCAACACTTACCCTCCATGTGATATCAAAGAGCGGGAGCGGGTCTAACAGACTACCCAAAAACTTACTTCCCTGCGGGATACTATAGGGAAAGGTTGGTCTAAGGGTGGCCTTATCCCTCTCGCAGAGGAGAGCGGGACAGGCACATGGCCCTCCCGAATAAATTACCCCGACTCCTATAACGGCAAAGAGCGGTCGACCATCTGTCGTCCGAACTTACCTCCCCGCGAGATCGTATAGGGAAAGGTAGGTTTCAAGGTTGTCTTATCCCTTCTGCGACGGAGTTCGGGTTAGTCCTCAGCTACCCGACATAAGAAAATTTACCTTCCTCTTGAGTGTCAACAGGTGGGAGCGGGTACAGTAACAAACTGCCCGAAAGGTCGGCCTAAGGGTGACCTTATCCCTCCCAAATATGAGAGCAGTTTGTGCCCTCGCGGCGACCCGAAAACTTACCCTGACCTCCACTACGAATGGAGAGTGAGTCTAGCGCCAGCCTGGCTCAAATCGTTACCTTTCCTTGTGATGTCAATGAGCAGGAGTGGGTCCAGTAACAGATTGCCCGAACAACCTACCTCCCAACGGGACGAAGAAGGGGAAAGCCGGCCTAAGAGTGACCTTGCCCCTCACGTAGAGGAGAGCGGGCTCCGCCCACAAGGCGACCCGAAAAACCTACCCCGACTCCTATCAAAGTGAAAGAGCGGACTACCCCAATGGCAACCCGAAGATGTTACCTCCTTGGGGAACCGAAAGGGGCATGCTAACTTGAGGTAGCCCGACCCCTCCCCAATTGAGTGCAAGTCTTACGACTACCCGAAGAAAGAAAACTCTACAGAAAAGAAGCAAAAATGCCGCAAAAATAGGCCGCACAAAGTACTTTTTTAATTTGTTTTCAAACAAATGTAATATGTTTGAAAGTGTTTTAGACATATGACCCGTAAATAGGTTTTTAATAATAGAGCTTATCAGTTAAGTTTTAAGTTGTAAACCCTAAAGTTAAAAACTATATTACCCATACTACGATTACAAATATGCACTAAGCGCGGGATTAGAGCATTAAAACTATATTTTTATTTAAAAATAATAAATAAAATATTAAAAAGATATAATAATACCTACTCATAGTGAGGATTGTGGGGATCTCTAGTAGAGGGGCTACCGTGCCACTAAACAATACAGTTATGCAAAATTCGAACAAGAGGTGAGATGAATGGAATGAGTCTCTCTCCTCCTCTGCTCAGGTCCGCCATATGGAGAATGGCTCTCCTTTGATGGCTAGTGTTGAAGTGTCCCATATCGGTGCCACTTTGGAAAGTCCCACTTCTTGAAGTAGTTTTTGGAGTTGAGAGAGGCTGATGATCACCTAATACTAGTATCAGACCCTAGGTTAATCAATAATTTCAGCCTAACAGTCCACAAGAGAAACGGGTTGTCGTTGTTCTAACCCAAGACCCGATGTGTGAAGGGATATTGTTGGGGTTTGTCCCATATTGGTTGTGGAAGGGGTTGATACATTGTTTTAAATACCATACTGGTTGGTACGGTCGGTATATACCGTACCAGCCACTGGTCCGGTACAGGTATTACATATATTTCGTACCAGTCCAAATACCGGCCGATATTTCGACCTGTACCAGCCTGTATTTCGACCTGTACCGACCGATATTTCGACCTTTAATTTTTTCAAACTACAAACTCATTTTTTTTACCCTCAATTCAGATTAGACTATTTATACTATATATATATATGTATTTATATATAATTTATTCATATATAGATTATTATTTTATAATATAATTTATATACATTTATATATATATTTATTCATATATCGACTATCTCGAAACGGTACATGAAACGGTACTGATACCAAAATATTTCGTTCCACTGCCTTAACCGGTACGGCGTTCGGTATAGTATTCAAAAGATTGGGCTGATAGTCAGTTTATAAGTATAAGAAAAAGTCTCATCTCTTAAGCTAACTTTTGAGGTTGAGAGAGAACCATAACCACCCAACACCTAGCGCATGTGAGAATTGCCATATGTTTCACAAAAGTGTTTGGGTCGATGATCCTGAAGTTCCCCGAAAATTTTGAGTTCTAGCATTAATGAGAAGTTACATACTGATTGAAAGAGAAATAACAGTTACAGTTTTAGGATGTCCAAGTCTCGTACAATCCGTTTAAAAAATTGATAAATCTAAAACACACATAAATAAATATTTTTTTAATAATAAATCGTAATTTTTTTCAAAATAAATGCACGATACTTGCAAACACTAAAAATATATCTAACATTACTTGGATTGAAATAAGAATATGATTATATCTAAAATTCACCTGACTTTGAAAAATTGATAGTTTATGAAGGCCAAAAATATGGTCCACAGCTACATGGGAATCATCTGGAAGACACTTTTATTACCCCTTCCGATTTCTATTGACAGTGCAAATTTTTTATTTTTTGTTTACTTTTTAAAACTTTTTTTTATGTATTTTAAAAAAATACAAAAAAATAAACAAATACAAATGTTGAAAAAAAAAAAAATTACATTCGGCAGCTTTTGTCGTGGAATAACTCTTTGGATACATGATTTCCCTTTTGAATATGTATATGCGGTGGTTGAACCGTGCAATGTTATGCAACTTCTTCAACTTCTATATATCATATTATTTTAAAATTTAAAATTTTTTAATTTATTCTTTTAAATTAATTCAATTCTTCTATTCATTATTTATATATTAAATATTTAATAAAAATTAAAAAAATATGATACATAAAAATTATATAAATAATAAGAAATTGTATAAATTTTTTTCTTGAGAAGCACTTGATTGTTTTCACAGTTCGCATTTCTTAGTGGGTTTCGTTTTACATTTTTTACACGTGAAACTATACGTAGGGTCTTGGTCAATAATTGTCATGAGAGCAATAATACATTTAAAATTTTTTTATAATATTTTATATAATCATATTTAAAAAATATATATATATATATTCGTAATTTTTACACCATATATAATTTTTTAAATTTTTTCTTTATTAAAACATATGGGGGGTATGAATGAGCAGCGTGATGTTACTATGATATTGGGTGCTTCTGTCCTTATTCATGATGTCTTGTCATCAAAACAGTAAATTTGTCATCTGATGTTGACATTAATGGTTATTATTTACCGAAAGGTACATAGGAAGTTAGGTGGGTCAACTAATTGCCTATTTGTTGGGTGGGGGCGGCGATTTCGTTTGGATAATAAATAAATTAAGTAGTACCACTTGTGTAACGTGTTTACTGTTTAAGGGACGCTCTGCAGAAAGAAAAAAAAAAAGAATTAACAATAATTTCTCAAAAAAAAAAAAAAGGAAAAAGAGGAGCAATAAATTAATTATGAATTATTCGCAAGTTTTGTGGAGATATTTTATAAAAAATTAATACGAAGCTTGTGTATTTTCAAATTAAATAGTAATAATAATAATAAATTGATTAGACACTCTCAAGTTGATAAGAACTTTCAAATTAAATCGACAAGTACGTGTCGGTGTCATTCAAACCTTATCTACAAAATCTTCTTCAAAATTAAAGAAAAAGTTACGGAGTAATACTATATATATTTATCTTAAATAACTGATACGTCAAATAAATTTTTCTTAAATTCAATTAACAATATTGAATTATCAATATTGATCTTACAGTTGACTATATTTATTCTTCTCTCTAATGTCAGAATATTAATATCCATGTCTTGACTCCGACACCCACATTTGAAAAAATAGATGATAAGATTACGATGAAACGTTAGAATTGTTTTCAATAAAATATACTTTTTAACCAATCAGATTAAATGAGTGCGTGTATTAGTGCATAGAATTACCTACAATTAGATTTTTCCAAAGGAGATATTTAGGGCATTTGATTGTACTTCAATAGTCAAGATTACTACTGTCTTAAGCCGTTTGTTTTCACAGATGAGATAAAATAAGATGAAATAAGTTGAAATAAAAGTTTAAAATTGAATAAAATATTATTAGAATATATATTTTTAATATTATTTTTATTTTAAAATTTGAAACAATTGAATTTCTTATTTTATTTTGTGTGAAAATTTGGTAAAGTTGTAATGATTAGATGAGACGATAATAATTATAAAAACAAACGAGACCTTAGTGTCTTTTTGAAAAGCGACGAAAAAAGAATTCACATTTTCAATTAATTGAGTTAAAATGTAGCAAATGAGGGTATGTTTGTCAATACAACAATTTTTAAGTATTTTTAGATATTTTTAAATATTTCATTTCCAAACAATATTACTAAACACAAAACACTTTTTAATTTTAAATATTTAATTTTTTTATATAATTATTACCACAATTTTTTTAAAATTTTTAAACAAAACATAAAAAATAATATAATTTTTCAAATCTTAAAATAAAAATAATATTAAAAAAATATGTTAAAATAATTTTTTAGTTTATAATATTCTTATATAATTTTTTCTATTTTATTTTAAAAAAAGCAATAAAACATCAAAATCCTAAAATATTTTAAATTTGGCCCCAAGCGAACAGTTGATAGTGTCTGGAAAAGGACAGCTTTCATTAAATTTTGGAAAATGATCTATACTGAATATTTTTAAATATTTTGTATAATTACATTTTAAATAAAAAAATATTTTTATAAAATATCTTATAAAAATCTTAAATTTTTGACTCAGAAGAAACCGATCAAGAAAGAACATCTGGTCAACACCAAACGAGGATGCTGCATCGATAAAAGTGATTTTATTTATTTAATAATTAAAGAAACGATTATTAAAAGGGCTTTATCGATATGGACACATCGTGGTGGACCAAACGTGGGAAGGACAATACATATATATATAAGTGGGTTGGTATGGCAGTGAAGAGTCATTGCATTTGGCCGGAGGTGGTCTTGTACTTAAATGCGCCACTTTTGAACGGTGACCCGATTTATTATTATTATTTTGTGGTCATTGTTATTTCCACCATAGTCTTGGCTTCTTTGATTCTACATTTACTGATTTAGTGTGTTACTCGTTTTTACTTATAAAAAAAAAAAGTGTGTTACTCGTTTGATACATTTCTCTACCACATGATAAAAAAATATACAAAGAAAAACTCCATGAAAATGGCTTTTAAGCTTTGGAATTAAAATTCTATATATTTCTTTTAAATTAAAATAACTCCAAAGTGCATTAATTATATTCAACTGTCCAAAGTGTACGTACGTTTATATATCCAAAAAAGAAAAGAAACAAGTCAAGCACGCCTGCGTATAATATAAGGTCATTGAAAATTCAAATAACTGACTTCAACCCCGGCCATATATATATAAAATGAAGCCGGCTAGCATGGCTCGTAGCTGCAAAAATAGATTTATCCAACGAATCGACGTCCGGCCGGCCTATTCACAAATTAATTCTATAGAAATATAATATCATAAATTAATTATCTAACGACTATTGACTCAACAAGTGGCAATTAAACATTTTGTTTTTCATGGAACCCAAATGTGCCAACCACTTCATCCAACAATATGTAGTTGGATCATTAACTCATGCCCCCTTCGACCAAATCATGATGGTCCTGCGCCAGCGCATGCGTTAATTAATGCATAGTCCTCAGACTATGATCAGTTCTACCGTAGTACTAGTTGGTCCACAAATATTCCTGATCTCCTTGCCAGCCAGCCAGCTAGGTAGCTAGATCGATCGATCGGCACTTAATTTCCATGCTGCAAGGAATATTTGAGTCCCGTAATTTTAGTTAATAGATAAAGTCAAAAAGAGATTCAAACTCTTAAAAAGAAAAGAACTTGAGCTTCTAAGAGGGAGGTGACTCAAATTTCTAAGAGGAGAGAGCTAGGCTTAGACTCCTAAAAGGAAAATATTTCAAAAGAAAATAACTTCTATAAATAGCCTACAGGAGGTAACAAACACTCAACTTGATTATTTCCCTACTTTATACACTTAATCTCATATTATATCTCTGACTTAAGTATTGAAGTGTCCCCAGGGCAACCAGTGCCGCCCTTTATTATTTCATGTCACCCGTGTGGTTAGTGGTGTGAAACACGTCATTTACAGTGGTGCCGTCTATAGGATCTCTATAGAATTCAACGTGATTTTCACATATCAACCATTACGTGATCACACGCAAATCGTGATCCAGATGCAAGCATGGCGGACATAGAAACGAGATTGTCAGAAGCTAGGAAAAATTGAAGCAAGTGATGGTAGTTGTCAAGCAACTACAAAAAGAGAACGAAGAACTGAAACAAGAAAAAGATGGGCCCCCTCCTGTCCAAAACGGGCAAATCGAAGGAGATGCGCATAGTGCAGAAGGCGTAAACAGCGCATAGATAGAGAAAAAAAGGTTGCATGACAAACTGCACAGTCTAGTTGACAAGTACGGGGAGATGGTGAAGAGGATGAGTGGTTCCTCTTCTGTGGAGCGGCTGCTTACTCATACAAATCTTCCTTACAGCGAGAAAGTCATGGCGGTACCCCTACCATCCAAATTCAAAATGTCGCAGATCGACTTGTACGATGGATCCAAGGACCCTGTTGATCACCTTGAAAATTTCAAGGCACATATGACCCTTCACGACTTTCCCGGAGAAGTAGCTTGTCGTGCTTTCTCACTGACATTGAAAGGGATAGCACGGGGCTGATTTGGGACCTTACGTCTTGGATCCATCGGTAGTTTTGAGGAGCTGGCAAAGCAATTCCTTACATAATTTATGGCAAGTAGAAGGCGGCGTAGACCAACCGCCTATATGCTAACCATAAAAAAAAAGATGGAGAAACCTTGAAAGCCTATTTGATGTGCTTCAACAAAGAAAGGCTCACTGTGGATGACCAAGATGAGAAGATCACATTGGCCACCCTCCTAGGGTGCATCTAGCCTTGAAGCTCATTCATGGCTGAGTTAGCCAAGAGAACTCCATCCACCTTAAGTGAGTTCATGGATCGAGCAGACAATTTGTAAATGCTGAAGACACGTTGCAGGCTTTCTTGGGGCCGTGAACGCAGGAAGTGAAGTCGGATAGCACCTAGACTTACTAGAAGAGATCAGGAAGGGGGTGGATCCAGAAGTGAGCATGAAAAAAAAAAGAACACTGGAGGCATACTGCACAACCCCCAACAAGCCCTAAACCGCTACACCCAACAGGTCGAAACCATAACTCCACCGCAACAACGTGGCCAACACATCTGTAGTGCATTTTGCCACACCCATGGCGAGCAACACTTTGCCAGATCTACACAAGTGCAGATAATATCTCAGGTTGCTAGTTGCGTTCATGACGGGCATCACCTCTTGGTGGGCAATGAAAGCAGTTTCATTACTACCAAACAAGGCCAACGCCCCTTGGCAAGTAACAAGGCCAACGCCCCTCGGGGAGTAACAAGAACAACGCCCCTCGACGAGCAACAAGACCAACGCCCCTCAGCGAGTAACTAGACCAATGCCTTGGGCGAGTAACCAGACCAATGCCTCTTGACGAGCAACAAAACCGACACCTCCACCATGCAACTAGACAAAGGTCTCCGTGGAAAGCATATGTGGTTCTGTTACAGCCCATGCCAAGGCATGGCTACTCGCGAGCATTGCCCATATATCTCTAGCCTTCACCACACTTTAGCGGGATGGATCAGGTTTACAAATCTCAAACTTATAATCTGTATTACACTTACCTATTTTACTTTTCGTGAGAACTTGTTAGAGATTTCGGTCTAGTCCCTAAACACTAAGGTCCACGAGCTCACCTTGATGATTGTGATGACCGAGTGGGCCTTGCCAACTTGCTTGGCCTTGAACTTTCGCGGCAATGGAGGGTCCCTAGGTTGATAAAGGTTTAGTGTTTAAGTGATGGAAGTGATGATGATGATGATGCAATCAGGTGATCTAAGTGTTTTGATGAATGATGATGTAATGTGGCACGACTTGTACTTGTCCTTGAGGTTGGCGCCGAATGGAGATGGGCTAAGGTTGGATGAGTGAGGTGAGGTTAGGGTTTCGAATGCTAGGGCAACTAGGGTTGACGTGGTTTAGGGTAATGAGATTAGGGTTGGCGTGATTTAGGGTATGGATATGGTTTGGACAGATTGGAGGTGAAGAATGAAAGATTCCTAAACGGTAGGAATCTATTTAGGAAAGATAGGGATTCGGTTTTGGCAAAGATGGTAAGTCTTGGTTGACTTGAGGTAATGTAAGGATGAAGAGATTTAAGGGATTGAAGATGGAATGACAATTCCTTAAATCAAGGGATTGGATTTGGATGAAGTCAAGGATTCCTAAAATAAAGGAATTACCTTATGGGAACTTTTGTGGTTTCGGCTAGAGTTTGTGGGAGATGGAAGACCGCTAATTACGGTAAGTGGGGACATGGGATATTGGCTTGGACGTGGGAATGGATTGATGATGTTTGTTTGGTGGGAAAACTCAAGAAAATATAAGAACAATGCAAGAACAGTTCGAGTAAAATAAGAATGATCAATGGAAGAACAATGGAAGACAAGAGAATGAATGAATAATACTCATAAGATTGGATAACTTGAATCACACATATTCACGAATTGCAAGGTGTAATTCTCTATTTGGTATTTATGAATTGCACCCAAAAGAGCCCAAGTGCAAATGCATCGAAAATAACCTCAAGAACAATAATAGTCTCCACACAGCAAATTGTCAAAAGGTGAAAATGAAATGGCTAAGTGCCTTATTTATAACAAAAGCATAAGAGGAAACCCTAAAGTGGTTCCTCGTAATTGATGGCTTGGGTGGGCCCCATGTGGACCTTGTCAGGCCTTGGCCCATGGTGGCCCAGGTTCACCCACGGCATGGGCCCTGTGCTGGCTGGCCTGACTTAGATTGGGTTGGCATGGCACGACCCAAGCTGGGGGGGCTGGGCGTTGGCCTGTTGTTGCTGATGTTGGCCTGGTATGGCCCAAGAAGGGGCCTGGGCGTAGGCAGGCTGCTGCTGATGGCACTGCATGGCCTAGGCATGGGCTTGGGTGTTGACACTGGTTGCGTGCTGCAAGGCATGGCCCAGGCAGGGGATTGGGCGCGGTCATGGCGTGCGCAGGAGCGCGCGGATGGGCATGCACATGGGCGTGCACATGCTAGTCTGCACGCTGGGCTGCGCGCGGTCACTAACCTCGCTAGGCATGCACATAGGCATGCGCATGCTGGGCAGCACATAGGCATGCGCATGCTGGGCAGCACATAGGCATGTGCATGCTAGGCAGCACGCAGACAGTAGCCTCGCTGGGCACCTTCTACGTGTTAAGGCATAGACCATGGCATGCATGTAGGTTTGTTGTGGGGCTGTCCAGGTATGTCAATGGCATTGTCAGGGGCTGGTCTTGGCATGTCCCCGACATGGGCTGCTCGGCCATGGGCTACTTTCCTTGGGGTTCTGACATAACTTCTTAGAAAGCAGTGCAACCATAAAGGGTGTGGAGGTCAAAAGACCCCTCGACCCTTTCAACAGTTAGCCACCAAAGGTCAAGTTACATACTCGCGGTGCACTCAGCAGTCAGCCACCAAAAGTCAAGTTACATACTTTCGGTGCAATAAAAAGGGGCATGTCTCAGTAGTTAGCCACCAAAGGTCGAGTTACATACTCGCGGTCAGCCACCAAAAGTCGAGTTACATACTTGCGGTGCAATAAAAAAGGGTGTGGAGGTCAAAAGACCTCACGACCCTCTCAACAGTTAGCCACCAAAGGTCGAGTTACATACTCGCGGTGCACTCAGCAGTCAGCCACCAAAATTCGAGTTATATACTTGCGGTGCAATAAAAAAGGGTGTTGAGGTTAAAAGACCCCACGACCCTCTCAACAATTAGCCACTAAAGGTCGAGTTGCATACTCGCGATGCACTATGTAGTCAGCTACCAAAAGTCGAGTTACATACTCGCAGTGCAATAAAAAAGGGCATGGAGGTCAAAAGACCACACGACCCTCTCAGTAGTTAGCAACTAAAGGTCGAGTTATATACTCGCGGTGCACTCAACAATCAGCCAACAAAAGTTGAGTTACATATTCGTGGTGCAATAAAAAAAGGGCATGGAGGTCAAACGACCCCACGACCCTCTCAACAGTTAGTTACCAAAGGTCAAGTTACATACTCGCGGTGCACTCAGCAGTTAGCCACCAAAGGTTGAGTTACATACTCGCGGAGCACTCAGCAGTCAGCCACCAAAATTTGAGTTATATACTCGCGGTGCAATAAAAAAGGGTGTGGCGATCAAAAGACCCCACGACCCCTTCAACAGTTAGCCACCAAAGTTGAGTTACACACTCGTGGTGTATCTAGAAAGGGTATGGAGGTCAGCAGACCCCACGACCCTCGTATTGATCTTCATCAGCAAGCGTTGATTGTTTACGCTCACACCACAATTGCCGCCAACGAGGTACCTTCTGGAATGAGCCACCGAGTTCCACAACCGTCTCGCATGGGTTTCCTTCGTGAACAAGTTGACGGGCTCGACAACCGGCTAATCTGGGGTCAGGGAGTCGACAGGTTCCTTGAGCACTTAAGCGTGTGTTACTACCACAAACACCAACAACAAAACAAGAACACCAACAACAATTTACACCAAAGGACAGAAAATCCACTACTACCAAGAAAAGAAAAAACGGTCACAAAAAACACACCAAAAACCAATAAAGAAAAATGGTCACTCTTCGCCAACAATAAACAATCTCTCAGGCTAACATTCACACAAATAAACAAACTCAAAATCGAGCTCCGTGCTCACACCTAATATGGTCGAGTACGTCTCCCGCCTATTTCTCCAAGCTGAGCTCTTTACCACTTAGCACAAAATAGACAAAAATCTGGAATCACACAGAAAACTAGAGACCAATTTTTAAAATTTATTCTGCAGATTATTGACTTGAAAATTCTCAATACCTCCTAAGGCTTCACAAGAGCGTGGAGACACCCATACACTAACTAGTATGGACCCTCCTCGGGGTAGAGGAGAACAAAAGCAAGCAGGCGCCCACGGGGTAAAAGGCAGATGCAGAGAATGAAAAGTATTTAACTTCCCATGTGCCAGTACAAAAAAAATTAGCAGGGTAACTGCAAGAGATATTTTGGCCCCCACAGTTTTAGCTAAGAGATAAAGTTAATAATGGACTCAGACTCTTAAAAAGAAAATGACTTAGACTCCTAAGAGGAGAGAGGCCCAGACTCCTAAAAAGAAAAACGCTTCACAAGGAAATAATCTGTATAAATAGCGTACAGGAGGTAACAAACACTTAACTTGATTATTTCACTACTTTATACACTTACGTACTCTCATATTATATCTCTGACATAAGCATCAGAGTGTTCCTATGGCAACCAGTGTCGTTCCTTTATTATTGCAGGTCATTCATGTGGTTGGTAGTGTAAAATACATCCTTTCCTATGACCATTTGTTGGGCTCAAAATGTTATTGAGAATAATCAAGGTCTAAAAAGTAGCCGAAGATTTAGAAATTATCTAGTACTACGCCAAATACATCAGCGAAAAAGTAAAAGATAATAAAATTGGAAGCATCGATCAACGAAATTTAAATAATTGCTTACATGCATGCATATTGCATCATATGCCATATTCAACACCTTTTTATTTCATGCACTCTTTTTTTTTTTAATTAATTGACTCGTATATATCATGGACCTACCAAGTTTAAGCTAATCAGCGCGCGGTAAAAACCACTATATATATATATATATATGAATGCGTTAGAGCCCGCGCGACGATCGATCGTGTAATTTGCGTGAAGAATTAATACAAGTACTGATCAATAGCGTCAACATTAGACCTTGATCGATCTGTATGGCCACCAACCCAGACTATCAACTGTTCAAACTTCAAAGTGCACGTACGTTCAACTGGGACCCACTCCTGTTGAAAGTAATGAAATAAGTTATCTATTCGTAAAGAAATAGATAACTTATCTATTGTCACTTAAACCTATTAGTACCGTTGATGAATTGTAATAAAATAATAAAAGTTAAAATGAGATAGAAATAAAAAATAAATATTTGTTTCAAAAATTATCTGACTGTATAAAACTTAAAATTATTTTTAAAATTTTATGTTTCATTTCTCAGAGCAAACTAGGCTTAAGCGCTGATTCACCAAAAAAAAAAAAAAAAAAAAAAGAAGAAACAAAGTCAAGCACGCGCATGCCTGCGTATAATACGGATCAAGGACATCGAAAATTCAAATAACTGACTTTCAATCCCGGGCATAAAATGAAGCCTGCTAGCATGGCTCGTACGTAGCTGCAAAAATAGACTTATCCAACGAGTCAACGTCCGTTTAAGCTAATCAGCGCGCGGTAAAAACCACTATATATATATATATATTCAATTGCCTAGTTTTGAATGATCTAGCTAGCTAGTCATGTAGCAAAAATAAGCATAAAGTCTTATGTTCGAAAAATACAGGAAATTAAGACCTGATCACTCGAAATCAAATGGAAAACCGTGTAACTTCCCTTTCCTAGGGGTCAATACATCAAGGTTTAAAATTTCGATCATTATCTAATTGAATAATCATGTTTATACGGATTTGTTTGTTTTCAGGAAACTTTTCAACTCATCTCATCTAATTATTATAACTTTATCAAATTTTTATATAAAATAAAATAAACTATTTCAAATCTCAAAACAAAAATATTAAAAAAATATATTCTAACAATATTTTATTCAACTTTTTAACTTTAATCTCATCTCATCTCATCTCATCTCATCTGTGAAAAGAACCGAGGTATATATGAGTTAATTTCTTACCATCTGAATTAATTTTCTAAATAAAAAAAATCTAAAACTAAAAATACAAATTAGGATAAAGTATTCATGTGGTTGGTAGTGTAAAATACATCCCCACGGTCAATTATCACGAGTCATGATACAAAGTGTATCACTCATTCGATTCATCATGACTAATTAATAATTGTTCGTGGGGATCATGTGTTTGTTAATTTTTTTTTATTAGCAAGTAAAGCATTTATAGATAAACTAACGAATACAAGATACAAGTTCAGTGGGGTGGGAGTCCCCTACAGTTTTTTCAAAGCCAACACACATTACAACACAAAAGTAAAAAAATAAAAAGGGTGATCGGAACTAAAAGATTGACTCCCACCCAATTCTCACAAAAGAAGATCACTTGGTGACGGTTTTTAAATAGTCTGATAAACAGACTATAAAACTGCAGCTAGAAGTATTTATTATATTTAAAATTTTTTTTTATTTTTTTTTTATTAAATATTTATTATATGAATAATGAATAAAAAATTTGAAATAATTTAAAAAGAATAAATTAAAAAAAAATTTAAAAAAATATTAAAAATTTTAAAAAATATAAAATGTGAAATATGGTGAAAATTGTGTAGCAAAAGTCTTATATCAGAAGGTACATAGTACATGAGTTTAATTAAAAGAGAAGAATTCCTTGCTCTATTCAATTATTTTATATGCAGCAATATTCCTCCGTTGATGTGACCCTCATTACTCCACTCTCCATAGAATTCAATTCATTGCAGGAATTATATATTAATTTCTAATTTTGCTTCCTTGTTAGAATTTAGGTTTAATTTGATCACATTTTATTTAATTTTATATAATTATTATATTTTTTAAAATTTTTATATAAATATAATAAATAATTTAAATTTTAAAATTTTAAAATAAAAATTATATTATAACATATTCAACTTTTAAAAAAAATCTTATCTCAACTTCGTATCCAAACTAGACTCAAAATCCAACGTCACTCGGCATGCTCAGTTAGACTCGCACACCACGCCGCCTGGCATCCAGATTATAAAACCAACCGCTCAAAGCTAAGACCTCCCATAAGTATTAGCTAGCTTCATTTCTCTGCGCATAGTGAGAGAGATCAGACACAGAGAGAGAGAGATCGTGAAGCAGAGAAGAGAGCAGCAGAGACATATATATACATATAATGGGTAGCAGTACTGCATATGGAAGAATAGCGATGGAGGTGGGAGCTGATGGGGTTGCTCTCATAACCATTATCAACCCTCCTGTTAATTCCCTCTCCTTTGATGGTACTTTTTTTCCTCTACAAATTATCATCAGGTCTAAAGCATATATATCTACTATATCTATGTATATATATTATCAGGTCTAAAGCATATATAATACACATTTTTCTCCCCACGCATACCCATTTCAGTGATTTCACGTTAAAAAAAAAATATGTATATATATTATGCCATTTTTTGCCCTTTTTTTTCACAAATATATTCATGGATATTAATTATGCTGAGACTCTGATCTGCCGGCCGGCTTCAATGGAGGTGCAATTTCAATTTGCCTTTGATTACCGGCCGGCCACACGTACATATGCATTTCACTTGATAGGAAAAATCATATACGCGGTGTATATATACATATATATATATATATATAGATTTTTTTTTTTTGAGTCTTTGTTTTGTCGAAAACATTTTCTTGGATTTATTATGGGCCGGAGTAGATATTGTATAACTTGTTTCGACGGAGATGACAACCGGTGATGGGGTGGGTATTGGCTGTACATGACCATGCAGGCCACCATATAATAATATCAGCTTAATTTCCTTTAAAATTCTCTGATCATCTGCTTATTATAAATTAGATGATTCTTTTCTTCTTGATCCCATTTACCAGTTTACTAGTCAATATTCATACATGCAGGAAATTCTGGGTGTCGAGAAAATTTACATGCTTTTTTGTCAAGAGATGTAAAAAGTTTTCAATTATATATTTTCAAAAAAAAAACTGTAGAGAAATAGTACTAATGTTTTAAAAAGAAGAGAATGAAAAGACACTGCCATGGAGGCTTCCACCACGGATAATTTGACCTGAGAAACGACACTCCTACGTAACATCACATGTGATACTTTAATTTTTTATTTGATTTGAATAAGTTGTTAGATATCACTACTCTTTGATAAAAAAATTGGATTGATCATTGCTGGCGGCCGGCTTGCATGGTGTGATGTTGTTTAATTTAATCACTCTTTGGTGGCAACCATTAATATCATGAAGTAGTTGGTTTTTGTTTATTATTATCAACAACGTGATCATCATTAAAAGTTATTTATTTATTTATTTTATATAAGCATAGTCTGATCAACGGGTTCCATCACTATACAAAGTATGTAAATTAAACAAACTCATTTAGCACCATTTGGATAGAAAATGTTTCATCTCATCTCATCATTATAAAATTTTTAAATTTTTACATAAAATATAATAAAAAATTTAACTTTTTCAAATTTTAAAATAATAATAATATTATAATAGTATTTTATTCAATTTTTAACTTTCATCTCGTTTGTTTTCGCAGATGAGATGAGATGAGTTAGAATTAAAGTTAAAAGTTGAATAAAATATGATTAAAATATATTTTTTTAAGATTATTTTTGTTTTAAGATTTGAAAAAATTGAATTGTTTATTTTATTTTGTATGAGGTTTTAGAAAAATTGTAATAATTAGATAAGATGAGATAAGTTAAGAATAGTTTATAAAAATAAACGAGATTTAAAATCATTTCATCTCGTCTCATCTCACTATCCAAAGGGAGACTTAAAAAAGTAGTTCCCATTCTATCATGAAATTTTTAAAAGCTCCCAAACATCCGGATATTTGTAGCTAGCAATTAGTACTAATACATCTTTTTTTTAAAAAAAAAAAAAAGAAAAGAAAAAATCATTTACTTACCAACTGATCAATTGCTTGCGTCTTTATAATTTGCGTCTCAGCAAATGATCAATTGGATAGACAGAGGAATGATGAATTAAGATGCTCTAAAATATTCTAAAGTTTTCAAATATAATACTTAATTAGCTTTTACAATAAAATAAACATTTATAATTTCTAAGATATATTTTAAAATTTTCTTGCATAAGAATTATAAATATTAGATATTTATTTTTGTCACAAACATTGGATCGATGCAACGATCACGGGATAATTATTCTAAAATTTGAAAAAATTGAATTTTTTATTTTATTTTGTATGAAATTTTTTTAAAAATTGTAATAATAAAATGAAATGATGTGAGATGATTTCTGTATCCAAACTTTTCCTAAACTCAAAAGACTAGTTGGGAATTACTCTTCCCGGTGTCTCTAAAATTCAAGCTTAATGTTTCAATCGACCACCTTGCGATCGAGTAGGATTAATGATACTACAGTGCTAACCTTTTCGTTTACAAAACCATGCATGGTTGCTAATTAAAGTACTCATGTTGTTCTGTCTCCCAGTTAAGAATATCGGAGTTTTGACTAATCGATAAGATGAAGTAACTCTCTCTCTCTCTCTCTCTCTCTCTCAGTGATGCGCAGATTGAAAGACAGTTATGAGGAGGCATTACGAAGAGATGATGTGAAGGCAATTGTTATTACAGGTGAGTGTGGAGATATGTCAATTTGTCCTTGTTGTGCATGACTGAAGTTATTTGAGATCTGGAGCTAATAATATCCTATACATGATCATGTAATTGGAACAGGAGCAAAGGGCAATTTTGCTGGGGGGTTTGATGTTTCAGCTATTGGAGGATGTCAAGAGGGAACGAGTATGTTTTCCCTTCTTTTTGTTTTGCTTTATCGAAGTACTTCGACCAGCTTGTTTTATAAGTGAATGAAGTCTCAACGTTTATGTGTTTTCAGTGGAGACAGAACAAAGGCCTGGCTATTTAGCTGTAGATGTTATCACTGACATTTTCGAAGGTACGTATATATTCCGGTTTTTATCTCTGTCCTCGTTATTTCGAGTTGTTCTTCAAAGACAGTACTACTCGATCTATGTTCGTTATTTGACTGCTAATTGCTTTTGTCTAATTTCAGCTGCGAGAAAGCCTTCAGTTGCTGCCATTGATGGACTTACCATAGGTGGAGGATTAGAGATTGCAATGGTATGTGCCGAAATTTAATTCCTTCGGACTAGAATCTTCTCTATCAAGTACTTCTTTTACATAATCTTTTTATGTTTTTGTTTTATCAGGCATGCCATGCTAGAATATCGACTCCCACTGCGCAATTAGGGTTGCCTGAACTGACGCTTGGAATAATTCCTGGACTAGGGGGTATGGCTGTTGTGCTTTATCATTTATGTTCATCTCTCTCTTTGTTTTTTTAAGAAATCATCAAATGGATTTGGAGAAAAAGAATGAAATATTTTCTTTATATTGAGATTCTCTTGAATTATATTATATGTGCACGTCTAACATGCTAGCTCCTGATATGGCTCAGGAACACAGAGACTTCCACGTCTTGTTGGTCTCTCAAAGGCGCTTGAAATGATGCTGGTATGCTTGATCTGATTAATCTTTTCTTTTGCTTGGCTCTTTTATTTGGCATGCTAGCGATAGAAATCGCATTCGTTTTTTTTCTCAAATTCTCTATCCCCTCTTGGGGTGCGCTCAAACAGATGTCAGAGCTAGTCAAAGGGGATGAAGCTTTTACTTTTGGTCTCGTGGATGCCATTGTTTCACCTGATGAGTTGTTAAAAACTGCACGTCGATGGGCCCTTGATATCTTCGACTCCAGAAGGCCATGGGTTACCACTCTTCACAAGACCGACAAGATAGAACCCCTTGGGGAAGCAAGGGATTTACTCAAGTTTGCCAGAGCTCAGGCCCAGAAACAGGCTTCCAATCTTAAACACCCATTGATCTGCATTGATGTTATCGAAGAGGGTATAGTTCGAGGTCCCCGAGCAGGACTATGGAAGGTCCTTATCTGTCTCTAAAATTTTCTTAGTATAACAGTGAAGTGCAACTGCTTGATGTTGTGTCTGATTTTGGCAGGAAGCGGAAGCTTTTCAAGAACTTCTGTTTTCTGACACTTCCAAGTGTTTGGTCCATATCTTCTTCGCTCAAAATGGAACATCAAAGGTTTGAAAAATAAAATTTTATTGACAGATCATAGTTGATTCATCCTCAAATAGTGAGAAAGAGAACCTTGCATATAGGTTTTTATTTTTTCTCTATATATATAGTCCAATGTCCTGAGGTTAATTTCCTAAAAAAGCTCTCTTCACATAACCTTAAACAGGTACCTGGTGTTACTGATGTCGGTTTAGTTCCAAGACCAGTGAATAAGATTGCTGTCGTTGGTGGAGGACTAATTGGCTCTGCAATAGCAACGGCATTAATTCTTAGTAATTATCAAGTAATCCTTAAAGAAGTAGATGAAAAGTTCTTGCAGGCTGCGATTGGTAGAGTCAGAGGTGAGTCTAGAATCCCATATTTGCACTATAGTTTCTTATTAATTCTGAAAAGGAAATCCTGTGTGTTTTTCTGTGTATATTATAGCTTCCATTATTGTGGACAGAAAATTCCAATTGGTCTTTGTTTCTAAAAAGTTAAAATTTTCTCCTGTAATATTTCTTTTCATTGATCAGCCGACCTGCAAAGCAGTTTGAAGAATGGGAAAATGTCTTGTGAGAAGTTTGAGAAAACCATCTCTCTTCTCAATGGTGTCCTTGACTATGAAAGCTTTGAAGATGTGGACATGGTGATTGAGGTAGTTCACAATGCCATTTAGTTTGCCTTTATCATTGTTGTTTATTCAGAAAGCGGGTGAAAAAGAGATTCAATATTTGTTGTTTGACACATGGAACAGGCTGCTACAGAGGATGTTTCTTTAAAGCAACAAACTTTTGCTGATCTTGAAAAGTATTGCCCACCACATTGCATATTTGCAAGTAGCGATTGCACAATTGACTTGAACCAGATTGCAGATAGGACAAAGTCAAAAGATCGTATTGTTGGATCTCATTTCTTCAGGTAGTGCCAGATCTACCATTGTCGTTTTCCCTTCTGCAATCCATTTGCTCAAGTCTTAACCATTTAGTTACATGCTTCTATGCAGTCCGGTTCATGCCATCCCAATTTTGGAAATTGCTCACACTAAGCAGACGTCTCCTCAAGTGATTGTTGACTTGATACATGTTGGGAAAAACATGAGGAAAACTCCAGTAGTAGTTGGAAATGGCACTGGATTTGCCATAAACAGGATGTTCTTCCCTTATACACAAGCTGCTCTTTTGCTCGTTGAGCGTGGTACTGATCTATATCAGATTGATGGGGCTATTACCAACTTCGGAATGCCAATGGGCCCTTTCAGGTTTTTAATTCATACCTAAAATTATGACACAAGTAATATTGATCTTGTTGTTGCCTCTTAATGTGATTCAAGTTCATTCACTTAACTGACTTTTTTGTTACTATTTTATCCATGCAGATTGGCTGACCTGGTTGGCCTCGGTGTTGCAATTGAGACTGGCAAGCAATTTGTTCAGAATTTTCCTGAGCGAACATATAAGTCAATGCTTATCTCACTTTTACAGGAGGACAAGAGAGCAGGTATGAGTTTGTTGTTGAAACTGAAAGGAAAAAGTGATTAACTTATTGATTTAAATCTATTCAAATGTCAGTGTGGATCTTTAACTCTTTCTTGGTTTGCCATGGACTCTTGTCTCAGGTGAGACTACTCACAAAGGGTTCTATGTGTATGATGAGGAACTCAATGCTAGCCCTGATTCTGAATTGGAAAAATATATCGAGAAGTCAAGGAGCATTTCCGGAGTAACCATTGACCCTAAGGTCTCTCTCTCTCTCTCTCTCTCTCTCACACACACACACACACACACACACACATAGAGATTAGCACACGTACCTGCCGATATAACATCCATATTTGGAGTCTGTCCCCCTCCCTCACTCTTCTAATTTTTCTTGAAATTGAACTTGGAAACAGCTAATGAAGGTAACAGAAAAGGATATTGTGGAGATGATATTCTTCCCCGTGGTGAATGAGGCCTGCCGAGTCCTTGCTGAAGGTATTGTAATCAATGCAGCAGACCTTGACGTTGTTTCCGTTATGGCCATGGGTTTCCCACCTTACAGGTTTGTAAACTTCATTGGTTTAATGCAAGTTCCTGCTCAATTTCATGAAATTGTAGCTAAACCTGCTGGGGTTACATTTGATCAGGGGAGGTATTATGTTCTGGGCTGATTCTATCGGATCCAAATACATTTATTCAAGATTGGAGGAATGGTCAAAGATATATGGAGAATTCTTCAAGCCCTGTGCCTATTTGGCTGAAAGAGCTGCCAAGGGGACTCCTCTGGTGAGATATCTAAAACTGAATTTTGTCTATCCACTAAATGTAGCAATGAAACTCTTTGATATTTACAAATCCTTGACGGATAACAGTAACAGATTACAAGAAGTGAAATCCATGCCCGCATGCATGGGGCTTAGTATTGTCAAAAAATCTTTGTTGAACCCCCATAGCTGGACCTAAGAACAGCTTAAGTCCATTCAAGAAGCAACCACTTGCATACTCATTCGCTTTCATGCAACACATGCAGCACACACTATTAACTCCTAATGGTTCTTGCACTGTTTGGTTGCAGAGTTCTCCAGTGCAGCAAGCAGCACCTCAATTGTAAGATCGATTTACTGGGTTGCATCGCCTGCTTGGTTCAAAAATCTCCTTGTATTCTTCCACAAGCCTCAGTCCCACAAGCATTTTGACCAATTACAGGAGTGACACCATCTTCACCAACAACCCCTTCGACCAATTGCAGTCAAGCGTAGTATGAAAATGTTAACGATTTACTCGTGTGGATAATGATGACAGACCATCAAATAATGCTGCTGAAGATGTCGAGGATATCATCTAATCTCTCCTGCCAGTTGTCACTAAGCTTTTGGAGCTCATCTCTTTGTTATATTCACCCCCCCCCCCCCCCCCTTTTTTTTTTTTAGCAAGTTAATATCATTAAATTAAAAAAGTGATACATGTAGATGGATGGGATTCCTCAACAATTAATCTCCAATTACCATGCAGTTATTTAAAAAAAAAAAAAAAAATTTATTTAAAATTAATTTTTTTTGTATGAATTTTATTTTATTTTTTAAAATAATTGTACAGTACTTATATGCTCATGATTGTAGTTATAATTTTTCAAATAAAAAAAAGTAACACCAAAATGTAAATTAAAATGTAAATATTAACGTGGAAATAAAATAAGAGAGGTGTTACGTCCACCGCTCCTAGTTACCGATAGGCAAAATTTTTATTTTTTTTACATATATTTTTTAACACTTTTAAATATTTAAAAAAAATAAAAAAATGATAATATTATTAAAAAATATTTTTTTAATCATTAAATAAAAAAATAAAAAAATAATAAAAAATCAACAATAGAATAGAAGGCAGAAATAAATGGTAAAAGTAACATTTTTTATAAAATAAATACTTTGTTAATTTTGATACATTGCTGAAGCAAGCAGACACCGTGGATAAGATTGCGGCGATGCATCGACAATCGTGCAACCTTGGAAACATCACCTAGTTGCTCATTCTCGAATCTCATCCGATCTGCCACCTGGAGATAAAAAGATGATTTTCTTTGTAACGTCAGTTAGGCAGGCAGTCAATCAGGAATAGGCCACGACATTTACGTATTATCCCTACGTGGCTTGCCGTTGGAGAAACACGACCCTCGTGAGGATTTTGAAACTTTCAACGAAAAAAATACTTTTGATTTTGTTTTTATAAAACAAAAGACGTATCACAAAATTCAAATGAGGAAGCTCCACTTGCCACCACAATGCGTGAGAAACCTGAAACCAAAACATTGTAACGGGGTGATGTGAAATCGTTTTACATCAATTACCATAAAACTATTAATATTTAATTTATTTCAAAAGTGATTCTACAATAAATAGGACAATATAGCTGATGGAGCGTGCCGCGACTCTAGGAGCAGGACTGGGATTAACGAACCTCCTCATCCATAGAAGATGTATATACTATATACGCCACGGCCACGGGGTTCGCCATTACCATTTTTTTGTTCCAAGATAGCCTTTCCTTGTTACAAACTCATCCAAAACGTCACTATCTACGGTTATTCGCACACGCCAACTTCCTCTATCGAGAATTAATAGCACGAACAAACCCATCCGATACCTAAAAGCTACGAGTACGACTGACTTCAATTGTTTGTGCCGAGTGCCACACAGAGAGAGAGAGAGAGAGAGAGAGAGCATACCAGATACCAGATACCAGATACCAGAGACACGTAATGGGTAGCGGTGCAAAGGGAAGAACGGTCATGGAGGTGGGAGCCGATGGGGTGGCTCTCATAACCCTAATCAACCCTCCTGTTAATTCCCTCTCCTTTGATGGTATACTTTTTCCTTGATCCGAACTCTTATCATGGTTGCCCAAATTAGAACTGTGTTTTGTGCCTTTGTTCTTCGTTTTGGGGTTTTTTATTTTTTTTTATTTTTTACAAGCAGCTCCCTCTGCTTATTTTCCTCTTCATGTTTATTCAGGGAGAATTAAACTTGCATGCGTTATTAGTTTTCATTTGTTGCCGGGTTCTCAAATTCAATTGAATTTTGGTTGATTTTGCCAATTCTGTTTGGGGTGGATTTTTGGGAACCTTTTTTTTTGTGGGTAGAGGATGATAATTAATAATATGATAGCAATCAGCGAGATCAAAACATATTTGTTTATTTTACAGATAAATTGGTTGTTGTTTGTGTTATTTGCAGTTGTAATACCGCATAGACATTATGAGTAGTGGAAAGGGCTGTGAAATTAAAACAAAGATCAGTTGTTTAGATCTCAGGCCCCTTTATTTGGTGAATTATGTGTTTTTTCTGGTTAGATGTATCTCATGCATACTTTCTGTGTACATGGAAAAAACCTCTTTTGATCATTAATAAAGCCTTTAACTTGGTGAAGGATTAAATATTTCTGGTCCTAAAAGTTTGATTCACTTTGGGCTTTTTTCATATTTGGATCAATAGAATCCAACTCCATTTTCCCTATTTCCTGGCACTTTCTCCAAAGTTTGGGTCGGTGCAGGGCGAGAACACTTGTCTTCAAAAGAATATTGGAATTTTAATTAATCTGATTTCTCTCTCTCTCTCTCTCTCTCTCTCTCTCTCAGTGTTGCGCAGCTTAAAGGACTGTTATGAGGAGGCCTTAAGAAGAGACGATGTGAAGGCCATCGTTGTTACTGGTGAGTCTGAAGATTTGTTAATATGTCTTGTCCAGCATTGGTGTTGATTGCGATATGAAGCTAGCATCTTATGTGAGCAGGCGCAAAGGGCAAGTTTTCTGGTGGCTTTGATATTACAGCTTTTGAAGGATTTCGAAATGGATCGAGTACGTTAGCTGTTTTTCCATGTTTCATATTCTGCTAACTGCTAATTCTCTCTTGGTTCCTGAAATGATGATTTGTTTTGTGTTTATAGTTGGGAGAGAAACGAAACCTGGCTATATATCTATAGAGATTATGACCGACACGTTAGAAGGTACATATTTGGATTTTATCCGAGTTCTTGTTGTTTAAGAACTGTTCTCCAAGGAAATTGCTTGATAACTGCACAAATTGATCACCTGCTTTTGTTTTTCAGCTGCAAGAAAGCCTTCAGTTGCTGCCATCGATGGCCTTGCTTTAGGTGGAGGACTAGAGGTTGCAATGGTATGTATTTCCATCTCTCTTGAACTGGAAGCGTATCTTTGAACTTTGTTGTTTCATCATTCTCAGTTTTCTGTATCAGGCATGCCATGCTAGAATATCAACTCCCACTGCTCAATTAGGGTTGCCTGAACTTCAGCTTGGATTAATTCCTGGATTTGGAGGTAAGTCTGCTTTGTCCTTTTTATTTTGATTTTTTATTTTTAATATATGCTACTGATGGAATCATTATGTTTAATCTGTTTTCTATGTTTGAATCAGAACTTTGAAGTCATTGTTTTGCAGTTTCTATTTTTTGATAAGTAACAGCAACACTGTAAGATAGAAATTGCAGTTTCTATTTGTTGTGGTGTGTCCACAATACCGCACCTGCAACTTTTCTAAAAACAGGCCAGCAGGGTGTGATGTCAAATTCCATAAAAGACTTGAGTGTGTCTTCCCTAACACCAATTGGTTTTTGGTAGATTCGTAGCTCACGATCTGACACTATGGATATGTAAAGTGGGTATCTTCAAATGCATATTTTCTATCAAAATCTAGATAATCGATTTCATTATTTTGCATAGATCTTCCAATGTGGAACAAATTTTGAATGGTGCTACTTTGGAGTGCACTTGTTTAGCCTTGTTGAGTTGGCACTTAGGCAGGCTTTTAAAGGACAGCAGCATGAGATGGCTCCTCCACAGAAGTGAGCAGAATTATGGCTATCAATTGGGAAGATAGAAGTAGCCCATATACAATCAAGCTAGCAAATGATAATATTAAACTTGTGTAGTGCAAGAGATCAAATTAGACAAATGAAGCATTTGTGAGACATTAATATACAGCATTTTTGGAAGAAAATGGTGAAAGGGAGTTGGTTAAGATTTTTTTGTCCTGTAGCTGACCAGAGGCACAATAAGGATGAGGGAAGGATAAAAGAGAAATACAGGTAGGGGCTGTGCATTGTGAGAACTATATTATGGACCTATGTTAAGATGATTAGATTTTAATTATCAAAAGAGTAATTCAGTTGGCTGACCATAAAACTGGTGAGAGCATGTTTTTTACTCAAGAGTAGAGATGGTATATCTTTTGGATTTTGTTTATGGTTTTGTTCTGAGGATGGCTTATCATTTGAGTAATATTTTATTAGACAAGCAGAATGGCTTAGCCAATCACATCATACTTGTTTCTTTTTTGGGTAAATTACAGTATATGTCGTTCATTACCAACTTCTGTAATGTACATAAATACATACAGATTTAACTGCACAAAAACATATATATTTTTATGAACTATAATTGGATTCCCTTGAACTTAGTCATGCTATTTTAAACAAGAAGCATAATTTTGTCCTCTGGTTTCTTCTTTCAAAGACTTTGCCCATTTACATTAGTGCAAAGGGCCTTCTTTTAAAGCATTGGCTACAATAATCAACTAGACCTTGTCAAGCAACATATGAAAAATAGATTTGACCAATGGTTTAGCCAGTCTGATTTAGAGTCAATTCCATAGACCTTTTTTTTTTTTTTTCAATGTCTTTAATTACTTAGGCTTTGAGAAGTCAATGCAAAAAGGAAAGAGAAAAAGAATAATACATGTATAAAGAAGTTTGTTATGAAAATCTTCTGGAATCATTACTCATGTTGGCATACTCCATATCCAGGAACACAACGGCTTCCACGTCTTGTTGGTCTCTCAAAAGCACTTGAAATGATGCTGGTATGTTTTGATTTGCCTTTTCTCTTGCTTGGCTCTATTGATTTTGAGTGCTAGGAACATGAATTTCAATAATCTTTCTCTATCACCTCTGGGTGGGTGCTTGAATAGATGTCAAAGCCAGTCAAAGGAGAGGAGGCCCATACTTTGGGCCTTGTGGATGCAATTGTTTCACGTGATGAGTTGGTAAATATTGCACGTCAGTGGGCTTTGGATATCTTTCACCGTAGAAGACCATGGGTTGCTAGTCTTTACAAGACTGACAAGATAGAGCCCCTTGGAGAAGCGAGGGAAATACTGAAGTTTGCAAGAGCTCAGGCCCGGAAGCAGGCTCCCAATCTCAAACACCCATTGGTTTGCATTGATGCCATTGAAGAGGGTATAGTTTCTGGTCCCCGGGCTGGACTCTGGAAGGTTCTTATCTGTCTCTACTTGTCCATTTTTTCCCCTTCAAAAAGCAGTGACATGCAACAGCTTGATGGTGTGTATGATATTGGCAGGAGGCTGAAGCTTTTCAAGCACTTCCACATTCTGACACTTCCAAGAGTTTGGTGCATATCTTCTTTGCTCAACGTGGAACGTCAAAGGTTCGAGAATGAAAATTTTATTTTTCTTGAGCATTGTTGATTAATCTTCTAATTGTACGGAGAAGAACCCTTCAAATAGGGGTTTTTTTTCTTTTCTTTTTTTTTTTTTGGGAAGAGGGGGGGATGGTTTGACGGGATGGTTTGACTGCTGATCTACTAACAGTATATACTAATCAAGACTTCAATTCTTCTCCTGTTGAAACCTGTTTGTGGACGATGACTAAATTTAGGGAATCTTTTCAGACAGATGTGTAGTCTTATTATTATGAAAGATTTCATTTTGAATAAAGCTTTGGCTACTCAAGTAGTGGAATTGAGTTAATAGCCGTATAAGAAAGTTTGGAGCCATATTGGGTAGTATGATGTTGAATGTTTTTTTTAATCGGTAAACAAGATTTTATTGATCATGTTGGAATATGTTGGCATTAACTTGTTTATGAGAATGCTTCTCCTAATTTCAAAGTGCTCTGTCGTTCATGATGCTACTCTTGTGTGTAGTTTAGCTGGCAGTTAAGTGGACCAGACAATCCTGGGTGGTTAAACTGAATGCCTTATGGTAAACATTTAATCATATTGGTGTTTCCTTGAAAACTTGGCCCTTGAGAAGCAGAAATTTGAGGTTCAGCTACAGGCTTCAGATATTGGTAGTTCTGTTCCTTGTAACTCGTAATTTAAGTCAGGAGCTTGGATAGATCTATACATTTGTTAATCTAATAGTCTTGGTCAATCATGAATTTTGGCTTTTTATTCCTTTCTGTCATGATCTAATGGATTCAGTCCTATGTCCTAGAATAAGGGTAATCCAGGTTACTCCTTGCAAACTTGCTTACAAACATATCTTCTACTTTTTAAGCTTCCTAGATTTTCCTTATTGGAAAAAAGAAGACAAACTTTCTGAGATTGTCTCTTCTCATAACCTTAAACAGGTACCGGGGATTACTGATATTGGTTTAGTGCCAAGACGAGTTAATAAGGTCGCTATTCTTGGTGGAGGACTAATGGGCTCTGGAATAGCAACAGCATTGATTCTTAGTAATTATCCAGTCATCCTTAAAGAAGTAAACGACAAGTTCTTGCAGGCTGGGATTGGTAGAGTGAGAGGTGAGGCTAGCATTCCCATCTTCAGATTATGGTTCTAATTAGTTTCTCTGAGGATTTCAGCATGGCTTTTTTTCCTAAATGTTGTAAAGTACCGCTTCATACACTTGAAAAAAAAAAGATTCCTCTATAGTTCCTGAGGCCTCGTTTGGTTACACAGATGAGATGAGATAAAAAATCTGTGCATAGTAGTGGATAGTTTGTGAATAGTAGTGAAATGGTTTGAGTTAAGATGTATTATGGGGTTTTGGGAAAGGAGAGAGTTGAATAAAAATATTTTAAAGTTCAAATATTGTCATAATATAATTTTTTAATATAATTTTTGTTTTAGGATTTGAAAACGTTAAATTTTTTTTTTGTGTTTTGTTTGGAAGTTTGGAAAAGTTGTAATGATTAGGTAATAATTAGATGAAAAAATTGGAAAGTTGAAAATTTAAAATTGAAAAGTGTTTGTGTTTGAATGGTGTTTGGTTGTTGAGATGAGATCAGATGAGATGAGATGGGTTGAGACCATCTGTGAAACCAAATGGGGCCTAAATAGATTCTACTCCGGTAAACATAAATTCCATTTAGTGTTTGTTTTTAAAATGTTAATTTCTTCTTTTACAATATTCCTTTTCATCCAGCCAATTTGCAAAGCCGAGTGAAGAAAGGGAAAATGTCTCAAGAGAAGTTTGAGAAAACCATATCTCTTCTCAAAGGTGCCCTTGACTATGAAAGCTTTAAAGATGTGGACATGGTGATTGAGGTGGTTACAATGCATTGGTTTACATTTGTCATTGTTGTTTATTCAGAATGGGAAAATATTAACTATTTGTTGTTGATGCTTGGAACAGGCTGTAATTGAGAATGTTTCTTTAAAGCAACAAATTTTTGCTGATCTTGAGAAGTATTGCCCACCACATTGCATACTTGCCAGTAACACCTCCACAATTGACTTGAACCTGATTGGAGAAAAGACAAGATCCCAAAATCGGATTGTGGGAGCTCATTTCTTTAGGTAGTACCAGATTCACAGTTATATTTCTCTCTGCAATTTTGTTTTGCTCAACCATTTATTTATGCTTCTCATGCAGTCCGGCTCATGTCATGCCACTTCTAGAAATTGTTCGTACCAAGCAGACATCTCCCCAAGTAATTGTTGACTTGCTAGATGTTGGTAAAAAAATTAAGAAGACTCCAGTGGTGGTTGGAAACTGCACGGGCTTTGCTGTCAACAGGATGTTCTTCCCTTATTCACAAGCTGCTATTTTGCTTGTTGAGCGTGGTACAGATCCCTATCAGATCGATAGGGCAAGTACCAAGTTTGGAATGCCAATGGGACCTTTCAGGTTTAACATCTTTATCCGTTTGTTGCTTCTTAAAATGATCTAATTTGTTGCTAACTGGCCCTGACATTTTATTCTCTTCATGCAGATTAGCTGACCTGGTTGGTTTTGGTGTTGCAATTGCAACTGGCATGCAATATATCGAGCATTTTCCTGAGAGAACTTATAAATCAATGCTTATACCACTTATGCAGGAGGATAAGAGAGCAGGTACAAGTTTTTTTTTTTTGGTTAAAAGTGAAGGGTCAGGTGGTTAAATTATTGATCAAAATTACTCATATTCAGTATGCAGCTTTAAGTTTTTCTTGGTTTACCATACACTTCTCCAGGTCAGTCTACTCGCAAAGGGTTCTATAAATATGATGAGAAGCGCAAAGCTAGCCCAGATCCTGAATTATATAAATATATTGAGAAGTCAAGGAGCATTTCTGGTGTAACCATTGACCCTAAGGTCTCTCTCTCCCTCTCCCTCCCTCCCTCTCTCTCTCCCACACATGCACGACACACACCCAACCCCTAAAGATGCACACGGTGTATTGTCACGTAATCAAACTTTGGTGTCTGGCCTATTTTACTATACTGGGGGATGTAAGGAGATATAGTACTGCAATGGTAAACTGCAAAATGGTGATGGCCTGAAATGTATGTGTGCGCTTGTGAAACATATTATATATATATATATATATATATATATATATATATAAAAGATAATATTAATGGTGTAATATGGAAGTGTCCTATCTCATTTTTAATAAATTGAACTTGGACAGCTAGTGAAGTTACCAGAAAAGGACATTGTGGAGATGATATTCTTACCAGTGGTAAATGAGGCCTGCCGAGTCCTTGCCGAGGGTATTGCAGTCAAAGCAGCGGACCTTGACATCGCTGCTGTCATGGGCATGGGTTTCCCACCTTACAGGTTTGTAATTTTCATTGGTTTTGCAAGAGGTCTCAACACTATAAATCGTGCTAACCCTGTGGGTTACGTTTGATCAGGGGGGGTATTATGTTCTGGGCTGATTCTCTTGGATCAAAATACATCTATTCGAGATTGGAGGAATGGTCAAAGATGTATGGAGAATTCTTCAAGCCTTGTGCCTATTTGGCTGAAAGAGCTGCCAAGGGGGCTCCTCTGGTGAGAAATCGGAAATCATATTTTGCCTAATCTCTAAAAATTGAAATGAAGCCATGTACCTACTTCGGGGCTAGGGATTGCCTCCAATTTTGAACTGAATTAAATCCTTTGGGACTTGGGATTGCCTATTATTTTTAGTTGATTTAGGCTGTAAATTCCACTCTTGGAAACTCCTCTGATTGGTACTTATTTATGATCTAGGAATCACATATAAGTGCACTTTCATACTACAATATACATGATCTATAATGGGTCAAGATTAATATGGCCACGTTCAGTACACAAATTTTAGAAATATCGATCTGGTTTGAAGAGTTAAATTATTTTAGTTATAAACATTGTAAATTTGTAACCCCATGGCTGGCTGGCCCTTGCTCGCTCTTATTTTTCTCTCTAATGGTTCTTGCAGAGTGCTTCGGCTGAGCAAGCAAAATCTCGGTTGTAGGATCTTCTGCTCATTTCTTTGCCGGCCGAGAATTTCCTTATTTGTTTTCGTATGCTATATTTTTAATTTTTCTGCAATCCTTTTTCCCTTCACCTCCAATAGATAGATGGCTCAGGAGGAGCTATAAATAATGTATGAGATGGGAGAGACTATTAGCATTTCAAGTTTATATGGGCATTCATAATAAAATGCTCAAGTGTTACAGTTAAACTACCTTTCATCATCTATTATAGCAATAGCATTAGTTTCTCTATATGCATCTTCAAAATATTTTATAAAAAAAAAATTATTAATTGACATGATTTGATATGGTGCATATGTAAAATTATTTTTATTATAAAGTAGATTATCGTATAATACAAAATTGAGTTCAAATTACTCTATATTTAAAAACTTCAAACGCTGATTGTGAACTTCTATTGCGGTGGCCAATTAGACATGCAAGAAGTTCTATATTTCCAATACCATATATATGATTTTCATTGATGTTCCTGTGTTGTACGTGGAGCAATTTGCATGTATAGAGCAATGACATTGGTTTTATCAAACTTATCTCTAAAATTTGATGAAAAGTATATATTTTCCATAAATCTAAAACCTCACTAGCCATAACCCCACATTGGATTAACCATTGGATTAGTCAAAATAATAATATAATAATATTTTTTTAATAATAATATTTTAATTTTTTTTTATATTTTACAATTACACTAACTATATGTTAATTAATAATTTAATTTGATACTTAATTATTATTTTCCAACTTAAATATATTGTGGCTAAAAATTAGGAAATAATAATTTAAGTAAATATAATAATGGTTATAGTGTGAATAGTTCTTCAAATTTGGAGATGAACTTAAATGTATTGTAACTCAAAGTTGGAGATTTTAGTATATGTTGAATCCAATGCAGTGATTTTAAACACAAGTTCATCAAATTTTGAACATGACACTTATTTGAAGAGTCTAATGCCAATGCTCTAAGAGCACTCACAATAGATTCTTTATCTTATCCCTTAAAATACATCACTAAAACTCACTTTTTCTATTTTACATACTGACTTTTACAATATGTTATCTATCAGCTTATCTATTTTTTCTCTATATCATTTAAATATTCTTTTTTTTTGTTTTTAAATATTTTATTTCTACCAATAAATTTACAATATCCATGTATTATTTTATATTTGCAATTTGTTTTTATATATAATGTAAAATAATTCAATCCTATACACATAAAACAAGAATATATAAGCCAAATAAAACTTAAAAATAAAATCAAAATATGAAAAAATTGGTTTAAAAATATTTCCAAGATACTTTTTAGAAGAAAATGAAATATATGTTTTAAATGATGAACAATAAAAATAATTTGCTTATATGATAAAAACAAAAGGAAAAGAAAATGAGAGAGTAAATGAAATATCAATAATAATAATAATAATAAAATTTACAGGATGAATAATACCCGTTATATGTATCGGCTTACCGTACCTAATTGTATTTTATAATTCTTTTACACCTCATCGGATAGAATTCATTTTTAAAGCAATTCTTTAAATAATTTATATTTTTTATATAATACAAAAGTCAGAGAGTACTCTAAGAGACAAAATTCAGAAATCTGATGGTCTAAATTTAAGATCTGGACTCTGGTCTCCAGAATATCAATAGTAACCTAGCTATTTTTTAGCCAAAATTTAACTAAAAAACTTATTTATTTTTTAATTTAATTAATCACTTCTCAACAACGCTAAATAACAAATTCTCTCAGCGAGTTTTGGATATTGAAAACAACTTGGAGGCTTCTAAGATTTCGTACGGGCAGAGGCTCTCAAAATATCCAAACGCCATGAACTTAACTGATCCGATGTTTGTGTTTCTCATTATCTCTTCATTGTTCAGTGACTTGACAACTCACTGACCAACTGACAAAAACATTAGGGTGAGGCTACTCTGCAGCCCAACGTTTACCGCTGGGCATGCCATCCAGGTTTTTTTTTCTTTTTTTTTTTTTCACATTTTTTAATATATTTAAATATTTTTAAAAAATAAAAAAAATACACTAATACACTTAAAATCACTTTTTAATCACTAAGTAAAAAAAAAATGACCAGCAGTCAACTGGAGCGGTCAAACTAAGTGGGCAAAGAAGCTTTTCCCTTTCTGAAACCCAATTTGGACTCTTCTTCCATCTATTCCTCCTTCCTTTAGAACTTTTATTGGTTATACGAATTAAATACCTTGCCTTAATTGGTCGGATTTCTCAATGGTTTTTGAATCTTTATATTTTATAAACTTTATTGGTTATAAGAATTAAATAGGTTTGAAATAAGCAAATTTTGAGAATTTTAATATCTAATATTTCAAATTATAATAGTAATATTGTATATGCATGGGCTTGGACATGTATGTAATTTTTCTGCTAGAAACAGGTGATACATTTTCGTTATTGCAATGTGAAGATCAAACTGTTAATTTTTTTCCCCAGACCCACCCATAATTGTCAAACCCATCTAAAATAATGGGTTCGAGCTGCGATAACGAACGATATTTAATAATTTCTAATTCAAATGATATCTATTATAATAAAAACTTTAATTTTTGAGAATTATTGATTAATCTAAACTTCAAAAATGATTTGCTATTAATAATGTAATTTTAATATTTTTTTTGGTATGTAATTTATTAATTGCTATTAGTTAATATATAAAATCTCACTTCTAAATCCAAACACACAAACTTTTAGAAACCAATTCATCTCATCTCAACTCAACAATCTCACTATTATTCACAAACTATCTCAACTCACTATCTGAACGATCCCTAAGTCTACATTATTCCATTTAGATATCTATTTTTCATTTATTTTAATTATAATAGTAATTGAAATACTTATTCCCTTATTAAAAAAAGAAGATATTAATTTTTTAACATTTATATTATTCAAACAGATATAGCTTTCTAGGGGTCTTATTTTTCCAACAGTCATATTTGTTCTAACAGTCATATTCTACTGATGGATATATTTTTTAACGGATATATTTCTCTAACGTTAATATTCTTTTATTATAAAATATAACATTTTCTCAACAATTTTTTTCGCTTCAATTCAAGTTTCTTTGTAAAATTAATTTATTTTTTTCATTTTTTCCTTGTGGATCGTTCACTTTTTTTAAAAATGACACTTCTCGATTCATATTCAAATTGATTTAGACTTCTAATTGATGACTCTGGGCTTTTAATTAATTTTTTGAACGTTAACTTGAATACGTTTTTGCATAAAAATGTGTATATGACGTGTAGCTCAAAAATTATACTGCTAGATTATCGTAAAGCAAAGAGTCTACTGCACAACATGTAGCTCACAAAAAAGCAAAATGAAAAGAAACCCACCTGCAGAAAGTGGTAAGAATAAGAATTCCAAAGTTAAATTTAGAGAGTTGCTTGGTATAAGCCTACTGTACATTGCACTCTCTACACACCTCACGTAGGTTTTTTTTTTTTTTTTTTTTTTTTTTCAACCCAACGTTAGGTGTGTTGGGGCTTCCATACACAGTAAGCTGTGAAGAAGATTTTTTCTTAAATTTATTGTAGATTTGAAGAGTTTACTACGAGTGTATTTTGAGCTGGCTAGCTAAACTTTAGCTAGATTTTATTTATGTCTAGCTTACTATAAGTGTAATGTTTTAATAGAACACCCAAATCATATATCCAACAACCTATCAAAATAATTGCATCATTTCCAATGGTTTGTTGTATCTATATCCTTAGATGTGGCAAAAATCATGTCATACAACTTACACAATCTATATTCTCAGATCTGACCAGAATTATTTCCTAAGATCTACCAAACTATAACCTCAAATCTTATTAAATGCTTCTTAAAATCTAAAAAATCTAAAACCTAAATCTCAAAGGAATTATTTCTTGATGTCTACCAAAATTCAAACCTTAACATCTTATCAACAACACTTCTTAAAGTTTGCAGAATCCAAAACCATAAATCTCATAAAAATTATTTCTTAAAGTCCGCATAACTCTAAACATCAAATCTGAAAATTATTTCCTTAAGTCCTTAGAAATCCAAAACCCTGTATATTAATATATACATAACTTCAAACTTGTCTCTGATACCAACTGTAATGCCTTGCACTCGGATGGGTGTTCCTTTCACTTCATAATCACATCTCACAGTACATATATAAGCTCCAAAGTCTCAATGACAAATACAACTCATTGTTTCAATTCAACTACTCCAATATAATCAATCTAAGACACCACTAAGTCAACAGAACAAAACAACTCTACTAAAACAAATTCTCCAAGAATCAAAGTACCATATTTGTACTTAATCCATTATGCTCACATAACATTACTCATGCTTCCTGTTTTTTATTTTCAATTGAAACATTCAAAATATCTAAAAATATTGTGGAGATAATAGATGAGTTATATCAATAACTCAATAAGCAGATAACATATACTAGTATATAAACATGAGCCATTTACTGAGCAGAGAATGCAGAGCAAAACATTTTTAGTTTCAAAATGCAAAACAAAACATGTTATCAAAATACCAGATCGACAGTTTCAGAAGCATTCATATACAAAATTCATTTGGCATAGCATTACTAAACATCATCATATCATATCAAAGACATCATATCAGAACATAGACCATGTTTAACCCCCATGGTAGAGTTGTGCTATCCCCGATGGCCAAACCAAACAGTATCAAAATGTGAATCTTCCCCTTATTCTTCTCGGAGTCTTGAGTGTGAACACAGGAAAGACCACGCAGAAAAATCACTTTGTTTTCAAAATGGGTGCATTTAAAAATAGATATGTTAGTACCAACCATATAACAAAGACCACACTTTTACACCCATGGTAAGGTTAAAGCAGAGCAGAAATAGAACTAGATATAGAATCAGAATGTCATGCCAAAAGTTTTTTAGATGTCACATCGTATCAAAACAGATTAGAAAATAGATTCAGATCATTTTCACATACTTAAAAACAAACTCAGAGCATCTTCATATAACTATGTACAAATGATCAGATTTCATAATCGCTCTTTTTATACAACAGAAAATTGAATGCCAAAAGTTACTCATGTCTACAACAGTCATGATAGAAAATACTTTATCTTTTATACAGATTTTATGAGTAATGCAGAACACGTAACAGAGATTGTTTTCACATTTATTTTCAAAACAAAACATGCATATTTTTCACAAATCAACGCCTGTCCATTTCTTTTTATGCAAAGTCTAGCATAGGAATCCCGCTTACCTGAACCTTTTTAACTTTTTTAAATTCCTCACAACCATGCCAAGGAAATATCAATCGTCTCCTATAAAGAAGCACGTAAGTTGCATCAATTTCCAAACGTACATAAATTATTACTTAAGCATGTTCTTGCAATTAGAACCTGAAATACTAATGACCTATTTTTCATCAAGTTAATTGGCATACACCTAAATTCGTATTATTTCTAAAACTCCATCACTCCCCAAATAATTAACACCCATATAGTTTCTTAAAAAATTACACAATTAAACCCTAAAACAAAATCACGCCAAACCATCATATGCTCTCAATCTTTCCACGTTAAAATATTTCTCCATGACTTTGCATTTAACACCGCCTGTAATTTCTTAACTCGTACACATGTCCAGGCTTTAACTATGGGTTCGTTTGGATAGTGAAATGAGATGGTGTTAGATGAGTTGAATAAAATATTGTTAGAATTTTATTTTCTGATATTATTATTATTTTGAGATTTGAAAATGTTGAATTGTTTATTATATTTTGTATGAGAATTTGAAAAAGTTGTAATAATAAGATGAGATGGGTTGAGAGTATTTCTGTATCCAAATGAGACCTATATTATAGATCCTTGTTGAACCTAAGTGCAAACCCGAAATATGCATGATATTTCTTAGGTGTTTCTTAGGTGCAACCCATACCCATAACACTAACAATTCAAACTCATAACCCATTAAAATTACATATATAGCCCAATATATATATATACACACACACACACACACACCAGGGAGGGAGAGAACATGATTTAAACTTTATGTAGAGAGAGAGAAGAGAGACTTGTGACTAGAACCTACAAATAGAGAGAGAGGGTTGGGAATCGTGTGGTGGGATTATGGCTTCCATGGTGGTCAGCCTCTATGTGCGGCGGCGGCGTCTATGTGCAATCTCGTGGCAAGACTGCATCCGTGGGGGAAACTAGCATGGAGGAGATTGCACATGAAGCTCTCACTATGGTGCAACTTGGACATGGCAGCTGCTGGTGCGAGTGTGGGGGTGGAGGATAATGATTTTTGTGGCTATCCTGGTGGCTTCCAAAGAGAGGTAGCACCTTGCGGGGTGGTGTAAAGGTGGGCAGTGGGTGTTCCTGATGAGGACGAAGTGCTCTATTTTTCGCAAGGGGAAACAGGGGCCTCTTGGACGTGTGATGGTGACTTGAGGTTCACGGTACAGGGTGGCGGCAGTGTGGAGTTCCTAGCGTGAAGTGGTGGCTGGAACCAAGGGAACGTGGGAGAGGCTTGCGTGATGGTGGTGCGTGCGATGGAAGACTGTGGGTGTTTTGATGCTGTAGGGTGATTTCTTCCAACAGTGGTTTCAGGCGACACATGGTTGCAGGTGCAGAGATGTCTCTGTGAAGCAACCATATGTGACTGGGAAAGGAGGTGTTGGGAGGTGGTTTGTTGGTAAGAGGCGCATAACAGAGGTGGAAGAGAGAGACGTTGGGCTAGGGTAGGGCTTGGGTGGCGGAACTCACAGAAAAATAGAAAGGATAGGGAAAAGAAACCGTCAAGGGGAAGAATGAGATGGAAAAGAAAAGCGAAATTCACTTACCAAAACGACACCGTTTTACAGGCGGGTTGGGCTCCTCTATGGGCTTCAAAACACAATGTGAAGTCAATCCTTACCAACACTCGTTAATTCGTACTCATATGCTTAACATGTGACACACATATTGGCATGGATCCGATTACAAAATGCAATAACACCTTGTCACAATATTACCAATAGCCAACTTGTGTCCATATATAATATTGAAAAGTGTTACAACTATAAAAAGATTACATAAAAATAAACTCACAAACTGACTTAATTTTATGTAATTCATCAAATCTATTTTATAATTTAACTAATCATGTCAAGTTACAACAGTTTATAAAACTTTTTTTTTTATATAAGCTTTTCGCAGTTAGAATATTTTTCTTGTCTACGAGCCATTTATTATGAAAGAGAGGTTGAGAAAGAATGTTTCTACTTTTCCTTCCTCGATCTCACAGTCTCTCTAACTTCTAATTACCCCAGCTTTTCCTCTGGCCTCTTCGCCTTAAAGAAACTGTTTTATTCTAAATTCTTCCCTCTTTGATCTCCTCAAATCAAAAGTAGTACTACTTCGTCTGACATGGCAAGACTGAGCTCCCGCTGGGAGACACCGTTAGTTATAATTAGGTATTTTTTTTTCATTTTTTTACATATATATATTTTTAATATTTTTTAAAAAAATAAAAAATAAAAAAATATTATTAAAAAATTCTTCCTTAATCATTAAATAAAAAAATAAAATAAAAAAATTCGAGCGGTAATAACGAGCGGTAAGTTCTAGTGGTGAGAGTAACATTTTTCTTTTTAATATTGGGGTCATAGGTGAGAAGCCATTCATTTTTGTTCTGTATGACGTTGGTTCTTCATATTTATTGTACATCTAAAGAAAGATGAACACGAGACCTCTTCTTTTGCAGGCAACGCCATTTCAGTACTGATGTTTCTTTCCCATGTAAGCTGAAAAGACTTCTAATCCATACAGCCATTGATTTACTTGTGAAGGGGGAAAATCCCTTACATTGGCCCAGAGCAGGGCCTAGGTTACAACCTAGTTATAAGGTTTGGGTTGAACCGAGCCAAAGACATGGGCCGAATGAGGGTTGAGATGCATAATATGGGCTGGGTCAGACAATAGCATCTAGATCAGGGCTCGGGCAGGAGACTCGGGTCGGATCATGCTAACATGGCAGGAAATGCAAGACGCGGGCAAGGCTTGAGAAGGAAGGAGCATAGCACTCATCATCAGACGAGAGGATTTACGGAGGATCACACCCAACATAATGAGATGGAAGGGACTCAGGACAGAAGGCGTGCCGCATTCAATGCGACCAAAGGCCCGAGCAATGCACAGCAACCCTGAGTACTTCACAGCTCGGTAAGGTGATGACACAGGAGCAGCTCGGCGAATCAACAGCATAAGCATGTTATCTCCTTCTATGCAACACACTACTATGGTGGAGACCTGGTCAGTAACTATAAATAAGGCACTACCAGCAGCAGACAAGGTAATCAATCACTATCACCTTACACTCTTGTCTCCATTACTGTTTATTATCTCCATCACCATTACTGACTTAAGCATCGGAGGATCAACGGACCCCGAGATCCCCCCTTTAGTTACTGTGCAGGTGATCGCTCGAATACTACCAGCATGAAGCTGCCCATCAACAGTGGTGCCATCTGTGGGATCTCTGTTGTCCCATAACTAGCATGTCCTTCGTATGCCCGTGACAACCCGCTCCGAAGCAATGGAAGCAAGATTTAATGAACAGAATGAAGCAATACATAAACTCATGGCGGACATAGAGACCCTCCAAAAAGAGAACATTGCCTTTCGAATGAATGATGAAGAACCTGAGGTAGACCGATAGAGTCATCACCCTAGGGTCCATCCTCATCCTAATGCAACCTCTGCAGAGGAAGAACGACGTAGGGTCAATATACAAATCCAGATGGAAGTGGCAAAGCAAATAGGCTAACCCTCCACAGTAGACCAACTGCTCACCAATGCTGAACTGCCGTATAGTACTGGGATTTTGGCGCTACCTATACCCCCAAAATTTAAAGTTCCTCATATGGAAGCATACAATGGGTTAAAGGATTCGCTAGAACACCTGGAGACCTTTAAGGCCCACATGACTCTCCACGGCTTCTCCAGCAAAGTAGCATGCAGGGCTTTCCCCCTCACTCTGAAGGGAGCGACGCGAGTGTGGTTCGGTTCCCTACAGCCTGGAACCGTGGATAGTTCCAAAGAATTGGCACGTCTGTTCTTAACGCAGTTCATGGCCAGCCGAACGAGGAGGAGGCCAGCGACCTATTTGTTGACTGTTAAGCAAAGGCATGACGAGAGCCTCAAGTCATACCTATCTCGGTTTAACAAGGAACGGATGACGAGGGACGACCAAGACAAAAAGATCACTTTGGCCGTACTATTAGGAGGGATTTGGCCTCGTAACCCCTTTATGACCGAAATCACCCGCAAGACCCCGGCAACCCTAAGGGAGTTTATGGACCGTGCCGACAGTTACATAAATGGAGAAGATACGCTCTGAGCATTAACTGCCCCCAAAAAGAATGATTTGGAAAGGGCAGACAAGAAGACAGCAGACCGGCATCAAGGGTTGAACCAAGGGGTCTACAAGAAGAGGGTTTACGAGACTAAGGGCAAAGGAAAACCCGGCTCTCATATACACTCTAACCTAACGGTTGAAGCGAAGGAGGACCTGAATCCACGAGGAGAGCAAAGCCGAAGTTCATCGTGCCCCAAATATTGTTCCTTCCATAGGAGCAGCGGACATAACATGCAAGATTGCCATACGAGGAGGAGAAGGTTTGACGGCCCAGAAATTCATGCTGACCAATATGAAGACGAGAGGGATGAGTCATGACGAGACTACCATCCCTACTCTTGGAGAAACTAGGACCGAAGCCCCGTTCGGAGGAACTAGGGTCCAATTCGCAGGAATTACAGCCCGACCTCCAAAGACCAGAACCCTGCTCGAAGGAGTAATAGGACCCCTGACAGGGGAAGAACCACGAACCCCACGTGGAGAATCCACGTCAGAGAGACTCGAGAAGAGAAGAACCTCCCATAGGTGAAATCAGCACCATAGCTGGAGGATATGCTGGGGGAACGACTTCCTCGACACGAAAGGCCCATGCAAGGAGGGCCAGGTATGAAGAAGTATTCTCCACCCACAGACCCTCTCGTAACAACAAGGTTCAGACTGGAGAATATCTCGTAACTTTTAACGAAGAAGATGGAGAAGGTCTGTCGCGCCCCCATGACGATGCAACTGGTAGTAACGACACAAATTGCTAACTATCGGACCAAAAGAGTATTGATTGACAACAACAGCTCCGTCGACGTCCACTTCTGGGAGGCATTCATTAAAATGGGCATCACTCCCGATAGGTTGCGACCAGCACCTATGCCCCTCAAAGGCTTCATAGGGGATACCATCCAGCCAATTGGAACAATTGCTCTGTCTGTGTTGGCGGGAACAACCCCCAACGTGAAGGCCCTGTCTTCATACAACGTGATCCTCGGACGTCCGTCTTTGAATCGGATGAAGGCTATAGCCTCCACGTATCATCTGAAGGTAAAATTCTCGACCTCATCTGGTGGAGAAATGAGTGGCGAACAGCATACCGCAAGAGACTGTTACACCTGGGAAATGAAGTCAAAGGCGATAGTAGTACAAACTCTTGAGCAAGACCACGGGGTAGCAGCCATGCCTCCATCTCCGGCTCTGACAGAACTAGACTGAGAAGTAAGGGATGAAGTGGCATTGAGGCAGGCAGAACCTAACGAGCTGTTAGTTTTGATACCAATGGATCCTGAAAAACTAGAACGGACTATGCGAATGGGATCTAAGATGTCCACCGAGCTGAGCCAGTCTATGAAGCAACTACTTGTTGAATATCGTGATGTCTTCACCTGGTGCCATGAAGTAATGCCTGGTTCGACGAATCGGTAATAGAGCACCGCCTCAAAGTGAATTTGGAGGCAAAAAGAGTCAAGCAAAAGAGCCGCAGTTTTAGTGTGGAGAAGTATGCAGCCATTGTTGAAGAGGTGGATCGCCTTCTAGCTGCGGGGTTCATTAGGGAAGTTTACTATCCCGAATGGCTCTCCAACGTCGTATTGGTCAAGAAGACAAGTGGGAAATGGAGAATGTGTGTCGACTTCACCAACCTGAACAATGCCTAGCCTAAAGATAGTTTTCCCCTCCCGAGGATAGACTTGATAGTGGACTCAATGGCTGGGCACACCTTACTCAGCTTCATGGACGTATACTTTGGCTACAATCAGATCAAGATGAGCTTCGATGATGAGAAAAAAATGACATTTATCACCGATCAAGGACTTTACTACTACAGAGCGATGCCATTCGGTCTCAAGAATGCAGAAGCAACATATCAACGTATGTCGGGTCAACCGAATGCTCAAAAACCAAATCGGGATAAACATGGAAGTTTATGTAGATGATCTTCTAGTTAAGAGTAAGAAATCCGAACAACACCTTGATGATCTCCGGGAAGCTTTTGCAATACTTAGAAAAAAATGAAGCTCAACTCACAAAAGTGTGTTTTCGGAGTCGAGTCAGGAAAGTTCTTTGGGATTCATGGTCTCCAAGCGAGGAGTCGAGGCTAATCATGAAAAATTTAAAGCAATTGTGGATATGCCTCCACCCCGGATAATCAACGAAGTTCAGAAATTGGCAGAGAGGGTAGCTGCCCTTGGCCGCTTCATCGTGAAGTCGATCGATCGGTGCCTCCCTTTCTTCAAGGTCTTGAGGAAAGCACAAGAATGTGATGAAGAGTGTGGAAGGGCCTTTAGATAGTTAAAGGAATACTTAGTCCATCCACTTTTGCTTAGTCAAACCACGCCAGGGGAAGACCTGACTGCCTACCTGGCTGTGTCACCCCATACGGTGTCCACTGTATTAACTCAAGTAAAAGAAGCAATCCAACGACCCATTTATTATGTAAGTAGAGCCTTCCGAGGTGCAGAGGCCAGATACCCCCGAAAGGAAATGCTAGCATTCGCATTAGTAATCACTGCCAGGCAATTAAGACCTTAGTTTCAAGCTCATCCAATAAAAGTCCAAACTGATGTTCCCTTGCGAAAAATATTACAAAAGCTTGATACGTCTGGACGAATGACTAACTGGGCAATCAAGCTAAACGAGTTTGAGATCGAGTACCTTCCACGCACCGCCATTAAGGGCCAAGTGTTGGTAGATTTTGTAGCTGAATTCTCAAACTTTCCAGAGGAGATGATCATTATGCCCTTGGGCAAGCCGTGGCAGGTCTACGTCACTGGTTTATCCTACCGGACCAAGGGAGGAGTGGGAGTACATATAATAACAGATTCAGAAGAAAAGCTTGACTATGCACTCAAGCTCGAATTCAAGGTCACCAACAATGAAGCTGAGTATGAAACACTTTTGTCAGGTCTAACCATTGCCAGATCGTTGGGGGCTACTGAAGTTGAAGTAAAGGTTGATTCTCAGATAGTGGTGGGGCAAGGGACCGAAAAATTCCTTACGAAAGGGGAAAATTTGAAAAACTATCTTCAGCGAGTAGGAGAAGAGCGTGATCTCTTCCATCCATCAGATCCTGAGAGGGGAAAAACAGGAAGCAAATCGACTGGCAAAGGCTGCATCAGGTCAAGAAGAAGTGTCACTCCCGGATCATGTTGTAATCCGGACTATTGATTTGGCAGCAGTGGGGATTCAAGTATCCACTATCGAGGTCATACAACCCCCAGAATGGGCCACTGACATTCTAAAATTTCTTCAAGAGGGAGTCCTTCCAGATTACCGGGAGGAGGCTAGAAAAATTAGGAACCGAGTGGCTAGGTTCACTTTGGTAGAAGGAGTCCAATACAAGAGAGGCTACGCTAAATCTCTATTAAGATGCAACTCTTCCGAACAAGCTCAATATATGCTAGCAGAGATACATGAAAGAGTTTGTGGGAATCATGCTAGTGGAAGGGCGCTAGCAGCGAGAACTACTCGAGCAGGGTATTATTGGCCTAACTCTCACAGAGATGCCGATGAGTTCGCCAGAAAGTGTCTCAAGTGCTAGGAAAACACTCATATATTCCTCATTGCCCCCCAAAAAACTCACCTCTGTCACCTCTCCATGGCCTTTCATGCAATGAGGATTGGACCTTATTGACCCCCTTCCAGCGGGTAAAGGAGGAGTAAAGTTTGTCGTGATAGCAGTCGACTATTTCACAAAATGGGTGGAAGTGGAAGCTCTAGCAATGATTATGGCTCAGGCAATTACAAATTTCCTCTGGAAATCTATAGTCTGCCACTTCGGGATCCCCCAAAACTTCATTTCGGACAATGGAAGGCAGTTCGATTGCTTCCATTATCGAGAGTGGTGCTCGAAGCTAAGAATCATGACTAAGTACTCATCACCAGAACATCCCCAACCAACAGACAAGTAGAAGCAGCCAACACAACGTTACTCAACATCCTGAAGAAGAAGCTGGGAAGCCAGAAGGGGGAATGGGCTGAAAAAATTCCCATCACATTATGGGCATACTGAACATCAGTAAGAACCCCAACAAGGGAAACTCCCTCCGCCCTTGTCTATGGAGCTGAAGCCATGATACCAGCTGAAGTGGCAGTGCCCACTTATCGGGTACAACATTTCGATCCGAATCGCAACAACGAGAGATTGAGAGAAAACTTGGACTTCTTGGAAGAAAGGCGAGATGAAGTAGTAAGCCGAACAGCAGCCAACAAATGGAGAGTAAAACAATATTTTAACAAACGTGTTTGGCCCCGCAACTTCAAAGTGGGAGACATGGTATTGAAACAAACAGGAGTTACAACACAGATGAAGGCAAACTGGGTCCCAAATGGGAAAGGCCGTATTTGGTAACAACGACCGGAAGACCTGGTTCTTATCAACCTAAGAACCACGAAGGACACGAGTTGCCACACCCATGGATGCCGAGCACCTAAGGAAGTATTTTGTATGAAAAATACGAGCCGGGCTCAAACAATGTAAGATATAGTTAGTTAAATTTCATAAACTAATTTCGAATGTTGCACTATTGTGTCTCCTATAAACAGCTTAAATCAAACAAGCCAGGTCTCTAGATCGGCCAAGAAGTATAAAGCACAGAAACTGAGCCATGAGCTCTGACCTGCTAACAGCTATTCTCAACGCAGTCTAAATAACTTGCCGAACTTTGTGCAAGGATGCAAAACGATACGTTGGTGAGAGGGCAAGTCCCTCGGGCTCTGCCAACCTATAAGGGCCAATCCACGAAGTATAAAACACATGAACCGAGCCATGAGCTCTAACCTGCTAATAGCTATTCTCAACGCAGTCTAAATGACTTGCCAAGCTTCGTGCAAGGATGCAAAACAATGCGTTGGTGAGGGAGTAAGGCCCTCGGGCTCTGCCAACCTATAATGGCCAATCCATGAAGTATAAAGCACAGGAACCAAGCCATGAGCTCTGACCTGCTAACAGCTATTCTCAACGTTGTCTAAATGACTTGCCGAGATTCGTGCAAGGATGCGAAACGATGCATTGGTGAGGGAACAGGGCCCTCAGGCTCTGCCAACCTATAAGGGCCAATCCACGAAGTATAAAGCACAAGAACCGAGCTATGAGCTCTGACCTGCTAACAGCTATTCTCAACGCAGTCTAAATGACTTGCCGAGCTTCGTGCAAGGATGGTGAAAATGATGCTAGCCCAGTCTCTAGACTATCCGGGAAGGAAGCCAAAAGAGGAAACCAAACAGCTAAGTACACAAAATTATTTTATTTAAATTTTACAATCCAGTCTTCACAGGATACAACAATTTAAACCGAGTCTCTAGACTAAACGAAGCAAAAGCAAAAGGAAAATGGAAGCTTGGTAAAACTCTACATTAGTGGAATTTTCACAGCTCGAATTCAAAAGCCCAATATGCGAGAGCGAAATAAAAGTAAGGAATCATACAAACAAATATACAAAAAGCATCGTAACGTCATTTTATTTCCTGAACAGGGTCTCAAACAGGGTTACAAGGAGAAAATTACATCCTCAAGAGTTCAAAAACATAAGGAAAAGCAGCATCTAGGTAAAAGCAAAATGATCAATAGTGCAATATCTCCATCAGGGATGCATCCAGTGAAATCCGTTTCTGGCCAGACAGAACAGGGGGATCGGCAGGGTGATTTCTCCCTTGAAGAAGATGGGCGCACTGTAGATCCAGGTTCGTCTAAGTAGAACTAGGGCGCTCAAAAGTGCAGTTACATCCCCACGCAGCACCGAATGGGACGCTCAGTGCCGCTGCATCTTCCTTCTCAGGAAGAGGGGAGTCCAGTGGCACCCCACCCACGTTCTCAGGAGAGCAAAATGGGGTTGAGAGGGAGGGGGACATCCTAGAGAACAGACGGTCGGTAGGGAGGCAAGAGGAATCAACTCCGAAGATTTAATTGCCACCTTGAACCGTCTGTTCCTGTGCACCTCAGCCACCTCCACCATGCCCCTGTCTTGTTCTTACTCCATATAGGACTCATAGGCAGTGAGTTCCTATACAACAGTAAGGCACCATAAGCAAAATGGCAAGGACAAGAGGTATGGGTAGCTTGTTTCTTCTTCGATACTCAAACTGCCATAACAAGCAACAAGCTGAACACCAAAGGAAAAGGGATCGCCCCTAGTAAAACACGAAAGGAAAAAAGAAAACCATGGGAAGTTGCCAAATTTGGGAGAACAAAGAGAGAAATGGAATGAGATGAATTCCCCAGGAAAGGGAAATAGCCCCCTTTCATAGGCGAGAGCGACGTTTGGCATCCCAGGGCGACCACGTGTCTCCAAAACCTCCCAGATTGTCCACTCGTCTCTCAGGGGAAATCGTAGATACTTGAGATTCGAAAATGCGGAAATCTCAACCGACACATTACACGAAGTTCATGGAGAAGTTAATAACAGGGTTAAATGCGAGAATGTCAACCAGCACATTATACGAAGTTCATGGAGAAGTTAATGATAGAATTAAATGCGAAAACCTCAACCGACGTGCTACACGAAGTTCGTGGAAAAGTTAATGACAGAATTGATAGCAGGCATAACTAAACCAACGGGGCTAAAACAACATTCAAAGCAAACAGGGAATGAAAAGACATTAATAAAAGCAGTTTTAGGATCAACGTGGAATCGACAGGAGGTCGAGACGCCCATGTGCATAAAAGTGGTGTTACGCGGTAAAACACTTCATGTGTTCAGCAAAAAGATTGCTGCGCCATAAAACACTTTATACATTCAACAAAAATATTGTTGCGTGGTAAACGCTTGAACGTGGGCTAAGCAATGAAGAACTACAGAACGCAACAGGTAGAAAAGAGTGAAAAACCAAAAGCATCGAATCAGCCTAACTCAGACAAACCAGAGGTATATTATTTTGTGTAGATTATCAAAATTACATCAAAGACCAAATGCAGGTCTGAAGAAAGAGAGGGCAGTACACAAGTTATCAGCATACGTCCAAACAAACACAAAGACTTAACAGTATTTTAGGTCGGTGCAAAGAAATGCCACTTGGAAATCACTTATACAAAGGATTGCCACTCAGCAATCACCCATATAAGAATACATGCTCGGTACCCATCTAAGCGGAATGGTCTCACTCACAACAACGTAATGACCCCAACAGGAAGACGCCGCTCGGTAAACGACAAGCAAAGGAAACCAACCTCGGTCCCACTCAAGCAAAGAAGTCAACTCGACTTTCATCAATCGAAGGATAATATGTTCAAATTTTTATCAACAATGGATTGGGATGTTCAGAAGTAAAGAAGGAAATCAGCAAATACAGCAGACAATAAACAATAAAAGAGGATAAAACGGAGGTTATATATATGTAGAACCAAAGGTACATTCATTTGTATTGTCAGAATTACAGTGAAAACCCGTGCGGGTCTAGTAACAAGAACGAGAGAGCGGAAGCTGAAAGCTAAGAAGGAGCATCACGAAAGGCTAAAGGCATGTCCTTTACACCCCATGTCACCATTGCCTCATAGGCAAACATATTCGGCGGGAGCTCTCGAAGGTGGTACGAAGATCAGTTTCAGGATTTTCAGAAGCACCTCCTGAAGATGCTCGAGACATTCCTTATACCCAGTAATCCAAGCTTTATCACGTAGGGCAAGAGCCTTACGAAGTTGGGACTCAAACTGGTCTGCGCGGTCCCGAGCTACATCAAGTGAATACTCCAGACGAGAAATTGTGGCCCGAGCTAAAGCCTTTGTCTTATCTCCTCGTCTAGCTATCCCCAAGTATTTGTGGAATAGGTGGCATCAAACCTCGATGGCACGTTTCTTCTCCTTCACCAACGTCTCGACGACTTCTTCGCTATGCCTTAGCTCTTCCTGAGTGGACTCCAGCACGCACTCCAGCCTTTGGACCTCGGCTTGCGCATCTCCCCTCTCGGTAAAAAGGAGATCGGACTGGACTCGAAGATCCTCAAGATCTTTCTCTGCAGATTCTTAGGCTTCGACCGTCGAGGACATCTTTGTGCGGAGCATATCAATCTACGTCTTTTAGCTGAATCTCCTTGTCTTTAAGCTCGAGCTTCAGGGCCATTACCTTCATATTACGCTCCGTCTTCTCAGCCTCCTTCTGTTGAGCACGGATCTTTTGACGGCAGATCTCGTTGTCCCCCCTCAGAGCTTCATTCTCCACCTCTAGAGCACAAAGTTCGCCCATCAGTTTCTCTCATTGCAGGTTCATCATCTTGTTTAAAGCACTCGAAGCTCTAAAATCTTCTTCAAGAGCCTCCTGCTCTCGAGAAACCATCTCGGCTAGTTGATCGACGGCTTGAAAAATCAATAGTGTCATAAAATTTATTAGCAAAGTGTGAAAGATCGAAACGATAATGGAGGAGAAGTGCTTACATTGGCAAAAAAGGGCCTGAACTTCCAGGCCTGAGCTTCAAAAGATTCCACCCGGGCCATCTTGTAACCTAGCCCGGGCTCTTGCGAATTTCCTTGCCTCGAAGAGGAGGAAGGCTCTGCACAAACTAAAGTCAACAAAGTTTCAGTAGGAAAGTGAGGCAAGCCGGACTCCTCCTTGTGTTGATGAAGAAGAGCTTCGACTTGAGGATCCTGCGGGAGGAAGAATTGAGAACTTGGTTGTTCCTCAACCTGGGCCGAACTCTCGCCCTGGGTAGCCCCCAAATGGGGGGAGCTGCTCACAGATAGAGAATCTTCCTCCACCTCCATTGTGACAACGTCTCTTGGAACAAAGGAGAAGACTCGGCTTGAGGAACAATGTTTCCCTGAGACGAATAAAGCAACTCGGCATAAGGCAAATAACAAGGAGAAAAATAAGGAAAAACAGTTCCAGCAAAAATAAAAGAAGCGAATACCTGAAATGTTCGGGGAGGAGGGAAAGCTTCAAGAATCATTGAGGGAACTGGCTCAGCAGTCTGTTTCGACACTGACGAGAAGACTGGAAATTCAGGAGGAATTGGCTCCATAGCCCCCTCGGAACGCGGCTCCATAGTCTCAAACCGTTCAGCAACCTCCGCGCGGCTCCGCGGTCTCAGAAGAAGTTAACCCCTCGTCTCCGACAGGGGTAATCTCTTCATCCAAGGGTAGAACCGGAGGGGAGGCAAAGACTGTCGGAATGGAATTGAAGAACCGCCGAGAGAAACCAGACCTGGTAGCTTTGGAGGCGAAATAGGGGACTTAGTCAAACACTCCCCGAAGGATGCCTCAACCTCGGTGAGCCTTTCCTCGAACCGAGTTGGTGGCTTACGCAGGGGAACCTCCTCCTGAGTAAGAGTTTCCTCAAAAGAGGAAAAAGCTCCCCTCGCCAGACTAGGACCCCGAGGCACCGGATGGTCAAAACCTGAAGTAAAAAGAAAGGCAACGGCAACATCTACCTCAACTCCCCTAGCGGGACCTAGGGCAGAAGGCGAAACACTATTATCTTTTGCTTAAACGAACGTAACAACAAGAAGGAATTTAGAAATCTTAAAGAATTACCTAAAAGAGGGTTGTTTTCTGGAGTAGCTAGGCCAGAACTACAGACAGGAGCGGTTTGGTGGGAACTACTCTCAAGGGCAGTTCGGTGAGAACTACTCGGTGGGAACTGCTCTCAGGGGTAGTTCGGTGAGGTCTGCCCTCCGAGGCAGATCGGTGAGAATCGCTCTTAGGAGCAGCTTGGTGAGGATTGCTCCTTGGAGCAGCTCGGTGAGAACTGCCCTCTGAGGTAATTTATTGGGAACCCATCTTCTCTTTATGTGGAACACTTGGCTTAGGGAGACGCGAGGAAGTGGTAGGGATCTCCTTGGCAGGTACCGACTGAGTAGGAACGGAAGCACCTTCCGCTTTGGGTAATTGCCTTCGGGTGGAGAAGTTGCACGACACTTCTCTCTAGGAGGATAGGGTGGAATTGATAAGAAGTCCCGAACCAACACATGAGCACGGTGTGGGAGAACAATATAGTGACGAATGTTCTCATCACTTAGTAACGAATGTTCTCATCACTTAGTAACGAGTCAATCTCGGCTAGGGTTGGATGAGTCGCTACCCAGGACATTACAGAAGCAATCCTGAACTCTTCTCTCTTCAATAATGTAATAGCAAGAGATTTGGTAGTCGGAACCTTACCCCAAACGGATCGAACAAGGAACTCGTTGTATTTGCGCTTTCCCTTCAAGCATTCCCATTCTGAGCCCCTGACGAAGAAGAATCGCCGACGCCAATCTTTTATTGAAGAGTAACGCCTCTCCAAAATAGTGAAACATTTTTTGGCAGAGTAGGCTTTGAAGCTACAAATGTTTCCATCGAGCCGATTGATTCGATATACGGACAGAAACTCTTGAGCCATAAGATCGGGGTAATCTTCTGAGTCGCTCAGAACAATTCGAAACGCCACACAACTGGCCATGATTAAACGCCAATCACTTGGATTAAGTTGCGCCAGAGCAAGTTTCATAAAATCCAAAATGTCATGCGCCGGACGACAAAATGGCAGACACAGTCCAATGGAAGACACGTGAGGATAAAGGGCCACCTTTTTCGACAAACCATCCTTGTCCACCATCATAACGCGAGGTTAAGGGATTTCAAGAACGGTTCCAGCAGGAACCGAAAACTCTCTGCAGAAAGTGCGAAGCTCGTTGTTAGTCATGGACGACATCCACCGCTTCCCAGCAAAATAACTGAATTGGGGATCGCTCATGCCTCGTTTAGTCATAGTAAAAGTAGACGAAAGGCTTGCGTGACTTTAGGGCTTCAGAGAAACAGAGATGAAACGAAGGAGGAAGACGAAATAGAGGAAATGGGGGAAAGAGTGAGGAAGAAGGAATACATAGGAACGACGTGATGGAACGGCTAGATATCCAAAACGGATGGCACAAAATTTAAAGGGACGCCTCGGCTATAGGGATACGGAATGAAGTTTACCTACCGCACGAGAACGAGGAACGAACCAATCTCGGGCAATGTTGGCATGCCAGAAAGAAACTTTAATTCATAAGGGCAGCGTTAATTAAACGTGGAGATTGATTCACATCTCGGTAATTATGGAGAGATCGGTTCGCATCAACAGTAAACGGGCATATACCTACTCACCTTCTACATGACCAGGTCAAAAATCTTCAAAAAAAAAAAAGGAGAGAAAAAGAAATCTTAGAATTCCCAGCCCACAAGTGTGCTAAAAATCCACGGGGTACTGTGAATGGGGAAATCCCTTACACTGGGCCCAGAGAATGGCCCAGGTTACAACCTAGTTATAAGGTTTGGGTTGAACCGGGCCAAAGACATAGGCCAGATTAGGGTTCAGATGCATAATATGGGCTGGGTCAGACAATAGCATTTGGATCAGGGCTCGGGCAAGAGACCTGGGTCAGATCATGCTAACAGGACAGGAACCGCAAGACACGGGCAAGCCTTGAGAAGGAAAGAGCATTGCACTCATCACCAGACGAGAGGATTTACGGCAGATCACATCCAACATTAATGAGATGGAAGGGACTCGGGAAAGAAGGCGTGCCGCATTGATTGTGGCTCAGAGCAGAAGGCGTGCATTCAGAGTAGAAGGCATGCCACATTCAATGAGGCCCAAAGCAGAAGCCATGTAACACCCGGGTCCAACAACAAATCGTTCTATAAAAGTTTTGTTTTTGAACTTATACGTACGAAGAGCTTAGTTACTTTTTTTTAAGTATTTTTTTTATTTGACTACGGGCCTAAAATCTTTGTTTTGGCGGATTATGACTTTATTCGGCTTGATAATTAGGTTGTTTTTTCTAAAGGGCCAAGGTGAGAATTGAGTCAAGAAATTTCTAGAACAAGTTGTATTATTTTTTGAAATTGAGTCAAGACCCATGACTCAAGAAAAAGCCCAAGACCCAAGATCACACCCGTTTGTTTTTAAACCATGAAAACCGACTATCCATTTTTTGATCATTTTCGCATCCACGCACGATTCCACTCCCACACACGTCTCCCTCATTTCTCTATGGTTTTTCCATCGCCAATAAATATATATATATATATATATATACATGTACCTAGATGTTAATTTACCAAGCCTATAGCTGTCGCGAAACTGCCACGGCTGTCTCCACCCATGCACGCACAAAAACAGCTCCATCCACAACCCTACCAAGGGAATTAAACATGGTATCTGTTCTGATATGATAAGATAAGATGTGATGTTTCAGTTTATGCTATACCAAAGGGATTTTGATTATGATTATTTTTGAACTTTCGCTCTGATATTTTTTTATAATATTTTTTCTGCACTCTGAACTCTGTAAATGCTCATGTTTACACACCAGTATATGTTCCCTACTTACTGAGTTGTTGATAACTCACCCCCTTTATCTTCACAATATTTTCAGATGATTTTAGATTTTTCAACTGAGGATCAAGACTATGAAACATTGGGTGAGATGACTTAAGAATAGTGGATTAAGAATAGAACGTTTTCGATGAGTATTGTTGAATTTTGTTAATTATATTGTTGAAATGCGAGTTTAAGTGTCATGTAGAGAAGTGATATTATTTTTGGGGTTACTGTATTGAGGATTTGGTATATGAGTATGTGTGGTTAATTAAATTTGAAGTGTTTACGTTTAATTTGGAGCTTTTGAAAGTATATTAGCAGTGTTGGAGTTGATTATCAGGTAATATGAGTTAACTCGGGGAGTTATAGTTGGTATCAGAGACAGGTCAAATATTCTGCAAACTATAATAAGGAGTTTGATGGAATTTGAGGTTTTAGATTCGATTGGCTAGATTTTTGGGTTACAGGACATGACTTGGATATGATTTAAGGTTTAGATTTTGAAGTTGACATAAGTTTGTCCCAAAACTAAGGTTGAGGTTTTGGCAGACTATAACATATAAGGTTTTAGATATCTGTGGGTTTAGGAAGTAACTTCGAGCTTGAGGTGTAGAAAGTTTAAAACTAAGAGATGATTATGTGGATAATTAAGGTTTGAGATTCTTCAGATTTTATGGACTGAATATTTAGAGATTTGAGGTTTAGAGATGATACATACTTTAAAAGTGATTTTGAGGAGATTTAAGGTCGTAGAATTCTGCAGGCTCCAAGATATGATTTTTGATGATATGTGAGGTTTTAACATTTTCAGGCCTATGGAATGAGTTCCACAAAATCTGAGGTTTTAGATTTTGCATATTTTAAGGAAACAATTTTTATGACATTTGAGATTTTAATTCCGGTAGGCATATTTTGTGGACTGTAGGAAATAATTTTGACAGGGTTTAAGGTTTAGATTTTAGGTTGACTTCGTGGAACGAATTTTGATTAGGAACTGGAGGTTTAAACTTGTGATATTGATGTATTAGAGGCTACATACATGTTGGGAGATTTTGCAAAATTAAACCTGGTAATTGAAAAGGAAAAAAAATGTATGGACTGGTAAAATGTGGAGGTTAGTTCTTTTTAGATGTACTTGATTGAGATACAATGTGTTTAGGACTACAAGATGTTAGAGTGCGCAGTGGAAGCGTGGCTTTGGTGACGTGTTAATTTGAGAGTCTTTTTCGCTATTTGATAAGGTTCGTGGATTATGTGGAGAGTTCGGAATTGTTTTAGGTTTTTAATTGTATTGTTGAGGTTTATAGTTTAGATATGATCTTTTGAAGTGCAATACAATGTGGGCAAATAAGTGTGAAGGATTAAATATTTGGACTTTGCTTTAGGTGTAGCAAATTTCGAGGATGAAATATTTTTTAAGGGGGGAAGGATGTAACACCCGGGTCCAGCAACAAGCCGTTCTATAAAAGTTTTGTTTTTGAACTTATACATATGAAGAGCTTAGTTACTTTTTTTTAAGTATTTTTTTATTAGACTACGGGCCTAAAATCTTTGTTTTGGCGGATTATGATTTTATTCGGCTTGATAGTTAGGTTGTTTTTTCTAAAGGGCCAGGGTGAGAATTGAGTCGAGAAATTCTAGAACAAGTTGGATTATTTTTAGAAATTGAGTCGAGACCCATGACTCAAGAAAAAGCCCAAGACCCAAGCCCACACCCGTTTGTTTTTAAACCATGAAAACCGACTATCGATTTTATGATCATTTTCGTCGCCATGCATGATTCCACTCCTACACACGTCACCCTCATTTCTCTAGGATTTTTCCATCGCCAATAAATAAATATATATATATATATAAATACACGTACCTGCATGTTAGTTTGCCAAGCTTATAGCTGCCGCAAAACTCCCATGCACGCATAGAAGCAGCTCCATCCACAAACCATCATCCACCACAAGCCGCCACCCTCCACAACCTCCATGCAGTCATCGTCGTTGTCTCTACACCTCCACACCCACGACATTGCACCTCACCTATTGCCTAGTTGCACGACCTCACCATCACAAAAACCCACGCTCGTGTGCGCTCAGCTGAACGGAAACCACCCACGTGCGAGTTTCCCCCTACACGACGGAAACCACTAGCCATTGCCCAGCCCATGTGAAACCGTAAGCCACCGTAGCCCAGCCATGAATCATCCCTAACCCCTTGGAATACTCTGCTTTGTATACCAAAAACAGAGTATCCCGAATGCCTCCTCCCCCTGCCACCATGCACCACCAAGCGACACCATCTGGTACAAGCTCCTTTCACCACCAGAACCTCCCCCGTGACCACCACTTGAAGCCACCATGGCCCTTTTTATAGGAAGCGAAGTGGAGCAATTTTGCTTGCTCCTCCACGCTGCACTGCACCAGACACAACCTAGGCCACAAGGTTTCACGTAGAAGCCGCCTCACGTGGGGCCAACCATCATGCCCGATCCTCCACCCCTCCTGGTTACCCTCTCACGCTTTGCTGCCCGGGACATCCACCATCACTCAACCATGCCAGAGATTCATGGCTGAACCATCAACGCACGTCGTATACATATACTGCCCGTGCGTTAAGTCACTCTCGTCCACTTTACTTGTTGAGACGTTAAGCCCCTTATAAGTAAATTACATGTATGCCCCTCTTAGTAAGTGACCCAGTATTTGTTATTTATAATGATTTTTGTAATAAGACGAGAAGTTAGATGTTGGAAGTTGCAGGTATTTTAGGTGTTTTTAAAGTGTTTTGGAGAGTGATGATATTTTATGGTTTGGAGGATTTGTAGACAATAGGAAAATTTAGATTTTGTAGAACTCGGGTGTTGATTTCGAAATATGTGTTCAATTGAAAATTTATGAAAGTTACGTGTGACTATCTTATAGGTGATGTTCATTTTTTTTTTTCATTCAGCATTGTTGTGGAAAAATTCTGAAAAGCTAAGAAGTCCAAGTAAGCGGGATTCCTATGTTAGACTTTACATAAAAATAAAATGGGCTGAGGTTGATTTTTGAAAAGTATGCATGTTTTTTTATGAAAAGAAATTTGAAACGACCTCAGTTTTTTGTTCTGCATTACTCATGAAATTCTGTATAGGAATAAAGTATTTTCTGGCATGACTGGTGTAGACATGAGCCTATTTTTGACATTTTATTTCTGAACTGTGCAAAAGAGAGCGAATATGAAATTTTTTACATGAATTATGTTTTTGTGAACTGATTCTGTTGTGTTCTAATTCTGTTCAGTACTTTGTTTTGATAAGATGTGGCATCTGAAAAACTTTTGGAATGACTATCTTGTTCTGCATCTGATTATGTTTCTACTCTGTTTAGTTAGAGACCCTACCACAGGGGTTTTATATGGCTTCTGTTTCGATATGATATGGCCCTGCCACGGGAAAGAATAGTGGTATTCTATTTTCGTTCTGATATGCATCTGCTTGGTTATCTGCAAATGCACAACCCTACCACGAGAGTTAAACATGACCTCTGTTTTGATATGATGATGATGATGAAACAAATATGTTATGCCAAAGTACTTTGGAAGATTCACATTCTGTTTCTGCTCGGTTGGCCACTGGGATTTGCACAACCCTACCACGGGGGTTAAACATGGTATATGTTCTGATATGATAAGATAAGATGTGATTTTTTAGTTTATGCCATGCCAAATGGATTTTGATTATGAATATTTTTAAACTTTCGCTCTGATATTTTTTTATAATGTTTTGTTCTGCATTCTGAAAGAATGTATTTTGTTATGCATTCTGAACTTTGTAAAGGCTCATGTTTACACACTAGTATATGTTCCCTACTTACTGAGTTGTTGATAACTCACCCCTTTATCTTCACAATATTTTCAGATGATTTTAAATTTTTCAGTAGAGGATCAAGACTATGAAGTATTGGGTGAAATGACTTAAGAATAGTGAATTAAGAATAGAAATTTTTTGATGAGTATTGGTGAATTTTGTTAATTATATTGTTGAAATGTGAGTTTAAGTGACATGTAGAGAAGTGATATTTTTTTGGGGGTTACTGTAGTGAGGATTTGATATATGAGTATATGTGGCTAATTAAATTTGAAGTGTTTACGTTTGATTTGGAGCTTTTTGGAAGTATATTAGCAGTGTTGCAGTTGATTATCAGGTAATATGAGTTAACTTTTCGGACCCTCGAGGATGGGGTGTTACAAGGCATGCCGCATTCAATGCGGCCCAGAGCAGAAGACATGCCGCATTCAATGCGACCCAAGGCCCGAGCAATGCACAACGACCCTAAGTACTTCACAGCTCGGTAAGGTGACGACACATGAGTAGCTCAGCGAATCAACATCATAAGCATGTTGTCTCCTGCTATGCAACACCCCACTATGGTGGAGACCTGGTCGGTAACTATAAATAAGGCACTACCAACAACATACAAGGTAATCAATCACTATCACCTTACACTCTCGTCTCCATTATTGTTTATTATCTCCATCACCATTACTGACATAAGCATCGGAGGATCAATGGACCTCGAGGTCCCCCCTTTAGTTACTATGTAGGTGATCGCTGGAATACTGCTGGCGTGAAGTTGCCCAAGCCCGCGAAACACGACATCAACATATTTACTTCTATTAGTACTCGAGCATTACAATTGAAGTTTTCAGTGTAAATTAGCATGATTAACAATTCAATTGTGATTTAATGCAGAAGTACATTTTGGAGAATAATAAAGCACCGCTCAACGGAGGACTTTGAGAGCATTCGATCCTAACATTTGCACATTGTTAAACTCATCTTTGTTGACTTACAAACATAGTACTAATCATCCGGGTTCTAGATCGGGTACCCGCCCGAGAGTATACCTTGTCCGGAATCCTGGTTTCAAACCCGGGATGAGTTCTGGCCCAGGAGTATACCCTGCCCAGAACCCTGGTTTCAAACGCGGATGAATCCGGGTTTTTACAACCCGAAAATCTGAGTACCGGACTGTACTCGTTATTTTTTGTTTTAACAAAAACCTATATTATTAATTTTTATTTTCAAGAAAAGGATAATGTGGAAAAGCTTTTTTTTTATTATTATCTAAAAGCCTATATTCTATTACAATTTTTTCAAGAAACAATGTTGCAAAGCATGATTTTTTTATATATAAAACAACTAATATTTCTGGTTAATGTAATAAGAAGTGTTTCCTTTCCAAAACAAATTAATAAATAAACTAATTACCTTTTTAACTAAATGGATCTAAAACAGGAAAATTCAGTATTTATTATGTAAAATGCATGCAACACATAATGCAATTCACTATATATTACATTATTCGGTATTTATACATTACATTACAAAACACAATTACAATATATGAAAATTACATATCTAATGGTTCAGTTTTACTACAGGACCCTGTTCCACTAAGTTTGAAGTCACAAAATTGCAAACTGTCTAAATTTCTTTTCCGAAATTCATATGGAAAATCAGTAGCTCCTTGTCACCATCCATATCAACTGAGCAAATGAATATGATAACAAGTTAATTAGAAAAGATATATTATAGGGAGCAATTCCATATGAAATACCATCACTCGGTTTAAATTCCATTAACTTCATATTCATACAAAGGAATAAGTTTGGAAGGGCTTTAATACAACCATAAGGGCTCGCGGGGTACCACCCCTGGCCTGGGTCATGGGGCCCAAAAAATCCCACCACTCAAGGCTCAAACCCCTCGGAGCAATTATGATATTCACGCATTCAAAAGGTGTGGATAACCCGAAGGCGCCAAGGTTCGAATTCCAAATAGTAGGAAAGGTAGTTAGTATGGGTGATCCCAAAAAGGAAATTCTTCTATTTAAATAACCCAGGTACGCTAATGAAAGCTCTAGAATAATTTGCTCTAAGAAGACTGATATTGTTACTAACTTAGGCATCAGAGGGGCCCCATTCAACCCCCAAGCCATCTTATCTTTGGTTGTAGGAGATTGAGAGTTCGAGTAGTGAAACACATCCTCAACAATTGGCGCTGTCTGTGAGATCTAGTTATCTTACAATCAGCGTGTTTTTCACATGCCCACCACTACTCGATCTCAGGCAACTAAAGATCAAGAAGAGACGTGGCGAAACTTGGAAGAAAGGCTAGCGGGAATGGAAGAAGTAGTGAGGAGACTCAACACCAAAGTCGAGTCATTACGAATGAGGTTCTCAAGGCAAAGAATGGGCCATCAAGAGAAGACACGACGCCCAGTCAGGCTGATAGGGTGGAGTTGGAGGCTCACAACGCAGTCATGAGCAAAGCCCCTCAAGAGAATGAGGAGACAAAGAAGATGCAACATCATCTACGCAGCCTGATGGATAAATACGAGGAAATAGCCAAGAAGATAAGAACCTCGTCTTCAGTTGATCAGCTGCTGACCAACACCAACTTGCCATACACTTCGAAGATCATGGTGGTACCGCTAGCACTGAAATTCAAGGTACCGTTGATAGACATGTACTACAGTTCCAAGGACCTGGTGGAGCACTTGGAGACTTTTAAAACCCACATGACTCTCCATGGATTTCTTTGACATTAAAAGGAGCAGCCTGGGGTTGCTTTGGAGCACTACAGCCAGGCTCTATTGAGAATTTTGAGGAATTGGACAGCCAGTTCATCACTCAATTCATGGCCAGCCAACGAAGGAGGCGGCCAACAGCGTACTTATTAACTGTAAAGCAAAGGGAGGATGATAGTTTAAAGGCATATTTGGCACGATTCAATATGGAAAGAATGACTGCAGACGACCAAGACGAGAAAATCATGTTGGCTACACTACTCGGGGGAATTTGGCTAAGGAGTCCTTTCATGGCTGAATTGGCGAGGAAAACCCCCTCCACTTTGCACGAATTTATGGACTGAGCGGATGACTTTGTAAACACCGAGGATACGTTGATCGCCCTCACCACCAGGCTTGGACGGAAAGGAGGAGAGCACATCGAGGGAAGGCCCTAGGAAGGTCCAAGAAAATGGTCTAAGGACGAGAAAGAATCAATATAAAGGGAAGCGAGAGATGCATGCGGGGTGATACAGTAGCAACTATGTACACTATTCTAGTGTACATGACAGCGACAAGGAGAAAGGAACTAGGCGTGATGAGGACCGCGGGCGATGGACCCAAAGGTATTGTACGTACCACAGGGTGAATGGTCACTGAACCGAGGATTGCCACATGCTCAAACAAAAAATTGAGGAGATAAGGGGCAACTCATGAGTGTCCCCGCCTAAAGCCCTCGAGGCAGCAGGAGACGGCTCGCCGGCATCTTTAAGATGAAACGAGTCGCCAAACTCGTCTTGTAAGAAAGGAAGATCACTCACGGGAGGGGCAATGAGGAAGTCCAGGTTCTGAACAAAGATAAGATCATCCCCTTCTAGAGGAGGTTCCCCTTCGGGATTGACTGCTCGCCCAGAAGTCTCGACCTCTTTTCCCGAGGGAGCCTCCGACCTTAGGGCCTCCTCAGCCTCCAATATGAAGTCTAGTTCAGTGTCTGCCTTGTCCATGATGTCGTCAAATGAACTGAACTAGGGTACTGAAAAGTTCCTCGACCCCTCCCCTTTGCTCGCTGGAGGGGGAAAAAGGACTGGAAAGAGTTGGACACGTTCGACGACTTGGCCATAAGGCGAGCTTTCTTCTTTTTACCTCCAAATTCCAAAGGTGACCCCCTTTTTAGGTTCCCCACTAGCGAGGGGGTACCAAGAAATTTGCAACCAAGCACATGAGTCCTACTAGGTACCATCAAGAATCTGTCATTGTTGGTGGGCGTCAAGAAGGAGTCAGACCAAGTGGACCAGATGTTAGCCATTGCCCAAGATTGAACCAGGCAAATGCGAACTTCTTCTCGGGGAGACAACAAAATCTCAAGGTCACACTCGTCAGGAACAGGCAACCAAGATGCCCGAACGGGGAATTCCCGATGTGAGGCTTCATCTGTTGGAAATTCCCATCCCCTACCCAAAATAAAGAAAAACTATTTTTCCAGTCCTTGGCATGGGAATACTTACGCTCTAACTGCACCATTTTGCTGTGGGACCTAAAGCTACAAAGGTTCCCATCTAAACGCCTAAACCCATGGAGAGAGAGAAACTCCAAGCAGTAAGATCGGGATAATCATCACCAGTGGGCTCCAGGACCTGCCACCATAGAACACAGCAGGCCATCAAAATATGCCAAGCATTAGGCACCAATTGGGCCTGTGAAAGGCCTAAGACGTCTAAGACATCACGAACGGGCCGCATGAAGGGCAGACAAAGCCCCATTGAAAACATAGCCAAATCGAAGGCAACAAAGATTGTCATACCTCTGACATCCATTACTCCATCTCACTAGCCAGGCAACGACAGCCCCATTGAATCAGGGATATTGAAGTGGTCCCTCATAGCATCCAGTTATCGACAGGAGAGGGTGGAAACCCAGAGATGGCCCTCGAAGATGAAGCAAGAAATGTCTCCTTCGACGTTAGGGTTCGCCGCTGCACCTTCGCGATGGATAGAAGGCTCATGGGGTCGCGAAGAACCACCGCCACAAGAAAGGCTTGCACCTTTGTCTTTTCCGGTAGCCATGGACACGCCGAAAACAAAGGAAACAATGCAAGAAGAAGGAGGAGAAGGCTTGAAGACTCGATGGGTTTTAGACGCAGGATAAGGAAGGGAACACGAAGCTTTTACAAGAAGGTAGGAAGTGAAAGAAAGAAAGAAAAAAGTGGTAGGGAACAATAAATATTGGTGACAGTTGACAAAGGGCAATGTGTATCGACTCTAACAAACGTTCTGGGGGAATAAAGAAGCAGAACCCCAAACGTTGCCCCAAGAAAGAATCTCACAGCATCGCACGTGGCAAGGACTCGCGAGGTAATCAGGGGGTTTGGCCCAATTCGAAAGGCCCAACACCTCGTGGTCTAAAAAGCCCCATCGCCCGGCACACAAAGAGGCTTCACTGGGTAATTGGAGAAGCATCACTTTATTCCACTAAAAGGGTTCAACGACATCTAGTATGAAAGTCCCATTACACCATGTGTATTAAGACTTTGTGGGGTAACTGGAAAGGCTTTAATACTACCATAAGCGCTTGCGGGGTACCACCCCGGGCCTGGATCATGGAGGCCCAACAAATCTTGCAACTCAAGGCTCAAACCCCTCTAGCCCATTAAAGCTCATGCTAGTTTGTTAAAGATAAGAACGCCTGCCTACTTATCCTAGAGCAATTAGGATATTCACTCATTCAAAAGGGTGGATAGCTCAAAGGCTCCAGGGTTCGAATTTCAAATAAGGGCAAGGCAGTTAGTTTGGGTGAACCCAAAAAGGCAAGTCCTCTATTTAAAGAACCCAGGTACGCTAATGAAAGCTTTGAATAATTCTCCCTAAGAAGACTGATATTGTTACTGACTTAGGCATTGGAGGGGCCCCATTCAACCCTCAAGCCATCTTACTCTTTGGTTACAGAATATCGGAACTGCGTAGCAGGAATCATGTAAACGTTAGGGTTTCTTTTATACCCGAGAGAAGCATATCATTGGGGAGAATTTTGTGGGAGGAGCTCAAGAACAATTTTAGTTTATTGTTTTATTTTCTTTTGCTGATGGATTGCAAAACACCTTGTTATGGTGTAGGGTATAGCCCAACCATCTTTCGGTATGTTCTTAATAATCTGTTTATAGTTTTTATGTTTAAGTTTTGGTTTTTTTTATTGATTTACCATTCGAGAAAAGAGGTTTATTATGTATAATTCTTTTATTTATTGTAGACTTCGGGCACGTTGAATGCTTAGAATTCCCTGCACATAAATTCTCTAGATCTGTTTTGCTTAAAATCAATCCAATTCATGAAACTATCTTTGGAAAGTAATATATGCTTTAATGGTTAAATCATCCAACTAAGATCATCATTTGTATAAATTTTAATTGAGTTATAAAATAGATTGTTGAAACTATCGTTAGATGCGTTGTGTGCTAATCTCGAAACCTTAGCATTTTAAGATATTGATATTTTTCTCCATAGTTTTGCCTCTTTTTTTCCCAGCAACTCAATCAACACTTGATATCTTTTCTATTAAGTTTTCTTGTTCTATTTGATTTTCCTGCTTTGGATTTTAATTCTACACCCTTCCCTGCAGATTCGATCTCAGACTCAATGAGTTATTACTACACAACAATCCTACACTTGGGAGCATTATTAAAGTCGCAGCAACCATCTCGCATGCAAGTCTCAGGCCCAAAAAATCTATGAAAATTTGAGTAAATGAACCTGTGCATACCATAAGCATGGAATTTGGACTGGACACCAAATCCAGTCAGTCATATCCAATCCCTCAACACGAGGCTTTATCTCCATTTTCCTACAAGGAGAAATATCATGACCTGTAAAGTCAGCTCTAGAAGCATGAATAAAGTAGGGATAATTAGTAATGAGTAATTCATAGAAACCTCAAAGAAGAATGTTAACATGATTTTTTTATGAATAAAATTCTGTAAAATATCAAACATCAGCATAAACAAAAACAACAATTTTCCCCATACTAGATTTTGCTTGATAGAAACAAACAAAGACGATGAAGATGAATACTCGATGCTCGGTCGAAGATGACCTGAATGATCATCTAAAAACAATATTAAAAAATTGAGTTAAAATTTAAATAGATAATAAACTAATACAAACAAGATTTCAATTTTCAAGTAACTTATATATAAATTTACCTTTAAAGTTCATCGACTATACATATTCTTCCAGTTAATGTCGTGTTTCGTATACCTTTAGGTCAGGTTCCAGCAACTTAGGTCTTCGAAACTAGGCCTGCGAAAATATAGAAGAAAGAATCTCGGAGAGGGTGGCTTTGGGGTCGGGAGTCTCTGATGCCAAAGTTAGTCGCGTATTTTAGAAGTTTCTAAATAATGAAAGAGTCTAGGGATCATAGAGATTTCTTGTACCTGAAAATTGCTAATTATACCGGGAGCCGGGGGGATAGATTGTGCCTGCCCCCGTGGAGTCCATGCTCTCTTTACTGTTTCTTTTGTCAAAGTTCTTTAATGCGGCGTACCTCTGCTATGGCATCATTAATGTGCCGTGTAACTCAGACAATTGTGCCATTAATGTAGCGTAGTTTCCCGATTTGCCTTACCCTTCTGGTGTTCTTGGTGGTTCGTCGATGTCACTTTGTTATAGGATCGATGGTCCCACTTACTTCTCGCTCGTTTACGCAGACAAGTACTCAAGGGCTGGACGCTACTCGAGAGATCTCCAGGATGGTGAGTCCATCCCCTGCAGTATGCTCCTACATGGGGGTTGCGTTCCAGGGGAGTTTACCCATGGGCCGAGCTAAGGAATCTCTTTGTTCTGGGCTGGGCCTTCATTTCTTATTCCCTTAGTTGCTCCTCCCAGGCCTGTTAATAAAAGAGGGGGAAAATCTCTTAAAGTTACCCCACCAATTCTCATCGGACTCGTCCGATGAGAATTTTTTAATTTTAAACTCGCCTCTTTGTTGAGGCCGGGGGCCGCCCTGATGACGTGTGCTTGGCTCCAAAGTCTGAGGTGGCATCCTGTCGCTTGGCATCCCTTGTAACGTTTCCCTTTCCTCCTTGTTGGCACGTCTCTCGGTATGCTTGCATCTGATGGCGTCTTTTCAGTTGTGTCAGCATTGGGGGCGTCAGGCGACTCTTCTCCTTCATGTCGCTTCGTGGTGCGTATTTTTCGAGATTCAAAGCAACTCGTACTCCTTCCTTCTACCACAGAGCATGGGAGATTAACTGTTGCCTTCTTCCTTTATAAGTGTGATTGGATCAAGGTCTTGTCTCCTTTCTCCGCATCATAATCTTCTTGCCCTTCTTTTCTTCTAACTCCCATCCTTTTCCCTTACACTCCTTTCTCATTTTTATGTTTCTTCCTCCTCATCAATGGCCCTGAGAAATCCACCCAACCCACGGCTTCCAGTGGGCGAGACACACTAGAAGTTGGCGACATCGGACTGTCTTCTTCTGTAGCACATGGCACTCAAACGTCCAGGTTGCGACACTGGCATCTCTGGCCCTTACCTACCAGGTCCCGAAAATAGTGATCTTTGAGGTCCCTAGTCCACGCGAGGGTGTTGTCGACGCCGAGGTTCACTCTTCCAGAGTTGCTCTCTTTTCTTCCATGTTTACATGTGGCTTGAGGCTTCCTTTCCCTCACCCCATACGCGATTTACTGGATCGCCTTGGTCTGGCCCCATCCCAGCTTCACCCTAATGCTTAGAGGCTTTTGATTTGCTATAGTATTATCTGGTGGCATGCCTTGCTGGAGTCAAACCCGGAGCAAGCCAACCTCACCAGCCGTGAGTTCCTCCTTACTCACTAGGTTTTGTGGCAGAAGGGGAACATATGCAGCTTTAGGGCAATGCATGCCCTCGTTAATCTAGAGCAGCGATACCACAAGGTGAAGGACTAGTCTTTGAAGTTCTTCTTCGTGTCTGGCCGTGGATGTAAATTCCCAATTGGTTAGGTGAATCACCAAGAGTTCCAAGTTCAAACTGATCGGGGGAGAGTTCCTAAGGATAAGGCGGTGCATACGACGGCTATTGTTAGGGAGTGAGTGAAGAAAAACCCCAACATCGTCTTCTCAAAAGCCCTGCTTTCAGAGGAAAGCCTAAGGGTTTCTTTGCCTCCCATCGGCCATGTTCCTTTTGACGGCAGGGGGACTCTTTCCCGGCCTCAGGTCACCCCTGCTCAAAAGCGTGCCTTGAATCCTTCTCCAAGGGCAAGGGGAAGAAACCTTGCTTGGAGGGGCTGGGGTTGATAGCAGGCCCCTTTTCAAAGTCTCGGTTCCTAAAGGGCAGGTGTTGGCTACGCCTGAGGCCCATCATCTCCTCATCCTAGCAACGCTAGTGGAAATGTCTCGTTATGTTGTTGTCATGGAAGTGCTAGCAAAGGCTTCTTCTTTGGAGCCCTCGGATCCATCGGCGAGAGACCCCATGGCTGAGGTCCCTGCAGTGCCGCCCGCACTGATTGGTGTCTATGTCGTGCTCCCGAAAACTGATGACGTTACCACCCTACTCTGAGAAACCTTGGCGGTCAGGGTCTCCCAGCGGGCCGACGCGGGGCAACGTCCTCTGGTGGTCTCCTCCACTTCTTTAGCTTGTTCTACTACCGGCAGTGACTCTGTTGAAGGCAAGCTCAAGGCTTGCTCAAAGGGCCTTGGCTTGGCGGCACCGCCTTCCGCAATGGTTGTCGTGGGATGGGACGATCCAATTTATGTGACAGGTGGAGAGGAGCCCAAGTCGCTCAGAGGCTTGGACTCTGTTATTAAGAGGGCAGCAACCGCTACTTCCAATAATTGTGTCATGATGGCAGAGCACCAAGTGGAAGGTCGGCTCCTTCTGGATGTTGTAGCCGGCAAGGGTTTGATGGATCTCTGCTAAGATCTGCATGTCCAAGCTGGAACGGTTGGTGAAGAGGTGGTCCCAACTTACGTAGAAAGTGTCGGGGTCAACCTCTGACCCTTGCAACTAGGGAGGTTGCTGATGGGGCCCGTCAAACCAAGGCGTCAGCACAAGTGGCAGAGGTTTCGGTAAAGGTCATCCCCCCTTTGGCCCGGCTGGAAACGAGGGGGTGCTGCGCGGAAGCCATTAGCCAAATCGTTAAGTGTTTGTCTGGCTTCTTTTTTCATCTTTTTCCTTTATTTCGTTGTTTTCTAAATTCCTTTGATTGATCGTTCCATGTTGGCCTCTCTTGTTGTCAGAGTTCCTCTCATCTAGCAGTCTTCATTGTGGATGGCCAAGAGGCTGTTGAGTAGAAAAACCAGGCCCTTCACGCGATGACCTGGATTGCCCTTCGCTATGGTCGAGGCGAGAGGGATGAAAGGGAGCGGCAAGAGCAAGAGCTAAGGAGGGTACGACTTGCCTTGGAGGAGGGCAAGGAAACTGAGAAGCTTAGCCATCGTTGGAAGAAGTTAAAGAAGAAAGCGAGGGAAGACACCCAGCAGATGAGGGGCTTGGAGCAACTTGTTGTCGATCTTCGGAGCGACTTGTCCCGAGTGTAGGATGTTGCCTCCCGCCTAGATAGCCAGCTGAAGTTGGTCGTGGGCGTTCACGATACCACGTGGGTGCATGGGTGTGTTAAGGGCCTTAGGTCGATGCAGGACCACATTCTGGAGAGTTCGCATTTATTTTTGCAGACCTTCGAGAAATATTTGAGAGACCTTGACCTTACCCAAGTTTTCATTGACAGAGAAGCCTTTGCGTTCGGCCGCAAGCTGGAGATGGACGTGATCCTTTATGCTTTTACAGGTCCTGTCTTCCCGCCCATGTTCAAGCCTACTGCTCCTGAACACGGCGATCCTGAGTCTGACATCCATGAGGTTGATGTTCCTGATATCGAGGTCTCTGAGCATGGTGCCCTAGCTTCTTGTTGTCGTTGCTGATATTTCATTTTGTTCTTCTTTCTCTTTGTTTTTCCTCATGTAAATATATATACATGTGCATCGTAACCATGAGGCTCGTGTGAAACTTCTGATCATTAATCAAAATTGCCTTATACTTTGTTGTGCCAAGCTGCTTATGTTTATGTGTTCTTCTTCGATGTTTTCTTTTTTTCTTCTTCCCTCTTTTCTTTTTATAGCCGGCCTGGGTGGTTTTGTCGCAGGAAATTATGGGCTTGGCATTAGGCGAGGGGATTACCATCATACAAAGCGTTACGGTCCACCCCGCCAGTGCCTAACCTATTCCTAACGATCCGACTGGCTAACAACTATTATGCTTATTCTATCTTCGTTCACCCTTGTTAGGCAGTTGTCCTCTTGGGGCCTCTAACGATATTGTTTAACGAGGCTGATGTCTGTCCACTTCTTCTTTACGCCAATTTCCTCCATTTTGTCGTCTGCCTCTCGAATTCACTTTACCCTACCTAGTCCTTCAGTTCTTCCATTTGGCGTTGGTGTGCATTATTTTAGTATGTAACTGCCTCTATGCTCCTCCAAGTAGCATCGTGGCCGTGGAGTTGAATGTAACTAATTCGGGCTGCTCTTTGCTACAATGGGGGCCGGGGTAGGTTATTCAGGTAGCAGTAATGCTAGGTCCCGCTGTCCACCATGGGGAGACAAGGCAATCTCTGGCTCGATCTGTCTCTTTGGTCTGCGAAGAGGTAGGTTGTCAAGACAGTTTGAGATCAGACCCGCTCCTGCCCATTGGCATTGCAAATTTAATTCCTGATTGAAAGATAGACATGTCGTCATAGCATTATTCTTAGCTTTGTAGGAGTTAGACTTCGCAAACCTAGGACCTTTGGCCTATGACGTGATTTGCTTGCCGCTTTTTATCAAATTTTTTATGTCTGCGTTCCTTGTGCAGAATTCGAGCAGTCGAAGAGCCTAGCCCGCTCTCCATCGGGGAGAGGTCAGGATGTCTTAGGCAAACCTACCCCTTTTAACTCTGAGGAGGTAATTTCTTTGGACGGTCGTGGGGCCGATTCACTCCTTATTGTGATGGGAATTGGAATAAGTAGTCGGTCAGTCGAGAGACCGGATCCACTCTCCTCCGCAGAAGGGTCCGAGCAGCCTCTGGCGCGACTCACCCGTCCTACCCTGCTAGGAGGTAATTTGGGACTAAACCCGCTCCCACGCATTGACATCGCAGGGAAAGATAAGATTTAGGTCAGGCTGGCGTTGAACTCACTCTTTGTTCGCAATGGAGGTCGGGGTATGTATTTGGGCCACCGAGGGTGCTGGACCCGCACTCCTCTACAGGAGGAGTAAAGTAGCCTCTGGCGTGACTCATCCCTTTAAATCCCGCGGGGAGGTAAGTTTTCGGGCAGTTTGCAACTGAACCCACTCCCGCCTATTGACGCTTACGAGAATGGTAAGCCTTCGTCTTCGGGCAACTAAGACTTGCCTGCACTCCACCGCAGGAGGGATAAAACAACCTTAGGCATTACACTCATCCCTTTGGTACCCCACGAGGGAGGTAAGTTCGGACAACGATACAACTGGTTTGCTCTTCGTCACGATAGGGGTCGGGATAAGTTGTTCGGGCCGTCGGGGGGCATGTTCCGCTCTCCATCACGGGAAGGGTAGAACGGATTTCGACCTAGTTCTCCCCTTCTATCCCGCGGGAGGTACGTTGTTTGGACATTTTGAGATTGGACCCGCTCCTGCCCGTTGATATCGCAGGGAAAGTAAGTGTTGGGTCAGGTTAGTGTTGAGCCCACTCTTCGTTGCGGCTGAGGTTAGGGTAAGTTGTTTGGACCGCCAGAGGGCAAGACCTACTCTCCATCGCAGGAGGGGTAGAACAGCCTTCGGCCTAGTTCTCCCCTTGATCTCGAGGGAGGTACGTTGTTCGAGCAGTTTGGGACTGGACCCGCTCCCGCCTGTTGATGCTTGCAAGGAAGGTAAGTCTTTTTTTTTTGGTTGCCGAATGCTGGCCCGCACTCCGTCGCGGGAAGGATGAAGTAGCATCTGGCATGCTCATCCTTTTGGTACCCCGTGGGGGAGGTAACTTTTTCGGACAACGATGTGGCTATTCCGCTCTTTGCTGCGAAAGGGGTCGGGGTAAGTTGTTCAGACCGCCGAGGGGGTATGACCTGCTCTCCATCGAGGCTGGGGTAGAGCGGCCTTCGGCCTAGTTCTCGCCTTCGATCCCGCGGGAGGTATGCTGTTCAGGCAGTTTGAGACTGGACCCACTCCCGTCCGTTGACATCGTAGGGAAAGTAGACATTAATTTGGCGGTGATTTTGTCGTTGCAAATTATGTTAATTGGAGATCGGCTTGTTGGTGTTTTGTCGATAAAGTGAAAGAACAAGAATTTACAGTATTTAAATAACAAATTACAAAATAAGGGGACATGGAGCCTTCGATCGGGGAGCTTTTGCCTATTATGCCTCTTCCTCTAGGACCATGCACCTTCCTGCTCCCCCTCGAGCCTGGCAGGGCAAGTCGTAGAGTAAGGCCTACCAAGGCACCTTAAGCAGTTCATGTCCTACTCTCTTATGGAGGTGCTGTCCGGGATGATCCCATCATCCTTCTGTTTTAGTTCCTGGACATAGCATTCCCTCACTAAGACTTGTTCGCCTCGGATTTATCCCAATCCATGGGGAGTCAGAAATTTCATATTGAGGTGGTAGGTCGACATGATCGCCTGCAAGTTGTTGAGGGTGGGACTTTCGATGATGGCGTTGTAGGACAACGGGATTCTCACCACTAGGAAGTCGACCATGATTGAGGCAGTGCAAGGGGTGCTGCCTGCGAGGACCGACAACACGATGGTTCCCACAGGATGAACCATATTCCCGGAGAAGCCCTTCAGCGACATGGGGTTGGATGCAGCTGGGCAGCATCTATTCCCATCCTGGTGAAGACTTCCCAGAATAGGATGTTTGCAGAGCTCCCGTTGTCAATGAGGATTCTCCAGGTGGTGAAGTTGGCGACCAATATGGTCACCACTACGTATCATCGTGGGGGTACAGGACCCCTTCCTCGTCATCCTCCACAAAGGAGATGACCGAGGTCGGGTTGCCCCTCCAGTGCTTGGTGGGGTGGTACTCCTCAAAGTACACCTTGTGGTACCGAGCCCACCTAGCGTGTGCCTTTCTGCTTGAGGAGGAAGTGCCCCCACCAGTGAATCCTCCCACTATGATCTGCATTTCCCCGAGTGGAGGTCGTCCTCGCGGTGATGAGCGGGGGCAATCTTGCTGCGGCCCTCATGCTTGTGGTCGTTGTCGAGGGCTTTCTTCCCTTCTGCATAAGTCAACTCAGTCCATGCTCCTTTCCCTTGACCTTCCCCTCCTTTCCTGCTCTAGCCTTCGGGCGGCTGGGTAATGTTGCCTCGTCCGTTTCGCTTGCTCCCTCCTCCCTTGTTGGGAGAATCAGTCGCGAGGTGGACCTGTGGTATGTGCAATAGCGGCGGACAATGCCTCGATCATCGTCTTCGTAAGTGGAGATGTCTACCTCGTGGATGGAAAGCACGGGTTGGAAAAAGCGAGGTCCTGGTCCCCACATTGGAGCTTCCTCCCTTCTCTTGTCGTGTGAGCTCTTTTCCGGATTCTTGTAGGCCTTAGCCTTAGCTGTGGCCCTTGCCTTCCTCTCCGCTTGCTCTAACTCTTTCTTCCTTGGCTCCGTTAGGGCCCAAATAATGTCTTCGGCATTAATGAAGTTGTCGGCCTGGTTCATAAACTCTCGCAGCGTCACGGGAGTCCTTCTCGCCAACTCAGCCGTGAACTAGGATCATGGTCAGACCCTCCCAGAATTGCCTCCAGGGTTATCTTCTCATCCTGGTTGTTGGTGGTCAAGTGCTTCCTGTTGAACCGAGACAGGTACGTCTTCAGGCTTTCCTCATTTTCCTATTTAATGGTGAGGAGGTACGCTGTTGGGCGTCGTCTTCTTCGACTTGACATGAACTGGATCAAAAATAGTCGAGTCAGCTCGCCAAAACTGTCTACGAAACTGGGCACCAAAGACTCGAACCATACTTGTGCTAGCCCTTTAGGGTCAATGAGAACGCCCTGCATGCCAACGCCCCCTGGAAACCATGAAATGTCATGTGAGCTTTGAAGGTTTCCAGGTGCTCAAGGGGGTCCCTCCCTCCATCGTACATCTCCAAGGTGGGAACCCTAAACTTTGGTGGTACGGGCACAACCATCACCTCTTTCGTGTAGGGTAGAAAAGTGATCGTGAGCAGTTGGGCCACTGACGACAATGTGCCCACTTTCCTTGCAATCTGTTCATACTTTCCTTTGAGATTGCAGAGCTCGACTTGCATGTTCTTCCTCTCCTCCTCCACGTTTGCTCCAACTCCCGTGTTTCGGGACCCCACGTGCTCGCTATCGTTGGGCTACGCCTCCTCGTTCTGCCCTTGTTGAGGTTTTCAAAGCTCCTCATTCTCTTTGCGAAGTTTTTGCACCTCTTCGGTCAACTTTGTTACCCAGTCCTCCATAGCTTTCAATCTTGCCTCCATGGCAACTTCCTCTCTGTCTCTTATGAGTTGTTCGGAACGGGTTGTTGCAGGCATACAAAGTATATGCAAGATCTACAAGGATCCCACAGACGGCGTCACTGTTAATGTCGTGTTTCGTACACATTTGGGCCAGGTTCCAGCAACTCAAGTTTTCGAAATTGGGCCTGCTAAAATATAGAAGAAAAAAGTTGGAGGAGGGTGACCTTGGGGCCAAGGAGTCTTCAATGCTAAAGTTATTTGCGTATTTTGGAAGTTTATAAATAATGAAAGTGTCTAAGGATCAGAGATATTTCTCGTGTCTAAGAATTGTTATTTATACCGGAAGCCTGGAGGGACAGATCGTACCTGCCCCCGTTGAGTCCATGCTTTCTTTACTCTTTCTTTTGCCAAAGTTCTTTATACGGCGTGCCTCTACGACGACATCATTAATATGGCGTGTAGCTTTGGTAGTGGTGTCATTAATGCGGCGTGGTTCCCCGATTTGCCTTACCCTGCCAGTGTTCTTGGTCGTCCATTGATGTCACTTTGTCAAAGGACCAAGGGTCCCCCTTACTTCCCGCTCGTTTACACGGACAGGTACTCAAGGGCTGGACGCTACTCGAGGGATTTCCAGGATGGCGAGTCCCATCCCCCTGCAGTATGCTCCCACATGGGGGTTGCGTTCTAGGGATGTTTACCCGTGGGCCAAGCCAATGAATCTCTTTGTTCTGGGCTAGGCCTTCGTTTCTTATTCTCTTAGTTGCTCCTCTCTTACCCGTTAAGAAATAGGGAAAAAACCCCTTACACTTCCAACTCCCGAATGTCAACAGGTTTGGTCCTTAACCAATTTCTGGTGCAAATGAGAGCTTCAACAGTTTCTGGAGACAATGAACTTTTAAAAGGGTCCAATATGCATCTTCCAGTAATAAATGCGGACTCCGAGGCAACTGTGAAAATGAGGGTTGCTAACACATCACGTGCTATCTCAGCAAGGACAAGATAATTCGCGGCATTAACTCTCCACCAATCTAAGATATCAAAACCGAGCGAGTCTTTTACACACGCTTCAGACAAATATCTCTCTAGCTCCGATCTAAACTCCATAACACCCTGCTTCTCAAGGTATTTTGTGAACATGATCCGAAATTTAGTCGGAGGCGGTGCCAGCTCATTACCAATATTTGTATTAGTAGTGCTTGGCCTCCCTTAAGCCACGTTTGAACTCCCCTACTAACCACAGAAAATGTGTTATACTACTTGATAAGCAACCTAAAAGGAGTTTAACTTTGTCCTTTATCTTATCCGCCAACTCATTCCCTTTGCACTTTTACAACCAAAACTTCATTGCCATCCTTTTGTATCATGAATCAAGGACAAAAGCAACATATATCATCAAGTTGAACCTATTTGTACTATCCTAATAGTTGTCATACATACTTTTCATATTTATGCCCGTAGTACTAGTGATAATATCATTACTCAAGCACATATAATTTAATGCATCTTTAATTGTGCAAAATTACTCAAAATATACATTAGTCGTCATATACAAAAAATCAGAAATGTTCAATATATAACATCATAAAAATTTTCAGCAACTCTACAAAAATTCGTGCATTTAACAACTCTACAAATTGTTAATCCACAAACACATATTGTTCAAAGGCTTGTTTATATTTTTTAGCGATACTCAGCATCAAAGATGTGGAGTTCCATCTAGTAAGAACATCCAAGTAAATCATCATTCATTGTTCTTTTCTTTTGGCGCACAAGCCATGAACTTGAAAAATCTTGACTGCGAAGATTTTACATATCTAACGGCATCCCTAATCTTTATTACAAATTCAATATATGGACAGTACACCACATGTGAAGAAATTCACCACCCAATACAGTGCAATTATTATCTTTTATTCTCCTTCTCATGTAATCAACGAAAACATCATTTGAGGAGACATTATCAATTATGATGGTCAAAATTTATCAACACCTTCATTCATGCAATCTGGGCAAAAATCCGGTTATCTGAGTTCCAGACCAGGCCTGAAAAAAAAATCCGACCCAAATAAACAGTTGTACTTACCGTAGAATTATAAAGCCTGGGGAGTTGCTACCGTGGCAACTCCTTGTCGAGACTATCTACCTAACTTTATGTCGTATACATGCACCAACGTTGAGGTCGAGGGTAATTATAATATATTTCCATCCTAGTAATCATATGAAGCTGAGAATATTATCAGATTTATTAATCACAACATACGACAATAATTAGTTGTGGGAACCTTATAAATTCCAGACCAATACTGCCATTCTTGCCGGGATCTTGGATGTGGGCTTCCTAGCAGCAGCGATTCTGGTTACTCGGCTGGCAATGCAGGAATAACACGTATTGTTGCAGTAGGGTTCTTGGTTGCAGGTAGGGGTGTAAGTTGAAACCGGTAAACCGGAAAATCGGTCCGAACCGGACCGGACCGGTTTTACCGGTTTTGAACCGGTCCGGTCCGGGACCGGTTCTTAGAAGGTGAAAACCGGCCGGTTCCGGTCCGGTTCCGGTTTTAAAATTTTTCGGACCGGACCGGACCGGTTGATAAAAAAAAATATAAAAATAATATTTATATTATTGTATATATAAGTTTTATACAAATTATTATATATATATATATTAATATATATAAGTTAGTTTTATATATTATGTATAATTATAATTTTTTATGTGAAAGTTTTATATATAATTATATATATTTATATATGAAATAATTTCTTATTATAATTTATAAATTATTACATAAAATGTTAATACTAAATCACTAAAAGTTTATAACTAATACTAATATTAAATATATAGTTTATAACTAATACTAATATATAACTTATAATAAAAGTATAAAACAATATTTTTTAAATTAGTTTTTTTTTTTTTTTTATAAACAAATTTATGATGACAAATTGTGAAACTTACATTTTAAAAAAACCGGAAAACCGGACCGGACCGGAAACCGGTAAAACCGGAAGTACCGGTTTAGGAGGGTAACTGGTGCGTAATCGGTTTTGAAAAATACAAAACCGGTACATACCGGTTCGGTCCTAGATTTTGTCCAAAACCGGACCTGACCGGACCGGTTACACCCCTAGTTGCAGGGCTGAATATTGTAATGTATAGCTCACCTCTAGCCGTCATGGTAAGATTAATGCATATAATTTCTCACTTCATAGGCATGAAAGTCCTTTGATTAACTGAACAATCCAATATATATATTTGGTAAATAATCCAATAATATTCTTTATTTTTTTTATTTATTATTTTTCTTTTTCATTCTTCATTTATTAATGAATCCTCCATCGATTGATTAGCTAGGTGTGTATTTGTGTACCAATGTATCTATTTTTTTTTTTAAAGAGACGAGATCACATGTCTAAGAGTAATTCCGAGTCACTTTTATTAGAAAAACATAATGACGGGAGAAAACCATTAATGCAACATCCAAAATCTACAGGATTACATATAATCAAAACAAACCAACCTATGAATCAATGACCAAAACAAACCCAAACTAAACCAACCAGGACATATATTAACTATATCTATACAATGAATAAACGAATAAACCAAAACGTGAACGAGAGCCAAAACATAAACCAAGCGTGAACTTTGCCCACACCAACGTGATTCCGTGAATGTAAACCAAACCAACGTAAACAAGCCAAAACATAGACCAACGTAAACCAATATCGACATTACAAAAAAATTATTTATTTGCGATCAGTTAATTCCAACGAAATAACTATTTGTATTTAAAATTAGTTGTGAATAGTCTTTTGATTGCAATAAATTAATCATAAAAACCTGTTTTTCTTGTAGCGAACGTTGACGGAGCCAAAATGTAGACCAATGTAAACCAATATCCAAAGTAGACGGAGAGTAACTACAACCTGAGCCCAGTTCTTAGTGTCTCTGTATGTTAGTTTAAGATTCTGGGTTGGATGTCTTAACATTATGATCCCAGTTCCTTTTTTTTCTTTTCTTTTTTTCTTTTTTTTGAATAAATGATCCCAGTTCTTGGTTTGCTTGTTCTTAGACTGATCCTTAAATTATATGCTCCTTAATTTAATTTACTTTTGTCTTAGTTCCCATGGGGCAATCAAATCCTTTTATTCCATTACCTTTGACCTAGACGTGGGAGGGATTGTTAACTAGAAAGTCCATGTTGATCATAAGATAATGCGCAAGTTTAAGTACTGTATGTGCTTGTGAATCAGATCTCCACAAACATCATCTCTCTCTCTCTCTCTTCAATGACATGCCTCGAGAGAACATGAGTACTAACATTTATGACAATGCTTTATGGCCACGAGTTTATGTTATTACAAACGTACTGTGGGATATTGTGTCAAACCTCACCCTTTTTTCTGCAGCAATCTCTGGTGAAAGCAACACAAAAATCTTTCCTGTTATCTCCAGTTATCACGGATAAAGGATCCGGGGAACAAAGGCTGTCAATTATCGTAGCTTTGCATTTTAGAGACAGGAGGTTTATCAGTAACTTGAATTTTGCAGAAATTCAAAAATCTTTCCCTAAGTTATAAAAATAGGACCTGATCACTCTTGTTGCATAATTACCTCCTCATTATTTGTAATATATCGTATTACATTAATTTTTTTAAAATATAAATTAAATGATTTGAATGTTCTATTAAAACGTAATGAAGACCCTTCAATGATGTAACAGGACGGCTGCAGCATAATTTCTAGTACTTCCAAATCATCTTCTTGTTTTTTCTATCTTTTTTCCCTTCCAAGATTAATCATTAAACAGCTGCATGCTTGGGATCGATCGAGCTGTTTGTGCGTCTCATCACTAATCAAACATACCCATCCAATTCAATCACTCGAGCTTAATTTCTGGAGCACATCTGGACAAAATGTCAGCAATTAAAGGACTTTGGTAAAAGAGATATGCTTTCATCTGTTTAATTTGGACATGAATGCATTGTCAGAGAACAGTGGTGACAACCAAGAACGTGGACTACATGCCATTCTTTCTCTCACTTACCCTTTTTCTTGAACGTGGGGACACGGGCTCTCTAACTATGCTTTTCTCGTCCATGATTATTTTCTTTTGGTAGGTTCTTTTTTACTCTTTTACTCTTTTTGGTATAAATTATTACATGAGTTTTCACTTTTTTTTAAATTAAAATCTAGATTTTTAATTTTTGTAAATTTGACACATAAAATTTTATAAAAATCAAAATTATACTTTGGTCGATTAGATATTAGAAAAATAATGTAAGATTGCTGCATGGCATAATATTAATAATACCACATCAGTCTTCAATTAGTTGACACATGATATTAATATACCACGTCACCCAAAGATGGACACAACGTAATAATATGACGTGACAATCTCTGGAATGACAAAATTTACTTAGATGGCTCTGCTAGTGTATTTTGAATTTTTGTTTTATATGTATTTTTTTAAAAAAATAAAAAATTTAAAACATTATTAAAAAAATATTTTCTTAATCACAAAATTAAAAAATAAAATAAAAAATCACAACAGGAAGAGCAGCATTTTCCATTTACTTAACTACAAATTTTTCGCAGTCCGAGTATCAAGTTTATGAGAGTTGAAAAGTACCTGAGCCTCAATTCGTAAAAACATGAAGATTCAGATACTGGTTCAGCCACAATACTTAACCTGAGAGTAGTTAAACTTTATACAGGCCTTTCTTCTTCTTCATTTATACAGAGACTCGATTCAAATCAATCGAAATCTCATCAGCCAGCTATAAATTATATATATATATCATGATGCGAGGTTGGCTGGCCACTGTGGGCGCCATTGATTTGAATTTCCATTAAATTCCAAATAGTCATATTCGGGCCATGGTGTAGCATACTATCAACAATTAATCAAGGTTGAAGTGGGACATTAATTAGTTGTTTATACTTGATCAGCATACAGTGGAATAATTAATAAATAAAATATTTTGTTTTTCTTGTTCGTTTTCTCCCGAATTTTGTATTGTAACACTAACACCATGAATAATTTGAACTATCTTCCTAAAAAACTAAAGAAAGAAAATAGAAATTTCCACTTATATTTTGTGCAACCGAATGACAAGACTGATTTTTCTGGTATAAGTACCAAATGGATGATCTGGGTTTGTACTTGGAATATCGCTGCTTGTGCTTCATTTCCCTGCCTGCTAGCTACTCTTTCATGTTCCAAGTTTGGATGTTATTTGATTGCTCCATTAATTATGCTTAAAGGTTTGCGTGTTACCTTTCCTATAAGTAATTTCATACTCTATTTATTTATGCATACCAACAAACAAAAAATGAAGTAGAAACAATGGAAAAATCAGCTTCTCCTTGAATGGATAAGGAAAAACTTATGACCTATAAAGCTTGTCTGTATGCAAATCCACAGCTTGTTTTCCACTCAAACAGTACTTCTGTGTTGATTCTGAGATAAGAACAGTAAACTGGGCAGGATATTTAAACCGACTAAAATAAAAACTCAAATAAAGAAGAAGGCAATAAACTGGGCTGGTTAATGCATGAGTTGGGTTGAGCAAAGCTCAAGCTCTTTGAAAAGGTGGATCTTGGAACTAATTCTTTAGCAAGAATGCTGGACTTGAATTGGGCTTTAGGCCCATTTAGATAGTAAGGTGAAATGAAAAGATTTTAGATGAAATTTGAAAGTTGAATAAAATATTATTAAAATATTATTTTTTAATATTATTATTATTATTTTAAAATTTGATAAAGTTGTAATGATAAGATGAAATGAAACTATTTCTGTATCCCAACAGAACTTGAAGTTTTGTATACATGGGATCGGGTATAACAAACAATATACTTCTCCCCCTTTTTTTGTCTTTGACAATATACAAAAACATTGCCTTCGATTAAAGAGTCTCCAGAAACTATTTAAGCAAAGCTATGTTGACATTTTGTGTGAAGCCATTGAAAGAAGTTGTTCGTAAATACGAACTTTTTATGTAGGATATTTGCTCCCCTGCCTCCTTCGTCAAGTCCTGCTGCTGATCTTGTGCAGTATTTAGCATATTCGATGTGGTCTGTTGATAACAGGAAGGAGTAGCTGTCATGGAGTACCTGTCGTTTCCAATAAAGATTTATAAGTCTGCTTTCTTTGGAAACGACAGGTACTCCATGACTCTCTTGACCATATTAAAAGTAGAATGCTCTTGGACAAAAAAACACATTGGAAACCGATGGGGCTACATTTGGAAGAAGCTAAACCATTCTCTCTCTCCAGCTTCGTTTGTTTTTACATATAAAATAAATAAATATGAATTAAAATTAAAATTAAAAATTAAATAAAATATTATTAAAATATATATTTTTAATATTATTTTATTTTAAAATTTTAAAAAAATTAAATTTTTTATTTATTTTATGTAAAAATTTAAAAAAATTATAATAATAAAATGAAATGAGATGAAATCATTTATATATTTTCTTATTACTATCTATCGACACAAACAAACAGTCATTATTTATATAATGCTTCTGCTCACCTGTACGTGCAAATAAATAAACCATTATTAACAGGCTAATCAAACTGCATTATCTTGCTAGTGTTGTTGTCTCCCAAGTGAATGCACGGTCCCCTTCCCCTAAAGTCCTCGGGTTAAACCCCAAACAACTATACTTTAAAGCGTTGTCTTCATATGCTAATTAATAAAGTATAGGACTACCTACCTAAAGCATTAATAGCTTTAATTAATTCCAAGCAATCTACCAAAAAGACTAGGTTTTGATGGGACAGTTCCATGCAAGGGTAATTCACGATTTTGGCCAGTACTATTTGCAGTTGAGACGAGAGTTTAAATTATAGTTAAAAATAAAATAAAATATTATTATAATATTATTTTTTAATATTATTATTATTTTAAAATTTAAAAAATTAAATTATTTATTATATTTTATATAAAAATTTAGAAAAATTATAATACTTTTATATCTAAACAGGACTCAAATCATTCATTAATACATATTGGAATCCCAAAGTAAAGACCTCGTACAAATTAATCAAACACGTATATTTTTTAGGTAGCTTTTATTTTCAGGCTTGTTTTGTTTATTGCCTTCAAACGAGTTGATCAGGAGCTGTCATCATAAAACTCAAGCAAAGGATGTCAAGGTCGTCCGTACTTTATTTAATAACTAATGTTATATATAGTCATGAAATGAATAAATGTTGTGTTTTTTTTTTTTAAACGAGAGAGGTTTACTATTTAAAAATAGTTTTTTTTATGTGAATCCTATATTTACTCACAATTTTTAAAAAGATTATACGATGCTTACACAATTCACGATTATAAATATTATTTCTTTTATTTTACTACCATTTTAGCTAATGGAGAGAGAAAAAAAAATCGAAGCTGACAATCATGAACTACTAGCAAGTTTTTTTTTTTTTATACAATTTTCATACTTAAGTTCAAGTGACGATGGAACACGATCTTTAATAGGAGAGCAATACTATTATATCTTATCATATTTTTAATCACGTTATGGTAAATAAATAAAAAAATCAGTTTATCATCTCTACACATTACATATCATATATCATACATATTTTTTTTCTCTTATCAAATATGTGATACATAAATGATGAGTAGAATAATTTAATTAATTTAAGAAGATGAGAATTAAAAAAAAATATGATATGTAATGTGTAAGGATGAAGAGTAGAACTCATAAAATTATAAAAATAAAATAAATTTAAAGATAATTAAATGATACGACTGATGACAAAAATAATTTTAAACATTTTTTTGGCAAGAAGCCATCAATGATTGGTGCTGTACCCTTCGATCTTTATATGATCGTGTGGCCTGAATAGAACAGTAGCATGAACCCAAAAAAAATAATAATAAGAAGAAAAGGATACGTACCCAGTAGCCCTACAAATACGAAAAATGGACATAAGTCTTATTTTATATTCACGGGGTGGTACACTCCCAAGTCCCATGGGACAAATAAAGTGAAGATCCCTAGGGCGAGAATTATCCAACGGCTAATATGAGAGGATCGAGCATCGTAGCCTCACGGGGCTAGATGAGATCTTCATGTTACTCCTGTATATCTTTTGTTTAGTTTAGGTACCCAAAAGGAAAAGGCCGTGGGATACCCACTGGAGAGAGGTACGTGCGTGTGAGATCGTGTTCACAGCCTAGGAAACATTTTTTATGCACCGAGAAAAAAAAAAAAAGGGAAAGCTTTTTTTTTTTTACCAAATAAATATTTGATTTGATGAGTAAATTAATAATTGATCTGATGTTTTTGCCTTTTTTTTAATAAATAAAAATTTATTATTATTTATAAAGAATTCTTTATTATTTATAAATTCTTTATTATTTTTTTACTATTATTAATTTATACATAAATCACTTGAGATCACCTCAATATTTAAATGTAACCTTACACTTGAGATTTACCTGGTTTATTTTTATAAATCATCTTATCTAATTTAATCATTATAATTTTTTAAAATTTCTACGTAAAATATAATAAATAATTTTATTTTTTTAAAAAGTTAAAATAAAAATTATATTAAAAATTTAAATTTTAACAATATTTTATTTAATTTTTATATTAAAATTTAAAATTTTAGTGAGATAGTAAAACTTACTCACAAGTCCCGATCAAGCTAGGGCCCTCGAGAATAACGGTGGGAATCACTTGAAGTTGAAACTGCAGTGAGTCAAGGTTAAAGCAGCAGCAACATCAGCTGTGGACGACTATTGACTATGCAATTCCTATTTCCTTCCGCCAAGGCCAAGCCCTAAAATCCATATATACCACTATCCGCAAACGTGCGTCTTGTTTCATGCTGCCTACATTTGGCATCACCCAATCCATTGCAGGCCATTCACCATATATAATATGAAAAACCTCCAAACCTGCAGTTAAGGTAATATATCTACGGTGCTAAGGTAATAAGGCAGGCCTATGATATTTCACATGACTTGTCATCTTGCAGGTCTATGTTGTTGGCCTGAGATTGTGCAATCAACTGCACCATTACATGCCGTTTGATTTTTGAAAATGAAATTCTTACCATGTAAGAAAAATAATGTTTAGAACGCTGAAACCATGAGCATAATTCACCATAACAAATGTAATTACCAGCCACTATTAAGAATATATGCCAGGAAGCCTGGTTTGGTTACACAAACGTCCAAACCATCTCATCTCATCTTATATAATTATTACAATTATTTTAAATTTTCATATAAAATGTAATAAATAATTCAAATTTTTTAAATTTTAAAACAAAAATTATATTAAAAAGTTATATTCTAACAATATTTATTTAACTTTTAACTTTTATTTCATCTCATTTCATATAAACAAGACGTATTGAAAGCTTTTTATAATTGAATAGCAAATAATACCTATAGTATTTTTACAAAACAATATTATTTTATAAGTTATTTTATAAAAATGCTCCATTTAAAATATGATTATATATATATATAATGTTGTTTTTTAATATTAGAAATTTAGAAGTTAGATGTGTTAAATAAGAGAAATGATATTGTTTTAGAGGGTACAAAAACCGCACATTCACCCTCTTTAAAAAAAAAAGTAAATTTGAATTTTGTATAAAAAATTATTTTTTTAACAATCAATTTTATCCTTTAAAAAAAAAGAAAAGAAATATGCGTTAGATATTTTATCTAAGTTTTATTATTTATCATTTTCATACACTATATTTATTTATATTATTATTTTTTATTTTTAAAAAATCAGTTTTATTATTTTTAAACTAATTGAGTTCTTTTATTTATTATTCATACATTATATATTTAATAAGAGAAAAAAATAAAAAAAATTATATGTAATATGTAGTATAAGAATAACGAGTATAAATTTTCAATTTTACTGCCCAAATAAGGAGAGAGAGGCTGATGAAATGCCGTTATTTATATACTGTTTAAAAAAGAAAAAGAAAAAAAATAAAAAGGCATTCTTATCCGCCCATCTTTCGTGTCGTGAGTCGTATATGACTGATCCATGAAACAAGAGATCATGTAGATTTGTAAAAATAAAAAATTAAAGAAAAAGACCAGACATAATTAATGTAGCCCAAATCTAAAACTGTAGTGGGAAAAGAGAAAATATATTTGTCCACTCCCTCTAAAGATCTGTTGATGCTTCAACGTCCATTTCTCAAACATGAGAATGGAACCCACAGATGAGAAGACGGGTGATGAAAGAAGTACGGACAAAAAAGAAATACTGTGCAAACGTAGAGAACCTAGAGGTCTCTATGGCCAGCCTTTTGTGGCCTCGTCTGCTTGGGCTGGTGCGAGGATAGCTCTCTCAAGAATTGAGTCCTGCTTGTCTTCTTTCACACTTTTTAATATCTGGGTAAGTCAGTCTTCCACGTGCTCCTGGGACTCTCCCCCAGCCAGTTCTCTCTCTCTTCCACCCCCCTCTCACCCTTACTTCAATGCCATATTTTTTCCTCACTCAATTACACTCTCTGACCGACTGTTTTCCTTTTGTTTGCTTCTCTCTAAAAAGCTAAGCAGCGAAAGGCATTCAAGGAATGAAAAAGGGGGAACAGTGAGAGAAAGATATCTAGGATTGGAATCAAAGATTTCCCAGAGAGCTGAAAGAAGGTGATGATGGAAGGAATCAAAGGACTAGGGGGTGGTGGAGGAGGAAGAGTTGGTGTTGGTGAGGAAGATATGGGGGATGGTATGCAATGCAGTGATCATCCCTACAGAAACAATCCAGGTGGGATCTGTGCTTTCTGCCTCCAAGAGAAGCTTGGCAAGCTGGTCTCTTCCGCTTTCCCTCTCCCTATTCGTGGCTCTTCCTCTTCTTCGCCCTCTCCTTCTTTTAGATCTGATCGGAATGGCGGTGTTGGTTCTTCTTCCTCTCTTTCACTCTCAATCAGACCCACATCGACAAAAGTTATCAACGATGGTGGAACCAAAGATGGTCATTATCATGAGTATTATACAAGGCGGGCCCGGATCCCTTTTCTTTTGGCTAAGAAGAAGAAGAAGAAAGTTACTACAATAGCATCATCGGATCGTGCATCCGACATCGTTTTCAAGCGAAGCAAGTCCACCGCAACCCCTAGGAGAAACCGGTTCTTGGATGCTGATGATGGTGAAGACTTTAGCCCAAGAAAAAAACGAGGCTTTTGGTCCTTTCTTTACTTCTCTTCTTCTTCTTCTGCATCCTCTTCTTCTTCAAAGCCCAGTGCTTCCAAGAGCGTGGACAAGAACTTCAGAGACAACCCAAAGATCACAACTTTAACAGCAGCAGCAGCAGCAGCAACAACAACAAATGTTTCAGTGGGGAAGCAGAAGGAGAAGTGTCTGGGGTCCTCTCTGGGCAAGAAAACTGACATTGTGGAAGATGATGACAGTCCCAATAGTCAAGCCACCGCTTCAGCCTCGTCCTTTGAGCGTAAGGTTTCAAGATCCAGATCTGTTGGGTGTGGAAGCAGGAGCTTCTCCGGTGACTTCTTTGAGAGAATCTCCACTGGGTTTGGGGACTGCACTCTAAGGAGAGTGGAGTCCCAGCGGGAAGGCAAGCCCAAGGTCTCCACCTCGGCCGTGCATCGCGGCGGAGCTGGCGGCGAGCACCATCACTGCATGAAAGAGAGGGTCAAGTGCGGCGGCCTATTTGGTGGGTTTATGATAACTTCCTCATCTTCTTCGTCATCTTCCTCTTCTTATTGGGTGTCTTCTTCAGCTGAGGAAATGAATGGGAAGCAGCCTGGAGGGCCACTTGTGCATGGTCGGAGTAAGAGCTGGGGTTGGGCCTTTGCTAGTCCAATGAGAGCTTTCGGCAAGCCTTCCTCTAAAGATGGGAAGAGATCAGATATCATCAGAGAAGCTTCAGATAAGAATACTACCCCCAACTTGGCCGCCATTCCTTCCTTGCTGGCCGTGCGAGGCTAGAGATCGATATTAGTTCTGCCTTTGGCTTAATACACATTTTCATGTTACTTGGTCGATTTCAACTCCATGTTTATCTCTGTTTGTGTCAATTCCATTATTAATGTCACACTTTTTTTCTTTTTCTGGGTTCCATTTTCATTTTACTTCCATTTCGGGGAGGCTTAAGTGATAATGGTATAGTACCAAAACCTAGTGAGTGTGGCGCTGTGGATTATTGCTTAGTAAAGGAGATGAAACTTTACTTATTTCATCAGTACTACTACATGTGATTTGTTGGGCATGATGTGTTATAATCTTGTATTCTTTGTTGGGTTTGTTCTGTAATCTCTGCGTTTGTTGTGATGTTATGGCAAAGATATGTGTTTTTTCAATTAAATAATTAAATGTAGATGATGATGGTTTGACTGTAAGTTTCACTCCCCACATGCGCACACGTGTTTGGTGGTATCAAAACACACTGGAATTTCTAATCCAATCCCATCGTTGCTGGCCATGTTATTGACCTCTAGGCTCTTTGATATTGACTACCTTCTAGTATTAAAAAATTCAATCTGGCGATATTCTTTTGATGGAAAATACTAATTACTTTCAGCTTATAAAGTGGAGTTAAAGATGGTGCAGTGGTCATTTAATCATTGAGTTCAACACTGTAGACAATAGATACATGTCAGAGTTCTTTGTAGCCATATGGTTGAACAGTTGGACAAGTTTTGTAATACTTGCGCGCACCACTTACGTACGACTCAAAGTGAAAACGTACAACATTAACTATTAAAACTACTGTCATTAATCTTTGTAACAAACCAACAAAAAGGTTAGTTAATGTTCCATTCGGTATTTGCAAAACATGTTTTAAGTTTTAACGCTTTATGCAAATCCAAAGGATACCCAAGAAAGAGTGCAGTTCATCTCAATTATTTTGATGAAAAGCAAATGCAGAATTCAAAGGAAAAGTTGGAGACTTGAAGGGGAAAGAAATATTTTTCCTTTTTATGTGGATGTAATTAGAAAAAGAAAATCTGAGTACTCATGATTGTGACATGACTCGTTGATGAAGTACACCAATTGCAAAAGAACAGAAGAAAGCTGCTTCGCAAGAAACAGTGATGGGGTAAGACTATTAATGTGGTATATATGTACTGGACCACGAGACCTGTACTTTCAAGTCACGGGGCTTCGATCAAAGTAAAAAGACGCTTTGAATCTTTTGATCTCGATCGATCCATCGATCGGTGAAGTTAATTTCTCAAACCCAAAACGCTTGTACCAATGCTGAGATTCAACTGATCATACGCAATACCTGAATTAATACAAATACCAAATAGGAGATGAAGATCAAGAGCTCCAGATCAGATTAGTAAGCTGGTATTTGCTTTCTTCTATATTTTATTTATTTATTTATTTTTATGAAAAAAGTAACAATATATTAATCCAAATTTACGTAGCCAGTTTTTTATGAATTTATAAGCTTCTAATTAAAATCCAATGTCGGATTAGTAAGGAGACAAGTTGAAAGGTCTCTGCCTATATACAAACAAAGAATGAAATGTAACAAAAGACAGACTGCATTATTATTCTTATCCAAAATAAGGAGTAACCAGTTCATCATGATCACCTGCCTATATGCACCGTGAATGCAAAGTCACTCATTGCCTTTGACGACGAAGAGGGAAAAAAAGAAAAAGAAAAAGAAAAAAAAAAAAGTCTATAGCCTGATAAGTTCTAGCCAGAACAGGTTCCAGAGTACGTCCAAGAACAGCACAGAATCCTTCTGAATATGATAACCAAACCACATGGGCTCTGCATATGTACTCTAGCTAGTGTGGTCGCGCTTCCATCGCCCTGTGGTTCAACGGCATTTCTCAGCTACTTGATTGACGGGCCTGTAGTTGCCAGTCACAGAGTCATCGCGACACCATGCAGAAGAGGCCCCGGATTCTTCTTCTTTAATCGCAGCCCTCCGATCTTGTGCTTTCCCTACCACTGCTCTCCTGCACCCTCCTCCTGCAAAGCTTGCCGACACCAAGTCATGTGATGCGACTGCATAACCTCGGCTGTCATATCACCTAAAATGACATTTTTGTTCTTAACAAAATATCTGCTTACGTTACCCATAATCCCAACATTTTAAAAAAAAAATTATTTCGTGGTGATAATAACTTCTCAGAAAAGAAACAACGTGCATGATAAGTCATTGATTAGACGAACAATAAGAGCGTTGATATACACACGTATATTTCAAGTCACAGAAACAATGCAACTCGATTTTTCGGAGTGACAAAAAAACTGTCGGGTCATAAGATTATCTCGAATCTTGTAGCTTTGATTATTGGTCATTGAATTCTCCTAACGGGGGGAGAGGTAGCAGGCTGGGCCTGCTTCAATTTTCTACCAATTGGGCTATCGCTTCATACTCATCTATTAGTGAGTAGGAGATGAGAGGTTTAAGCATAAATGAAAAATGTTATCATGAACTCTTATTCTATTATTTAAGATGTGATACATTTATTATCATTAAATAATTTTTTATTGAATGATTCTTTATCATTTAATGATAATAAATATGTAACATCTTATATGGTGAGATAAAAATAAGACGAGAATATAGAGTATAACATTTACATAATTAATATTTTACACGTCCAGAATATGATTCGAATGTGTAGATCAAGTAGTAAAACCGTAATCTTGAAACAAGTTGTGAACAATTTATACCCAAAATATTTTGAACCAAGAATATAAGTACGATCAGATCAGTATAAAACTAAATGTAATCAAGCAATAGACAAGTTTGGTTTTTAGTTTACAGACTAATTAAATGATCATCGCTCAAACTCAATATAGGATAGGATGCATTAATTATTGTTGCCGAGAGAAATGTATTACCCACACCACATGGTCGAGCACAAAAAACTAACATATGTCTAGTACTAGTCTTTCTTTTTTCTATGCCATTGCATGTCGGAAGGGAAAAAAAATAAAAAGAAGAAAAACCAAATAAATGTTTCTGGGTAACTCACCGATTGATAGAGAGGGATCGACCTTCTGCAAGTGAAGCAGCAAGAAGCTTATAGCCTGAGAGAGAGAGAGAGAGAGAGAGAGAGCCATTTTGTGTGTGTGTGTATTGTTGGGTCCTGCAGCTAGCTGCTGCAGAAGCTGTTCTTCTTGGAATGAGTATCCAAGAGAGAGCAAAAACACGACTTCTGCAGCAGCTATATATATATATATACATGCCTTCTTTTCTCGCCTGCTCGATCGCTCTCTCTCCCTCTCGCTCTCTCTGTGTAGTGGAGTAAAGAAAACTATGGTTTGTGGGTGCATTCAAAAAGTAAGGGGCGCGAGGCGAGGCTACCAAGTTTGTTAAGAAGTCGTGAGTGGTTTCGTGGTAAACTGGAGCTCATTTCCCACTTCAACTTCGTAGATATCCTCTTCTTCTGAATCTTTCACTGATTCAGCTAATAAATTGTTATTTTTAGATGAATCAGTCTTCAATGGGCCCCATTCTTCCTGTTGAGGCCCAATCATCATCCAGCCCAACTGTTTGCATGCTTTTATTTATATCACCTCGAGTTCTCTCTTAGATGGATTTAACTTAAGAGCAGTGCTATACATAAGTCTTACACCCTCCACACTCATTTAAAAATAAATCATTTTATCATTTTATCCTATTTTACTTACAAACATGTCTGAAATCATTTTTATTATGTGAATAAAAAGGTAAAATCACATATTTTTAAGTGGGTGTGCAGGATGTAAAACTTATGTCTAGAATTTTTCTTAACTTAATTCAACTATAATTATGGAGCCATGTAATCATTTTGAAATTTTAGACCAAGGTTTTTTCTTGAATACTTTCGACTATGCGTGTGCTAGCTACATAGGTAGGTACGATTTCTTTCTCCGTTTACGTATTTTCAATACAATTATCATGAGATCGCATGCATTTAACTTTGAAAGTGATCATAGAAAGTTGAAGTGTGTAAATAGAATTCAAAATATCATCATCCCATCAAAACCTTTCACATAACCAATTCCTTATTCTTCGTGCATTGAGTAGTATGTTTGAAAAAACATGCAAAGCAACATGGAAAATTGGCAATGCATTTCCTCACCAAATTTGTCGTTTTTAGGCACCGTACGTCCTTAGCCGACCTTGCACATGTTCTCTCTTAAAATAAGGAAAAGAGTTACCTCCATACAAAATTTTTATAAAATTAAATTTATAAATTGATAGAAATTAATATGGTACGTTGAATTATAAAGTTTAAGAACGTAATACGTGGGTCAACACATCAAAGCAAATTCAAGAGTGACTAATACATTAAAAATTCAAGAGCTACCTCCCTGCAGGGTTCATACTAGTAGTTCACTTGCATAATGTTTAGGGAAAATAATTATTAATTTTATATTCTTCTAAATTTTCCGATTGTGTATATATATATATATATATATATATATATATATAATAATATATATATATATAATAATAATCTGACTTTGTAGTTGCTTGAACGTAATCTTTATCAGTTACTAGAGCTGCGTGCTCTGATCTCTTGGTCAACACATCAAAGCAAATTCGGTTGCTTGTAGCTTATGTCTTAATTGGCTGATGTATTTCTATCACGCAATATTACTCGTAATACATCTATGTACAAGTATATTTATTGGCACGTCAAAATACGAAGCCTATGACATCAATTTCTCAAAAAGAAAAGTAATTGTATTAGATTATTTATATATATATATTACACTTCCATTCCATTTTTATTCCACTGCATTGCATTAATGTAGCAATATCCATCAGTTTCTGAATTTATTGTTTTGAAAAATAAAGACTAAGGACTGATTTGGTTACACAAAACCAAACTATCTTATATAATTATTACAACTTTCATAAATTCTCATATAAAATATAATAAACAATTCAATTTTTTCAAATTACAAAACAAAAATAATATTAAAAAATAATATTATAATAATATTTTATTCAACTTTCAATAAAACATCTCATCTCATCTGAACTGCATAACCAAACTATGCCTAATTTAATGGTTGATAAACAAATTAACAATATTTCATCAACATATAGTAGAATGCGACGGGAGCGAGATGTGAGTGCAGAGTATAACATAAGTTTTGGAGTAAAAGATACTTGAACACAACAACATGCAGCAACCTGAATTCGAATTCGATCTGATTAGGTATACTATAACCTTTACAGCAAGACAACGCGTTCAGCTCAAAATGGCGTTTCTATGAGTTATCCATTTTTTATCTACAACTGGTCGGGAGACGATACCGTATTATATATGATTCAAAATTCAGGTCATGTGCAAAACTCCACACATGGATTCCGCGTGATCGACAAAAAACAGTAACGCTGTTGCTGGAATATAGGATTTGGACCAGGACCAGAGTTTGTGTTGTTAAGATTAGTTTGAATTAGCAAATAAACACAATACATGACAACGAAGTGGCCCTGCATGCATGACTTGATTCCTTGAAAAAAGCATTTTTAAGGATGTCGAATGCTCTTATGTCCAAATTACCTTTACCTGTAGGTCTCTCTTTCTCATCCTTTATCATGCACTATCTGTATGTAGTAGTATGCGTTCCTTATACCTCCCTAACTCTAGAGCCCAAACGCATTGACATGCAACTGAATGTCATGTTAATCAAACAGGGCATAATCCGATTCTAGTACAAACCAAAAACAAGTCTAAACTTCCTCCATGGCAATGACCCTACAACATGTACCCAGCCTCCCTGAGCTCATTGTCTTCTGCATCCACCCTTTTATGATGGTTCTGGTTGCAGGAATACTTGTCCTATACCTTATATATAAGAGAAAAGTCGCTGTTTATTTACTCGACTTTGCTTGCTATCGACCACCCAGCTCTTATCGGTTACCAATGTCCATGTTTGTAGAGCATTTCGTTCTTGATAACATGGATCCTGAGAGTATTGCTTTCCAGACCAAGATCCTAGAGAAATCTGGATTCAGCGAGGAAACTTGCATCCCTCCCTCTGTCAGTCAAGTACCACTAAGAAAATCGCTCTCTTCTGCCATGGAGGAGGCTGTGACGGTAATGTTTTCGGTGGTTACGGACTTGTTTAAGAAAACCAACACCAACCCTAAGGCCATTGATATTCTGGTTTCAAACTGTAGCCTATTTTGTGCTACGCCATCTTTCACTGCTATGATAGTTAACAAGTTCGGGATGAGAAGCAACATTATGAGTTTCCACCTCTCCGGCATGGGGTGCAGCGCCGGAATCATATCAGTGAGCCTTGCAAAAGACCTGTTGAGGGTTCACCGGAACTCCTTGGCTCTAATTGTCAGCACTGAGACCCTAAACCAAGACTGGTATACTGGCAAAAACCCATCCATGTTGCTTACTAACTGTCTCTTTCGAATGGGGGGTGCAGCAGTATTGCTGTCAAGCAGGGAACAGGACAAGAGCAGGGCAAAGTATGAGCTAAAACACCTTGTTCGAACAAATAAAGCACAAGATGACATATCTCATGCCTGCGTCTTTCAAGATGTGGACTTGGAGAACAAGGTTGGAGTATCAATATCAAAGGGGATCCTAAATGTGGCTGGAGATGCACTCAAGGAAAATATTGCTGCCCTGGGACCTCTGGTCTTGCCATTTTCAGAGCAATTGAAGTTTGGGTTCTCCATATTTTGCCGGAAGATCATGTGGAATACAAAGCAAAGGAGTATCTACGTACCTGACTTTAAGAAAGCTTTTGAGCATTTCTGCATCCATGCAGGGGGGAGAGCTGTGATTCAAGGAATTGAAAAAAGCCTACGATTAAGGAAACAGGATGTTGAGCCCTCAAAGATGACTCTCTATAAATATGGGAATACTTCGTCGTCTTCCATTTGGTATGAGCTCTGTTACATAGAAGCGAAGGGGAGGATGAAAAGGGGCGATAGGGTCTGGCAAATTGCCTTTGGGAGTGGGTTCAAGTGTAACAGTGTAGTGTGGAAGTGCGTTACAGACTCAGAGTTTGAGATAGCCGATGCATGGAACGATATCAACAGATACCCAGTAGAGGTACCTGATGTTGTAAAAATCAATTGAATGTAGCTGCCAGGATATTATCATCCCAGCCTCTTCAATGCAAGCATGAACTGTTTCCATTTCTCGTGCTAGACAGGAAAGTGAATTATCTTACATTTTTATGTATATTCTGGCATTTAGTTCACATGTGCAAACAGCAAATTCTTCAAATTTTGACCCCCAATGTTATTATGCATATGAAAGTAAATGGCAAAGCAAGACCATCAAATGAAGCCCGACCTAGAAATTACTCAAACATAAGCCAAATTAAACATCAAACAAAGGGGCCACAGAGGGAAATTGAGGCCAACCATTTGCTCACCAATGAGGCTCAAATTTGCAAACAGCAAGGAGAAGCAAAACATTGAACAGAACAAGGGAAACCTATAAGAAACAGCCTCAAAAATTAAAATGACTCTACTCCAAAGCTTAAAAAAGAAAAAACAGTGGTCAGCACAATGAAACACAATCCCAAAAGTGAATAAACAGAGCAAATAATGACAATGCAAACAATGTTTTCTTCTCCACCTGACAAAAATGGTTCCCAACAATTGTCTATCTTCCCACATTGTTCCTTGATTCCCTTTTAACGGTTTAACTGGTTCTTCTTCTGTCTACCTGTTTAGGGATTTAACTCAAATTGGGCAGGGTGGGACGTCAAGGGTAGTTCCAGCTTGAATCTGACCCCAACCAATAAGACGCCAATGCTTCTCAACTCGTCGACTAAGGGCAATCTTCTCCCCTCTGCTGGTGCACACTGGAGATGTGAGTTGCAACTTTGCCAGATCATTTTTTACAGCAAGGACTTTAGCCCCTGTAGACATAGATCCTATGTTCAACATTAAAATCTCTTGCTTGATTAACTTAGAGACCTTTCCCTGTCTCTCTGTGCCCTTAGTCCTGACACCTAGAAGCCGCCGCAGCAAGAAAAAGTTCACCTGCAAAATCACATAATGACACGTAATCAAGAAGGCACTACTTGTCATCCTTAACCAGATTTTTTCTTTTCTGAAAACGGTCCCCTACAGCATATGGAGCAGCAAATCAGTCCAACAATATCTAAGTTTTACTTGAACTGAAGGAATGCCAGAAGAAACATTAGAGTATCACCACTTAAAATCTGGAAAATAATCTTGAGCCCTCAAGAAGCTCATGCAAATGTTTTAATAAATCAGGCATCATTGATGCACATCAATGGGTTTTTCCCCCTACACACTTGTGTTAACCACCGCTAATATTCAATAACTTGCCCATTCAAAGTTTGACCAAATCCATTCAACAGCAGCACGTATGAGATGCATTGGGGAGACTGCATATCACTTGCTTAATAAATTTGAAGTGAAAAAAAAATAACAAAAAAAATGATATTTGCACATTGATATAGGTACCAAGTTCACTGGTCAGGAGACCATCAAAAGAAGCTTTCAAACTATCTTCTTACCTCAAGCTCAACAAAAACTTCCGGAAGTGAACCAACTTCACCAAGAACTTGACCCACCAACCTATCAGCACGTGTTAAAGTGGGATCCATTGTGGTGCCGACCCCAATGAGACCTCCAGGTACAGCAAATTGCAGCTCATTTTGCTCAGCATACAATGAAACTATTCTGGAATATATTGGTGTGCACCTGATGTTCCCACTCTCATCTTTAACAACAATCCCAGGGCGAACCTCAATAAATTGATTTACCTTCAAAACACCCTACAAAAGAACAGTTTCAAATGGGATACCAACATACAATTGGTTTCACATATCCAACTCCTAAAACCATATTTGCAGAAGGTGGCAGAAAGTTTCCATTACAGAGTTCAAATAGTCAGTGGTCCAAACCAACAATAAAGGCAGACAGGAAAACTAGATTTCTGGCACGGTTCAAGAAGTCATAAACTAATACAAAATTGAAGCATAGGTTGTAGAATCAAAAGCGAGAATAATCAACAGTAGAAATACAGCCCAAAGGACTAATCAAAACAGAAATGCATATTATTGCTTTATGACCTTTTTCCATCCTGGTGAAACTTAAACGTTTTAAAACAGTGCCAAGAAAGTCCATATGTACATTTTTGGTGCTCATGATACAACCAATAATACAGAATAACATGGACCAAAATACTTGAGAAAATCCGTGTAAAAACAATTAAAGATTCATGTGCCGATAAAAGGCATGAGCACAATTTAACATGGTTTTAAATTTTGGTACTACAATTTAATAGAGTAGAAACATACCCTGAGAATACTTCCACCAGCCACGCCACCTCTTATCTCATCAACCTCAAAACCGGGCTTATTGACATCAAAAGACCGGATTACAATCATATTTGGAGGCGACACAAAGTTCCTTTCTGGAATGGGGATCTTTTTCACAATATACTCGCACACAACATCAATATTATACTTCAGCTGTGCAGAAATTGGCACCACAGGTGCTCCATCAGCAACAGTCCCCTATAAACAAAAGTCAACCAACACTATTCAGCACACTGAATAATGAATTGTTTTTGCATCAAAGACAGCCTACAAGAACTTACCTGAATAAACTTCTGGATCGCCTCATGCTGGTTGATGGCTACATTCTCCTGAATTAAGTCTACTTTATTTTGAAGGATTATTATATGTTGGAGGCGCATAATTTCGACAGCAGCCAGGTGTTCAGATGTTTGGGGTTGAGGGCAGCTTTCATTGGCTGCTATTAGAAGTAAAGCTCCATCCATAATTGCAGCTCCATTGAGCATCGTAGCCATGAGGATATCGTGACCCTGTCGAATTGGTTAAGAAACCATCAAATTTCCATGAGCTCAAGACCAAATATATCATGATTTAGCATCATAATATGATATGCAAGCACAGACTTCCACTAAGAAAATTATCTCAGAATAGAAAGAAACACGGCCTCCAACAAATTCTTTCTTAATAGGATTGACAACACATGAAAATACTTCCAACAAGGAAGCACTTATACATGGGCTAAGGCTAAGCATGTTCAAGACTTCCGAAAGTAGGACCTTCCAGTTGCAAAATTTAGGAATACCATGTATAGAGCACATCATGGAACCTAAATTACTTGAGACATTTTTTTTATCAGTAAAAAGCAGGTTTTAAACTTGAGACATATTATACCCAATCATACAACTGTACATACAAACAATAATTGTTAATAATAAGCATTTTAGAATCTTACTGGGCAATCTACAAAGGAGACGTGTCTCAGCAATTTCATTCTGCTGTTTTCAAACCCTGGCACGTCGCACAGAGGACTATCTTCCTTCCCACTTCCATAAGCCCTATATCAACAATGTAACATATCAAAGAATTCTGCTAGCTAAATGAAGATATAATTGAACTTGTTGAATAGTTACCCACTTGTAGCACATAGGTCGAGAGCAACGCTCATCTTCGCATTTGTAGATCTTTGCATTAGCATAACCAAGCTTGATGGTAATGTTGCGCTCCAACTCATTTTTGAAACGAACAGTCTGGGATAATTGACCAAACAGAGGTATAACTCCAAAATTTTACCATTTAGTGTTTGTAGCAAGGAAAATTTTCATACATAGCACTCCAAAGCTGGTCTTTTTCTTATCTAAACTCAAACTTTAATAATAAATAACGGTCAAGCATAGGTTTGCCTCAATCAAACAAAAGAAATCAGACCAGCGGCATCTACTCCATAGTGGATAAATACCACTAGACCAAGACACCTTAGCTTAACCAGTGAACGTTCACTAAATTTCTAGCGGGACTGTTAAAGAGACTCAAAAAATGTTGAAATATTCAGATTTCCCATTCCCATGAAAACTAAATAATCAACATTTGTCTGGAACAAGCTCAATTAAGATTATTGAGAAGTACTTTCCTTGTCCAAAAGTGACTGAATAGTATTTATTCCTTTCACTGGATAGAATACAGTTCTACAGTTGACTAAAATTTTGATAAGTAGTTCCATAGTTGAGTAAGATTAATATATGATAACATGAATATATTGAAGCAAACTATAACTGCAATGACCTAAGGATTCATACAATTAATGCTTACAGAAAGAAATGCATTGCAAATTAGAAGCAGTATCTATATTAATATTAATCACCTGAACACCAGATATCGCTTTTACAACTGTGGACTTCCCATGTGCCACGTGACCTATAGTGCCTGATATAATGAATTTAGTCCCAAACGATCAGCTTCAGATATAAATTTTGGGATCTACAACCAATCACCAACTAGATGAATGAAAGTTCAATCAAGCATAACTGCTGTGGTAATCAACATGTGAAAGGAGGCTTTAGCTTTTCATAGGGAACAAAAATTACCAATATTGATTGTAGCCTGGCGAGATATAACCTCGGGTGAGAGTGGATTTAGTTTCATTACATCCAGTTTGCTCAGGTCTTGCTCCATCAAACCTTTCCGCGACATTTTGACTGTTTATAAGGGCCCCACTGACGAAAGAATTGGCTATTTGCAAGCTCTCAGCGAGACAGTACCAATGTACTTTCACTTCAAAAACGAAAGAAACTACACCAGAAAATATCTTAAGACGTTTAAGCAGAGAACAAAAAAAAAATAAAAAATACAATGCACCTAATTGTACAACCGTGCTTGCATATATAAATTGGTCATAAATTAAGTATTTTATGCTCCCTAAGTAGACGCCAATACAAAAATCACAAGGAATCCACAATCAAAAAGCAGGAGAATAAAATCTTATCAATGGCGGCACCAAAGCCTTCAAGACTACAATCCTCTAATCCCCTAATTTCGACCGAAATCCTTCCAACAAGAAAGAAAAAACTCACACAAAAACCCAATGGAGATAAAGGGAAAAAAAAAACTATGTCCAATTCTTCAGCCAAAAAAGACTAACAAAAGTAAGATAAAACCAGCAAATCTCGCAAAGAATCGGTCGGTATTTTGTTATCATAATCATTATCGTGATGGCGAGCATCTCTAGATTGATTCTATCAACACAAACGATTGTCAAAACCCTAAATAAACCCAAAAAACTCCAGTATTTAACTTAACCCTAATCCCCCGGACAATCCTCCTTATACTTCATTGACAAAACATTATATTGCCAGAAAATCTCAACAAAAAAGCGCATGAATCAAACACCGGAAATCGGAAGCTACACAGGCCACAGAGTACATAGAAATGTCTAACAGAGGCAAGAAAATAATCCCAGAGAGAAAGAGGGGGGGACGGACCTGGTTGGTTCAATCGAGGGCGAGCCGACAAGGGATAGAGAGGGAGAGTGGAGAGAGTGGGCTAGAGGTTCTCCGTAGCTCTTCGGGGGGTAGCTGAGAGAGATTTGAGTGAATTTTTGTACTGGGGATATACCGATATAGGGTGTTTTACCTATGTTAACTGTGTTAGTATTTAGAGGACTATTTGGTAATCTCGTGTTAAAAATGGGAGTATGCCCGGGGCAGAGCGGGCGGTCCGAACTCTCTTGAGTTGCGGGTCAGGGTCCTCAAAGAATCCTTTTTAGAAATTTAGATAAGAATCTGATGTTCAAACTTCTTATTTTGTATTTGTTACACCTCATTTATTTTTCCATAAAGTTAAAATTAAAAATTAAATAAAATATATTTTTTAATATTATTTTTATTTTAAATTTTAAAAAAATTAAATTATTTATTTTATTTTATATAAAATTTTAAAAAAATTATAATTATTAAATAAGATGAATTATGAAAACAAACCACTAAATATAAAATTTATACAATGTGCAGTATTTATAGAGTAGGTATTATTCTTTAAAATTGATCAGACCTTTTTCTTTCGGTTGCCTTCCTATTTGTTTTGGGCCGACAAACGAAGAAATCCCAATATCTCATTAATGGGCTTGTTACAATCATCATAATGTTGGCTGTGCACCCTAAATAATTTTTTTCTTCTAAAAGAAAAAATTGCAATGATGTGAAGCTTGTATACATGTATAATGTCATGTGGAAGTTTTGACACCAAACTAGATGAATGCGCACTTCCATTATCATTGAGAAATGCATACAATTTCAAGAAACAAGCGTTGCACCCTAACAATTTCTCACAATTGACGTACCAAAGGACCATGTATGATGTTATTGATACCAAGAATTTGTTAAGCCCGGTTTGGATCGGAAACTCATCTCATCATTACAATTTTTTCAAATTCTCACACAAAATATAATAAACAATTTAACTTTTTTTAATCTCAAAATAATAATAATATTAAAAAATAATATTTTAACAATAATTATTCAACTCATCTTTGAATCCAATTTTATCATCCTAAATCACACTTATTGTCACAATACATTTTAGATGGTTTCATATATCAACCACTTAAATATTGTGATACCTAATAGACGCACTACAAGAAAACTGCTTATTTGTGGCCAGTTAATTCCAGCGAAACGATTATTTACAGCTAAAATGAGTCTATTTTAGTCACAAATAATCTTTTCGCCACAATTAAATGGCTACAAAAATCTGTTTTTCTTGTAGTGACGGGTTTGGAGATAACAAAATTTACGACAAAGAACAATATTTTTCAAAAAAAAAAAAAACAAAACAAATGCACATATAGATAATAGGATTAGTCTACATATACACAAAGAGAAGGGTCGCTCAATCGCTCTCATAAACGATCTTTTCTCCTGGGAGTTGTGAGATTTGTCTTTAGATGCTTGCTAACTTTATTCTTCAATGTTGTCGAGAGAAAGCCAAGGTGTTAGCTAATCAAAAGGATTCTTTTATTTGACCTTTATTTTCACTGAAACTCTCTTTCTTGGATGCGCGTAGCCATCAAGAAGTGTATATTTATACCAAGGACGTAATAGTATCTGTATTTCCAACATGAGTAGTACTACCGTCTTTGAGGTCACCGAATATACGCTGTCGAAAGTCTTCCACCATGAGAGGAAGTCCCTTGCGAAGGGATACAGTCGGCTGCCATCCAAGAAGCTCTTCGGCCTTGGTAATGTCTGGCTTCCTCTTATGTGGGTCATCCTCTGTGTTGGGCCTAAACTCTATCTTCGCATTGGGATCTATAGTCTCTTGTACCACCTGCACAAGCAATATCCAATTCACTCTTCTTAGCTTTAGCTTAAATGAGAAATGATTGCTCTATAAATAGATTGTATAAATTGAAGTGACTTATCGTGATATGTTCATTTATAAAACTCTTATTATTGTTAAACAAATCTGGCGCATTACGTTAAGCTGCCTCAATTTTGTGAACTTCTTTTTGTAAGATCTCTAATATAGAACTAATACTTTTCAACTTTTCGCTGCACCTGTGTGCAGAGATTATCTAGCAAAGAGAGATTTATGTGTAGTAAAATTGGGGGAACTTAATAATGAACAGAAGAACCTGAGCAAGTTCGAGCATGGTGAATTCACCAGGGTTCCCAAGATTGAAAGGACCCACATGATCACCTTCCATCAGCCGCATTAGACCCTCCACCTAACATTGTTTTGTGCAAATACAACACAAATCATCAATTCTCATATTCACCAACCATAAATAATGCGTAATGCACTGAGTGAGCAAGTTGGAGGACATCAGACCAGTACTGCAGTCAGAAAGCCTACCCCGCAAACCCCAACCACCTGCCTTCCGGCCACGAAGCCGCGCTCTTTTTTTTATACAATTCGCAAAAACACAGACATACACACGCAAGTAAGGAAGGAAATATCTTATCTAATTAAGACAGTGAAAAGGAAACATCAAACAGTCACTTCATCGATTATCAAACACCATCGTACGTATTTTGATTCAAATCTCCGGCAACTAATTCGAATTATTCTTTCTTTTAACCCCATTAAAAAGGATGGATCACGATTGCATTAAAGATCTATCTACTGATCTTAAGTACCCAAGGAGGAAAAAAAAAAAGGGGATACTTGCATGCATTCTTGTACACAAGGTAAGAAACTTTATGCCCCCAAGGAATAGAAAACACCCAGTAAATGATTCATTCTCTCACTTTTCTTGTTTAGGTAAATAATTTAATTAAAATAAAATGATATATGTTTTTGGATGAACGACAACCTTCACTAGTACTTAAACCACCAAGGAAAATGATTTTGATTTTGACATGATATCCAAGTAGCTAGCTATTAGAGAACATGATAACTTTAAACATCCTAAATAATTGATAGCCATCATAGTTTATCAAATTCAGCATTATCTGGTCGTGTTTTGCGTACACAGAACACCGACATCTGATGATCTGCTATTCTTTTATTCATATTTTGGTAGCTACATATGACCCTCTAATTAAGTTTTCTGACAATTCCATATGGATTGTTGACACTAGTTTATGAAAACTTTTGCGAAGTTCATTGACTTTTCAAATTAAGATAATATTTTAAAGAAAAATTATAAACACACATCACTTTTCACAGCACATTACACAATCATGTTTTAAAATGAAGGATAGTTTAGTAAAATATATTATAAAAGTAACATTACTTTACAAAAATACCCTCACTTTAAAACATGTATTATAAAATATGTTGTGAAATGTGTTGTATGAGTATAATTTAAAATAAGTATGTCATCATGTATATCTGTATGGCATGTCTTTTGAAGAAACCTGATAATGGGAAGTAGGTAATAAATAGACAATTCTGTAATACCTATATATATGCACAAAGCAATAGAGACAACAAAGTGCCACTAAACAAGCAGATGGATTCAAAAGTTTGGTTTAATACAATAAAGGTAAGTTAAGGCATTAAAAAAATGTTGAAGAGGATATCCATATGAATATTGCAATATATAGATATTTATTTATTTATTATTATTATTTTTTTTACAAAAAAGCATTACCACTTACCAGATCCGAAACGTATTGGAAGCTCCTGGTTTGCTTCCCATCACCGTAGACAGTCAATGGCTCCTTCCTTAATGCCTTTGCAATTAATGCATTAACATAAAGAATCCCCAGATATAAATTGTTAGCACTCTCTTAAACTCTTTAATTATTGTGAATAATTAGAATAGAGAAAACAGAGACAGACATATAAAAGAAAGAACAAGTGGAAATTATTAATATATGTATGTATATATCATATAAAGATTACCTGAGCTACGAAATTGCTAACAACACGACCATCGTCTATGCACATTCGTGGCCCATATGTGTTAAAAATTCGAGCAATCCTCACCTGTAGAACATTTGTAAAATTATTAAGATCATTACTTGGTGCATTTCCAAGGTCAAAAGAAAAGGTTATGATGAGTACTCCCTCCCTCACCACACTTTATCTGGCCAAGATATAAAATTGTAATTCCTCAGATATTCTTGAAGCTTCGAAGATTAACGGGCCATCATGTATTTGAATATTAAAGTTTAGGAATAACAAGTAAATTATGACCTCAATGCCCAGGCCTCGGTGATAGTCCATGCTTAAGGTCTCTGCCGTGCGCTTCCCCTCATCATAGCAGCTCCTTACTCCTGCCATGCCAAGATGCACACGTACACGATGATACCAGAATCATAACGAGTAAAAAAAAAACTTGATTAAATGAACTAGCCATTTCAATTGTTGTTAATTATAAGCTATCATATGTTCTATGTTTGAGCAAAGGCTACTTTTTATTCAAAATCTTGTCATCTCCAATCATGCGGTTTCGCCACTACTTAAACGTTTAAACATTAAAAATTAATGCATAATATTAATAGGTGTAATATTTGGGGGATCGATCAATGACCATAATTATGATCAATAATTACATTTCTTTTCCAAGTTCATTAGATAAATCAAAGGAGTATGTTTCAAGAACTCAATATCATGCATGGTTTTATTGTTAAGAATGAACTACATTAAATCATATATCCGAATAGAGGAGATTGTCTCGGTGTCTAATCGGTGAACATGTACTATTGTTAAAGGTAGGGAAAATAAGAGTAATGATCATTAAGTGACCTTTTGTGATTTGTTGGGTATTCCTATTGGATTAAGGTTAGCGATTTTCCTTTGTGTGCAGTTCATTTTGATACCTGGGTTTAGAAATTAGGATGATATGTAACTCTCAGGTATCCAGTTGTAACCACGGTTTTCCTCCGCCAGAAGTGAGGGTAATCAATAAAATTAGGTTCTGTCCTCTTTAAAAAAAATATCATTAAGTGACAATAAAATTTTACAGATTTTATTGTTTTAAAAACTTTGAAATATCAAAACTTGTGGGATAAGAGAAAGTGGGAGAGCTTAGTTCTTACCAATGGGGTTGACATTGCCCCAGTAGGTCTCGGCCTGAGGATGCTGCAGAGGATCACCGTACACCTCACTGGTGCTGGTTAGCAGAAACCTTGCACCCACCCTTTTTGCCAGTCCTAGCATGTTCAGCGTCCCCACCACATTGGTCTTGTGGGCACCTAAAAGAAACAAAGTCAAGGACCCAAAACAGCACCCACAACAATAAAAGCACACAAAAGCCGTTGCAAAAAGATCATAAAATTAGGTTAAAACCTGCATTGAATTTAACAATATTTTCCTTTTGGGATACAAAAATGGTAATTCACAACAGGAAAGTGATGTTACATGATTTTTTTCCGTGATCATGTGATTATAGTAGCACCTTATTAAGAATAGGATTGGAGTGTATAGACAGCAAAAAGTTGTAGGGACTCCCAGTCAAGTTTGAGTGATAGCTGAAAATAACTCGTTGAAAAATTCAATGAATCCCGAATAATGCCAATAATCTAAGTGAATGTATATAAAAATTTGAACTCAAAAGTTAGAAGATTCCAAATCACTTGCTAAGTTCACATATTCAATGACTACTATTTTGCCATTAACCAAACAGAAAATCCGGCGAGTATATAAATGCTATTGTGTGTAAAAAGTAAAAAGAAAGGATATGATGGTCTTGACCGGATTGTACTTGTAATGCACCGGAGAGGCAGGGCAAGCGAGATGGTAGATCTGATCAACCTCTAGTAGAATCGGCTCGACGACGTCATGGCGAATCAGCTCGAACCTGGGGTTCCCGAAATGGTGCACCAGGTTGTCCTTCCTCCCCGTGAAGAAATTATCCACCACGATCACGCTATCTCCCCGTTCCATCAGACGGTCCACGAGGTGGCTCCCCACGAAGCCGGCCCCACCAGTCACCAACACCCTCAGAGTCTTCCTCTTCAGCCCCAGCGGCAGTTTCCCACCCACCTTCACGTGCCCGAGTCCGTAGTCACGGTGCTGGTGGGTCTCGTAAAGCACGCGCCCAGTAGACGGGAGGATAGTCGACTCCTCCGACTGGAAAACCGGGCGGTCTACGGGGACCAGATGGAATCGACGGTGATCTTGATCCCGCGGTGGCACGAAGCTGAAGAAAAGCGTGGCGATGGCGATGCCGAGGAGGACGAACAGGAGGCGCTGTTCGCGGAGAATGTAGAGAAAGAACGTATTCGTGGGAATCTGAAGAGGCTTTCCAGGTTTCGGAGAATGAAGATCGTTGGGTCGTTCAGCGTTTTGGCTATGGTAGCTTCTATGAATGAGCTCGGAGTTCATTATTTTCTACGAGATTTGAGAGGGCGGAGTTTGTTTCTAAATGCGAAGAGAGAAGACAAGTTTTTTGGGGAGAGTTGAGGGAAGGGGGGTCTGAGAGTAAAGTTTAGGTTTTGAAGAGGGAGGAGAGGAGGTAGAGTGGAGTAGTGGGGACTTTATACCTCTACAGTTGCATTGCATGCATGAAATTTGGCCGTATAATCGCTCCAAACTTAAAGGGTTGCCTTTGCCTCTGGCTTGGCTGCGTTTTCATTCCTTCTTTCTCTCTTTCTTTTCGGGTTTGGAATGTGGTGTGTGGACACCTGGTCACTTTATCTGCCGCCGGATCCTATATAAAGGCGTCACTGCTACCTTCAGTCTTTCACAAAGAGAATATCTTTCCGGTCATGCTAGCAGGCCGTCCAACCTTTATAGAAAGCGTACTGTTAGTTATAAGTTTTTTATTTTGTTTTAATTTTATTTTAAGAATGGAATAATGTTATACATCACATCACTATCTTATTTTCATCTCATTATATAATATGTGTCATATTTATCATTATTAGATGATAAAAAACCATCTAATAAATGATCATTTAATGATAATACGTTATATCATATATAATGAAATGAAAATAAGATGGTGATATGAATTTTCTATTTAAAAGACTCCGTTAACATAGACTCAGTTTACTCTTTCTATCCTCCACGTCCCCTTTTCACAAATAGTAATGTTACATACAGTCATGGAATGTGTAAATGCCGTGCAGTCACTTTGAAAAAGAGTAGAGTCTACTATTAAAAAATTAATTTCTTTTCATATGGATCACATATTTATTCACTTCTTTTAAAATGACTGTACGATGCTTGCACACTCACGATTACAAATATCATTTTTCTTTCACAAAACTAATTTAGAGAAGTACATTCACACTCAATCCAACCCCTTTTTTTAAGAAATAAAAGCTATTTTAGGAACAAAATAATAAAATAATGGAAAGGGCGAAAAAAGGGAAGCCATCCATCCCAAGTGGACAACCCCAATGGCCAATACAGCCAATCACAGACGAGCATCAAATTTTCAAAGTGTCACGTTGTCAGAGCTAAGCATAGTAGCAATATTAAGCTCGTCGGTGGGTGCTTGACTTGTTTAGTTTGGAGACATTATGAAAAAAATTTGGCAGCAACTCGGTTTACTTCTTCAAAACTCAAGAGTCAAAACTGTGAAACAATGGAATGTGGCAGAGGATAGATATATTATCCTTTATTTATGGATGGAATGGGATGAGATAATTTATTAAAAATTAAATAAAATATTATTATAATATAATTTTTATTTTAAAATTAAAAAAATTTAAATTATTTATTATATTTTATGTAAAAATTTAAAAACATTATGATAATTATATTAGATAAAATGAGATAAAGATAGTTTAGTCCAACCCTTTAAAAATGGAACATTTTTTTCCTTTTTTGAAACACATGTAAGGCTAGGTTTGAATAAAAAAAAAATTCATCTAATCATTACAATTTTTCTAAATTTTCATACAAAATATAATAAATAATTTAACTTTTTAAAATATTAAAATAATAATAATATTAAAAAATAATATTTTAATAATATTTTATTCAACTTTTAACTTTTATTTAAAATCATATAATCTCGTCTCACTATCCAAACATCATCTAAAAATATCGATTATATGGCTAAAGAAAGAGAATCCATACAATTATTTATTTATAAATTCATATGTTCACAGTGAACTCCCCCCAACCTCCCGCAATTAACTATTAAACCACTTGATTATATAATTTTACTTGGAAAAATCTTATTTCGGAGGCCACCTTACCGGACTCGGGTTGGACCACTGGACAGGTTTGGTAATCAAAACAAAATATAAAATTTTCATCTCATCTCATTATTACACATTTTTCAAATCTTCATATAAAATATAATAAACAATTTAACTTTTTCAAATCTCAATTTAATTTTTTTAATTTCTAATATAATAATAATATTAAAATATAATATTTTAAACATTAAAATAAAATACAAAATTCTCCTCTCAAACCTATCCAAAAAAGAAGGTCATGATTTTGATATAAAGCTGAGGCATTGTCGTACTATATGCCCTTTTCTGAAATGGACAATTGGGGAAAAAAAGGGCGATAGATCTGTTGTACATGATTACATGAACTTGTGACCGAGAACATGTGATGTTGTTTCTTAATTGACCGCCAGGCGTGCCATGAATACAGTGCCTGCCTTTTGGAAACAAGGATTGTCAATTATAGCTTAGACACGAAGATGCTACGGATATGGTACATTTTATTGGGAACAAGGACTCGTAACTTTTCCCATATTATCTCCGAAGAAAAGGCAAATCAGGAGCACACATGCAAGAGAAGTAGCTTTTGTTGATGGATGCTTAAATAATAAAAACCGTACCTTCGCTTCAATCCAGCAACTATTAGGGAACAGACTAACCAATGAACTTCGAACATAATTTTGGCAACCCATGTTTTTATGTTCTAAGCTTAATTCATTATGTAGTGTTAGAAAAATCTTTCAATGAAAAATCTTGATTTAAACCGTCGGACGCTAAAAGCCCTTGATGAAAACCGGCACTAATTTGATAGATTCGACACCGTTTAAACAGTGATTCACTCATCTCATCTCATCTTGTCTCATAATTACAATTTTTTCAAATTCTTACACAAAATATAATGAACAATTCAACTTTTTCAAATCTCAATACAATAATAATATTAAAAAATAATATTTTATTTAACTTTCAATTTTATTCTCAACTCACTATCCAAACGGCACCTAGATTACAACTACGAGTCGCTAATGTCTCAATAGTTTACATGACTTCGAGCCGCATCAACCCAAAACAAAAACAATTTAGCAACACCAGTCACTCTACAACAACAGCTAAAGATTTCGGTACAAAGAAAACTTCTTTAAAAACCCAATATATGAAAATTTCTGCCTAAAGGTATTGACGTTACATCAAAGCTTACAAAAATATATTCCCCGGAAAGCCCTGTGTATTTAATAAAGCAAATCGCGTACACGCATTACAGTTCTAATTTTGCTTCACATTTTCCATATCAACGTGAGATGACAACTAGAACCGCCGAATATCTTTAGGTGGCTTATAATTAACGGGATGAGTTTCTGGTGTGGCATTCTCATCTTCTTTCCACATTTTAATTGTCTTGTCAGCCTCACAAGTAACAAGCCTTGAACCAGTTACGTCGTAGGATGTAGCATAGATTCCAGCTTCACTATCCAATGAGCCTGCAAGGAAGAACTTAACAGTCATGAAACTGGACTCCTCCTAGAGTCGTCCCCCCCCCCCCCCCCCCCCCCCCCCCAAAAAAAAAAAAAAAAAAAACACAATACATACCAGGCTGTACAATTGTTTGGGCTTGCTGAAAATTGTGACCACTCTTCCAATCCCAGAACCAAAGACTGCCATTGTCACCTTATATAAACAAAAGGAGAAAAGATTAAAAAGATTATTTCCATAAACCTCATCGACTTCAGTGTGGAAATACAAGGACCCAATGTTTCCAAAAAGAGAGAACAGAAAAAGAAAATAGAAGAAAACAAGTATGAGAAAGTAAATTGTGGAAAGGGTGCCTTTCTCCACACATTCCTTCAATAGAAGATAATTCATCACCAAATTTATCAAATCCCATACCTCCTGTGGCCAACACACCCTCCTCATTGACAGCCATTGCATTGATTATAGTTTTTTGCTGGGAGCTGCTCAGAAACCACCACTAACAACGTCAGAATATCAGTTTATCACTAGACTTGGTAAATACACTCAGTGGATGCTCAGAGTGTACTTTAAAAGTGATTTTTGACTGATTCCAGCTCAAGTCAATACGAGAGGAATTAAAAAAAAAAACATAGAAGTATATGTGCAAAACAATGGGTGCATCATTCATTTTGCCTCTTTCCCAACAAGAGGGAAAAATTCATATAGTTATTATTAATTATTTGCAGCTTTCACTTAGCTGCCTCAGACTATCATCGCAAATCAGAATTGCAATCTCACTTGGTTATCCCAAGAAAATCATACGAATATCACTCCTATTAAGAAATAGAATATTTTTACAAGACGGACAGAATATTAATATTAACAGGGAAGAAAAGAAAATTGTCTGCAACTTTACATAAAAGAAAAGCTAGCTGAGAACTCACAGCAGGTTGTGTAAGAATTCCCCTTTCGGGAGGTTAAATTTCTTAATGTTGTCAGCTGAAGCAGATGCAAAACAATTCCTGACATTAAAAACCACAGCTCTGTTATTTAACTTATTTCACAAGTAACAAATAATAGGTATAGGCACATACTCTTTAGGATGCGGTGCCATTGCTCGCACCGACTTTTTATGGTGAGTGAGAGTAAGCATTGTTTTTCCTGCCAGGCAACAGTTTATATGTGGTTTATATATGTAAAAGGCTGGAAAATAGAAAATGAAATAAAGAAAAATGACTAATTCTATTTTTTTTTTTTTTTTAAGAAACGAAATCAATCACTAAAACACAATTACCGAATCTGAGGTCCCAAAACTTGATGGTTGAGTCATGAGAGCCAGTAACAACTTGTGGATCCTGAAAAAAATGAGAAACATAATATAAGATATCACCAAAGTCCCCACACCCATTGATGTGCAAATGCATATAAATTAACAACAAAAAGCCCTGAACCAGTATTTGGTAACATCCACACAAACTAATAGACAAAACCAAGCTTTTTAAGTTAATGTTTGAATAACCTCTCAAAGGATATAACTTGTGTCCTACGCCACATAAAGCAAATGAGAGATTTTTTTTTTTTTTTTTGATAGGTAATCAAGAAGTTTTATAGAAATAGGCACAGCCCAAGTATACATGGAGTATACATGAGAAGCCCCTAGGTATAGTTTACAATCGAAAGAAGAAAGTAATGGACATTTAGTCCATTACAAACAATGGCCCCTGCCCATAAGATCAATGATTTAAAAAAAAAAAAAAAAAAAAAAAAAAAAAAAAAAAAAATCTTTGAGCTCATCCGTTGTTCTCTCACGATCTTCAAAACTCCTAGCATTTCACTCCTGCCAGATGCACCAACACATACATATAGGAACCATTCTCCAGATGGCTGCCACTTGTGAGTTACCGTGGAGGCCTCTCCAGCTTACAAGGAAATCCACCAATCTATGAGGCATGACCCATGACAATCCCATTCTCATTAAGAAATCATCCCACATGGTCCTGGCACCTCACAATGTAAAAGCAAATGATCTATTGATTCACCGTTCTTTTTACACATACAACACCAGTCTAACACCATAACCCGGCGTTTCCTTAAATTATCTATGGTAAGAATCTTGTCCAATGATGTTGTCCATACGAAGAAAGTTGCTTTTGAAGGAGCTTTCGTCTGCCATATACTCTTCCATGGGAACAAAGTCATTCCAGGACTCGTTAGAACTTGGTAAAATGATCTAACAGTGAATTTACCTTTCCTGGATGGGCTTCCAGGGCTCCAATTCATCTTATCAGTTGTACCCTCGGTAACGTTTACAAAATATAATGTCGCATAAGACTTTGTAATAGTCTCCAACTCCCAGTCTTGGGCTGCCCTAGTGAACTCAATATTCCACTTAGGGGAGCCGTTGGAAATGACCAATAGGTCGGCTATCGTTGCATCCTTTCCTTGTGCAAGCTCAAAAATGGTCGGGAATGTGTCTTGGAAACTTCTTTCATCACACCATTTGTCGTACCAAAATCTAACACGAGAACCGTCACCCACCAGAATATGTTCATGTCCTTGGAGGATCTCCCAATGTCTCTTAATGTATTTCCACAAACCCACCCCATATGGGGCCGCGTACCTCATTCGAGCACCATCCTCCCCAAGCCTCACCAAACTGTGAATCTATAACTAACTTCCATAGGGCCCCTCTTTTGTGTTGATACCTCCACAACGATTTACCCAGCAGGGCTTGATTAACCTTTGTAGGGAGCGGGAACAATGACATGAAATAGGTGGGCAAATGAGAGATTTAAACCCCCCCCCCCCCCCAAAAAAAAAAAAAAAGAAGAAAGAAAGAAAGAAAGGATGAAATTTGGCCCTTATGCCTGATTATAGTATTAGACATATACATGTATATATGAAAGCTTTTAGTGTGGATATATATGTATATAAACTCTTTTAGAAAACAGACGCTACAAACTGAAATCAGCATAATTAGGGGAAAAAAGGAGTCAACCAGAAAAAGATTCCGCGTACCACAGGTCGAGTAAACACTGAGCAAACGGTGTTATCGTGCCCAGATAGAGCAAAAATCTGTGCCTTGCTACGAATATCCCAAACCTAAACATAGTTGCATTGAAACACACAAAATCATTTTTCTCATCCCAATTTATCACCAAAAAAACTCACTGTAGTAAGAAGCTTATAACAGCTTCAGTATGTAATTTCAATCATACTAATTAACTACATACCCGGCAGACAGAATCACGTCCCCCAGTCAGCAAAACATCAATAGTGGGATGAAGAGCCAAGCAATAGACGCCACTTAGATGACCATGATAAGACCGGATGGCCTAAACAAAAGTAATATGTTCTTAACAAGTAGAGTTAGCGATGCAACAGAGCATTGAACATTTGGATTACGTAGAGGTTCTAACCTTATTCTGTTCAAGGTCCCAACATTTGACTAGTTTGTCATCACCAGCAGAAAACATGTACGTATGTTTGCTGCTGACAGCAAGGCCTGCAAAAGCACATTTTTACCATCTTTTTTTTTTTAAGTAATCAAAATTCATTAAAATCAGATGATGTACCCAAGTACACAAGAAATATACAACAGAAACACCTAAAGTGAAGGGAAAGAAAAAATCCACCAAACTAAGCTCTGACCCACCAAGTCCTATCTCACAAAACAAAGTTACCTCTCCAAAAAAATCCCTTTAACTTAGTATTGAGCTTCCCACTAAGCCTACAGAAACAGTACAAAATCCCCGCACACTGTACAGAAAACCCTAAAAGCTATGTACTGGCCACGATATGCCTACAATCAGATCTCCCTTTAGCTCTACTTCAGCTTGTACTTCCAGTCATAGTTAATAGAGGATTGTAACCTTCTTAAATCTCTATTGCCTTTATTGCCCAGATTGGAACCACAGGCAGAAGAATCTCAATCCTCAAGAGAGGGACTTGCTTCAATGGCTGTAAGCAAGGTGTGAAGGGATTCCTCATAGCCATCACACATTTTTTACCATCTTATACCTGATTCATTTACCATTTTGCCAATGGAAACTGATGTACCATCAATAATGTGTTAGGAACTGACCTCGTACTTGTTCTATGTGTCCAGTTAGGGTGAGTTTTAGCCTTCCACTTCCAACATCCCAAATCTGCTCAAGAAAAAAATCAAATGGGAAAATATACTCAGTTGTTGTTCCTTACCAAGAAACATCTCGAGAGACAGAGATCATGGGGTATAAAATATTGAAAAACATTAGGGTAGTAGCATAATCATAATTGTTATTCTTTGAATCCTAAAAAAAGAGTCATCGGTTAGTAAATAACAGAAAGACAATCTCCTTATTGACCCATTCTGCAATAACTGAGTTTTGGCACGCCACACTTTTTTAGTTTAATCAATTCAGTTTTGTAAGTTTTTACCAAACTTTCTGGCCATGTTTAGCCAAAACATTTTCTAACGAAATTAATGTTCCCCAAGACATTTCCAAGTTTACAGCAAGCAATTTCAGATCATCCAATCGGAATCACATGCGAGAAATAAAAAAATTTATGACTAGACAAGGAATTCTTAGAAAATGAGAAGCTAGAGAGAGTAGGGGATTTAAAGTAACACCAAAAAAGTTTTTTTTGGATAAGTAAATTTTTTTTTTTTTTAAAAAAGGAAAAATTATGAAAGACACCAAAGAAAACAAATGGTTATAATGCATCGTCGGAACAAGTCTCTAGAACTAATTTAGATGAATTAAACTGAAGATGGATACCTTGATTGTGCGATCGGCAGAGCCGGTACAAAACCATGTATTACTTGGATCAAATGCAATAGATCTCACCCATCCCAAGTGGCCACTGATGACCTAAAGAAATTAAATTAGAGAATGTTAAAGTGGCAAAGCAAAGATAAAGCACCATTAACAACAAACATATCAAATAAAAATATAATCCAAGAGGTCAGCCAAAAACGAGGTGTTAGCCAATCCATTACCAATGACACTGAGACTGGGAATCAGTATTTATTCTACAGTAAAAAAAAGGAACTCCCAAAATTTACAGATGAGACTTTTTTTTCCTTTTTTTTTTAGCTGCATGGGCACTTTCTTCTGTTAAGTAGCTGCATGGACACAAAATACTATACATTTCCCTTATTTTCCTCTTTTCGATTTTATTTTTCATTGCAACCTCATCTGGCTAGACCAGCAAATTGGTTCCACCTTCCGCCATTCAAAAATAAAGGAACAGATTCAAAAAATTGAAAAGTGACTAATTGCTTGTTTGTGTGTGTTTACCAAAATAGCCCAATCTAGCTATAATTTTTTTATAAATCAAGCGAAGTAATCTTTTTAAAAGCACAGAGAGCACAACCCAAGTACACAGGAAATATAAAAGGGGAATACCCATCTAGGGGAAGCAGAATAAAGGCCCATAAATTCTAGGAGAATAGACAAACAGGAGCTGTAGTGAGCAGCCAAACATAGAGGGAAACCTAATTTACTCTAACTAACAGTAAAAAATTCATAAATAACGGTGATTGGAGTCAAAATTGAAAAATACTGCATACATATCAAAGGCAAGTCCAAATAGGAACTTGACAATTAATGCTTTAGATATAAAAAAGGATGAAAGATTCTTGTTCCCCAGAAACGCACAACTTGCTTAAAATTTCACAACAAAAGTTTCTTCAGGGAAAGGAACACAATTTGTTCCATATTTAAAAGAAAAACAAACAGAATTTATATCCTAAAATTTTAATACAAGCATGTAATCTGAATTGGAAAAAAAAACACCTAACGCAATACTAACGCCATTGCTCCACCACTTACAGCCTATCCATTTATAATTAAAAGAAAGGCTTACCCTGTAGGTCTTCCATGGAGGATGCCATACAGGACGTGGCCATTTGCTTGGGATTCTTTCCATTATAGCAGATGTAGATAAATTCCTAAAGAAAGAAACCAAAGCAATTCAAGTCAAATTGAGCTAGCATCAAACAATAACTTTGATGTGCAAGTTAATGTATCAAAGAATCTACAATCCTCAACCGACCTTTAATTGTCTAGTGCTGTCTTGTAGAGATTTAAGAAAAATAAATTATATTTTCAATGCTCTATAACAGCATTTCTGAAGAACAATATACAATAACAAGCAATATAGCGCATCTGCACATACTGCAAGTAAATTTCAACAAAAGACAGCATGCATGACATAATGAATACTAGCTCAGCAAAAAGTATCAAATTCTTCTATTTTAGCAAAATATATTATCTTTTATAAGTTTATTTTAGCCAAATATGCCAAAAACTTGTCTGTTTTCTACTTCAATCATTATAAAAACTTAGTCCTTCAAAGAACTTGTAATATAATTAGGGGTCCTTTTCTTATCCCCACAAAAAGATGCTAAGCACTTGTCTGCATCTAAGAAATAAAGTAGAGAAAAAAGATAAAACCTTTCAGATGATCCTGAAGCAGAAACAACTGCAGAGCTTTTGCTGGGTAGACCAACATCATTCCTGGCAAAAGCATGCATCATCAGTGCTAGTTCAATACAGTGGCAAATTTTCCTCCATATAATTATATAAGTTTAAATGCAACAGAAAATATTTTAAGAAATCAAATAAGAAAAGTTGGTTTTGTATGCCTCGGAGTTGTGAGAGTACTCAATATTACCACACTCGAATATGAGAATATTTGCTTACCATTCAGGGGAAAAAGTCACTTAGAGACTGAAAGACTAATACCTATGCAGTGGAAAGACCGACTGAACTGATTCTAGAACTGGTCAACTTAAACGAGATTATAGTAATAAAAGATAAATATACATATGTGAAAATCATATGTATCTATAAAACAAAAGTTGATGTGGCAAAATTTTATAGGTGTCTTTACTTGTATCCTTCAAGTTGTATACACTTGATTGTGACCCAAAAGAAGTAAATCCCAATCTATTTCCTTCCAATATTCTGGATCCTTATCCTCAGTCTCTATTCTCTCTCAATAAGCCTCCATATCCCTCATCTCTAGTAGAACATCTCGTCCTCATCTCCCTCAGTCTCTATTGAGGTCAGAATCACTTTCTCCATCATCAAGTCTTTAGTTTATTTATACCCCTTATTATCTTATTCCCAGCGTATGATCCGAAACAAGTTTGATCAATTAAAGATCTGAATGGAATATTGTTGCTCAGGATCCAACACCAATATTCCTCTCTCAAGTTATTGTCTCAAATGCCATTGCAAGCACCACTCACTCTCTTCCTCTGCCCAGTACTGACAATTCCCAAACCAATATAACCAACCCAACTGGAATATGATACCTGCATTGTCTCAATTTCGAGGAGAACCCCGTTGAAGTTCCTGCCAAAACCGACTGACCATGCACACCCCTATTAGTGACAACCCATTACGGTACAGTGGTAATTTAGAAATATTATACCTAAAGATTAACCACCCTGCTAAAAGGGAAATACAGAAACTATTATTCCCTATAAAAGGGCCACAGAAAACATGGGCAGCAGGGTAGGTAACTAAAAACAGAATATCAAAGTGTGTCTGTATGTGTGCAAGTCAAAGAGAGAAAGGGGGGAAAGTTGTAACGCCCCATTAGAATGCCCAAATCACATGGCCTATACTCCAAAAGAACTAGTCAATAATACAATTGAAGCCTTATTAAAACATTTTAAAGAGCAAGAACTTTTCCTTTCCAAGCAATGTGGGATCTCATACACCATCTATCCTTACTTATCATACGGGATATCACAATCTGCCTCCCTTAAATTCCTGACGTCCTCGTCAACCCCGTCTGTCGTAGGTGACACGGCTTAAGTCCCACATTTCTGGTTGTGATATGCTCTGATACCATTTATAACGCCCCAATAGAATGCCCAAACCACATGACTTTTACTCCAAAAGGACTAGTCAATGATACAATTGGAGCCCCATTGGAACATTATAAAGAGCAAGAGCCTTTCCTTCCCAAATAATGTGGGATCTCATACACCACCTACCCTTACTTATCATATGGGGTATTACAAAAGTACTTACGATGCCTTTGGTTGAATGGATGGACCAACAATTAGATCATTTTGAGCTCCTCCCTTATGAGGATCACTAGAATCCTCTGGACCTGCAAAACAATAACAACATATCCCAAAGATTTTAGTCATGTTTACAATGGCAGCAATATAATGCCTAAAACCAATTTCATTTAAGAAAGAAATAAAGCATGCCAACATATTTTCTTCATGAATTTTGTTTCACTAACCAAAAGGAACTTATTTGCTTTTTTTTATAAGAAAAATTTATTAATCCTTATAATTAGGCAAAACCCAAGTACACAGATAGTATACAAGAAAAATAAACCTAATTACATCGTACTAACAAAAAAAGAAGAAGCATACAAGTCATTAAAATTAGCTCCCTCTAATACAAGGCCTTTGCCCAAAGTAACAGAGAACTCTAATACCCCCCCCCCCCCAAAGAACATTCTCTATTTTCAAAGCAATGTCCATTCCTCTCTTGTTTCATATCACCACATAAGACATAAAGGCACAATCTTCCAAACCTCCGCTACTTGACGATTTCCCCTTACTCCATTCCAACAAGCCAAGAGATCCACCACTCTTTTAGGCATCACCCACGCAATATCCAGTCTTGCAAATATATCATCCCAAAGAGCATTCGCCACGTCACAATGGAGAAGAAGGTGGTCTGTTGGTTCTCCATTCATTTTACACATAAACACCAATCCATTATGAAAATACTGCGCTTCCTCAGCTTGTCTATGGTCAGGATTTTTCCATGAGAGGCCAACCAACCAAAAAAAGCAACTTTTAGAGGCACTTTGCTTTTCCAAATACACTTCCAAGGGAAAATAGTAGAAGATTGGGAAGTCAAAGCATTATAAAATGACCTTACTGAGAAGTTCTTGTTTCCGGGATGAATCCACAACTCAGCTTGTCTATGGTCAGGATTTTTCCATGAGAGGCCAACCAACCAAAAAATTAACTTTTAGAGGCACTTTGCTTTTTCCAAATACGCTTCCAAGGGAAAATAGTAGAAGATTGGGAAGTCAAAGCATTATAAAATGACCTTACTGAGAAGTTCTTGTTTCCGGGATGAATCCACAACATTTTGTCCTCTACACCATGCTCCAAAGTCAATGCGTATAGGGAGCTGTATAAGTCAGAAATATCTCCCAGTTCCCAATCTTGTGCTGCTCTTAAAAATGGCACATTCCACTGCAGCAGGCCATTTGAAATGTGCATATGATTGGCAACTGAAGCTTCCTTGTACAATGCTATTCTGAACAGAGAAGGAAAAGCCTCCTTGAGAGCAGTCTCAGCGCAGCAGACAGCAAACCAAAATCTGACCCTTGTGCCTCGACCCACCTTAAATCTGAAAGTGCAAAAAAAAATCCTCCCAGCCCCGCCTAATAAATTTCCAGACACCCACACCATATGAACCACGCACTTCATTAGAAATCCAGCTACCCCAAGTGCTCCCAAATTTAGCATCAACCACGGTCCTCCATAAAGCATCACTTTCTTGATAGTAACTCCAAAGCCATTTCCCTAGAAACCTTATTGAAAGTGCTCAGCTTTCTTATCCCCAAACCACCACAAGAAAGGGGGAACAAATCTTATCCCATTTAATTAAATGGAACTTTTTCTCATCACCAAGGAAATTATTTACTATAAAAGAAACATAACAAAAAAAACACTATATTCAACATTTCTTGATTATTGAGCATTCAACTGGACCACTATTTGATCAAAAGACTGAATAGTAGAGCACTTATATTGCAATCCTACTCGTATATAAATCATTAAGGATGGGAGACAAGCATGGAAATACCGACAAATCCTTAAGTGTCAAAAATAATTGACATTCTAATGTTGGCTAATGCAACTTCTACATTTCAGCGATTTAGTTAAGGTTTGATAACTAATTGCATATTATTTTTGGTGCAAAACAAAATTCAATTCCAATCATTATGTTTTATCATTAAAGTATTAAAATACCTGTAAGAGCAAGGGTATTAGGAGGAACTGGAGGTTGATCACCATGACCCGATGCAATGGCATTAACCCCAAGGGAAGGTTGACTCGTCATGGCTTTGTTTCCTCCATACTCCAGGCTTACCTACAAACCAGAAAAAATCTCGTTCAAAACCCATTCAATCTACAATCTCAATGGTTAATTAACAAACTTTAAATCATTCAAGATGCATTCCGAGATTTGTTCACTTTTTGTACACAATAAAAGAAGCCGAACTTGTAAATGAACGGAAAATTCACCGACCTTGTGGCTCATGCGAATATTTTTACTGCACAAATTAAAATATTTATCAGAAAATCAATTAGTTAAATGAAAATAGGGTGACAATCGAGATTCAGTAAGGAATAAACATAAATTCGGGGATGATATAGAGGGTGACCTCTTGGGATCGGGAGGAGCGAGGTGGCCATGCAGAGGGGAGAAGAGATCAAGGGCTCGCTTGAGGGACTTGAAGCTGAGCTTCTTCAGTGACTGTGGCTCCACTGGCTCCATTTCCAGGGTGGCCCCTGGCATCTTCGACGTCGAGTCTCGGTGATTACTCTGCAAGAGAATCTTATTCTAGGGTTTTAGGCTCTCACTTGCGAGCTATTTCTCGCCCGAGTTGGACGAGTGGGGAAGGAGGCGGTAGGTTTCAAAGCTAGCGCCTAGGCGGGCTTGAGGAAACCCGGGGCGGGCAGTCCAGTTCCCCAAACACGGGCTATTTGTTTTGCCGGTCAAATGACCAAAGGGCCGCCCTGCATGACCTGATCTTGGACCTTGGTTATCATACTCGTGCTTCCAAACATGAATTCAAATCTTTTCTTTAATATTATTTTTAATTATCGTGCTCATGCTAGTATGCTACTTATAACACCAAGTTCCAACTCACAAGTGTAACGTTAGATTTAAATTTTTAATATATAAATTTTATGTAGGTTTTTTAAAAAAGCAAATTTTCTTAACAAATAATTTATATTTTTTATATTTTTATATGATAGTTTATTTTTTATAAAAAAAAAATTGTGCAAAACTTATATATTTAAAATTCGTACAAATTATTATTCTAAGTGAGAGTTATATTTGACTCAAAAAAAATAAGGGTGCGTTTGGAAGATAAACATCTCTCAACTCATCTCAACTCATCATTACAACTTTTTCAAATCCCAACACAAAATATAATAAACAATTCAACTTTTTCAAATTTTAAAATAATAATAATATTAAAAAATAATATTATAATAATATTTTATCATCTCAACTCAACTCAACTCAATTCACTTCAACATCCAAACTCACCTAAGAGTTATATTAGTTATTGATGGTGTTGCATGGGTGCTTCCCGTAACTCCATTGGATAACATACACGTCACTGATGTGACGTGCATTGAACACGAAACAATTTGAAAATCGAAAATCATACTATATCTCTATATATATATAAAAATATTATGAAACGGAATTTTCTTGTTTTAACAAAAATTTCTTATTTTAACAGAATATACTGGTTTTCATTAACTTTTCATCAGTTTGTAATAATTACAGAACACAGGGATACAATTGTATTTTTATTTTACATTATATTTATAGCTACTTTTATGATTTCTGTTGATTTTTATTCCACTATTAATATGTTTAAATATGCTAATAAAGCAGATTTATTATAATAATAATCATGGATTCAATTTCCAATTTGAAAATACGTTATAATAGAAAAATAGATTTATGTAGATTTGTCTTTTTGTATTCATTATAATAGGAAAGCATTATAATAATTTACAAGTAACCTATTTTTCAATAGCTTTTAAGATATATTAGTAATAAAATAATAAGATATATGTACTTTATTTTTATTTTAAAAAAATATATTAGTGCTTTGAACTGTACAAACGTGCCTCAGGCACGTAACATCTTACTAGTAAACTTTAATGTGTGTTTGCCAAATTAGGGATGTTGACATTATGTTAGAATTACATCGGTGATGTTACGAGTATTACTGCCCTTTCTCTTACTACGTTTGTGCACCATATCGATGTTTAATGCATTATTTAAATACTCAAAGGTCTTGAATTTAGAAATAAATAATTTATTTCTTTCATCCACCTCTACTTGTTGGAAAAGCATTATTGGACAAATGACATTTTTTTTTTAAAGAGTTGGTAGTCATCCACTTAGCTGTCTCGTCCCAAATTTATTTAAAACCCCTCACATATAGGAGAGAAATACCATAGAAACATTATTACACTTTGGGCTTACAATATATGACACTATGAACTAGCCCAAAACCAAATAACATATTAATATGTCACTCTTAAATATCTTTAAACTAATTCTATAAAAATGATTTGTGCAGTTGGGATTTCGAATCTCAAGGCTATAAAATGATTTAAATAGTGTAATTTTTTCATGGCGTGGATGTTGAAAGAATGTCTAATAGTAGTCTCAAATGAATCTTTACAAAATAAATACTGCCACATCCATAAAAAAGTTATATAAAAATAATTTTATAAATTAATATGATTTCATCTAATTCGTTAAATTTACTTTATAATAAAAATAATTTTATAATTTGACAAACTACATTAAATCACGTCAGTTTGTATGATTACTTTTATATATTTCCTTTGAGGCTAGAGGATTTTCCTTCCAAGTTATACTTATAATAAGGCAAAATTAATCTCTATAAATAAAAGAAATAAATGTATTTTTCTTTTACCAAATGTATTTTTTTTGCTTATTAAATGTTTTTTTATTTTTTATTTTTTTCTCTTACTAAATATATAGTGTATAGATGATGGGTAGATGAATTCAATTAATTTAAAAAGAATAAAAAAAAAAATAAGTGTGATATGTAAAGATGATGAGTAATAAAACTCAGCTGATCACTTAAACTGTAAAATGTATATATATATATATATCTACTGCAATTATAAAAGAGTCTATCCGTAAATGAATAGTTCTTTTTAGGGGATTTTTACTCTCCATTTTTGTCCTTCCATGATTCTCTTATTTACATTTCTACCCTTATGTGTTATTTGTCTTATTCTTTTTGATATTCTGTGCATTTTAGCCTCTTTACTTTCCATTTCTCTCCCTCAATGTTTTGAGTTATTTACGTTTTTGTCCTTGTGTAATGATTTGTTTTATGGTTTCTATACGTTTTTTCCTTACTTTATCGCATATGTGCCTTTTTGCCCCTGACTGCAGTTATTGGTTTTCAATTTGCTTCTTTTACATTTCTTTTCTTCCTGACAGGGCGTGGCCGCGTAGTTTCTCTTCCCGTGTTGCTCATTGTTGGCCTTTTATTTTCTATTTCGGTCTAAACGAAATCGCCGTAAATGAATAGTTCTTTTTAGGGGATTTTTACTTTCTATTTCTATCCGTCCATGATTCTCTTATTTACATTTCTACCATTCTTTGTTATTTGTCTTATTCTTTCTGACATTCTGTGCATTTTAGCCTATTTACTTTCCATTTCTCTCCCTCAATGTTTTGAGTTATTTATGTTTTTATCCTTGTGTAATGATTTGTCTTATGGTTTCTATACGTTTTTTGCCTTACTTTATCGCATATGTGCGTTTCTGCCCTGACTGCAGTTATTGGTTTTCAATTTGCTTCTTTTACATTTCTTTTCTTCTTGACAGGGTGTGGCCGCGTAGCTTCTCTTCCCGTGTTGCTCATTGTTGGCCTTTTATTTTCTATTTCGGTCTAAACGAAATCGATTTCTTTTGCAGTTGATTTTACATTTAAGTTCATACACAGTGCGGTGGTGTGATGTATTGTCAGAGAAATAAATTTATTAGAGGGCTGATGGGAGCGTTGAAGGCAATGCTTTTCAATTCACGAAGGGTTGCAAGAGGAATATAGGCTAATTAGAATGTTGCAAGAGGAACATCGAAGGTGAAGCGCAGAAAAAAATTCATTCCTGGGTATATCTTTTCTTCTTTGGTCTTCACGGTGCGCTGTGGGTATTTTTTCGATTCCTATTTTTTTCCTTTCTGCGAGATTTCAATCTGAACAAATATTTTCTATACACTTTTGTTTTTTTTTTTCTTTTAGATTTTGCTGTGTTTTTTTGTGTCTGTAGAAAGTAAATTTATACAGAAATAATAGTTGTTGTCTTATTGTCTATAGAAACAAGATCTAAATAAGAAAATCGTAGACAACGGAAGCAATAGTTTTTTTTGCTTATCTACGGAAAGTAAAGGAAAGTAAATTTATCTCTTATTTATAAGTAAATTTTTACTTATTGTGTTTTCTTGCTTGTCTATACAAGCAAATCTCTTATTTACAGTCGTTACCATACTTTCTTCATTTTGACAATAAATTTATCTCTATATCCAACAATTTAATTCTTAAAAAATTTTACATTCTTGGAACAAGCCTCCATTCGTTAGAAACAATATCTTTTACTTCTTCTCAACAGTTAGCTAAATCGTCTCAATCTTAAGTTATACAATGAATTAATTATAAAAAAAATCACATTCAATTTCATTATATTGAATCAATAAACATTTCATTTTAGAGGATTTGACATTTAAACAGATAAATTCATCATTCTGCAACTATATTCAACTTCTCATTTCAAGAAAACAAAAATCCAATATATGTATGATGTTAAATCTGCACATATGTGATGTAAAGGTTCTATGGTCTAATTTTTTTTTTTTTTTTTTTTTTTTGTATTATCTATAAGAAGGCAAAACATATTGTAATAGTAAAAAAAAAAAACACAAAAAATGTTTCTTTTGTCCCCAAAAAGGAGCAAATAAATTAATAAAATAGTAAAGTAATGTTATAGGGATGATTATGTTTTCCCTTCATTTCTCAAAGATGTTGATGGCAACAAAATATTAGTTTGTATTGTTATTACCCTTTCTTTGTATGTATATTAGTTTTGTAATTGTTTGTATGAGATCATATTTGTTGATGCAGATTTTGTGTGGTGGATGTAATGATTTCATGGAAATGAGGCTAACAAGATATTAGTTTGTATTGTTATTACCATTTTTTTGTATGTATATTACTTTTGTAATTGTTTGTATGAGATCATATTTGCTGATGCAAATTTTATGTGGTGGATGTATAGATGTAAATATATACAAGTAGGTGGTTTGATATTTTTTGATGATGGTTCCAACGATACAGATGTATAAAGCTAGATATTTTTGTTAGATTACTTACTTGTAAATTGAAAAGGTTGTTTGAAGTTCATAGGAACTATGTGGGGTTTGAATTTAGAAAATGGTGTTGTAGTTATTTCACTGTGTCTGTATCTGTGTTTTTTTTCCTGTTTGTTACGTTCTCATGCTCCATTTTCTACATGCTTACTTTTATTTTCCAGTCAACTCATCTTTTTTATGGTAATTTTCATTGGGAGTTCTGAGTATCCAGTGTTGCTTCCTGTTTTTGTCTCTATGTCACAAGAGCGTTTGTGGAATCTTTTACAGTGATTTTATTCCTTTTGTTGTAGTTATTCTAAAGATGTTTTGTTCCTTTTTATCTAAGTGTGATGTTTGGTAGCAATTCACTTCAATCCAATTTTTTTTATTTAATATTTTTTTCGCTGTATTTTTCTAACATTTTTTGCTAATTTCGATTATTTATGTGAATTCAAAATAGGTTATCTGGCTGGTTTGATCTGTTGCTTGTCTCATTTTCTTGCCCCTCATTCTCATAAGCTTTTTTGGTTGTCTAATACAAGTCTGTTTCTTTGACCTCTCTCATAAAAAAATTGATAGATTCTTTCCCACAAAATATTATTTGTTTTCTCCCAATTATTGAAAGAATGATTGATTTTATTTTGTTTGCAATTATTCATGTCATATACTATCTGTTGCTGTAAATTTTATATAATCAACATGTAGATACAAATGCTAAAAATTAGGTGTTTTCCTTTTTTTTTTCCTTCGTGATAATTTCATTAAAAACTATTGCTATTCCTGTGACGTCAGTAAGTGTCCCTCTCATATGTAGTCTCTTAACATTTATAGCTGCCTTATTAGATTTAGTAATTTCTCATTTAGTACAATGGTATCTTCAAAAAGTTTCATTCTATTAGATTTGTATTGCTTTGTCTTCAATAAATATTGAATTCCTCCCAACTTTCATTCCTTATTTTATAATTCATAATGGTGAAAATCACATCCCTTTTAAAAATATGCATTGTAATAATCATTCTTAATAGTGGGAATTAGATTCACTTAAAAATTACATTATTTCATCTGCACCAAAGATCTTATAGATGAATCTTAAATTCTGGATCAATATTGTTAAATTATTAATTGATAAAAATTAAATTCAAGACATCTTTTCTAGGGTCTAGGAATATCTTGGATGATATAGTGAAGGTACTCTCATCAATTTCTTCTTTTTTTTTCGGTGAACTTAGGATTGGAACTTAAAATTTAAGCCTCAACAATTACAAAGCAAGATCTTCCTGCTTATTTTTGGACCGATGGCTTTTCAAAAACCTAATTGAATTACATCAAATGAGTGTAATGAAAAAAAATAGTATGCTCAAATCTAAGAAATTCCATAGATTGAAAAAATTAGCCTCTAGACAAGATAAAAATGAAAGGAAGTGACAGACATAACCTAGATATATAGGCATTTGATTAGGGATTCAAATTAAATTAATTATTAGACATAGGGGTATTTTATATATTTTAGATGGTTTTTGTTTACATAAAAAGCATGTTTTTATTAGCATTGAGGAAAAGTGTGCATAGAACCCAATTGTTCATCTCTTGTGCTTCTTGGATTTTCATTCTTGGCACTTATCAGTTATATATGGATGTGTTTTCTTCTTATCTTAGTTCAAAATTATTTGCATCAATCTCAATTTTAATTATAATTAATTAAATATGATGTTCAATCCAGTGTGAAATTTTATCAACATGTCTGTAACATTTCCTATTTCTTTATAGAGTCAGGTTTTCCCTTTACATCTTGTTCATCAATTCTATCGTTCTCGATTCATCCACAACAAATTCCAATTCTTGGAGAAATACTTATGTTCAGTAAATAAATGAAATGTGGTAAGATTGATTAAAACATTAGTAACCATACATCTACAGATTAATCAATTTCCTTAAATTTTGATAAATTGAACTCTTATTATAAAATTCCCCAAGGTGTTGAAAACCAACAAAAAAAAAGGCGTTGGTATAGTTCCCTATCAGAAGAGCAAAAAGAGGCTCATCGCAAAAGGAACAGAGACAGATATGCTCTAAACAAAGCAGCTAAACATGATGTTGTTCAGGATGAAGGGCAATTTCTATCTTGCCCTATGGTTGCTTCCAGCCAACCAAGTGTTTCAAAGAATAATCTCGAAGTTGTGCACAACAATGACGTCTCCCAGCGGTTGCAGAATGAAAGGCAGTGCATTTATAACAATGATGTTGAGGCGTGTGAGGTGTCCTCAACACAAGGAATTGAATCTTGTCCTGATGTTGATGTTTCCGCTTCTAATTATTGGGTCGATGCATCTGTCCTAATGGGACAAGAATCTGTTCAAACGAGCAGTTCCACAAATTCTTTAGCCTCAAACCCATATGGTTAACAATGTGGGATCGGTTTGTACATGCCGAATGTGAAAAAATTCCTGAAATTATTCTAGCAGAACCAATCATTCTAGGAACACGTCTCAAAGTTGGATCTTACAACGATATTCTCTCTAAATAAAATTATTCTCATTTTTTTAATATTATATACTAGTATTATTTTTGAAATGTTCTTCTAACACAGGTCTGTCTCTTTCGTCTCGCCCAACAAGCGTATTTATAATCAGTCCTCTTGTTCCTGATGTAGCGTAGTTACAAAAGTGGTAATTCGTATTTTTTAATTACTTTTTCAATCTATTTCTATTATATGACATAATTTGTAACTTCAGTGATTTGTTCATATATCTTAAAGTGTGTTAACTATCTCGATCACAATTTTTCACAACTCTAAAAATGAATTGTACTAATCTAAATTCTAGAATTATTCTTTATGATTTCCATTTTCTTGTTAATTTGAAGGGCAACAATTAATGATCAATTACTTGAAGACATTATTGAAAAAAACATGCACAATGCGTCCGCATCTGGCTCAACTGTTGGTACCCAGCCCATAACTAAGATATGTGATGTTGCTGAGCTCTTAAAATCATTACAACTTCTAATGGTAAAATTGCACTATTGACAATAAATTCATACTCTCTATGTATAAACATCATAATATAATACATGCACTTTCTTATAATTAAATTCTCACTCTGTGTACTAAATGTGATGTAGAAACCAAGATTTTGGATAAAAGCAAAAATTATCGTGGCCGATTTGCATCAAATTTTCTATTACATGTCTTGCGTTGGATGTAATAAAGGAACATGATATGAATACAATGAAACATTCATTTGCTATCACTGCAAGAAGACAAGCAATTCACAGCCGCGGTATGTATGTTATTTTTAAATTTTAAACCACAACTGTTCAAATCAAAGCTATAATATATGGCTTTTATTCATGTGAACTCACAGCTCTACTTTCATTATTTATAGTTCTCGAGCATATGTGGATGTGGATGATGGTATAGGACAACGGGCAACAGTTTTATTTGGTCCAATTGCAGAGCTCTTGCTCTAGGCTGCATAGCAGCAAACCTTGTGGAACATACTGGCGAGGTAATCAACTCTTTTAATTAAAACATTCATGTATCCTCATTCAATCATTCTAAATTGTATAATTCAATTAATAAATTTGATAAAGATATTAATTTTTTTTGCATGATTCTATTCCTGTAGAAAATTAATAAATATCCAAAAATCCAACCATGAATTTGTTATAATTTTTTCATTCCCATAAATGTAATTTTACGCTTCTTTTTAAGAAAAACCAGGAGATGATTAACAAATTAATACAAAAATATGAACTCAATTTCATATAAAACAATATGAAATATATATATATATATAGGTCCTAATTAAAAAACATTTTATTGTCAAAAAAGGATTTCATCCCCATTTGTGATGCTAATCGATTCTCACCAAATATTTTTTTTTTATTCTCAAAGCCATGATAAAGTCCATTAGTTTTATTTTTATTTTCGATAACTTGATTGTTTCATTAAAACAACTGCAATAATACTTCATGACTTTTGCTATGTATAATGGTACCATTTCATAGCCTTAACTTTCTAACACAAAGACAATGATTTCTTTGTTTTTACAATAAATTTATCTCCATATCCAACAATTCAATTTTTAAAAAATTTTACATTTTTGGAACAAACCTCCACTTGTTAGAAACAAAATCTTTTACTTCTTCCCAACAGTTAGCTAAATCATCTCAATCTTAACTTATTCATGAGTTAATTATAAAAAAAAAAAAAAAAAAAATTCACATTCAATTCCATTATATTGAATAAAAAAACATTTCATTTTAAAGGATTTAACATTTAAATAGATAATTTCATCCTTATGCAACTATATTCACCTTATCATTCCAAAAAAAAAAAAAAAACCCAACATTTAAGGATATCAATAACTATAAATTAAATCTTCACATGTGTGATGTTAAAAAATAACAACAATATAAACAAGTACCAGTTTTCAACCAACAACTCCCATAAAATGTTCATAATGATGACAATTTATACTAGCAGTTCCAACATTTTGTCTTGAAATGCAACCTTTTGTCTTAAAAAAAAAGCAGTTCCAACCTTTTGTCTTGAAATGCAACCCATCTGGCACTCACAATATAATTCCTTCCATTATAAGTATTATCTAAACCAGAATTTCTTTTCCCTCTTTTCAATCCGCAAAAAACTTTATAACAATGCACCAATAGGCAATGACAATCTACCATAACAACTAATGTGATTAACACAAACATTACAAAGTATGATTCAATTCTTTTCTAGATAATCATTGCACTTTGATTCTCATTTATTTTTATGATTTTCGATCATATAAACTTCCCAACCAAACATACAAAACCAGTGCTTATTAAAGATTTTATTTATGCATTAATTATGCAAACACTCAAAATTCAATCCATGTAGGAGCATTTGCCTTATTTGCAAGACATGGTAGCGAGAACTTCTGAAAAACAATGGACCATGCAACTTACTACAGACATGGATCAGTGGAGGCAACAACGCAACAAAAAATTGAATGTCCTTTCCATTCATACTACAGATGATATAACAACATAACTCTTGGATGTATGCATCATCTTAACTATATAACAGCTATTTTGATTGTCTCAAAAAATAGTTGCACCGTACCTATATTTAGTTAGTGTAAAATGATCTTAGAATATACTTGGAAGTCATTTTCTGTGCTGTGCTAAAGTTGGATTGACAAGATGTGATGCTTAGCGGATTGAATCTGTACCAAGATGGTTTTAGAAAATTGTTGGGTGATAGTTCAACTATTTTCAGTTTTGGATTGTTTCAGGATTAATGATGGTAGACAAGATGACTTTTTACGAATCTTTAGCTATTAAATGTAATGACTACTGATTTTGGGATTTTTTTTTTTTTTTGTTTACTTCTTAGAATGGACTATTTTTAGTGCATAGCATTCTAGGATTTCAAATGATAGAATTTAGTTTTTTTTTTGTAGGATATAAGATTATTATTGCCCTCCTTTACATTGCACAGGTAGACATAGTGTTTGCATTTCAATTTGACATTTTGATTATTTTCAATGCAAATAATTGTTTTGAATTAAAGGCTTTGAACAAGAAACAACATATATATATATATATATATATATATATATATATATATTCAGATGATACTCTTCACCCACCTTGTTCATTAACTCATTACTATTAAATTCAACAAATTTCAGATTTTTATACCAAATCTTTATACTACTTTATATTATCATATTTTCAACCACATTTTATCTACATTTTATAGATGTTATTTTTAGAATTTTTTGTCATTGGAAAAACGTGCCTTGCACGTTGCTATGTCAACTAGTATATATATATATATAATATATATATATATATATAGTATCAGAAAACATCCCCAGAAAATCTCACCAACAAGTACTGGTCTTTCTTTTGTTTAAAAAAAAAAGATGGCTTCCAGCAATGCCGGAGCCGCGGATGCAACAGCCACTGCAGCCACTGTTCGTTCTGTGCGAAGGAAATCGAACAAGGCTGCAAGTGTAAGTGGACGCACTTCACAATGTGATCGACCTTTACGGGTGCTGGAAGCACTTCACGGAGTCCGCAGAGTCCCAAACCGAATAGGTATGATGAGAGCGAGGTTGAGGCGATGTATAAAAGGAGCAGCAAGCAACGAGAATAAGCATACCTTTCTCGGCCTTTTGGCTAAGATCAAGTGTAGTATCTGTTCTTATCAGTTTAATATCTGATACGTGGTCCAATGGGCCACACGATATTAAATTAATTTTTTTAGGGGGAAGGCCCGCCACAGTAGCTTGCTGCTGGGACCTTCAAGCGTCGCCCATGCGCTGCACTATTGCACGGGCGTGGCGCACCCCACCCAATACTAACCCAACAATTTGTGTCGATGAATTGCTCCTAGTTTAGAGAAATTTATAAGCTTTTCGCTTCGAAATACGATGTGGCAGAGTGAGCTGCGGCAAATTGGCACAAAGCCGAAGGTGGAGATGTTGTCCAGAGCTATGATCATCTTTTGAGCATCAATTGGGTATATTGCATTGAGGAGTGTCCTGGCCATGACAATCTAGCTTGGCTCCTATCCTATGTGCATGTGATTATGGTGGGAGATTGAGCAATAAAACTCTCCTAACCATTCGTTGTGATTTTTTTCCGCCGTTTTCTTCATATGTACGTGTATAGTAGTAGGCTGGGTTTTTTTCCAAGGATATATAGTGATGCTGTCATGCTGCATCAGTATGACTAATTAAAATGAAGTTCACTTTATCAGCTTTGTTAGCGAAGTTAATTGTCCAGACTGACTTCCTTTGGTTGAAATTAATGAAATTTTCTAGATTTTGAAGTCGCGGCCGCATGCATGTAGTAATCTTCTGCGTACTTAATTAACAGGTTAATTTATTGTTTCGACTGTGACTTGTACAGTTGTACTTAATTACGTGAAATGTACATGATAGTTAGAGCTTTTATTTAGCCTCAAACCGTAGTAGTTTATTTTCATGTAGTTTTCCCATTGACTGACAAATCAAGGACATTGTGATCAGTCTGTCACCAAGGCAATTGAAATTTATAGCTACATATTTACAGTCAAGCTGAGTGGTTGCTCAATAGTGCTTAGGCTACTCCCAACTAGTTTGGCCTTTACTCACTAGATGTTTAGGTGCTTATATTAGCCAGTTTCATGGCCACATGAGTTGGGAACAACCAGTTAAGGAATTGGGCGGGCCATGACTTCTGGCCTACTTCATTGATGACTTTGAACAACGTGTCCCGTATCATGGACAATAGCTGGACACTTGGACTCATCAACCGAGACAAGAACTCTGTGACGAAGTTTTTAGCTTCACAAATGTAGAAGAGCATGTACCAGTTCAGATAATGTATTGGGTAGTCCATAAAGTTTCATGGAGATGTAAAAATTTGGACAGAATTAAGTGATTAAGTTAAGGGCCCAAATCGGGCTCCCGTTTGAACGTTCCGTCGGTCTTTTTGTCTTTTTTTTTTTCTTTATGTTTTTTTTTTCCTTTATTTTTTCTGTCCTTTTCCCTCCCTAACCCAGATCACTCTCACGAAGACTCCCCTGCCCAATGAACTCATCTCCATCTCCCATCCCATCTCCCCCGCATCTCCATCTCCCCTCCCTCCCTCACGTCTCTGTCTCCATCTCTCCTACCCAATGAGCTCATCTCCCCTGCCTGCCGATTACTGCCCAGTTCTTCTCAAGATAAGATGCCGATGCCTTTTTTTTTTTTTTTTTTTTTTTTAATTTTGTTTTCTAGCTTTGGTTGTTTTGGAATTTTTTTTTTTTTTACTCAGTTTTGAGTTTTCTTGTACTAATTTGAGACTCATTGTTTGATTTTTTTTTTACTCAGTTTTGAGTTTTGTTGGGGTTTGAAATTTTTTTTTTGACTCAGTTTCTGGTTCTTTTGGGTAGTTGAAGGATTAAATGAGGTGAATTAGGGAAGTTTATCTTTTGAGTGTTGGTGGGTTCGGCTATGGCAGTTGGTCACAGTGGTTAGTAATTTTCTGAGCACCAAGTGCTCGACAAAATGCCACAAAGAACTACAAAATGAAATGTAGTTGCCGATGCCCATTTTTTTTCCGTTGCTTAGGCATTAGTAGACACAAACAACATTTGTTGGTCAACTTTTTATATTTTTCCGTTGAACCTCACTGTCAAAATGCCTTGCTACCATTCTTTCAATTGGGTACAACAAAACTCAAAACTGAGTAAAAAAAAAAAAAATTCCAAACCAAACAAAGTTAGAAAACAAAACTAAAAAAAAAAAAGGCATCGGCATCTTCTAGGCAAGGGAGACGGGTTCACTTGGCAAGGGAGGGGAGATGGAGACGCGGGGGAGATGGGATGGGAGACGGCGATGAGTTCACTGGGCAGGGGAGTCTGGGTGAGGGAGGGAAAAAGACAAAGAAAAAGGAAAGAAAGAAAGAAAAAAAAAAAGGACGGGAAGGCCAGTTGGCCTTCCCACGTCAGACAGGATGTGCAAACGAGAGCCCAAATCGGGCTCCCTAGCATTTCCCTTAAGTTAATAAGTTTGGATATGATTAAATGACTAAAATGATAGAGTTTATCATATCATTAAGTTGGTAATTTTGGATGAATATAAATTATTTATTGACTTTATCTATAACAATATTAAGTTTATTTATGAGGTATTAGAGGTTATTTAGATAAGTCATAAATGTGAAAATCGAGTCCCAAGGAATCTGTACTTATCCAGAGAAGAGGTTGATCTGAAATCTGTTACTGCAGTTAAGAATTATCGCGAAATGTTAGCATTCATTCAGGAGATGACTTCGCAGCCGTTAGTAGAATCCTACTGAAACTAAAACTGCTTTCATATTGTTTATTTAAGATATCCTACTGGTTAGGATCTGTAGAAATTTCTTGAAAAAATTTCATATCGGTTCTCTTAAAGAGTGTGATCGTGCTCTATGTTGGAGAGTTGATTGGTTGAGTTTCAGCCACTGGAGTTCCAGGAGAAAAACCAATGTTTGAAAATCGTCAGAGGTTCTAGCTGCTACTGCAGTAGAAGACAAATAGGTCGTTTGTCTGGTCAAGTAAGGTTATCAATTGATAAAGGTTTTGTAATTGAACTTTACTTGTAATTGATTTTTAAATAATTAAATTGACTTTTTTGGGTGTGGCTGCCCCGTAGGGTTTTACCTTTAAAGAGTTTTTTAAAGTGTTTTCATTTGATACCAATTTTGGCGTTATGCAATTTATTTACTTTATGTTATTGCTTAATTATTAAATAATTACATGATTAACGACTAACCGATTGGTTGAGTGAATCAGTAGATTCCGCTGCGTTACCATTCAGGGGTACTTGGATAATTTCAATTGGTATCAGAGCGTGGTTCACTAAATATGAAATTTTTTTTTTCTATTGTAAAAAAAGATATCTTTCTTTGTATCATTTCAACAAAAGTTGATAAACTTGGCGGATACGTAAAGGATATCATTTCTTTTCCATCACTTTGACACGTAAAGGATATCCATTTTCCTATTGATCATGTCATAATATGTTCCGCCACACTTTGATGGGAAACATTATGTATATTGGAAAGTTTGTATGAGGGTTTTCCTTAAGTCGTTGGATGAGCGTGTGGTATGTAGTTGAGTGAGGATGGACTAAACCCGAGACATCCATTGATGCATGGACAAGAGATGAGATCACCAACTCTAATTGGAATAGCAAGGGATTTAATGTTATCTTTATGGTTGTATTTCCCGATAAATTTAAAAGAATCTCAATGTGTAAGATTGCTAAAGAAGCATGATATATCTTTGAGGTTACACATGAGGGGACAAAGATTGTAAAAAATTTAAAATTATAGTTGTTAACCTCAAAGTTTGAAGAGATTAAGATGTTGGAAGATGAAAGTTTTAATGATTTCTATGCTAAACTTAATGATGTTGTGAATTCCAGGTTTAATCTCGGCAAGAAGGTGGAGGATTCAAGGGTTGTGAGAAAGATTTTAAGGTACTTGCTTGAAAGATTTCGCCTAAAAGTTACGGTTATTGAAGAAAGTAAGGATTTGGATGCTATTAAAGTTGAAGAATTGGCCGGCTCCTTAGAAACATATAAGTCCTCTATTCCACAATGAAGAAAAGGTAAGTCCATTGCTTTAAAAACTGTTGAAGAAGATCAAGATGATCTTTCTGATGAAGAAAATCTGAACGATGAGAATATAGATTTTATTGCAAGAAAATTCTTATTTAGTAACAAGAGAATAAATAGAAAGCAAAAGAGAGGTACGAAATTTCTTGCTAGAAAGAGTTATTTTGAAAAATGGAATAAATATAAAGTGAAATGTTATGAATGTTCAGGTTATGGTCATATAAGAATTGAATGTCCAAACTTTAAGAAAAACAAAGGAAAAGCACTGAACTGTCTAAATGCACACTTAGTGACAATTCAGAATCTAAAAATTCAAATTCATCATCTGATAATGAAATTCTTTTATGGCTTTTTCTACTGTTGTTAATAATTTTTCTGATATTGTGCATACAAAATCTAAAAGTGAATTTGATGATAGTGACTCGGATATAGCTATTTTTTATGCTGACCAAGAGCTGAGTGTACATGAAGCACATAATGATTTATGTGAAGAAGTGGTCAAGCTGAAAAAACTCAACAAGAAGCTGTACAATAAACTCATAGTTATGGAAAATGAAAAGAATAACATTGCTGAAGCGCTGAAAATTTCTGATGTTGAAGTATCAAGGTTAAATGATCAAAAGGTTGCACTAGAAAGAGAATTAAAAAATTTTCAGGAGTACAAAGAAAGAACTGCAACTCAAAAATTAGATGAGATGTTAAGGTTTCAAAAATTCAGTTGTGATCGCACGGGTTTGGGATACATGACTTCCCAAAGCAAAGAACTTCAAGCCTCATCATCTGATGCCACTTCATCAAAATGTATCATTTTTGTTAAAGGAAGTCAAGATGAGGAAGTTTCAAAAAAGGCCGTGTCTAAAACTTATGTTTCAAGAACCTCACACGATGGATCAATGACAAAGAAGCCCAACCAAGGTATGTCCAAATGTAAGTTTATTTCTACTTGTCATTTTTGTGGTGTTGTTGGCCATATAAGTCTATATTACTTTAACTTGAATAAATTAAAGAAAAATAGAGATGAAATAAAGTTAAAAAGGAAGGGAAAGACTCTAGAAAATCAAATTGATGATATGAGTTAACAAATCACCTTTATAAGTCTAAAGCTTAGTAAACTAGCAGGATTTTATGTTCACAACAAAGAAAAAATCATACAAAGTGGTATTGGTGAAAAGAATAAGCCAAAATTTAAAGCAAAATAGGTGGTCAAAGAAGATGTTGCGTCACATTAATTGATAGAACTACTTGCATGTTCTTGCATTCCTTACATTTCATTAGTCTAGGACATGCATTTTATTTTTCTATTTTTAATCTATGTTTCTATTTTCAGTTTTTAAATAAGAAAAATATAATATAAAAATTTTCTGATTTGTTCTATTTTTTTTTTGGGAAGTGCATGCTTGATATATCAAAGTTTTGAGCACATGTATTCTCACAAAATAAATTTTTAAACTTATGCATCTCTCTACTTTGTGCAGTTCACTTTGTGCATACTAACCCTATGAGTTATCTTGACAAAGTTCATTTACAAAGTATTGTGAGGAACTTATATGTATGCACCTTATAATTAATTTCCATATTTATTATTGAGATGCTCACCATAGAAAGAGTCCATGCCTTGAATTGACTAATATTAGTTGAATCTAGTACAATAATAAAGGGATCTCCCCTTGCCAAACACAAATGTTTTATCCATATAGAAAAAGTCAGTGTTGAATCATTGCGAAAAAAGACAAACACCCTACACAGATTTATCCCTTAAGTCCTTATAGAAATAATCGCTGCTCAAATCATTGTGGAAAAAGATGAGCAACAAAAATGGACATATAAAAGGGTTGTGCAAACTAGTGTTTGAAGGAGATACTCATGTATCTAGGCCCTAGTATAAAGTTTGACTTTTGAGGTGAATGACAATCTCTTAGGAGCATCTATAAGAAAAAAATACTTATGAATAATATTATAAAAAATATTTGAAGAGAAAAAGAAATAAAGAGTTATTTTTCTATATAAGTTTGCTCACTAACACACTCACATGTTAGAGGTTCTGGTTGCTACTGCGGTAGAAGATAAATTGGTCATTTGTCTGGTCAAGTAAGAGTGTCAATTGACAAAGGTTTTACAATTAAACTTTATTTGTAATTGATTTTCAAATAATAAAATTGACTTTTTTAGATTTAGCTGCTCACAATTTTATCTTTAAAGAGTTCTTTAAAGAGTTTTCCTTCGATACCAATCTTGGTGTTATGCAATTTATTTATTTTATATTATTACTTAATTACTAAAGAATTATATGATTAATAACTAATCAATTTATTTAGTAAATTTGTAGATATATCTGTTGCGTTACAATACAAAGAGTATTTGGATAGTTTTTCCCAAATACAAGAAACGACTCCTTGCCGACACAACCTCATCATGTACGTAGGACTTATTCTTTTGCCATAACATCAAGATGGAAAAAATTACTATATCTTAATTTTTATTGTTCTGCTTGACTGTTCGGAAAAAATATTTATTTATTTTTTACTTAATAATTAAAAAAATAATTTTAAGTGTATTGTTATATTTTTTATTTTTTAAAAATATTTAAAAATATTAAAATAATATAAATAAAAATAAAAAATTACAAAAGCAACTCGACTCCGATCAAGAAACCCCTTTGCCAACACGACTCGGTGAGCTTCTTGTCCTCTCAGATCAATTACTAGCTCTGGTAGTACCGACTCTGTAACTGCATGCATTCCGCCATCCAAAAACCTGCATTAATGCGACGAATTAGTACTATCTAACTATCACAATGCTTCCTTTTTTCAAAAATTAAAGGAAAAAAAAAAAAAACTCGAGCTAGCTAACCCTCTATTTATTAACATATTATAAGCAGCTTGAAAAGGGTAGGCACATAAAGAATAGTTGGCCATTTCATTTTTAAGTAAATTAAGCTGTACGTACGTCCTCTAGTTTGAGGGCCACAATGTCAGTAATCATGAGTTGGGTTAATTGCAGTCTAATTTTGAAATAATTCACGAGATCTGCAGTACTCGCCGTAAGATATTTGACTAACGAAATTTAATAGGAATGAATTAAATTTTATCTCTAAATTTTTTTTTTTTTTTAAATTTAAAAAATACTTGAGTTATTAAATTCATTTGAATGAATAAATATCCATTCGAATAAGACAATTTTAACGAATAAAATTATCTCAAAAAAAGAAAATCATTCAAACGAAACAAAATAGATTCGAACATGGAAATAATGTCTGTCGAACAGTATATAATCTGTTCGAATAATAATATTGGCGGGAAATTAATTTATTTTTCTCCAAAAAAATTAATAACCGTTCGAACTTAAATTTATTTATTTGAACATATATTTTTTCCATTAATTTGTTTATCATTATTAATTTGTGCATATATTTTTTCCACTAAAGTAATAAATATTTTTTTCCATTAATTTGTTATCATTTTCAAAATATAAAAATATGTATATATTATATATAATGATTTGCGATGAGTTAAAAAATTTATAAATTCATAAATTAATTTTATGTAATTAATTTCAAAACTTTATAGTAATTTCTTTTATGTTAAATTTATATAAATATAACTTTAAAGATAATATCATTTTTTATATTATCATGAACGGAAAGTAAAATGAAAAAATTAAACAAGGTAACAAACACGAAAAATAAAAACCATACTTTAATTATATCCCAAATATATATTGTTCAATACAAGATAAAAAAGTAAAATAAAAACTAAAACAATCTATTTACTAAGTAGATCAACATCCTCTTACCACATTTTAATGTGTCCTTCCAGATCCATAAACTTCTCCATGATGGGCTCAACGAACTCCACAAACAGAGTTCGTACCTATCCAAAGTTGCTCCAGGAGGCTGTCCCTCAACAGATGCAATACTACTAGAAGATGGATCTGTCAGCGTGGCACTAGGCTGTTCTGGTGCAGTCTTCCGCAAGTGCCCTTTACTCTTGTTGAACGTGATCTTGTTAAGGGGTCCCATCTGTGGCGACCTTCGCTCAGTCACAGACACTGTAACCCCCGATCGGAGTAGGATGTTAGATATCAGCAATACAAATGGTAGACTACCTCCACTGGAATTGCGTGACTCCGATCGAATGTAGAGGAAGAAATACAATGCCAAATCAATGGGGTCCCCCAGTGCTATTCGCAACAAAAACCTGGCTCGATTGATCTTGAAATCAGTCTTGTGTTTTTTCGGATCGATGTTATAGCCAATAATCAAATTAAGCATTCTAAAAAATGCTATACAATCGGCTTGTTGGATCACCTTGCACCCATGATATGGAGGAGCCAAAGGGTCTCGCACTAGCTGACACACCTGATCGTCTGTGAGACCATCATCAGGTATATTCTCATCCTCACTGCCATCCTCTAGCATCCAGCTCTACATTCGGGGCTAGCGTGGAGGATGCAGTCGGTGTGTCGGAATTAGATGGTGCAGCCACTGGTCCCGATGTAGCTGCTGCAAGACATGCACCGCCCACACGCAAGATGTCAAAGAACTCAGCAATAATGCGGGGAGAGAAAGTAATACTCACTCCCCAGACCGATACGGTGTAGAACAGAGCATCAAAGCTATCATCTCCCATGATACTGTAAAACTCACTGACCATCTCTAGATATGCAGTCCCCCGCTACTAACAGATTGATGTCCATCCCTGCTCGGTGAAGATGAACTGTATGCTCCGTCCCTCCCATGAAAGATCGGAGAAGTCAAACAAAATGATCTCACACTTGATAAGTATAGGCCTCATCTCCTGAGCATGAGCTGCTCCACTACTTTGGTTAGGCTGATCTCTCGCACTTTTTCTTCCGCTAGATGCCATTAACATATTGTTTAACCACATGAAAAATAAAAATATAATTAACCATAATATTTAAATTATATTATTGAATAATTATACTATATTGAACTAAATTAAAATAATTAGTTCGAACGAAACATATTCTGTTCGAATTAGTAAAATCTACTCGAATGGACTGTTCTATTCATTCAAATTGACAATTTTTGTTCATTTGAACGAATTTATTTTGTTCGAGCTGAAATAAATTTGTTTGGCAATTGAAAGTTCGAATGGACTAGAGTTCGTTTGAACGAGAACACGCCAAACAACCATGGTTGAGTCGACTCAGGCCCGAATTAAAAAACTCAATCTAGATATCATCCTTTGTTTTAATAGGTAGAAATGATTAAGGAGTGAAGTCCAATCATTTCTACCGATTATTTTGATGTTATTTCTATGGAATACACCAAAATAGGGGATTTCGGATTCGAAATCCATACCCCCCAAACACAACCCATTCGAACATAAAACCAAATAATAGATGTGGAGACTTGACACATACTTTTTAAAAGTTCAAATTTGGGGTTGCTACGGCGGTTGAATGATGGTTTTCGCGGTGGAGATAAGGGGCGAAATCGTTGCTCTCGATGGCTGTTGGTTCGAACTTGAGTGATTTGTTTCATTGTATTTGAACTGGGTATATAATATCCGTGGTGCCTCGTTCAAACTGGATAAATAATCGTTTGAACGGCTATTATACTAATATATTTCTAATTATATTACTAATAATAATATATAATAATACTAATATTACAAAGTACAAAAGTATAAAAATAAAACTAATAATAGTATTATAATACTTTTATTTAATATATTTAGTATATTATTTGTAAATATATTTATTCTATTACCTATAACATACTAAGTACTTAGTATAATTACAATGGCTTAATTATATAGCAAGTTATGATAACTATATTCGTATAGTTTATATAATATTATAACACTAACTATAGTTACTAGTTACTATTATAAGTTATGATAACTGTACAAGTTAATAATTACTACTATATTTACTAGTTATTATTATAAGTTATGATAAGTAGTATACAATTATTTAATATAATTAATATATATTAATAAGTACTATATATAGTACTATTTAGTTATATAGCTACTATAGTGTAAGTATTATATATAGTTATTATATAGTTATAGCTATTATGACTTATGATAACTATACAAGTCAATATAATTAATATATATATATATATAGTACTTATTAGTTATGTGGCTACTATAGTATAAATATTATATATAGTTACTATATAGCTAATGCTATGATTATTATAAGTTATGATAACTATAAAAGTTAACATAATTAATATATATAGTACTTATTAGTTATATATCTACTATAGTGTAAGTATTATATATAGTTACTATATAGCTAATGCTATAGCTATTATAAGTTATGATAACTATACTTATTATATTTTATATAACAAGGTAACAAGTTATAAAATATAGAGTGCAAAATAAGAAGTATTATATATATATATATATATATATATATATATTAATAAGTTATGATAATTATACTCATTCGAACAAATTTATCTCGTGGAATGTGTTTGGAGGTAAATTTTGCACAAAATATTCTGAATGTTAGTTTATTCGAACTTGAAAATTCCTCATTCGAACGCACTGGTGGAATTGTGTTATGAAAATACCATTTGATCTTCTCTACATTTGAAGAATATGCCATGGAATATTCTGATTTGTTAGTTCAGACAACAATATTACACGTTCGAATGAGACTTCACAGATTCAAATACATCAACCTTCAGTACATTTTCACAATGAAGTTGAATTTCATTGGAGTCAGAGCACGGCAGACAATTTTTTGTGTGTGATATAGTGTTGTGGAGAGAGAGAGAGGAACAGACTTAGTGAAAGAGAATGGATTCTTGAGAGAGAGAGGATTGTGGATTCATATTTTGTTTGGATTGCTAAAATTTAACGTAATATTTCTAATTTTTAGATTTTTGATAATTTATAGTTTTTAATTAATTATGTTAAGATTTTTGGTATATTTGTGTTTGTGCAATCTCATTTAAAATGGATCGTCAACCAATATACATCTTATAAGATTGTGTTTGTGAAAATTGTGTTTTGTGACAAGTGTTTCGTCTATGTTTCGTGTCTTGAATCTAGGCTTGTCCCATTCGAATACTATAATGTTCGTTCGAATGAGATCCTGTCCGAAAATAATCTTATTCAAACAGAATCCTGTTTGAACAAACTAATAAAATTTTAAGTGCAAGATTTTACTTAAAAGACTAATAAGATATAGAAAATTATACTTCAAATATAAAATACTTAAGAATTATTACAAAATATTTTACACTTAAATTAAAATGGAAACTTAAAATATAATATAACATAGCAATTATTTATACTTAAATTAATGTCTAATACTTATAAAATATTTAATTAAAAAACTATATAGTATAATTACAAAATATTTTACACTTAAATTAAAATGGAAACTTAAAATATAATATAACATAGCAATTATTTATACTTAAATTAATGTCTAATACTTATAAAATATTTAATTAAAAATCTATATAGTATAATTACAAAATATTTTACACTTAAATTAAAACGGAAACTTAAAATATAATATAACATAGTAATTATTAATACTTAAATTTATAATTAATACTTATAAAATATTTAATTAAAAACTATATAGTATAATTACAAAATATTTTGCACTTAAATTAAAATGGAAACTTAAAATATAATATAACACATCAATTATTAATACTTAAATTTATAATTAATACTTAGTAATGTAATTTTGTAATGTATTTGTGATTTGGAATGTAATTTGGAATGTGATTTGCTTTCAAATTTATTGTATAATTGTAGGAGTTGGACAGTTTTGGATTTCAGCGTTATTTTTATATTTACTTGAACCTTAGACCCGTTCGAGAGTTGTGGCCAAATATTCTCTTAAAGAATGTTTTGGTACAACTCTTGAATTGTCCAAAGTGAACAATTTGGGATTCTATCATCTATATGGCAGATACATTCAGTTTAAACTCTTGTGTTAGTCAATTAAAATTTTGATTAAGTGATTCCTTACATTCTTCGGGTATATGGTCTGTAAGTTTCTCGGCTCATGAATAGGGTCGACAACTTATCATGACTAGCATACTTGAAGAATTGTAGGGAAATGTTGTCGAAATTTTTACTAACATTAGAGTTTTGGACTGAGTATATATGCAATATAGATGATAGTCTCTCCTATGGGATATGATAAACTATTTTATAAAATAAATGGTAAACAACTATGAATATACTGTTGGTAGTGTTTATCTCATGAATTGAGTTCTTTTTTTGGTAGACATTCGACAAATAACGAAAATACAATGGATAAAAATTGGATGTCGTTGGGAGATAGACTTGGGCAAGACTATAAGGAGTATGCACAAGGGGTGAAGTTTTTCTATAGAGTTTGCTCACATGAGTGTTGATAGTCGAGGATGTATAAGATGTCCATGCAAGAAGTGCAAAAATCTTAGTTCTTATAATTTGGTGATAGTGGAAAATCATTTATTTGTAAATGAAATCGATCCTAAATACTCACCTTGGGTCTTACATAGCGAACCATTTTCCAAAGGAGTTAGATTTAGTAGTCAGGCCAATCAAATCGAGGAGGGTAACGACATCGACATGGACGACATTAATGTGGATGATCCTGATGACAATGATGATAATGGAGTGGATATGACTGAGATATTAGGCGATCTGGGTGTAAGAATATTTAGGATGAGGGATGGAGAAGGAACATCTGCACAATCATTTGTGGGAAATGGAAACTTTGGAAGATTGTGGGAGGATGCACAAAGAGAGTTGTACGTCGGGGGATATATGATCTGTAGGCCTGCAACTCGTCTAGCCCGCACTGTTTTTTAACCCGATCTGACCCGTCCGCTCACTCAGATCAAAACGGCCCGACCTGTAATGTGCGGGTCGGGTCGGGTCGGGTCTAAAATTACATAAACGATTCGCACAACAACGAATTCAATTTACAGACTCTGAGAAAAGTTTCCCAATTCCTCAGTCCCAACAAAATGAAAACCCCAAATTCCTCAGAAGTAAAACGAAAACCCCAACAAAGTCCGACGCCATCGCAACGTCGTTCGTATCAAATACTTTGACGCGGTGATGTGTATGAGCTTGAACGAAGAGCTTGGCTTGTTATATTGGAGTCCATCAACGCCCATGAAGATGCAGTAAACGCCGTCGTCGCGAGCTTCGATGCCTTTGTGTTCGTCGGCTCAGCGGATGGAACTGTCAAGGTATGGCGAAGGGAGCTACAGAACCAAGCACTTCTTGGTTCAGGTTTTTTTGAAACAAGAAAATGCAGTGAAAGCGTTAGCCGTAAACAAATCTTTGGTCGTTGTATAATGTGGATCCTCGGATGTGCTGGTGAACTTCTGGGAACATGAGAAGAGGCAAAGTGACAGCTAGATAATGGTGTTTTTATTTTGAAGCCTTTTGAAGAAAAGGCAATGGTCACCTGAGTTGGGGAAGGGTAGATGAAATCTACGTAAAATCTTACTTGATCAATGGTCATCCAAAGTTGGTTGCAGATGAAACGACATGCGATTCGCAATAATCGGTGACCAACATGGGCGACTTGGCTGCTAGGGCTTATGTCTGAAGATCGAATAGAAGTGTTTTATTTTATTTTTATAGGAGTCGGGTCTGTCGGTTATTTATTGGGTTGAACCCGACATTGATGTAAATCGGCTTTTATCGGACGAATCTGATAGGGTCAAACGGGTTGACAGGTTCAACAGGTATTTTGCACAGCCCTAATGGTCTGGATGTTAAAATGTAATTGGTGGGATATCTCAGATCCTAGGTTGGGACTGCGTAACGATGATTATTTTGTGAGTGTCAATACATCTCGCACATGGCATGAGGACGATCCCTTCATTCTCGCTTGTCAAACGAATCAAGTTTTTTATTTAAATGATCCGGAGTACGGAAACCCATGGCGAGAAGTGGAGAAGTTTGCACCAAGAAATGTATATGATTACATTCCAGAGACAGACGAACCACATGAAGAAGTTGATAGTCCAGCAAATGAAGAAGCATATCAAGAAAATGAAGTAGACATCAATCTATTTGTTGATCTAAGCCAATATGATATGGTCATATTGCATGGAGAAGATGTTCAACTCCAAGTAATTGTGATGGGAACCAAGGTGGACCTAGTTTTAAAGATATGTTGCAAGTTCCAGATGGGTCAATTACAAGTTCAAGGGCTTAATGGATGAAGATTCAGTTTCGATTCATTTGATAAGCTATGGAAAGGGCAACAACATGACTTAAAGGCTTTGGACACTTGAATGCTTTTAACTTGTTTAATTCATTTAAAAGACTTATTTTATTAGTTTAGAATAATTGAGTTTATTATGGGAAGTACTTAAATGGGCTTATGCAAGGGCATGTTGGGAAAGTTATTATTTCTTATGAACTAGGGTTTCAAGAGGTTATTGTAGCCGAGTTACTGTAGCGCCGTACTGTAGCCGTGACACTATTCACTCAGGGGTATTTTTGGAAGATGGGGCATTATTTTGGCTAGGGTTTTTAAATAGGTTTTAGTTTAAATACTCTTTTTTGCCTCATGTTCAGAAGTTTATGAAATTTGATGAATTTATTCATTGTGAGTTGAGTTTTACTCCTCTTGTTCTTAATTGAACCTTTGAACTTATCAAAAGTAAATCACAACTTTTGTGGCGTTTCTCCTTTGTAATCTGGGTTCTTTAGACGAGTTCTTCAACGGGTCTAGATTTTAATACAATCTAGGTTCTTGAAACGAGTTCTCATCGGGTCTAGGTTCTCCATCCATTGACTTGATTTTGGCTTTCTTGGGGAGTTTTCAAATTGATTGTGGGTTCAAGGGATTTCATTCTCGCGGGTTCATATCATTTGGTATCAGAGCAAGGTTTCCAATCAGGTCTGATTCTATCTTTTAATTATTGTATCTTTAATTTTGATTCTAGGGCTTCATTGTTCTAGGGTTGCCAAAAAAAATTGAAACAAAAAGTAGGCTGCCGAAATTCTTAGGGTTTTTTTGGTTTGCCTGGAATTTGTATCTCCTAGGGTTTGAAAATTCTAGGGTTTCCTGCATCTATAAGTTTGTCAATTGCTTGGAGTGTCGTTCCATTGATTTTCTTCTACTTCATTGTCAATGCTTGTGTGCTTGAATTCAATTGCTTGATTTTCACAATTGAATATTACTGTTTGTGATTGAATTGGAGAAAATAAGAGAAAATAAAAGAAAAGAAAATTTGAAAAAAAAAACAAAAAAAAAAGAGGAAGAGAAAAGGTAGCATATTCAAAGGTTCCTACATAGTTACAAAGAAGAGAAAGAAAGAAATTTGTTGATTGAATCTTATCATCAAAGGGGCTGCATACATCATTAAAGTTGGTATCTTGTCTTATAATTATTCTTTCATTCGTATAACTACCTTGATTCTCGTGTCATTTTTTTTATTCATTCCGTGTTTCTCTTGGACTTGTTTTCTTGGACCTAATTATTAGTTGGGACAAATCAAGGTTACATTGTCTTGATTGAGTTCAATTAGTTCTTAAGGAACTTGAGTGGAAAAACTCTTGAGGTAAAAGGCAAAAGAGTGTGAGACTATTATCGGGAAAAGTCAATTAAGAGTGAAACACGAGTAGAGTGCCATTATTTGAGTGTAAACAAGTAAGGGAGTGTGTGAGGTTTTCCACTAACATTCTTTTTGTGCAGCACATTATAATGTCTCATAGGAGTGACTCATCACCAAAGGGGAAGCTAGATAACTCATCATTTTTGTTGCAAGCCATGCAACAACAATTTGAACAGTTGAACTTGATGTTAGGTGAAGTGAGGGATAATATGGATCATCAAGAAGCAGTGATTAGAAATCTACAAGGCGGGAGAGATAGGAGGCGACGTGAGCCTAGTATTGAGAATATGCATGAGAATGGAGAGTTTGGTGAGGATGTGGAAGTCCTAACATCAAAAGTTGGATTGGGTAGACATAGAAGAGTTAGGCGTGGAAGAGGACAAAGGGCAAACCCAGGGGGTCGAGATGGAGTAGAGAAAAACCTTGGGAGCATCAAAATGAAAATACTATTATTCCAAGGTAGAACTGACCCTAAAGTTTATTTAGAGTAGGAGAAAAGAATAGAGTTGGTATTTGATTGTCATAATTACTCTGAGGAGAAGAATGTGAAGTTGGTGGTAATTGAGTTCACTGATTATGCGAGTATTTGGTGGGATCAATTAGTGACCAATAGGAGGAGGAATCTTGAGAGGCCTGTAGCAACTTGGAAAGAGTTGAAAGCTATCATGAGACCTTTATCAAAAACTACAAAATCTTACACAAGGCTCTAAGAGTGTAGAGGATTACCATAAGGAGATGGAGATGGCTATGATTCGAGCTAATGTAGTGGAGGATCGAGAGGCCACGATGACAAGATTTTTGAGTTGGTTGAATAGGGAGATAGCCAATGTAGTTGAGTTGCAACATTATGTGGAGGTAGAGGACATGGTGCACATGGCTATGAAGGTGGAGAGGCGGCTAAAAAGAAATGGTACATTAAGGTATACTTCAGTTTATAGTACTCCTTGGAAACCAAAGTGGGACGAAAATGATCAAGTTGTAACAAAGGGGAAGACCAAACCACCTAAGGGAAAAGTTGATGGTGAGGCTGAAACCTCAAGAAAAAGAGAAAATGAGTTGAAAAACAGTTGTGAGGCCGAGAGTTCAAAAAAAGATGAGAGTGAAAGAAAAAAAGAGAGTGAAAAGGATAAAGAGAGTGAGAGGAAAAAAGAGAATGAGGCTGAAACATTAAAAGAAAGTGAGAGAGAAAAAGAAAATAGAGAGGTGGTTGAGAGTCAAGCAAAAATAGTGGAGTCACAAGAGGAAAAACAAAGAGAGATTGCAGAAAGAAACAGAAAGACAAAAGTGAGTTTTTATGCTAAGGCAAACTTTTATATTAACGAATTTAACGACTCTTTGCCTAGTGTTGTTGTTTCTTTATTGCAGGTATTTGAGGTCATGATTCCTAGCAGTGTATTTAGTGGATTGCCACCTATTGGGGAGATAGAGCACTACATTGATTTTGTGCCAGGTGCGACAATCTCTACCCAACCTTTATTTGAAGAACATGAGTCATTGACATACTTGAAGGGATAAGGTAAGTTGTTGACAAGAATGCATGCTAAGTGGGAGGACTGTATTGAGACTTTTCCTCATATATTCAAAAACACACAAGGTATGGAAAATTTTGTGATTGATGCTTTAGCAAGAAGGTATGTCCTTGTCTTCATTTTAGATACAAAATTGTTGAGACTTGAATATGATAAGGAATTGCATGCTAATGATGTTGTCTTTGCTAGTGTGTATCGAACATGTGAGAAAGCATCATTTGGTAAATTCCATAAACTAGATTGGTTGTTTAGAGAGAATAGACTTTGTGTGCCTACTAGTTTTATGCTTAAGTTGCTTGTGTGTGATAGATATGGTGGTTTGTTGGGGAACTTTGGTGTAAAGAAGACTTTTGATGTCTTCCATGAACGTTTGTGAAAGTATCATTTGCCATTCATTGACGTGCTGCATAAACGTTTGTGAAAGTATCATTTGTTATTCATTAACGTGTTGCATGAACATTTATGGGAATATTGATTGCCATTCATTGAGTTCGCATATAATTGGAGTGGTCATTTTGGTGTAAGAAAAGCTTTAGGCATGTTTCATGAACATTTGTGAGAGTATCATTTGTCATACATTGACTTGTTGCATGAACGTTTGCGGGAGTATCATTTGTGTTTCATTGAGTTTTCATATAATTGGAGTAGTCATTCTGGTGTTAAGAAAACTTTAGACATTTTGCATGAACATTTATGTTGGTTTAAGATGAAGAGATATGTCAATCGCATTTGTGGCAGATGCATTACATGCAGAAAGGCCAAATTTAAATTTTTGCCACATGGGTTGTATACATCCTTACCTGTTCCGAGTGAGTCATGGGTAGACATATCTATGGACTTTGTTTTGGGGCTGCCTAACAAAGAAATGAGTAGAGATTCTATTTTTGTGGTTATGGATAGATTTATAGAGTTTGCATATAATAGGACCATACATACTACCACTTTATATTCTCCTTTTGAAATTTTTTATAGACTTAATCCATTTAGTCCTTTAGATTTAATGCCTTTACCTGTTGACGACAGGAGTAGCTCGGACGGATTTTTTCAAATTATTGAACAAATTAATGATAATGCATATGAAATTAATGATAATGTTACTAATATTTTTCCCTTTGATCCAGGTGGAGATTCGAGGTCGAATCCTTTTGAGAAGATGGGGAATGATGGGAACCAAGGTGAGCCTAGTTTTAAAGATATGTTGCAACTTCCAGATGAGTCAATTACAAGTTCAAGGGCTTAATGGATGAAGATTCAGTTTCGATTCATTTGATAAGCTATGGAAAGGGCAACAACATGACTTAAAGGCTTTGGGCACTTGAAGGCTTTTAACTTGTTTAATTCATTTAAAAGACTTATTTTATTAGTTTAGAATAATTGAGTTTATTATGGGAAGTACTTAAGGGGGCTTATGCAAGGGCATGTTGGGAAATTTATTATTTCTTATGAACTAAGGTTTTTGGGAAGGCCTTGTATTTTGGCCAAGGGCTTATTTGGAAAGTTACTTTTTAGGAACTAGGGTTTCAAGAGGTTACTGTAGCCGAGTTACTGTAGCCGCGATACTATTCACTCAGGGGTATTTTTGGAAGATGGGGCATTATTTTGGCTAGGGTTTTTAATTAGGTTTTAGTTTAAATACTCTTTGTTGCCTCATGTTCAGAAGTTTATGAAATTTGATGAATTTAATCATTGTGAGTTGAGTTTTACTCCTCTTGTTCTTAATTGAACTTTTGAACTTATCAAATGTAAATCACAACCTTTGTGGCGTTCCTCCTTTGTAATCTGGGTTCTTGAGACGGGTTCTTCAACGGGTTAAGGTTTTAATATAATCTAGGTTCTTGAAACGAGTTCTCATCGGGTTTAGGTTCTTCATCCATTGACTTGATTTTGGCTTTCTTGGGGAGTTTTCAAATTGATTATGGGTTCAAGGGATTTCATTCCCACGGGTTCATATAAAATTGAGGGTGAAATATCGAAAGAAGATGAATCAACTGAAGTGTCTAGTGAGGATGGAGGCGACTGGTCCAGCAAAACGGATAGTGAATGAATTTCAAATATGAATTTTTGTAAATATTATTCTTATAAATTTCAATAATGTTTATTTGAATAATAATTTGTTACAATTTCAAATAAATATGCCTCCCAAACGCAAAGTAACATGTGTGTCATCCCATCCATTACTGACTCCCTGTGTGGTTCACCTGCCATAAATAGTAAGCCAACATCACCAGACCCAGAACAAGGTACTTTATCAAAGTAAATACCACATTTTATGCTCAATTTAAGTAATATATCTATAAAATAAAATAATTTAATTAAACTACATGATTTAAATACTGTATATATAGCTGTTGTAAGCCAGCACCAAGGTAGAGGCACTACGAGGGGTGTCTGTATAGAGAAAGTAAGGAAAGTGGATAAAATTAAAGTTGATATTCCTGATGATCACACCGGTGGCTCCGGAGATTCGACAGCGTGGCTTGCTCCTTTTGTTGATACGCTTATTCACACGTATGCATCGATTGATATATCCTCTTGGTCTAAAGTTTCTCAAAATGTGAAAGACCACATTAAAAAGTGTTGCTCCGTAATAACCTACATCTCAAGAAGCTACGTATATAACATGTTACTTTCAAGTTATTTTGTATTTATACTAATTGTTTATAATTTTTGAAATGATGAGTTTAAGCTTAGTTTTGGCCGACGAGATGATCGATTAAAGGTTGAGGAACTGATGTCGAATGCATTCCGAAGATACAAAGGTCGATGCCATGCACACTATAAGAAGTTCAGTACAACAATAGAGGCGTGCCAAAATCCATTCCAAGCAATGCCACCAAACGAATGGGAGAATGTTTGTGATATGTTTGAAGATCCTGCTTATCAGGTAATTTTGCTGCTAGCACTCTAAATAACCTATTATTGGACTAAAATGCTAAAATGTGAATATAAATCATAGAAATTAACGTGTATTCTTAAATTGAGTTTATATTTAATTTGGGATACTCCTAAGCAGATTTTTATATTTAATTTCAGAGTCTATATAAGAGCAAGTCAAAACCCAGTCAAATTCAAATGACTTTCAAATGGGCAAGACGTTCGAACAATCTAAGAACTTTCAACCAGTGTAGTACTCTTCAAATAAGAATAATGATGGGGTTTGAGAGTAATTCAGATCAAGAGAAAAAGTCAGTCTGAAATCCGCTAGAAGACAGTCTGTACATATTTTAGTATTTTGATCGTAACTTTTCACTCAAATATTGGACTGATGCGATTTTTGATGCGTTGGAAAGATATCTTAAAGGGCTACAAAGTCGTCTCTAATAAAGATTTCTAAATTCGAACTCCTGAAGTGTGTACGTGGCTGTCAAGATAAGTCCTAAAATTTAGGCAATTTTGTATGCGGGAATATGAAGACATTAGGATTTCTTTCCTACTTTATATAAGCATTTCGTTAAAACAAAATTGGGGGTTGGAAGAAGAGGGAGATGGCTCAGTACTGAAGAACGAGGAGATGAAATTCATTTCCATTGCTGCCGTTTGCTTTATTTTTCTCTTGAGATTTTTGTTGTCCATTATATTTATGGGTAACTAAATTCTCAAGTAAGGCTAATGATGAACTTGCACATTAGATGGTATTTTTAATTTATGTATTTGATTTTCAACTACTAAACCTCTTTTGTTTTATCATTCTCAATTCATTGTTGATGTTTTCTTTTCTGAATAATCATAGAATTTATTCTGTTTATGGATTTTGTCATACTTTTTCTATTTAATGGATTAGTTTTTTGATTATGTTTGGATCAATTATTTATCTATATTGATTTAATTTTTTATTGCAATATCTCTCTTTGAGGATATTGTCGTCGTTGGATTTTCTCAATAGGGATAATAATTTACTTATTTTAAAAGTGGTGAATGATTTTTCAAAGGGTTACATTTGATTTAATTTTGGTTTGTAAATCTATACCTTCCGACTGGAAATTTTGGAAATTGAGTTTCCAATTGAGTTATTCAATGAATTAAGAATAATTAAAATACCAGATTTATGCAAGGGATTCTCGATACTTTACTGTTCATCAAATTTGAGTACTTTTACCGTTAGTCATTTTGCTTCACTTTAATTTACATTTAAAATTAATCTTTGTTCTCCATTAATCATTTAATATTTTTCTTTAATTTTTTTGTTCCTTCTGCTATTTTTCTAATTTGTCTCTATGTGTTACAACTACCGCGTTATTCTTTGGTCGTAATCAAGCACACAAAAATCGTGATGGTGTTTGGGCCAGTCTCGAAGCAGAGACAATTTATGTAAGTTTAAGTTTCTTTAATTTCATTGTCACATAATATTTTTGTTACTTATACTAACTTTAATATTTTTGTTTTTTTAGGCCACATATCCAGGTTCTGGATATTTGAGAGGTTTAGTACGTTGCGTGAAGCCATCTTCAACATCATCATCATCATCTCGAGCCAGATCGAATGACGACAAGACTAAAGAATTGGAGGAAGCAACACTTGAGATAGAACGATTGAGGTCTATGGAAAAAGAGTTACTGACCTGATTAGATCAAGCAGCGGATCTTGAGGCAAGATTGTAAGAGCACATGCAAAGGAGATTAGGGACGGAGGTACAAAAAGCTGTGCTTGAATAGTCACAGTCAATTATGTCCCGAAACTCTATACCACTACCACAATCTTAAAATTTATTTTTTCTTTCATTGTCTTTTTTATTATTATGTTCCAAAACATTTGAACAATTGATATTTGAATTACAATTTGTGTAATATTAGTATGATATTTTTAATTAATTAAATTTTGATCTGTATGATTAATACCATTCGAACGGTAAATAACCAGTTTGAACTGTAAATTACCATTTATAAATCCATTTAAACAAAAACAGACCCATTCGAACAAAGAAAACCAATTCGAAAGACAAACAAGAAATACAGTCCGTACAGACGTTCGAACAATAAAATAATTATTCGAACAACATTAATTTTCAAAACACCGTTCAAATAGATAGAATTTCATAAAATAAAATGTCTGTTCAAACGGACATATATTCGCACAAAAGTCATTCGAACAAAATTTATTAGTTCGAACAGGATCAAATATGGTTATTTGTTCGAGTCAAAATTTTAATTTTTCCGAATGGACGGGTTGGTTCAAACTGACAAATATTCTATTCGAACAATTTTTTGAGACGAAATTGGTTCGTCTAAAAAAAACTCTCGTTCGAATAGTTTCGACTTGTTCTGCCAAATTTCATCCCTAAAAGGTATTTTTTTGGACGAAAATAGAATTTCGTCTCTAAAACCTTTTGAAACGGTCTTTTAGAGACGAAATAGAGACAAATTTTTCGTCTCCACCACTAATTTAAGACGAAATTGGAGTTTTTTTAGACAAATTTTGGTCTAAAAAAACCATATCTCTTGTAGTGACAACACATAACAAAATTAACTATAAAGATCTGCCCAACATAAACATAGATTAAATCATAAAAAACAAAAGAAAGCACATGGAATATATAGGACTTGAACACATGATGATGGGATCATCTGATCGCCTTACAACCAATAATTCAGTCTGAACGTAAGCCTTTATGATTGGTGTCTTGTAAGTGAGAACATGTGTGTGTCTATCTATATATATATATATATATATATATCCTCAGAGGCCTCATACAGCAACGTCTTCGGCAACTCTGGATTTCCCGGATTAACAAACGAAGAATAATTGCTACCAGACTACTACTCGAGTACAAAGAAGACCCACTGACCGGTCTCCTTTACTTATTTGTCATCTTGCATCAAAAGAAGCAGCCACCAGACACAATGATGACACCCGTGATAAAACAGTACTGACAACTGTTCACTCACGAGTTAACTGTTTTGCTTTTTCCCGTGCTTAAACAGTAATAACAGCTGTTCATTCACGGATTTATTTTGTAAACAGGGACTCCTTATTCTATAAAAGGGGAACATCATTTCATTTATAGACAGAGTTTTCATTACAAAACAAGTTCATTGTAAGTCTCTGTCTTCATATCCTCTCAAACTACTAAGTGCAAATACCGCACTACCTACTATCTTTGTGCCATAAGTTTTATAATAAAATTTATGTTTATGTTTATATCTTTGTTAATCTTATTTTGCATCCCATTCATGCATATAGTCGGTTCAACCGCCTGCCTCTAACTGTGTGCATATTATCTTTGTTTATCCTATTCATGCATATGGTCGGTTCAACTGCCTGCCTATAACTGTGCATATTCTACTCTTCTTCTTCCTTCTCTTCTTCTTCAGTCGGCTTTATTTTGGCTTTATTATGTTCCGCTCTGCCTTTGGTATCAGAGCCAAACCCTGGTATCTACCTGTTGTGAATTATTTTCCCGTGCATTTTCTGGCATTTGTTTTCCTTCTACTCAGTGCGAGCTCGTCTCTCTTGCCTAGTGTTCAGGACCAGGTCAGAGTAGCTCAGTGGAACCCTGGTAAGTCCCGTATGTAGCCTAGTGTTCAGGACCAGGTCAGAGTAGCTCAGTGGAACCCTGGTAAGTCTCGTATGTAGCCTAGAATGGTGTGTTGGGCAAATAGTGGTTCAGTTGGGGTAGTCTCTCAAATGGTAAGTTCCTAGGAGAGTCTGGTGAAATCCACCCTGTAGATTTAGAACAAACACCTGAGAATGTGGGGGAGGACTAATTCCTCAGTTAGTTCCAGGTCGGCTTTGCCTACTGATATTGTCAATAAAGAAGATTGCTCTTATGGATAAGAGCTATCTCCTGCTCTGAGATCGTGGAAGATCCCAGAGATTGATCCAAATTCAATTTATAAAACCACTTGGCTTAAAAATATTTTTTCAAAAACTTTGAATGTTCGGACAGTCGAACAAACTTATAGTATATCTAAATCCCATGAAAAATGTTTTCTTTTCAAAGATTCAGACATAGTTGAATACATAAAACAAGGATATAAATATATACATATAGGTTCTGTTCAAGTTGCTGCTAAACCTTTAACAAGGTTAGGCATTAACGCCTCTGTTCTTTTTTGCTTACGAGATGGTAGATTCCTAAAATTTGAGGATAGCATTCTCGGAATGATCCAATCCTCCCTTTCGGAAGGACCGGATCACTTTGATTGTTTTCCTAATTTAACTTTGTCTCTAACAGACAAACATATTTCAAAATGTTTAATATTAAATATTTTAACTTCAGGTTATCAAATACTTGAAGGAAGTAAACCTCTTGCTTTAATTTTCAGAATTTATTATCGTCTTTTAAGAATGAATTTAGACCCAAAAGCCATTGTAAAACCTTCTGGAAAGCATACTCTACTGATCCAGAGTAGCTCTTCAGATGTGGATATTAAAGTTCCAAAAAGGATTTATTGGGAAGAAATAACTCTTCCTACTAAATGGACTTTGGAACAAGAAATACCTTTGCCTCCCAAAAATATTGTCCCGGATGCTGATGTTGACATCATCCAACAATATTTGAATGGAACTGTTAAAATTTCATTTAATAGATCCGAAGCCCCAAGCAAAAGGAGAAATTATTTTACTGGCTCCAAATCTAGTTTTGTTGACTCTGTTCAGAACAATCCAAGAAATGATTCTAATCTTCATCAATTTCTTGAAGACTTATTAAGGACAGTTCAACCTGCTAAACCTACTTTAAAATTGAAAGGGCTTTCTACATCCTCTCAAATAACTTCTGCCTTTTATTCTGCACAAGGAGCTGGATCTTCTAAAGATCAAAACATAAATGATGAAGCAGACAAAGAAGATAACTCTTCTATGTCACCAACAGCTTCAGATATGCAAGCCCCTATTGCACCTGTTCATCACAGTTTAACTGTTTTAAACAGACCCTTTGAAATTGATTTACCTGCTCTACTAAAAGATTTTGCTTCTCCTGAAAATAAGCAAAGGCGAAAATCCTATATTGCAAAAGTTTCTGACCTTGAAAAACAACGTGTTAAATGCAAATGGAAATAAGAAATGAATAGGCTTCAACAACACATTTCTCTGCTTGATTTTGCTTATAACACTTATGTTCCAAAAAATACTTTAAATATTGTTAAAAATAATTTTGTCAAGGAAGATGGAAAAACAGTAGTTCAAGCTACTCATCCTCCATTGGAGACTGTTTTAATTCCTTTTAAAGGTACTCAAGTACCTACTTCTCCTTTCAAACTTTCTGAAACTGTTTCGAAAGATCCAGAAAATGACAAGATTCTTAAGGAAGTAGAAAAGATTATTTCTCAAAATAACTTTGCGAATTTTGCTCTCCACACGATCGGAGAACAGTTAGACCGGATTGAAGAAAAGGTTGAAAACCCTGTTTTTACTCCAAATCCTGTTTTTAAACTTGAACATCCTTTGGATCTCTCAAAAGATCAGCCAAAGAAAAAGATTGAAAAACCTTTGATCATTTTACCTGAAGATCGGCCTAAAATAAATTTTCAAAATTCTCAGGCCAAGACCTTGGAAAAAATTGATCAAATGCTTACTGATCTCAAGAAAGACCAACCTTCTACCAGTACTCTTAACATTAATGGAAATGAAGTTGTTCTCGTAGAAACTTCAGAAGAATCATCTAACGATGAATCATCTGAAGAAAACGATATTGATCTAATTGAAAAGAATTTTCAAAATTTAGAAATTGCCAAGTTTTCTTCAAAAGGACCGAAACCTATGAATCTAACGAAGAACTGGTACTCCAGACCAACCCCTCCTGATTTACAGTTTGAAGAAAAAGTTTTTCAAAACCAATCTTCTTACTCTGCTGACAAAGTTTATGAATGGAATATTGATGGATTTTCAGAACATGAAATCATTAATACCATGAGTAAGATGTTCATAGTTGCAAATGCTTATGTCAACAATAACATTAGACAACCAAACATTGTCAGAATTTTAACACAAGGTTTTACCGGTGTTTTAAGAAATTAGTGGGATAAATACCTAACCAATGAAACCAGGGAATCCATCCAAAATGCGGTAAAATGCAATGAGGAGGTTTACCTATTTTTGATAATACTATTGGGATGGCACATCCTGATGGTGTTAATACTTTGATTTACACTATTTTGAAATATTTTATTGGATTACCATCTAATATAACTAGTCGTATAAGCGATCAGTTGAATAATCTTAGATGTCATCAGATGTCTGATTATAGATGGTATCAAGATGTTTTTATCTCCCGAGTAATGCTTCGTGAAGATAGCCAGAAGCCTTACTGGAAGGAGAAATTTATTGATGGATTACCTCGTCTATTTGCTTACAAAGTCAAGGAAGAACTTACTGATGCCACTGGGTTTCTTAACTATGAAAATTACACTTATGGTGATATTTTCAGTATTGTTAAGAAACTTGGTATTAGTATGTGTCATGATCAAAAAATGCTTCGAGAACAGATGAGAAATAGTAAGAAGGCCAAATACGAAATGGGCACATTCTGTGAACAATTCGGTCTTCCTAGTATTGCTCCATCTAAAAGGAAGCATAAAATTGCTAAACCCCATGATGGTTTCAGGAGAAAACCTCGTGATAAATTTTATAAAAAATCTTATAAAAAACCTTTTTCCAAACCATTTTCCAAGAAAAGGGAATCAAAAGATATTTCTTCAAGAAAATGTTTTAAATGTGGCAAGACTGAGCATTTTGCTGATAAATGTCCCAAGAAAGCCAAAGGATTAAAAAAGATGCTTAATCAGTTGGATATTAATCACCATGATAAAGAAGAACTATTTCGACACCTAAAAATAGTCTCGTCTTCATCATCGGAGATGCTTGAGTTCAGTTCTAGTGATTCAGAATATTGCTCTGAAACTGTAACTCCTGATCCTTCTGACCTAAAGCTAGGTTGCAATTACAATTCTACTTGTTGCAAGCCTTCTGATAAGACAGTCAATGTCTTGACAAAGGCTAAAGAACAAGAGAATATATATATATATATATATATATATATATATATACTAGTAATAGAGCAACGTCCAATGGACATTTACCTAGTTTAGATTTTTTACAAAAATTATATTATTTTTTACAAAAGAAAAATGATTAATATACAGCTACAAATTCCCCCCGTCTAAGTTTTGAGAACACATTAATTTTCAAAGCCCCTCTCATACCTAGGACCTTTGGGTATGGAGCCAACGTCGAGTAGTCATAAAGTGAAGTTCTTTTCCTATACCTAAAAAATTAAAGATAATGCAAAAAGGCAATATTCAATCCTCTAAGATCTTACCCAAATGCCACTGATGTTGGCATTTTCCTAGCTCTTCAATGATTGATGTAGAAAAAAAAGAGAAAAATAAAGAAAATGAGACATGCAAAAAAATTGAGACAGAGAGAGCTAAAAGGTAGAGCTGAGAGAGACTATAACAAAATCCAACTCACGACCAAAAACCACCAATTCACTACCCACAGCCAAGGACGTCCGATCTACTTGCCATAGCAAGGCAATTTAATGCGACGTCGTCAACAAGGCCTAGGAGAAGCGAATCACTTGGTCCAAATCGGGGTCAACCATCGTTCACTCCTCCCCACAAACTCATGTCCGAAATAGCAGTCACCTCCCACCTCCCCTCCACTTCCTCCACAAAAATAATCCTAGCAAGCTTTGTTTGTTATATTAAAAGCAAATCTCTACTATCCCCCCCCCCAACAAAAGCAAGCAAACTTCTCAAACAAAATTAAATCTTGGCAAACGGTTCCAAAAAACTTCTTCTATACTACAAATACCCCTTTGCCACGAACGTAGCCGCCACTGATCTGCTTGTCACAATGGATAGCCTTGATGAAGTTTTCCCCAACCACACACCCAGCTTTCTCCAAATGCTCCCTCATAAACTTCACCATCGGAGTTGTCACGAAAAAAATGAAGAAACGAAGTCCGTTAAACAACCAGTCCATGTTTTGCTACCCGTATTCAGCAGGAGGGAAAAGAAATGATGGAGAGCTCCTACTTCTTGAAGAAGAACTGATGTCCGGCGTTAAACACGTTAAACAGAAGAGAGAGAGGGTCTGAGTTGAGAGAGAGGAGGAAGATGCACAAGAAATTAGCTGCTACCACGCATCTTCACTAAAAAGACCAAAATGCCCTCGGTTAAACAAACAAAATATAAGGAGGTAAAAATGTACACACTCGGCTAGACAGAAGGACATAAGTGGAAGAACAAGTGTCAAAACAAAAACAACTGTTCATTCTTGTTTATTTGTGTGTAGCGGCTTTTAAGATATAAAGGATATATATATATACACTAGCAGTGGTTTAACGTGCAAAGCACGTTTGCCAAGTTTACCTAATTGGAAGAAAAAATAAAATTTTTGAAAATAATATGTCCAAACAGCAAATAAAGTGTGACTGATCCTTACATGCAGTACATAATTTTGAATAATTGAATTAGTTGTTAGTTCACAATCATCAAGATTGAAAGAGTACATAAGATAGATTAGTAAATAGCCTAATGCATAGGAGCATAAAACCTAATATAAGCAAGCATTTATGAATTTTCATCTTTCTCTACTTTAATAAGAAGAGTTTGTTCCAACCGCATAATCTCTATGAATTTCTCTACATTTCCTTTAGGTTGATCATCTGTACATGAAAGATCAATTACATCACGTGTTAAAAGCTTTGGATGGAAGTTTTAGCTCTTCAAATTAACCATATTTGACGGTAGAGATCAATGCATGCATGTCATGTTATCTCCAACTATGCAGAAGATGTAGCGAGCTCGATGAAGCAAATCCACTCTCTATGTTCCTGCTCTCACGTTTTTTCATCATTAAAGTAAGCCTCTTATATTTTGGAAGCTCCAAAAATATTATAATTGTAGAAAATTATTTTATCTAAATGATTTTAGTTAATTAATAATATTATAAGATTTAAATTATGTTAAAAACTCTAATTATTTATATGATTTTATTTTCTTAAAAATATATAACAAAACTTCATCATTTATTTAATGATAAAATATTAGTATTGTATAAATTAAAGTTGATTTTAAATGAATGATGTGATATTTATTTTTTAATTATCTATTTTAAGTGAGTTTATTTAAATATATGATTTGATCTACCGTTAGACCAAATATAAAGACACAAGATGAAGGGTTGGGATTTAAAGTCCCAAACCCTAACTTTTCTTCTCACTTTTCCCTCTTCCCTCTCTCTCTTCCCTCCCTCCAGCCGCATGCCCCCCTCCCTCTTGATCTCTCTTCTCCACAGCTCCTCCAAGCGCCGCCGGCCTCCATTGTCGCGTCACCACCAAGCCCAATCACCGACGACCTTCCCCACGCCGATCTCCTCCCCATAGACCTCTCTCTCTCTCTCTCTCTCTCTGCAATAGGCCGAAGCCCGTAGCCCTCTCTTCCTCTCCTTTTGATTTTCGTCCATCACGCTGCCACCGTGCCGCCGTGAGCAGCTCCTCCCACGAACTTCGACAGCCACCTCTTCCCCATAATGTGGCTCCCCGACGTTGCACCCGTAGCTCCTCCTTAGCCCCACCACGCAACGCCTCTACACGCATGAGTTTCTCCCCGTAGCGCAGCCGTTAACCAAGCCCCCGCCACCGCACCACCACGACGGCCTAGATCCGCTGCCTACAGCCCACGATGCCACCACCAGCCTTCCACGGCACCTCCCCTTCTCCTCCAAGCCCAGCCGAGCCTTTGCCTCTCCCATTTTGTGATTTTGTGAATTTATACATTTTGTGAATTTGTAGAATTAGGATGATTTACGGTGAATTTGTGATCATCCTACGGTGATTTTGAGATGATTCACGGTGAGTTTGGTCTATGCTTGTTGTGATTTTGTGATCTATTGTGGTGATTTTGTGATATTTTGTGTGGTAATTTTGTGATCTATTGTGGTGATTTTGTGATAATATGTTTTGGTGATTTTGTGATCCGTTGTTGTGATTTTGTGGTATTTTGGGAAGAATATTGCTGTGAGGATGTAGAGAGGGACGAAGAAGAAAAGTGAAAAATAAGAACACTATTCATACTGATCAGAGTATAATAAACCAAAACTTTCAAATATTAATAAATGAAAGTAATTATAGGTAAATATAAAGTTACAATCTTAAAGACTCAAAGGAAAATAAGGTAGTAAGGAAAACTTAGATATTGGAAGCAAATCTTTCTAAGGGTGAGAGAGTTGTTCTCAATCAAAAGTTTTCATTTCCGAATGAAACGAAGAGCCCTTTTATAGAGTAAGGAAGCTCTTTTTACAAATAGTGCGATCCCATAAATCACGGGAAAGTAAAGCAAAAAGTGAATAGTGAATAGTGACTTTTTGTTACCATTCAGTAGTGCTTGAGTTATTCTTTCTACAAATAGTGCAATCTCATAAATCACGGGAAAGTAAAGCAAAAAGTGAATAGTGAATAGTGACTTATTGTTACTATTCAGTAGTGCTTGAGTTATTCGCCGAAACTAGCTTTGTCTGCTTCTGCCGAAAGTGAAATATTTTGTCTACACCGAAAGCATCTCTGTCTTAAGTGAGATTGAAAGTATTCCATCATCTTTCCGCCCCTAAAAAGTAGAAGCTGTCAGGATGATAGCTGGAACAATGCGCTAGATTCTCTACGAGGAGTCTCTTCAACGCTAAGCTGTGAGGCATTGGAGTCTCTGGAGGGCGTCTCTTCAATGCTTTGGAATCTGTTGGTCATTACTCAATCATCTCCCAGTCGAGGGGGATAGTCTTGGGAGTCATGGCCAAAAACATTGCTGTAGGGATCTGAGTCTGATGAATCGTCTGATCCTTATGCAGCTGAATCATCACTATTATTGCCATCCTTTATGGATTTCTTTAACAAGAGGAGTAAATCTTTCTTCAATCGTTGGCCAATTGGTGACTTGGCTTTCTAAGAAGTTGATTCTTGTGAAATATTAGAATTCTTCTTTTTTGCTGAATTTTTTGTCTTCTGCTTGGATGAAGAACTCTGTGAACTTGAAACCTGTTCGCCTCCTGTAATAGTAGGATAAGGTACTAAGGTTTGGATAGGAAAAGGAGAAGGGAATTCCTCCTTATTTTTCAGATTTGGCACTGCAAGTGGAAAATCTAATGAGATTCTAGAGACAATTTCGTCTGAGTGAGCGAATTTGTCCCACCATTTAATGAAATATTGGTGAACCAATAAATCATTGTTTTTCTCATACTGTCATTTACAAATCCAAGGGGTTTTGTATTTGGCGCAGAAGAAAATAAGGGAGGGGAGTTTGGCATCTCGCCCCTTTACCTTATTTGAAATTGCAAAGTGTTTGATGGCATTCTGCAAGTCATCAGGAAATATTTCAGGAATGGGGCCATAGAAATTCCACCATTTCTGGAACCATAAAGGGAAATTGGATTTGCACTTTCGGTCGAAAGTGATGAACCAAGAGTGTTGGAAATCTGGGGTTTGATACAGGGGAAATTTTAACCAGGCTTGAATATAATCATAATAGTTATACACAATTCCGGTTTCCTGGACCAAAGTTTTGGGAGTAGAAGGGTGGGTTGCCCATTCTTCTTCCGTCAAAACAGAAATAATATAACAACTGTGAAAGATGATCTTTGAATGATCAACTTTACAGAAAATTGGTTTGATGGAAATGGAACCGGTCTTAACCAAGATTCCAAGGTAGAATTTGAGATCTTTGGCTGGATTGTCAGGAATCCAGTGGAAATCCCGGGGGAAGTAATCCACCGCAATTTGAAATGGATTTGTTTTTATTGATTTCTCAATATAAAACAGGTTCTCAAACCACGATTTCTTGAAATATTGTGCCCTGTTGGTATTGATAAATTTGTTTGTTGGCCTAGGTCCTGTTAATGCTAAAAGATTAGCAAATGGGTCAATGGGTGTGGCCAAGGTTGAAACAAATGAAGCAGGGGTGACCAATCTGGGAACCTGCCCAAGACTGGTGAATCTATTGGCTATCTCCAGTGGGGAGGAAGCCATGGTTGAAGCATTTGCTGGTGCAGAGGGCACTAGCAAATTTGAAACAAAGGAGGAACTGGGTAATCCACCAGGTTTCTTCTTTTTACTCATTGTTGGTGCAGAGGGCACTAGCACTAGAAAATCAGGGATGAGTTATACGATCCTTTAATATATTCAATATCAAAATAAAAAACACTTAAAACAGTTTGCCATTGTGCAAAAATCTGTTTTGATGCAATGTTTTCAACATCTTTCTTTAAAACATATTTTGTAGATTTACAATCAACCCTTAAAAGAAATTTTTGGTTAAGTAAATCTTACTGAAACTTTGAAATGCACAAAACAACAGATAGTATTTCTTTTTTAATAGTACTATAGTTATGATGTGCATGATTCCAGGTAACGGAATGGAAACGAACAATTTGTTCAGGAGAACCTGGTGAAACGGTTTGTTTCAAGATGCCACCATAACCTATGTCACTGGCGTCAGTTTCGACAATCTTGAAGCTATTTAAAATAGGAATAACAAGACACGGAGAGTTTTGACATGTGCCTTGATTTTTTGAACCAATTTAGTGTGAACCGTAGTCCACGGAGAAGGATTTGATTTTAGTCTCGCGAACAAGGGGCAACACTCATTTCTCATATTCTTGTAGAAATCCGAAATGTAATTCAAAGAACCAAGGAATCTTTGAAGTTGATTCTTATCCAGAATTACATGAGAAAATTTGTCAGCAAATTCAATGGCTCTTTGGATGGGCTTGATTTTACCTTCAGAAATATCATAAACAATGAATCTGATCTTGATTTGAAATAGTTTGATCTTATTTTCAGAGAGAACAAGTCCATTTCTTTTGATAATGTCGTGGAACGCGTAAAGATGTTTCCAGTGTTCATCAATAGATTTGGAGAAAACAAGAACATCATCTATATAGACGATGGTGAATTTAGTGAATGGCGAAAAAATGTCATTCATGATATTTTGGAATTCACTAGGAGTGTTTTTTAGCCCAAACGGCATCACGTTCCACTCATAGTGTCCCAGAAGGGTGGTGAATCCAGTTTTGTAACGGTCTGACTTCCTAATTTAGATCTGCCAAAATCCAGACTTAAGGTTAAACTTAGAGTACACAACTGCACCTTCTAACATTTGAATCAAGTCTTGTTTGTTGGGAATAGGGTACCTAATCCACTCTAAGACTTCATTCAATGGCTTGTAATTGATGACTAAACGGGGTGTCCCTCGCTCAATCTCAGCCTTTTTCTGAACATAAAATGCAGCACAGGACCAGGGTGACTTACTACGCCTAATGAGTTTTTTGCGAAGAAGATCCCAAATCTCAGTTTTGCAAAATTCCAAAGTTTTTCTATTCATTTGAATAGGTCTTGCTTTGGTTGGAATATTTTTTTCAGAAAAACCAGAAACATAAGGTAAAGAAACTTGATGTTTCTTCCTATGCCAGAAAGCATTGGAAAGTTGTGAACATACATCAGAAATTAAAACTTTTTGAAAACTTGCGATCTTTGATTGGATCAAGGAATCATTCAAATTTTCGAAAACATGTTTAAACTTAATTTCTTGTTTTAGAAAATCAAGATGTTTTCTTTTTGCAAAACGTAAAGACAACGATTTTTTAGCACAATCACTTTCAAACTTAGAAGCAAACTTAAACCTTACTTTCTGTCCAAAGGGGTCAGTAGTGACCCCATGGGCATCTGAAAGGAAAGGGTAAATCATGTTAAGAAACGGCATCCCCAAGATGACATCATGGGTTAAGTTCTTAACTAATACAGAATGAATTTTAAAACAAACATTGTCCTGACAAATATAAGCAGTATTTAGCTCATAACAAATCTTCATCTTAGATCAGTTTGCCGAGAATAAATTCTCTTTAGACTTTTCAAAGTACTGGGTGGGAACTAATCCATCACAAATACAATTCAAATAAGCACCTGAATCAATCAAAGCAATAGCAGAGAATTTGTATTCATGAGCAACAATAATTTCGACCAAACAAAACCATTTCTGTGGAACAAAATGGTGCAGCAAACAAATATCCTTATTAGGATTAGAGGATTCAGCATGGTCTGAATCATCTGTTTCATTGCCAAAAGGATTTTGATCAAACTCATTATTGATCTTTAAAAGAATTAAGTCTTGGCGAATTGACGCATTCTCAGTCTTGAGGGTTTTTACCTCTTCTCTGAGTTCAGAAATTTCTTTTTTAACTAAACAAATCTTATGTTGCAAATCTTTTGTTGAAATCTCTTTGGGTTTTTGTTTTTGGAAACGTCCAAAGTTTCTTGAAAAGAAATCTTCCCTGAAGATGACTCTTTACGAGTCATAATCTTCTTAAGCTGTTTGAGATATCTCTGTTTCAGCTAAGGGTTTTCAAGTTGTGAAATAAGAGATAAGAGCATATTTTTATGTTCTTCCTCTTTGGTTAAAACCTTATCTTTGTTGCTTTCCTGATCCAAAACATTGACTGTTTTCTTCTCAGGTTTACAACAGGACTCGTTACAACCAAGCTTAATATTTGGTGAGCTAGGATAATCTGAGTCTGAATGATACTCTGAATCATCAGAACTTAATTCATCCTTGTCCGAAGATATAGGAGATCTATTTTCGAGGAGTCGAAACAGTTCTTCTTGATCAGCGGCATTGATCTGTAGCTCATTAAGCTTCTTTTTTATCTTGGGCTTTTTTGGACATTTATTGGCGAAATGTCCAGTCTAGCCACAAGTATAACAAGTTCCTTTAGTAGGATCTTTTGAAAACCTTTTTTGAAATGGTTTCTTTCTTAAAACTGGTTTTGAAGCTAGTTTTTTTATAAAATTCATCATGGAGTATTTTCCTGTGACTCCCACGAGTTTTAAACTTTTCTTATGCTGCCTAGATGGAGCAATAGGAGGAAGGCCAAATTGTTCACAAAAGTTTCTCATTTCATATTTGGCTTTCTTTCTATCTTTCATCTGTTGAGCAAGCATTCGTTAATCATTACATATACTAATACCAAGTTTCTGAATTGTACTTATGATGTCACCATAAGTGTAATCGTTATAATTCAGTGAACCCGAAATACTAGTAAGTGAATCCTTAACCTTAATGGCAAACAAACGAGGCAATCCATCAATGAATTTCTCTTTCCAATAAGGCATATTAGAATCATCTCGAAGCATGACTCTGGACATAAAGACGTCTTTATACTAGCGGTAATCAGACATCTTATTGCATCTCAAATTTTTCAGATAATCAGAGATGCGGTTGGTAATGTTGGATGGAGTTCCAACAAAATGTTTAATCATGGTAAATATCAGGGTATTGACCGCATCAGATTTACCTTGTCCTTTGTTTTGGTCGAATACGGGTAAAACTTCTTCAGTCTTTTTGATTGCAGAACGTATACTACCTCTAGCCTCTTCAATGAGGTGTTTGTCCCACCAAGCACGAAGTATACCTGAAAATCCATTGGTCAGGATATCAACTATCTCGATCTGACCCAGATTGTTGTTAACATAAGCATTAGCGACCATAGACATACGCTGGACAGTATTGAGGATTTCTTGCTCAGAGAGTCCATCAATATTCTATTCATACATTTGATCAGCAGATACTGAGAATTGAGATTGGAAACCTCTTTCCTCAAATTGCAAATCAGGTGGTGTGGGTCTAGAATACCAGTTCTTCGTTAGACCAATGGGCGTAGGTCCTTTCGAATAAATTCTGGCAAGCTCAAGTCTTTCTATAGAAAGGTCCTGAAAACCACTTTGAACTAAATCTATTTTCTGTGCTAAGGAATTATCAGACATGAAATCTTCATCATACAAAGTTTTTACAGAAAATGAATCATCAAAGATAACCCCTTTGATGTCCTTGTTTAAAACACCGACAGAGGGTTTTTCTTGCTTAATCTTAACAAGCATTTGATCAATCTTATCAAGAGTTCTATCGACCGGTTTAAAAGCAATTTTTGGTCTATTCTCTGGTAAGATAATCAAAGGTTTTTCAATCATTTTTAAACTAGTTGGAGCAGGATTTTGGAAAACAGGTTTTTCAACTTTTTCCTCTATACGATCAAGTTGTTGACCTATTGTATGAGGGTCTGGTTGACGAAGTTTTTTTGTTCAATAATCTTTTTAGTTTCAAACAAAACATTTTCTTGTCGACCTGGATCCGGAATCTTAAAAGGTGAAGCTTTCACTTCTTTTCCTTTTACTGAAACAAGGATGGTTTCTAAAGGAGGATGGCTGGTTTTAATAACGGTCCTGCCTTCTTCTTTAGTTATTGTAATGATCAATAACCATCCTTCAGAAAATATCTCATCCCATCTCATCTTATATCATCTAATTATTACAACTTTTACAACTTCCAATACAAAATAAAATAAACAATTCAACTTTTTCAAATCCCAAAACAAAAATAATATTAAAAAATATATTCTAACAATACTTTATTTAACTTTTTAACTTTAATCTCAACTCATCTCATCTCATCTCTGAAAACAAACAAGCCCTTAAACTCGCTTTTGAATCATCCTTTTTTGAAGCATAATGATTCTCAAGAAAATCAAAGAATAAGATGTGCTTGTTAATGGCTACCATCTTTTCTTTTCATTTTCTCCAAATCTTCTGTTTCTCGGGAAGTGAGTAAATCGCGTGATAAGATTTTCTCTTATCACGGTTTTCATTAGATTTGAATTCATGAAGCAGGGAAACCATATCGATAGAATCCAAATCAAGTGCTTTATCCAAAACCATTAATTGGTGGTGGATTGGAGCAACCATATCAAGAGCTGTTGGGGATAACGAATCAATATCATCCCTTTGTGCTTCTTCCTTTATGGGTTTGGGCTCGACATCTTCTTTGGTTGAGTAAAAAGCTAAGGTCACCTGGGATTCAGTTGAAATTCCTTTCAACTTCTCTCATGAAGACTCTTCCGTATAGTGTCTTTGGAGTAGTTCAGACTTCTTTGTCTGAAATTCCTTTCAACTTCTTTGTCTTCTTTGATTAGTTAGATCTATACATCTTGCTCATCTTGGTAACATCTTAAACAAAACTCTTGGGTCCTTCCTAAACCTAGGTCTTGTGCTTACCCTAGTTGCAGTACTCACACATACCGGAGGGTCACAACATCAAAGCAGACTACCATTGTTTTTTACTCCAAACACGCCTTCAACGCCTATCCTTGGCTAACACGGCAATACACGGAGCCCCTGTGGCCTGATAGAATGATGTATACGACTGCGGTGGTGTACAACAGGACAATCGACACATAACTTAGAAATAAAGAGAGGCAGAGTGTCTCCAGAGATTATAAAAAAAAGTAAGATATAGAGATAGAAATCAACAATTACTATCCAGAACCGAAAATGGCTCTGATACCAGAAAACAGCGGAATCAAGTGAAGATAGAAGAAAATGAAGGAGTCCGGGGTATCAATGGAAGCTCAAAGATAAACATGAACAAATATGTGGAGGCTCAGCCTTCCAATGCATGAAATGCTCAAGATCAGAGTATAATAAACCAAAACTTTCAAATATTAATAAATGAAAGTAAGTATAGGTAAATATATATATATATATATATATATATATATGCGTATGGCCCTTGGCCCTTGATGATGTAGAGGTATTAATTCATAAACGTACGATGCCCCAAAAATAGATTACATGTGATCTGTAATGGATAATCGAATAATTATGCATTACAAATGGATGGGTGCATTTGCAAGCTAAAAGTCTAAGAAATTGGTCCGGGAAATCATTCTATGTCTTCTGAGTTCGTTTCTTCAATTTGATTGTTCATGTGTTTTATTTTATTTTATTTTTAATATTATTTTTTACTTAATGAGTAAGGGAGTATTAGTTTTTTTTTTAATGTTTAAACATATTTAAAAAATGTTTGAAATAAAAAGAAAAAAAAATACAATTTGCATTAGGGACATACCAAGTGGACAAATTTAGATAGTATATAGTAGCACTACCCTAATAATATATCGTGTGCTATTGTATCCTACCAACCATTCATGCAACCAATATAGGAGGTTGGTGTACCACACTAATTTCACTGTTTCCAATGGTTTTTTATGTTTTATACTCAGTATATTGCTGAAATATTAATGATACAAGCTTTCAGTGGTCCAATTGGTTTTGATGAAGATAAACTAAATGTTGGAAAATTATTTGTAAAGTTTTAAGGTGTGTAAGTCTCACGCTATTCATTTGAAAAAGTGGGACATCATGAAAAATATATTTTTTTATGATGCATTCCATTTTTTTTTAAATAGTGTTCGAAACTTGCACACCTCAAAACTATATCTAGTATTACTCAAAAAATTATTATAAGACTAGAGTTATATTTTTTTTTCAAAGGTAAATATAGAACTATTTTGATCAATACGTTGTTGTGTTTTGAAGTAAATGACTCGTATAAACGTTTTGAAATGGTAAATATGGTTGGAATTGCTGCTGCATCATTCACATGCTCTAAGAGCTGTGAGTAAAAAATAAGAAATAATTGTTGCTGTCGTAAGTGCACAAGTTGTGCCGTGAAATCATTTTTAAAAAAGTGAATAAATATGAGATCTTTATAAAAAAAAATTAATTAATTTTTTAATAATAATCTCACTCTTTCTGAAGTGATTGTACGATACTTATGCACATCACGACTATAGGTAACATTATTCGTAAAAAATATACGTTATTTAATTTGTTCACTAACAACCATATATACGAAATTCTCCATTTCTCAATGTGCCATGCATGCATGCTGTATATATAAGTTTAAAGGAGCGCCTAGATCTAGAGTTTCATAATTATAATTAATTGTGTTGATGTTGTAAAAATCACACAACAGGCCGGAAGGGGAGAAAGAATCATTCCCAGCCCATTGGGGTGACTTGGCCTCGAGCGGTATTGTTTGGAGCCCCCGGCAGTGTTCTGGTGTGGTTGTACGGTGGCGATGCATACGTCCATGGCGGCAAATGGAAAACATAAGTGTAGAGAAAATAAAGAGATGAACACATGGATTTACGTGGTTCGGCATAACGCCTACGTCCATGGGCGTTTAGAGAGGAGAAAACCACTATAATATTTTTGTTCACAATCTCTCATGGCCTCTCATATCTCTCTGTACAATGATGATCCAGAATATAAATTTACTGAAAAGAAAGCCTTCGCTGGAGCTCCATGTTTAAAGGTTGAAGAAGAAGCCGAAGGAGGAAAACTGAAGAAGAAGAAGATGATCCTGCTGGAAGTCGTCCAGACTCCCTATTTATCTGATTGCTTTTCCTGCGTGTGCCCCTGCAGTGATAAGGCCAAGTCTGTCTTGTGTGTCTCACCGTGCCCCCTTGATAGCCCCATGCCTCTTGCCATCCATTTCCCCTAACAGGCCCCTGCACCCATAGTACCCCTGACCCCCCTGACAGCCTCATGCCTCCTGACCCTTACGGTCCCCTATTGTCCTCTAGCTCCTAATTAGGTGGGCTGGGTTGGGCCTGGTCTTTGGGCCCTTGTGTTTTACCCCTCTCACAGTACCCCACGATTCTTAAGGGCAATTTGCTCCAAAAAAACTTTAAGAATCTTCAAAGGTAAAACATGCAGCCGAATTGGTCTGCCCGAGTGCGTAGGAAAATAAGTTCCCGAGGCCGGTCCTCGTTCATTTGTTCCTCTAACGCGAGTAGTAAACATTTCCAAACTCAGGATTGAGAGATGAGCTCGATTATGTGGAGTGCAGGCGGGGAGTCTAGGGACTCAACTTTGTTGAACAGAGGGTCGGCAAATATAGAGACTTTGTCTTATCCCGCAGCGAGTCTAGGGACCCGACTTCGTAGCGAGTCTTGGGACTCGACTTTGTTGGACGAGGGGTCGGCTAGTCTAGAGACTTGGCCTTACCCTGCAGTGAGTCTAGGGACTCGGCTTTGTTGGACCGAGGGTCGGCGAGTCCAGAGACTTGGCCGACTCGGCTTTGTTGGACGGGTGGTCGGCGAGTCTAGACACTTGACCTTACCCCGTGGCGAGTCTAGGGACTCAGCTTTATTGGACGGGAGGCCAGCAAGTCTAGAGACTTGGCCTTACCCCGCGGCGAGTCTAGGGACCCGACTTCGTGGCGAGTCTAGAGACTCGGCTTTATTAGACAGGGGGTCGGCAAGTCTAGAGACTTGGCCTTACCCCGCAGTGAGTCTAAGGAGCCAACTTCGTGGCGAGTCTAAGGACTCGACTTTGTTGGATGGAGGGTCACCGAGTCTAGGGACTTGGCTTTGTTGGACAGGGGGTCGGCAAGTCTAAAGACTTGGCCTTTCCCTGCAGCGAGTCTAGGGACTCGTCTTCGTGGCGAGTTTAGGGACTCGTATTGTCGAATGGGGACGCTCGTCTGTGCTGAATTGCTCTGTTGGAGCTCGGGGCCACATGACCAACATTCCGCGCTACAGGGATTAGTTTTGTTAGTAAAAATGAATTCATATAAATTTTGAAAGTGACAAACCGGAGAGTCTCAGCCACTGTCCCGTATCGAACAATGAATTCCATGAGTGGCAAATGCTTTCCTGTGCAGAGTTCCCCGAGCAGGTGATTTCGAGCAAGCGAAGACTTTCCAGTGCATGCAGGAAAGTCTCGTTCTGTGTTTCCCGAGCTAAGAGATTGTCTATCCGAGCGGAAGAGCTACAGAGCTAAGGTTCCCTAGCTGAGAAGTTGTCTTCGAGCTAGTGGCTTCCGAGCAGCAGTTTCCCGAGTTGGTGGGGTTGGCTCTTGGTTGGTGACCGTTGGGTTGGTTGTCCCCAGCTAATGACTTCTGAGCAGCAGGTTCCAGGGTTGGTAAGGTTACTTTCGAGCTAATGACTTTCGAGCATCAGCTTCCCGAGCTGGTGGGGTTGGCTTCCGAGCTAGTGACAGTTGGGCAGGTGATTCCTGAGCTGAGTTACTCCCGTGCAGGTGGGCTGCGGAGCTGAGGGGTTGCGAGCCTGCGATGGTGACTCCCGAGCATCATGATGGTCGGTCCCGAGCAAATGGGCTACTGAACAGGTGGCTCCCGAGCAGAACGAGTTTTGGTTGTAAGTCCCGAGTAGCGAGGATTGGTCCTGAGCTGAGGGGCTGCCATGATGACTCCCGAGTCGCGTGATGGTCAGTCCCGAGCTGATGGGCTACCGAGCAGGTGGCTCCCGAGTAGAACAAGTTTTTGGCTGTGACTCCCGAGCAGCATGAGAATTGGTCCCGAGCTGGTGGAGGTGTTGCCAGAGCTGAGGAGGTCGTGGAGGGCCGTGAGCAGAGGAGGGCCCGATGTGGTGCAGCTCGAGCATTGTGTAATGGTTCTGGTCACTGGGAAGGGTGACCGAGGAGGAGTCCATGGGGGTCGTGGTGCACCGCGTTTTGGCACAGGCCTCGTGCACTGCATGCACGGCCAACGGCCTCTGTTGGCCGTCCGGGGTGCACAGGAACCACCCCTGGCAGGCGAGAGCTCCATTGAGCTACCGGGTGATCGCCGACAGCCCAGCCATGCACCGATGGGGCTGGGCTCCATAGTTTCCATGCTACTCATATGGCTGTTTCGGCGGAGCAACTACCGTTGGGAGAGCGGTCAATGAGGTGATTGGTGGAGGCAGAAAATGCCGGCGACCCATGGTGGGTGCCGGCGCCCTCTCTCGTCGCGGCAAGGTGGAGTCGCACGATGGTTTCCGTGTGCATGGTGGGTGCGCAAGGGCACTGTTCACAACCCCTGGAGACAGGGGCCATGGTTATGGAGGCAGAAGTCGCCGTCGGCGGCCCAACTGGACTCGCGGCGTGGTGCCGCGAGACTCGGGTGCACCCTAGCGTGCTCTCGAGCACTATGTATGCTCGACGGACGTGCATGCATGCTCGGCAGATGTGCATGCATGCACGTCCAACATGCGCAGCACTGTGCACTTAAGTGCACAATGCCGACCCATGTACTGCACTCTTACATTTTTTCATGTATTATTTGCTCGCTAGCGACGCGGAAGTGTAAGTGCCCGGGACAGTGTGCTTTTCTCTTGCATAGTGCGCTAGAGTGGACTGAAAGCAGCGGCGAGGATCTCGGTTTCTCGCCTGGGTGAGAAAAAAATGAATCTTTCCTCACCTTCCACCCATTTTTTGTAAACATAGAAGTTTTTAAAAATTGAGAATACTCATCTGGGGGGTGTTGATTATTCATCTGATGATTTATTTAATGTGCCGAAAAATCGTCCTCCTCCCACCTCCGACAAAGAGAGGAAATCAGATTCATAGACGGCGCCACTATTGATACTTTAAAAATCGCACAACAGGCCAGAAATGGAGAAAAATTCATCCATAGCCCACTGGGGCGACTTGGCCTCGAGCGGTGTTGTTTGGAGCCTCCGACAGTGTTTTGGTATGGTTGTACGGTAGCAATGCGTACGTCCATGGCAGTGAATGAAAAACATAAGTGTAGAAAAAATAAAGAGATAAATAAACACATGAGTTTACGTTGTTCAGCATAACGCCTACATTCACAGGCGTTTGGGGAGGAGAAATCTACTATAATATTCTTGTTTACAGTCTCTCATGGTCTCTCATATCTCTATGTACAATGGTGATCCGGAATATAAATTTATTAGAAAGAAAGCTTCCGCTGGAGCTCCTTTTTCAGAGGTTGAAGAAGAAGTCGAAGGAGAAAAATTGAAGAAGAAGAAAAAGAAGATGATGATTTGGCTGGACGTCATCAAGACCCCCTATTTATCTAATTGTTTTTCCTGTGTGCACTCTGCAGTGATAAGGCCAAGTTTGTCTTACGTGTCTGACCGTGCCCCCAGACAGCCTCATGCCTCCTAACCTTTGTGGTTCCCTCCTATCCTTTACCTTCTAATTAGGTGGACTGATGCTGATCTTTGGGCCGTGGTGTTTCACCCCTGCAAAATCTTCCTCCAAATACAACTGGAGCTTATAGAAAATTGCAACTCCCCTGATTAATTGTTATTTCCACCTTCCACTTTCTTCTGCTTTCTACCTTGATTCGAGTGTGCATTCCTCGAATCCAACCTTTTTTTTTTTATCTTTTTCTAACACCGAAAGATCGCTGATCTCAATGCTCATGATATATTAATTCCTTTAATGTATGTGACTTAAGTAATAGCCAACAAATATGAAATAAAACTACTGACCGAGGAACTTGCAAGGGTAGTCTAATGTAAATGATTACTGCTACCGTCCCGAATTTGGGCCCCAAAAATATTTCGAATAATGTAATTTTTTTATTTTTTATATATTTTTTTAATCATCATAAATATTTAAATAAAAAATAAAAAATTCACAATATCATTAAAAAATATTTTCTTAATCATTCGGTATAAAAAAAAAATCTCTTTCGAAACACTTTTTGGATCCCGAATTCATATTTCAATGTAAATACTCCCTTAAACCCTAAATAATTGTTCCACTCGAACACGTATATGCTTTTAAGGAAAGCAATAATAATAATAATAACAACAAAAACAATAATAAAAGAGAAACACTACTCCTATATATATCGAATTTATCTATCGAATTCTTTTGCAGAATTTTATTTTATTTTATTTTTATTTTTACTTAATGGTTAAACAAGTATTTTTTTAATAAGTTTATAAAAAAAATTTTAATATTTAAAGTGATTTAAAAAATGAATTTTTTTTAAAAAAAATGCAAAAAAAAATATAAGACTGTTCAGGACTCCCATTCGGTACCTATTTTTGGGTGCGAGTAGCACCACTCATAATAAAAGGACTCTTTCTACCTAAATTTTTAACTAATTCTCAATACTATTACCATCGTTATTTTTTTTTTTTTTTTAAATGATATTTTCTGACTTCTAACTATCACTCTTTTATCAAATTGCATCTCGGAGCATCAAAATCTTCAAAATGCACATACTCACAGTTTGATACGTGGAAACAATGAGCATGGTTGGTTTGATTAGTGAGATGATATGATATGAGATAATTTTCGATGAATTGAATAAAATACAGTTAGAATATTATTTTTTAATATTATTATTATTATTTTGAGATTTGAAAAAAATTAAATTATATATTATATTTTATATGAAAGTTTAAAAATATTGTAATCTTGAGATGAAATAAAATGAAACCGTTTTTAAATCTAAACATATTGCCACATGACTTCTTTTGAATGAAATTTATGATCAAGTTACTGTAGAGATCGATCTTCAAATAGTTTAGGATGATGATACACCTACAAATATTTTACAATTAGTTTACAATTCATTTTAAATCAACTAATATAATTGTGATATTTCATTAAAAAATAATTTCAATTTTATTTAACTATCTTTCATTTTAAGTAGAATAATAAACTAGTTATAGATTAATGCTAAGGTTATCATTTTTCAACCGTTTATGCTCTTTTCAACACGCGAATAAAGAAGAGTGGGACTATTATTCCGCCTCACTCTTACCGCCCAGCGTTTTTTTCATTTTTTTATTTTCATAGTTTTTTAATATTTTTAAAAAATAAAAAAATACATCAATATATTTAAAATTATTTTTTTAATCACTAAATAAAAAAAATTATATATATATATATATATATACACACACAAGCAGTCAATTAGACCGGCAAGAGTGGGGACGGTAGACTATCTTTACTCAACAAAGAATTCATTTTTTTTTTTTTTCTTGAGAATTTATTGTACTTAAAATAAGGAACATCGACCTTTTTATAAGAATAATAGTTTATTCTCGAGAAAAGTTAATCCATGCTTATAAATGTACGCGTCTGAAGTTAAAGCACTCACCCACCTCATTCCCTCCAGTAATAAAAACAACACAGCAGGAAAGCCGAAAAACACTCCCAAAACTTACGAAACCTCCCGCTCACAGAATGATTGAAGAGAGACAAGGCGGTGCACCCCACGGCGTCTTACTGGCCGTGGTGGTGGCCCTCGTGCTTGTGGTGCCGTCCCTCGTCGGTGACCGAGGTGAGGCCATCACCGCTGCCATCGCCGAGCTGCTGAGCCCTGTGGGACTTCTGCTCCTCCCCATCGTCCTCCTCCTTACCATCCAGTTCCTCTCCTCCGAGCGTGGCTCCTTCATCTCTAGCATGTTCTCGACCGGCGAGCCCGACACCATCCACAGGGTTAGCGGTTCGCCGGTGGGAGTCGCGCTCGTTTTGATAATCATTTTGTTCCTCCTCTACAATCGCGTATCGATCTTCGGCGGTGGCGATGATTCCGGTGACTAGCAACACGTACTATTGTGTGGATCTGGGTTTTTTCTAAGCTTATTTGATCTCTCTCCTTGTTTTTTGGTTTTTTACTTCTGTACATCGGTGGTACTGGTACGGTACTTTACGGACGTAGAGTTTTCATGTTCGATGGTATTCTGGTCATTGACTATAGTGGAGTTTGAGAGCTTTGATTTGTAATACTGTAATTACCCTTAATGCACCTGTTTAAATGCAGTATTGTTTATAATTTTAATCTAATTATGATGAGTTGGAGGACATTATTGCCTTTTCGAAGAGCTATACGAAAGTTAATTGGTGCAGGGCTGAATGTGAAATGACATCTAAGGGTCAGCGGTCGGGGCCCTGGTGGCGCGGGTGTCTCTGGTGGCTATGTCTCCCTCTTGTCCTCTTCTCTCTCATTACTTTTTGTCGATTGTTGGGGTTCTTTTGTGGCTTTTTTGGCTCTATTCAGCATGCGTCCTTGTTTGAGAAATGTTACGGAAAATGCCAAGTGCTATCAGGCTTCAGGCTTGATCGTTTTAAGAAAATATCTCATTTTATTTTATTTTATTTTATTTTATTTTATTTTATCTCATATAATTATTATATTTTTTTAATTTTTAATATAAAATAAAATAAATAATTTAATTTTTTCAAATCTTAAAATAAAAATAATATTAAAAAATATATTCTAACAATACTTTATTCAATTTTTTAACTTTAATCTCAATTCATCTCTTCTACGAAAATAAACGTAGTAGTTTTATTTTTTCTTAATTATTAATAAAGTGACTGCTAGTATTTAAAAAAAAGACTAATAGTAAATTTAAATATTTTGTAAATGTTTAAAAAATATTTTTTTTAAAAAAGTATAATTACACTAGTGATAATTTTGAAGTGGCAAAATGATGGGAATGAATAGCAACATCTAAATGTACTAGACAGCCCAAATGGTGGTGTCGTTGCCAGTAGAGTTGCCTTCGGGAAAGAGCCTTCTGAGTTAACGTGCCTTCGAGTTCCACAACTGCTTGAAGTGGACCTAGAGGGTCGACGGGTTCCCTGACTACTTCGCGCAGATTACAACAAGCATACTCTAACATTAACAACAATTCTCATCAGAAAATGAAAGTTCGCCAACATCATCAAAAACAAAAATGTTGGAAAAACGTACGTCTTTCGACAAGGCTTAGGGTGAGTCCAATCTTATAAACTGTTCACCCCTTTTTACCATTTTAATAAAGGTCAGTAGGCAAAAAAGTCAGGGACTGCCCGACCTCCCAGGCGTCCGAAAAGCCTGGCCAAATTTCGTACACATCTTATGTGGTCGAGCCTACATTGCGCTTACTTAGCCGAGCTACGTGCTCGCATCCTACGTGCTCTGTGCAATCAAGCCTACCTCTCGCTTATCTTGCTAGGACGTGTACGCGCCTTACGCATCTTACACGGTCGAGCCCATCTCTTGCCTAGCTTGACTGCCCAGCCACCTTTCGTACGCATCTTATGCAGTCGAGCTTACCTCATGTTTATCTTTTTAAGATGGGTTTCGTGCCCAACCTCCCCGGCGTCTGAATAGGAAGGCAAGTCGCTTGACTACCCGGCCACTTTTCGTACGCATCTTATGCGGTCGAGCCTACCTCCTACTTACCTCGCCAGGATTGGTTTCACGCTTCGTGCTCCGTGAGATCAAGCCAACCTCCCACTCGCATTTGAATAGGCGAAGACTATTCATCTTATGCAGTCGAGCTCTTCATGGTATCAAATAATTTTTGTTGGAGAGTAATGTTATTCGTCTTATTAACCATTATAAGGTCTAATGATTGAAAAATTATCTATTCTTTTTTATTTCTCTGCTGATTATATGATGTGACACTAGAACATGATAAAAGAATTATATTTAAAAAGATGATAAATAATATTTTTCTTCGTCAGGTGCACAACACAAAACGTACTATCCATACAAGTTGTACAGCGGTTGCTGGTGCATATTAGGATCGTGCAAATTTTCGAGAAGTTTGACTTTGTTTGACCTCCGCTCCGGACAGGATATCTATGTGGACATACATTATTGGACTAGTGCGAGGTACTTTATTCAAGTTTTTAAAATTATAATGACATAACTATGCAGATATCTAGATCCAAATATACGATTGCGAATTTGTACTTCAATGAACTCTTGGGGCTTCACTTCCACTTGCAAAATAGTTGTGCTGACTCTAGAAGATTGTTATCTGCTATGGCTACGAGGATGGAGACCAAATATGATAAATATTGAAAGAATATTGAGAAAACAAATATATTACTATTTGTGGCTGTGATCCTTGATCCATGATATAAGATGACCATTATAAAATTTTGGGTAAATTCCGTCCTTGGGATTGTGAAGGCTGCAGAGTTTATTAGAGTGTTAAAAAGTTATATTGATAACTTATACAGTCACTACAGAAATAGTGGTCAGCTTTCATCCGCAGCAGGTAGCCCCTCACACTCGAGGCTGACGGGGTCGACATCTTCCTTAGATGATCATGATCCATCTGGAAAGAGTATGGGCCATCTTATTATGCAACAGTATCAGGAACTCATTACAACGAAAAATATTATGCAATGTACATATGAGGTTGAACAATATTTTATGGAAGTTGTCGATGTACCTAGTGGTATATTTTAGTAATTAACTTGATGGAAGGTTAATTCTGTGAAGTATCCAATCATTTCTCGTATAGCCCGAGATACGTTAGTCATTCCTGTCACTATAGTTGCCTCGGAGTCGGCGTTTAGTTAGGGGTGATAAACGACACCGATCGTTTCGTTCCAAACCGGACCAGATCGAGACTTAGACCGGTCTGGTCTAGTCCACATTTTAGAGGACCGAAAAGTTTCGGTCCGGTCCATGGTCCAGGGTTTTTCCGGACCAGACTGGACCAAATGAAAAATAAAAAATATATTTTTTTATATATAATAATTGTACAATTAACATATAAAATTTTAAATATGTTACTAACACTTGTTAATATTCTATGAATTAACTAATATATAATATCAATTAGTTAATTATTATATAAATTAATAATATAATTTTCATCTAATTTATTATCATTAACCATATAAAATATTTTTTTATTGAGTTTGTTACATAATCCACATTAATAAGTCACTTAATTTAATATCGGTCCGATCCGGTCCCTTTGGGTGTTCAGTCCGGTCCGGTCCGGAAAAATGATGGATCGAAAATATTCGGTCCATCGCCGGACCGGACCATTTGCACCCATATATTTAGCATTGGAGGTCGCGTGTTAGATGCTTATCAGAATTCATTGTCACCGTCAACCGTGAAGGCCTTCGTTTGCACACAGAACTAGATAAAGTGATATGCTCATTGGACTATATACTATTGGCATTGATGCCGAAAGTTATAGGCTTGAATCGGGTAACTTTATATGATTTTAAATGACTATTTAATTATTTTTAATGTTTCATTTATTTAACTTCTATTTTTTATGATTTTATAGACCTAATTGTAAATCCTAACATAATTGTCGATGATTGAGAGTCTAAGACGAATGCCCCTTGAGAGTTGGGATGGAATTGAGGGATTATGGACTATGGACCATGGAGAACCCCCTTTCTTGATGAGAATCAAATTTTACTTTTACCGTATTCAATTTTTTATTATTAGTTTTTTTCCTTATATTGATTGCGACTTTTTATCTTCATTTCAGGTATGACCAATGAACCATCTCTAAAGACGCCTCGGTTTGGATTAGAAACTCATCTCAACTCATCATTACAATCTTTTCAAATTCTCACACAAAATATAATAAACAATTCAACTTTTTCAAATTTCAAAACAATAATAATATTAAAAAATAATATTCTAACAATATTTAATTCAACTCATCTAACATCATCTCAATTCATCTCAACTTATCTCTGAATCCAAACGAGGCTGTCACTTCTCAGTGTTGTAATAAATGAGACTGCTATAACTTATGGTTACATATTATTTAGTTTTTGAACTATTATATTTAAGTTTTTTTTATTAATTTTTCAGTATTTTTTTACAGGTTCGGAATTGAACTTTGATGAGCCCAAAAGTCAAAAAAGGGCCTTGATTCAACCCAATAAACGGTCGGAGCTCCGACCTCCGTTCGGAGGCGGAGTCGAAACAAAACTTTTCAACAATTACTCCAACTCCGACGGACAGCCCTAGTGCATATTTGATATCTCAAGTTTCTCTTGCTCTTTGGACGTAGATTTGTGAGAGAGAGAATGTATGTTCAATTTCATTTAATTTTATACATGTACATCTCCAAGACATTAATGTCTATAATATAATTGATAAATACAGTAAAGATCATGTTATGTATAGTAATGTAGAATCTCTCTTAAGTCTCACAGAATACATTGAGGGAAATCTTATTTTTATAAATCGGTCGCAATTAAATAGTCCGAATCCACTTTGCCCTTCGTTTGATATTATTTAATTGATTCAGAAATCACCTTCATTTTATCTTAAATAAATAGTGTTCATTTAATGGGAAATATAAAGATATTCTAGTCATTATATTTTAAAAGTGAATAGGAGATCATTATTTTAAGACAAGTTGTCTGAATGGGATCTTGCATAATATAGTTAGCATCCTCTGCCTCATAAAGTGACCAACAAAAGGGTCGTTTGTTTTTAGAAATGATATGAGATGAGATGAAAATTAAAAAATTAAATAAAATATTGTTAGAATATATTTTTTAATATTATTTTTATTTTAAAATTTGAAAAAGTTGAATTGTTTATTTTATTTGATATTGAAAGTTAAAAAAGTTATAATGATGAGATGAGATAAGATATTTTCTGAAAATAAACGGGACCGAAAAGTTGGCATTGCTTACTCAAATTCCAGCATCTAATTAACCTAACCCACTTCCCACGATTACGTGATAACCAAATTTGTCTAGAGAAAAATGAGAGATGATTATTTACAGTCTTGGCATCCGAATGAGGTCTTCTAGGAGTTTTTCTGTAATGATAAATCTATAATTATTTTATAACTTCAAAGAAAATTATGTAAAATGAAAAGATCAAATCAAGAAAAGTTTAACATTTTAGTAGAGTTTATTAAAAGAAAGGTTATAAAATAGTTATAATATAATTATAAGCTTTGCTAAGTATAAGCGCTTACCAACGTTGATTTGATTTTTTTTATTGAAAAGAAAAAAAATATTAAAGAATAAAATGTCCAATCTCGTAAAAATTATTTTCATCTTTAATTCGTACCATTTTATTAAATAGATGTTTTACATGTGAGTATTGATATACGATTTAATGCACAAACTCTCTTACAAAAAGACTTTTACTATAATTATAAGTATATTCTTTCGATAGAACGAGATCGGCAGTGATTTATATTATTAGTAGAGTTTATTGAAAGAAATAGAAGACAACTTACTAAAAGGGTAAAATAAGTAATTTTTAATTAAAAAATGATTTCTTATCATTAATTTTAAAATAATGTTAAACACAAGTGTAAAATTGCACGGTCTACATTTGCGCAATAATTTATTATATTCAGTTAATATAATAAATTTCAAAATAATTTAAATAGACTAAATCAGCATGCAATAACATTTAGACGTTGTTATTCAATCCTATCATTTTGCCACTTCAAAGTTATTGTAATTATATATATTTTTTCTTTTAAATATTTTTTAAAAACCTCTAAACATTTAAAAAAATTATAAATTTACTAATAGTCATTTTTTTTATAAATACTAGCAGTCACTTTATTAATAATTAAGAAAAAAAAAAGACTAAAATAGGCAAAACTAAGGTCATGTCTAGTTACGCAATTCAGATAAAGATAAGATGAGATGTTTTATTGAAAGTTAAATAAAATATTATTTTTTAATATTATTTTTATTTTAAAATTTAAAAAAATTAAATTATTTATTATATTTTATATAAAAATTATAAAATTAAATGAGATAATTTTATTCTATGGAAGGACCACTTGGCATTTTCCATAACATTTCTCAAACAAGAAGGCATGCTGAACAGAGAGCCAAGAAAAGCCACAAAAAGAACCCCAACAAACGACAAAAAGTAATGAGAGAGAAGGGGACAAGAGGAAGACATAGCCACCAGAGACATTCGCGCTACCTGGCCCCGACCGCTGACCCTCAGATGTCATTTCATATTCAGACCTGCTGCCCTGCACCAATTAACTTTCGTATAGCTCTTCGATAAGGCAATAATGTCCTCCAACTCATCATTATTACATTAAAATTATAAACAATACTACGTTTAAACAGGTGCAATAATTACAGTACCTAATCGTCTCATGCCTTTATACCATTTCAGCGATATATTTAAAAAAAAAAATAACTTTGATTTATATCTTATTTTCTTCTCGCTAGTCACTCCAAATTAATCCATTACCAAAGTCTGGACACTAACCCCTCTCTCTATCTCTATCTCTCTCTCTCCAATTTTCTTATTTTGCAAAAGTCGTGTTTGAGTTATTCGTGTCATCTTCCTCTACACCTTTAATATGGGTTTCCATTAACAACTGGTTCACATTCGTAATTCTTTTCTTCCTCCTCAATCTTATGATTATCACCATTTACGTAATTTCAAGACTTGGCAATCAAAAGCACCACGACCAACAACAAAAAAATAAGAAGCGGCAGAAGCTCAAGAACAGCCGCAACATCCACAAATTGCTAGATCTTCATCTGTGTTACAGAGTCTCAAACCCATCAACTTCTACTCCTACAGACAAATTTAGAACCCCACAAACCATACGCACCACCATTCCAATGACAACCATTGAAGAAGAAGAAAAGCCTACCATTATTTTCTCTCTCTGAAAGAAAATTAATAAAAGAAAAAATCTCAGCACTCAAAAGAAAGAAATCAAAGGAATCGAGAAAGAGAGAGAGTGAAAATGGTTGAAGAGAGGGTCATGTGCCTAGGTTACAAGTCAAGTATGGTGAGAGTGGGAGAGTGGGTGGACACAAGTCTGCTTTTTTATTTTTATCAAAAGGCGCGCCGGTTGTGTGGCATTTACACCGGGCAATTGCAAGAAGCATTTTTCTTACAGTATTACAAATCAAAGCTCTCAAACTCCACTATAGTTAATGACCAAAATACCATTGAACATGAAAGCTTTACGTCCGTAAAGTACTGTACCAATACCACCGATGTACAAAAGTAAAAAACCAAAAAATAAGGTGAGAGATCACATAAGCTTAGAAAAAAATCCAGATCCACACAACCGTACGTGTTTCTATTCACCAGAATCATCGCCACCGCTGAAGATCGATGCGCGATTGTAGAGGAGGAACAAAATAATGATCAGAATGAGCACGACTCCTATTGGTGAACTGCTAACCTTGTGGATGGTGTCAGGCTCATCGGTTGAGAATATGCTAGAGATGAAGGAGCCACGCTCAGAGGAGAGGAACTGGATGGTGAGGAGGAGGAGGATGGGGAGGAGCGCAGAAGGCCCACAGGGCTTAGCAGCTCGACGATGGCAGCAATGATGGCCTCACCTTGGTCATTGACGAGGGACGGCACCACAAGCACGAGGGCCACCACCATGTCTCTTGTAAGGGGATTCTCCCCACTTTACAAAGTCCATTGGACCTCAGCCCAATACTCGGCCCAAGGGTCACCAGGACCATACTGGGAGCAAGGTGTCTACAAGGGAAAAGAGTCAAGTAACCGATACGACAGGTCAACCTAACTTCGCTTGGCCGCGTTTTGAACCTGGGAACTTGCATGGGACACAGTGGGAAATGCAGAAGACCGTCGATCCATTAACATCAAAACATCTACGGCATACAAGGGATAAAAGCAAGGACTGGAAATCACGCCATAGCGCCACTTCCGAGCTACACACCATATTTATGGTTTCGTCACAGAGTCATGTCGCATTAAAGGACTCTGACAGCAGAAACAATATTACGACAATGAATTAGCTTAGTAATAGAATTTCCGTAGACGTTCGACGTTCCAGGGATGTGGCAGCTCGTTCCCTTAAGAGTCTGAGAGACGGTAGGAGCCTGGGCGGTTTGTGGCTGTGACCACGTAAGGGCCCTCCCATTGGGGGCTTAACTTTCCTTCGTCTCGTGTTGTTGTTCTCGTCTCTTTGAGTACGAGATCCCCAACCTTGAACTTTCTCGAGTGCACGCGCTTGTTGAATCATTTCTTGGCCCTTATTTTGTTGGCCGCGATTCTTATTTCAGCTTCTAGTCTGACTTCTTCAACAAAATCTAGTTGTTCTTCTAGCCGCCTATCATTTGACTCTTGTTCGATGTGCTGAACTCTGTAGGTAGGGATTCCGATCTCCACTGGCGGCATCGCCTCGTGGCCGTATGTGAGGGTAAAGAGAATTTCTTCAGTCACGTTTTCGCTGTGACCCGGTATGCCCACAGGGCGGCAGGGAGTTCTTCTGTTCGCGCCCCATTTTTGTCATCGAGCCACTTCGTGAGCATTCACATCAATGTTTTGTTGGTCGCCTCAACTTACTCGTTAGACTTAGGGTGTCTTGGGGATGAGTACCGGAACTCGATCCCTAATTCTCGGCACCAATTGCAACAGTGATCAGAATATAATTGCCTCACATTATCCGATATGATGGTACGTTGGATGCGCCAAACCCGCAAACTACCATCCTCCATAGGAACCGCGTGATGTTGTTCTCCATGATGGTTGCCGACCAAGTCGATTCCCCATTGGGAGAAAGGCAAAGGTGACGTGATCGACGTCAATTCTTCTGGTGGGCATTGTGGCACTCCAGCGTATTTTTGACACTTCCGACATTTTCGTGCATATTCCTTAGAGTTCTGTAGGGACTGAGGCCAGTAATGTCCTGCCCTCATTACCTCCCTAGCCAGCGTCTTTCCACCTAAGTGATTCCCAAAAATCCCCTCGTGTATTTCTTTCAACACATATTACGTTTCTTCAAGGAAGATACGCCTCAAGAGAGGCGCCGAGTGGCACCTCCGATACAGAATTCACTCGATTAAAGTGTAGCGAGCTGCTGTATTTCTAATCTTCCTGGCCTCATGTTTGTCTTCTGGCAACTCGTTGGCTTCCAAATACCTGAATATGTCCTCTGCCCATGCTGGGGCTCTGGGCAGTATTCCCATTACCTTGATCCCTACAGCGGGTACTTCCACGGTTCGGATCACTATCTGCTCTGGCAAGGAAAGTCCTCCTATCTAGACACCGTGCGTGCCAGCTTGTCTGCTTTCTGATTTTCTGTCATCAACACTTGTTGAATCTGAAAATACGTAAAATGAGGGAGCTCGGCCTCTACTAGTGCTAAGTTTTTTTTCAACTTTTTACTTTTTACAGGAAACTCCCCATGCACTTGATTGACTACTACCTGAGAATCGGCTCGTAATTCGATTTCGGTGGCGCCTAGAGACCTGGCCACATTAGCCCTAAAAGCAACACTTCATACTCTGCCTCGTTGTTCGTTGTTTTGAACACCAATTTGATGGTGTAATAGTACTACTCTCCTTCGGACGTAACGATATGCACTCCCACTCCTCCTCCAGCACGACAAGATAAGCCATCAACGAATACTTGCCAAGGCTTCACGGAAGCTGCATCATCGTTCTCTACCAAGAAACTAGTAAACTCAACGATGAAGTCCGTTAACACTTGTCATTTGATGGTGTTCCACAATGCGTAGTCGATGTTGAATTCGCTCAACTCCACTACCCAAATCATGAGCCGGCCATTAGGCGTTCGGTCATGTAGCACCTTTTTCAGGGGGGTTTCTGTGAGGACCCTTACTGGGTGAGCTTGAAAGTATGGGCGCAGCTTGCGCGTGGTTACTACCAGTATAAAGGCCAACTGTTTTATGCGGGGATACCTAGCTTCGACCCCCTGATACGCCCGGCTAGTGTAGTAGACCGGCCTCTGGACCCTATTCTCCTTGTGTACTAAAGCTGAGGAGGTAGCCAGGGGGGAGACCGCCAAGTACAAGATCAATGTTGCCCCACACCGAGGTTGGCTGAGGAGCGGTGGACTCGTGAGGTACTTTTTAAAGGCTTCGAACACCAGGTCAGACTCGCCATCCCATGCCTGTGCTTTCCGCACAACCTTGAAGAAAGGCAGACATTTGTCGATGGATCTTGACAAGAGCCTGTTGAGAGCTGCCACTCGCCTAGCTAGCCTTTGTCTCAGTCATGTTTCGCGGTTGGGCCATGTTTAGGATGGCCTCCACATTCTCAGGGTTGGCTTTGATTCCATGTTCGGACACCATGAATCTTAAGAACTTTCCTGATCCGACACCAAAAGTGCATTTTGTCGAGTTCAGCTTCATTTGATACTGCCGTAGTATAGCGAAAGTCTCCCTTAAATCGTTCAGGTGCTGTTCTGTGGTCCCACTTTTAACCAATAGGTAGTCCACGTAGACCTCCATGTTCCTTCTTATTTGATTTGGCCCTAACGTCGACAATCAGGTCGATGCGAGGAAGTGGAAAGCTGTCTTTCGGACAGGCTTTTTTGACATCGGTGAAGTCGACGCACATTCTTCATTTGTTGTTCAACTTTTTTACGAGCACCACGTTGGATAGCCACTACGGGTAGTGGGCTTATCAAATGAATCCAGCGCTTTGAGCTGTTTCATGGCGCTCTGAGCTTCAGGCAAACATGTCCTAGTGCTCGACAAGAAGCTGTTTCATGGCGCTCTGAGCTTCAGGCGTTATTTTGCTATTTTTCCTCACCACGACTTATGGTCGATCTGACACGAGAGGGATGAGTTCCAACGGCTCGCTTGGTTTCACCTTTTTGAGCCCCTGCTCATATCGAGCCTCGCTAGTGACCTGCGTGCAGTCGGGAGGTGGCAGTAAGGTGCAATCACCTTCCGTAGGACATACCTCGCTTACCCCGCCATTCGTAGGCATCTCTTCACGGATGGGTGTGCCTCTTCCTTCCATCGAGCCCTCTTCAATCCCGAGAGCTTGGTTCTTTTTCCGGTCAACTTGCATGTCACCGGTAATACTGGCAAGCTTCTGAATTGTTTGGAATGGTTGCCTCAGGCGTACAAAGTACACGTAAGATCTACAAGGATCCTGCAGACAGCGCCACTGTTAACATCGTGTTTCGCACGCCTTTGAGCCAAGTCCCGACAACTCAGGTCTTTAAAAAGGGGCATACAAAAGACAGGGAATAAGGTAACTAAGAGAGGGCAGCATTGGGGTCGGGGAGTCTTCGATTTTAAAGTTAGTAAGTATTCTTAGAAGTTTGTAAATAAGTGAAAGAGTCTAAGAATCAGAGAGCTTTTCTCGTACCTAGATCTTGCTATTTATACCGTGGGTTTGCGGAGGTGCAGATTGTTCTCCACGAAGTTCGTGCCCCTCCTGCTGTTTCTGCTGTCAGAGTTCTTTAATGCAGCGTGGCTCTACGACGGTACCATAAATGTGGCGTGTATCTTAGTGGTGGCTCCATTAACGCGGCGTGATTTCCAGGCCTTGCTTTTATCCCTTGTGAGCAGTAGATGTTCTGATGTCAATGGATCGAAGGTCTTCCACATTTCCCATTGTCCCTTGCAAGCTCCCTACTTTAGAAAGTGGCCGAGCGATATCAGGCTGATATGTCCTATCGGTTACTTGACTCATTTCCCTGGTAGACACCTTGCTCCCAGTATGGTCTTGGTGACCCTTGGGCCTGGTATTTGTCCGAGGCCTAGTGGGCTTTGTAAAGTGGGAAAAATTCCCTTACAAGAGACAAGGTGGTGCACCCCACGGCGTTAGGGGTGTTCATCCGGGTTCCAACCCGGGAACCCAGGTATACCCGGACCGGAACCAGGGTTTCAAACCTGGGCTGGAACCCAGACCGGGTTGGTCCGGGTCAGACCTGGGCCGGAACCCAGGTGGATCCGAATTTTTGAAACCCAGAAATCCGGGTTCTGGGTTGTAGCCGTTTTTTTTTTCTTTTTTTTTTTACGTCCATATAAAGGGTTTAGAAGCATAATTTTTTTTATAAAAGCCTATAATTAAAATGTTGAAAAGCATAATTCTTCTATTATTAAAAAAAATTTTAAAAAGTGTTGAAAATCATAACTTTTTATAAAAGCATATATTTATGAAAAAATTTCCTGAGTCATCATTAAAAAGCATAATACTAACATTTTCCAGAATAATAAAAATATATAAAAATGAAAAACTAAAATGCATGCTATCCACTACATATTACAGTATTTTGTTATTTACACATTACATTACATTGCAAAATATAAAACTACAAGATATGAATTACAAAATAATTCTGGCAAGTAGCAACTTCAAGTGATCTGACTGAGAGAGATCCTTCACATTCTGTAAGCAAAAAATGTCAGTACAAAATTACTAGACAAGGGGCTTACACAGAAACAAGAAAAATACTAAAATGTGCAATGCAATTACAAAATCACAAAATTAAATAACTATATATATAACTTTAATTATCACCATATTGAACAAAAATTAGCATCTATAGATTTCTGGGAATACCTTTGTAAGTTGGATTTTGTAAAACTTCTATGCTCTACACATCTATTTCTATAGCTATTGCAGGATGAACAACGTTCCCAGTACACTTAGCGTGCTGCTAGGTCCCAAGTCACACATTACTTTTGAAGATCCACATTAAAGTTCAATGCATCTAGCTAGCTAGCTACTTTGAACTATAACAAAAGGTTATGATCTAGCTAGCAAGGTTGCATTCCCATTTTCCTTCTCGAAGGACATAAAATGCATTTGGATTCAAAGTGTTAGTTACTAGTGTGTGTATATATATATATATTTAGGAACAAAGGTGCTTTGGGATGCTAATATTAAATGCTTACCAAAAGCTTATCATATATATATATATATATATATATATATATATATATATTTAGAAACAAAGATGCTTTGGGATGCTTATCAATGTGTCTTGATCACCCTTATATTACAGTCATAATCATGAAGATAGAAACAACAACTACTACTACTACTACTAGGAGTACTCCTGCTACAATATATAAGAGAAGAAATTAATACACATTGATTCAATAAGAATGATGTATTATTCAAAACTAATGTGGAATCCATGACTCAATTAATGCAACAGCTAGTGAGGCAACTTAGAACTTCTTGCTCTCTCTGTTTAGAATTGACCAAGTAAATGCATTTAATTCAGAGAGTATAAAACCTCCTGTTTTCTTAGCCATAATTTTCTTTCTTGTTTTAATTGATATTGTGTCTAATATATTGCAAGACAGCAAACAAAAGCTTTATGAAAGATTAGCCTAGCTTAAAATGATGTCCAATATATATCTAAACCATCAGTAGAGCAACAATATGCCAATACTTGTGTTGTCTATCAAGTTACAGAAGTATCATTTTTTTATAGGTAAGTTGATATTATATTTAGTTGAAACAATCTGGAAATGATTTAACATATCAGATTGAGCTGATATATAAGGAAAAGTTGGATTTCAAAGTTCATGCGAAGATTCGCAGCAAAAATTAGCATATGTAAATTCCACAGAAACAACACATACAACATAAATATGGAAAACGCCAGGTTATAACGTCCTGCTTCCAACGCTCTGGCAGATACGAGAAAAATGTATGAGCCAATAAAATTTCATTTAGAAAAAAAAAAACCCAACCACAACAATAACAACAATGTTATACACCAAAAGTCTCATAACACAAATTGAAATGCGATGCTACAAACACCTTGAAGAAAAAACTCAAAAAACGAAACAAAGCCCATCAAAATCTTTCAAATACCGAGACTTTTGGTGTAACTTTCTCAAACACCCAGCAAACCTACCCACCACTCAGAGAAACAGTGTAACTTTCTCGAACACCCAGCAAAAACTCAAAGAACCCAGAGATAGACTTGCCCAGAACAGTCTCTCTTTGTCTCTCACAGAGACTCCACATGCCCACAGATCATAATGTTTACATTTATTGCTCACAAAAGTCACTCACTACCACAAATGAAGTCAACCAAAACAGAAAGAAAGATCAGATCTACTTCCATGAGAGACGACGACCAAAGCTTGAAATAGAGAGACACGGCGGCTAGAAATGGACTCCTCTCTTCTGTCAAGTCCTTGCATGAGAGCAAAAATAGTAGATCTAACAAAATAGAGAGAGAGACAGAAAAAATAATAGATCTAGCAAAATAACAGCATATACTTTATACCCACAAGAGATTTGTTCAAAGGCATGGATCACAGATCAAGATCGATCGAGAGAGAGAGTTATCGAAGTGTGAGAGAAAGGGTTACCGAAGTACTGAAGTGAGAGAGAGAGAGAGACGGCGGCAAAAGTTAAAGGAGAACTCAGAAGGCTAGGGTTTCATGGCTCGAGGGGGAGAGACAGGGGAGAGCAGAGTCTGCAGAGAGATGAGACTCAAATGACACAGGTGGGGCTTAGAGTGAGGCGTAGTTTTTTTTTTTAGTATTAAAACCGGGTACTGGGGTTAAAATCCGGTACCCAGGTGTAATACCGTAACCGGCCCGGATTGGGCCGGTTAGGGGTGATGCAGGTTCCAGACCGGGCCAACCAGAGGAATAGTCTTACACGGCATTTTACTGGCCGTGGTGGTGGCTCTCGTGCTTGTGGTGTCGTGCCTCATCGGTGACCAAGGTGAGGCCATCACCGCTGCCATCGTCGAGTTGCTGAGCCCTGTGGGCCTTCAACTCTTTCGTATCATCCTCCTCCTCATCATCCAGTTACTCTCCTCCGAGCGTGGCTCCTTCATCTCTAGCATGTTCTTGACCGGCGAGCCCGACACCATCCACAGGGTTAGTGGTTCCACGGTGGGAGTCGTGCTCGTTCTGATCATCATTTTGTTCCTCCTCTACAATTACGTATCAATCTTCGGCTGTGGCGATGATTTCGATGAATAGCAACACGTACAGTTGTGTGGATCTGGGTTTTTTCTAAGCTTATTTGATCACTTTCCTTGTTTTTTGGTTTTTTACTTCTGTACATCGGTGGTATTGGTACAGTACTTTACGAACGTAGAGTTTTCGTGTTTGATGGTATTCTAGTCGTTGACTATAGTGGAGTATGAGTGCTTTGATTTGTAATACTGTAATTACCCTTAATGCACCTGTTTAAATGCAGTATTGTTTATAATTTTAATGTAATTATGATGAGTTTGATCCCGGGCATGTCTTCGTGACTCCAGGCGAAGACATCCTAGTGTTCCGTGAGGAGCTATTGCATGACGCTTCTCATTTTGGGCATCATCCCGCTGCCAATCCTGGTGGTGGCTTCTGGGCGGCTCGGATTCAAGGGGATCAACTCTAGTGGCTCGTCCATCTTCACCTTCCTGAGTCCCTGCTCGTCTCGGATCTCGCCATCCGTCGGGGTGTGCTCGGGCGGGGCTGTGAGATCGTGGTTATCAATCGAAGGGTGGACCACATGTACCCCAACGCCCCTGGTCTTAAATTACTGCACGTAACATTCTCGTGCCAAGACCTGCTCCCACAGATTTCTCCCACTCCTTAAGAGGATTGGAACTTTGGTGGTAGGGGCACAACCATCACCTCCTCATTGTAGGGCAGGCCTGAGTTGGTGAGCAGTCGATCCACCAACGAAGATGTGCCCATCTTTTTTGCCATCTCCTCATACTTCCCCTTAAGGTTACGTAGCTCGTCCTACATATTTTTTCTTTCTTCCTCCGCGTCACCTCCCCCTACGTTTCTGAATCCTACGTGCTCATTGTTTCTTGGTATTGCATCATTTCCCAATTCGTTGGTGGCTACTTTGAGCGTCTCATTCTCCTTTCGGAGGGTCTCCACCTCGGTAGTTAGTTTTCATACTAGTTGTTTCATCGCGGCAAGCCTCGCTTCCATGTTTGTAAACGTTTCTTCTTCTTGTCCCCGAGTTGTTTGAGAACGGGTTGTCGTAGACATACAAAGGACACATGAAGTCTATAGTGACCCCACATATGGCGCCACTGTTAATCTCGTGTTTCGCACGCCTTTGGGCCGGGTTTTCGCAACTCGGGTCTTCAGGCTTTGACCTGTACACTTAAGCGAACGTGAAGAATGGGGGCCTTGGTGGTGGCCGGGGAGTCTTCGATACCAAACTCAGTATATCTCCTTAGTAGTTTTTGCCTAAGCTTAGAGGGATCATAGAGAGTTTTTTGTACATGTTGATCAACTCTTATACCAGGTTTCTGGAGGGGAGAGCTCACCCCTGACTTTGAGGGACTCATGTCCTTTCCACTGTTCATTTAGTCAGAATCATTTAATGCGGCTGAGTCGTGGCTTCTAGGGCGGCGTCATTAATGGGCATGAAGTCCGAGGAGTGGCATCATTAATGTAGCGTGATTCCCTGACTCACTTTACCCAAAAGTGTTCCCTGTTAAGCCTCTTCATGTCTGCTGTCAGGAGGTCACAGGTTCTTCATATTTCCCACCCACATACCTGTGCGGGTTCCCGAGGATTGTTCGTCATCGGGGTGCTGTTAGGGCAGCAAGTCTCATATGCCCCTACCGTCTACTTTCTCTACGTGGGGTTGCTTCGTGGATGGGTTTGCTCTTGGGATGAGCATTCTGCAAAGGCCCACTAACCCTTTCAAGAGAAGGGTCGTTGGGCTTGACTAGACTTGGCCGGGTTCTCTGACTTACTTCCTCAGTGATCCCTCGTGAGCTTATTTTAAGGGCCGATAGGAGGAAAAACCCCCCTTACAACTAGAATACCTTATATTTCCCATTAGATGAACACTATTTATTTAAGATAAAATGAAGGTGATTTCTGAATCAATTAAATAATATCAAACGAAGGGCAAAGTGGATTGCTTCCGTCTCAGACTATTAAATAAGATTTCTTTACTATATTTATCAAATAAGATTTCTTTGAAGGTATTCTGTAAGACTTAAGAGTGATGTAGGCACGTTCTTGCTTCTACATTAATAGACATAACATGATCTTTACCGTATTAATCAATTATATTATATATATTAATGTCTGGGAGATGTACATGTATAACATTAAATGAAATTGAACATAAATTGTCTCTCTCCTTCTCAATCAAATCTACGTCCAAAGAGCAAGAGAAACTTGAGATATCAAATATGCACCAGAAACCGCTGTACAGCTTGTAGGGGTAGTGCGTTTAATGCTGTGCACCAACGAAGAAAAATACTATTTATTATCTTTTTAACTATAATTCTTTTATCATATTCTAGTGTCACATCATATAATCAGCAGATAAGTAAAAAAGAAAAAATAATTTTTCAATCATTTGACGCTATAATGGTCAATAAGATTGAATAGCATTACTCTCCAACAAAAAATATTTGATACCATAAGGGGCTGGGAAATACAAGAAGAAACTTGCCAAAATTAAAACAAATTTTCAACTTCCGTCATTCTTTAGATCCGTTCCCAGGCTACTAAGAATCTGCAATTCCCACGTTATACAACCGCATCATACTACCCAAAAAGCAGAGTTTCACTGCAGGCTTAAGGATGTTGAAGATCCCATCAATCACAGACCACCATGCAAACTAGGCCATCGACAGTCTGTCTCGAAATGAAGAGGGAAACCGCAGTCACGTCCGTTGAACTCAACTCCAAAATTAACCTCATCCACCAGCCATTATTCATCAAACTATTATAGAAGCTCTCTCATATTCTAGGCATATATCCTGACTAGCTGAGAAAGAGAAATTGCAATTTCAATCGGTGTTTCCGATCTCATACCTACAAGCAAAGAAATTGACTAGCAGAAGCACACAGGCAATCCAATATTTATAGAGGTAATATGATATTGTTATTCTCATTTTCTTCAGCTCCCTAAAGCCTCTTACGTTCCAGGATTCAAAAGATAACCATGTTGAGGAAATGTCACCAGAATTTAACACAACTGAGATATGCATAACTAACACCATATAAAGAATAATCACCAAAATTTACCTCAACCAAGATATGCATAAATAACACCATATAAAAAATAATAACCAAGGAAAATACGGTAATATATAGCTATTGGCCATCTAGCAAAGAGAGCACTTCAGTTTACCTTCATGATAATCCTAAGTTATGTAGCTTGTCGCAGTGAGGAGTTGGCAGATTCTTATTCCATTGACGCCTCTGGAGCTCTATGTGACAGTAGCGCCAAAGCATATTTTTGTAATCCTTGATCACACTTTCCTCGATGTTGGCTCGAGCCTGACTTCCAAAAGGATAATTCTTCTCAAACGCCGATGATTTAACATAAAACTCCACTCCATAATTCTCAGTCATCTTAGGAATTTGGTATGAGTGATTCTTATGCAAAGAATAGTCGGGCTCAGTGAAGGGCAGATAAGCCAGCAAGAAAATTATCAGAAACGGTAATAGTTGAAGAAGTATTATAAAACTAGGTCCTCTATGAAAATCCTCCCTCTGATGATGATTGTTCATCCCTCTGGTCCTATAAACACGGCTTGCTCGAAACATGTCTCCTTGACCGAAAAAGGCCCTGAATATCTCATCAGCATCAATATCATCATCAAATAAGTCATGCCCTGTTCTCCTCCTCCGCCTAACATTGTACTGTTGGTTGTGCTCAAATTCCTCCACCAAACCTGTTTGATCATACTGTCTCCTGGAACCATCATCACTTAAACACTTGAAGGCCTTGCTTACTTTCTTAAATGCCTCTTCTGAACCTGGAGCCTTATTCTTATCAGGATGAACTTTCAGCGACAATTTTCTATATGCCCTCCTTATCTCCTCAACTGAACAATTCTTTTCAACTCCAAGAATGTCATAATAATCCTTATTCCTCTTAATCTGCCTGACCAATTGGACGTGTTCTTCAGTGCAATTACGCTCGCCATTTAATCCACCACCAGACTTTGCTGGACCAGGTTCCTTCTTACTCCCACTGACAAATTCTCCGTTGATTGAAGAAACAGAAGACTTCGAATCGAGTTTCTCACATGCAGCCACAAGTTCATCTGCTTGCAAATTTTGGTCTAGGCGTTGGGCAATTTTAATAAATTTCAAGGCACGCTCTTTATTACCGGAGGCCATTGCTTCTTCAGCAATGCGAACACATCTCAACGCTTCATCCTTATTACCATCCATTATCAAATATGAACTTCAAAACCAACAAACTGAGTCGACCAAAATCGCCAAAACTGAATCCCAAAACCAAAATTCACTATCCCAATTCCCAAGAACATGAATCTCAAAATCGGTAATTCCAGTTCAACAAATCCATTTAACAGAAATCCAACTCCAAAAATTCCAAGCAATAAAATTGATAACCCAAAAAATAGAAAAATACAATTCCCACTCCCAAAACTCACAATCCCGAGATCAGGATTCCAATCAAGTGAATCTCAAGATTTAGAGCTCTCAACAGAAACAAGTTCTAGGTTTTTTGAAATCCTAGGCCTTGATTTAGCAGATCACCTAGTAGATATAAGGAAATGTAAGACTTAAGAGTTAATATACCGAGTCTGAGAGAATGAACAGTACCGGAGAGATGGTATAGACTTGCTTGGGGCAGGGATCGAAACCTGAGGGTCAGTGCCCAGGCCGTCTACGCCGACGCAATGTTTGTTCGTTACTTTGGGTATCGGCTTTCCAAACATGAACATAAACGTTGCGTCTTTTATGGGTCAAAATCTCTATTCTTTCCCCCCGAATAATATAATGAAAACAGTTACATTTATTATTAAAAAGTTAATTTTTTTTTTATTTTAGGTGAATTTTATATTTTTTTTATATTTTTAAAAAAATCTGCGATATTTGTATACTCATGAACGTAAATATTATTTTTCTTTTTTTTCCTTTGACCTAAATTCTAAAAGCAAAATATACTATGTTAGTGGTTACAGGATACGTTTCCATCTCATTTTTATCGTGTTAACGTGATTAGAGGGATAAATGAGAAATGATAGTTATAGTTGTGAGTGTGTAAGTATTGAGCAATCACTTTAAAAAAAATAAAAAAAAAAATACGGTATTTATATGAAAAAAAAAATTAGCAGTAGATCTCACTCTTTTTCAAAGCGACTGCACAACATTTACGTACTCCATGACTATATGTAGCATTACTCGAGATAAATAAAGTTGATTTCAAATTAGTAATTGATTAAATTCATTTATTTAATTTTCACTCAAATACGAGTTGACCTCAGGTTTACCAATATGTTATAATTTATGTTATACAAACAAGTTTAAGCTTTGTTCATAAGTTGATTTTAACAAAATAGATGTTTACAATCTTATAATTGTATCTGTAAATTTTAACAAGAGAAATTATTTATATAATTTTAATGTGTTTAAGCTCCGCGCAATATCTTTAAAAAAATTTGGTATATTTGAGATTCACCTTAAAGAATTTACTTTTTAATGGTAGACCTCATTTTTATTCAAAAATAAATACACGAGACTTGTCCACTATTCAATTATATCTAAGCATTAATCCTTTAACAAATAATTTTTTATATAATTTTATATATAAATATGCTAATGATCATATTCAAATAGCTTAAGCAACATGATATGCTAGTAAAACAAAAGTAAGATGCATGATATTAGGAATATATTGTGAAATCACCACTTATTCTAAAAGCTTAAGCTGATAGAAAGAGGTAAATTTTATTATTTATTTTATATCTTAAGACTTCCCTCACGTGTGGGCCAGACTCTCTCTCAATAGATGGTCTAACACCTTAAATATTTAATTAATGTGATAGAGCGTAAAATCAGGGTTCGAACTCAGGACATCTACTCTGATATCATGTAAATCGCCATTTGTCCCAAAAGCCTATAAGCAATTCTCATTTGGAGACTGTATATAGACTAACTCATTTTTCTATATGCTTATAAATAATTAAAAAGAATACGATAAAATATAATATGTACGAAATTATTTGAATTTAGAAAAACTTTGTATATGAATTGTTTTATACTTGGTATCATTGAATAATTGATCAAAATTTACGTTACAATATATAATTTAAATAATTAAATCTAACATTTTTGTTTAGCTTTTGAATCAAGTTATTTTTTATGATAGACTCATTTTTATTACTTTGTTCAGTTGTTGGGAAAACCGATAGTCCTGAATACAAGAAGGACAAAGTCCCACCTCGACGGAAAGTAAAAGATTACAAGCTGCTGCTTGGATTATTCTCTTCTTTTTGCTCACAATTCTAGATGTGCATTATTCTAAAAATCCTTTTAAAAGATACGAATTGATCATTAAAATATACACACCAACTTATTCTAAAATGGCCCAAGGATTCAGACAAAATGAGACCTTTTAAAAATATTCGGATGGTCTACGAACCTTAAAACCCAACAGAATAATGAAGAAAAATGAACTGAGCGTCTATTTTCTAAAGTAAAATTTATAAACTGGGATTGGGTGGGGTGCGCCACGCCCGTGCAATAGTGCAGCGCATGGGCGACACTTGAAGGCCCCAGCAGCAAGCTGCTGTGGCGGGCCTTCCCCCTAAAAAAATTAATTTAATATCGTGTGGTCCAATGGACCACGTATCAGATATTAAACTGATAAGAACAGATACTACACTTGATCTTAGCCAAAAGGCCGAGAAAGGTATGCTTAATCTCCTTGCTTGCTTCTCCTTTTATAGATTGCCTCAACCTCGCTCTCACCATACCCATTCGGTTTGGGACTTAGCAGACTCCGTGAAGTGCTTCCAGTACCCGTAAAGGTCGATCACATTGTGAATGCTTCCACTTTTTACTCTTGCAGCCTTGTTCGATTTCCTTTGCACGGAACGAACAGTGGCTGCAGCGGTTGTTGCATCCGCGACTCCGCCATTGCTGGACCGCCAGTCATTTTTTTTTTTTTTTTTTTCAACGGAAAGAAAGATCAGTACTTGTTGGTGAGATTTTTCTGGGCATGTTTTCTGATATAATATATATATATATATATATATATATATATATTTTACAATTTACGTGTTCAACTGAGTTTTATTACTCATCATTTCCACATTTCATACTTATTTTTATTTTTCATTTTCTTGTTTTATTTTTCATAAATTAATTAAATTATTCTACTCATTATCTATTTACTACATATTTGATAAAAAAATAAAAAATAAAAAATTCATTAATAGTATGTAACGTGTAATATGAGAATGATTTTTATAATTTTTCATTATTCTAACAACAAACTCGCCTTAATGGTGGATTTCATTTCACTTTTTTTACGAGGAATCCTCGCAATGGAAAATTTATCAGTGCATCTAGCACCATCTATAATCTTTACATCGTTTTTTTAAAGAAAAAACTTTAAAGATCAATGGACAATTTTTGCATAAACATAACAGAATTAATATTAGATAATAGTACAGTAATAAAATAACTATTTTTTATTTATAGAGATTAAATTTGCCTTATTATAAGTATGACTTGTAAGGAAAATATTCTAGTCACAAAGAAAATATATAAAAATAATCTTACAAATTGACTTTGACTTAATGTGGTTCATCAAATTATAAAATAATTTATATTGTAAAATAGATTTAACAAATTAGATGAAATCACATCAGTTTGTGAGATTACTTTTATATAATTCTTTTATGGGTGTGACAATAGTCATTTTTGTAAAGATTCATTTGAGACACTACTATTATACTTTATTTTAAGATCCACGTCATGAAAAAAATAAGGTTTTGATATATATCAGTCATTATTCACCCTCAAATCTGACAATTTTTTTTTATGTCAAATCCATCACCTTTGACTTCTCTCTCTCCTCAAGCTCTCTCTCATGGTGCTTCCTTCGGGCGTGACTGAGATAGAGGGGTTAGGGGAACCCGATTTGCCACATAAAGTGTAGGTGTGTAGTAAATAGTGGCCGATAAGTAGATTAATTCAAAAAAAAATAAAAGATTGATGGGTTCTTTTACACTATTTAAATCATTTTATAACCTTGAGATTCAAATTCCTGCACAATGATTTAGAATTAGATCAAAGATATTTAGAGTGACATTAAAATGTCATTTGTCTAAATAATGAATTTTCCAACCAGTAGAGGTGGATGAAAGAAATCAATTATTTATTTCTAAATGCAAGATCTTTGAGTACTTAAATAATGCATTAAACATCGATATGGTGCACAAAGCGAAAAGAGTAGGAAATTTCTATAAAACTAGGAGCTCTTCATTGACACAAATTGTTGGGTTAGTGTTGGGTGGGGTGCGCCGGGCCCGTACAATAGTGCAGCGCATGGGCGACGCTTGAAGGCCCCAGCAGCAAGCTACTGTGGCGAGCCTTTCCCCTGAAAAAATTAATTTAATATCGTGTGATCCATTGGACCACGTATCAGATATTAAACTGATAAGAACAGATACTACACTTGATCTTAGCCAAAAGGCCGAGAAAGGTATGCTTTTTTACATATCTTGCTTCCCTATTTATTTCTCGCCTCTGGCTTCTTACTCTCTCACTTAATCCGTGTGGGATTAACAAAAACTGGAGAATTATCGTAAAACGCCGAAGTGGCAAGCCATTCATGGGGTCTGTGTCTGCATTTGTGGCGTTCAAGGTTTCCCGTCAAATATTGTTAATTCTTTTCTGATCGAACAAACTTTTAAAGATCGAACGAAGTGTTACTTTTTCGAAGACCCACTAAATTCCCATGTTCTACAAAAATGTTGGAATGTTCTATCTCGAAAAAGAAAGTTGAATGGAATATTTACATTGAAGTAGAAATGAGAAACAAATAGCCCTTATCTTTGAGCTTATACATTGGCTTCTTGATGGGAATTTGTGTTATTAGAGGCATCAGTTTTCTTCATCAGAATCAAAAGATTGTCTTTTCCTCAAAGATTCTAATACATCTAAAGGACGATCGCATTGTGAAGTGCTCCTGGCATTACAAGACTTGAGCTTAGGCACACTTAAGGAACTAAGTGGCGGTGTGGATGCTCCCTTGTTCACTTCACTTAGCACAGAACGAGCTGTGGCCATAGCTGCTGCATCTGCCATTGCTGAGGCCAGTTTTGAATCATTTTTCAGCTTATCCTGGGCATGGTTTCTGCTCGCAGCCTTGGAAAAATCAGGTGACTGATAGCTACTTGATTTTTGCATCTTGGCAAGTGCCTCAGCAGCTGTAGATTTGGTCTTTGCTGCATCATACTTTTGCATGTCATAAATGAGTTCTTTTTGAAGTTGCTGATCAGCAACCAATATGTCATCAATCTCATTCTTGTAGTCCTTGAGAAGGATTCTGAGGCATTCCATGAGAGAGCCCACGAGGGGGCTGTTCTTGCTTTCTAATAGACGCTTCAGCTCTATAAAGATGGGAATTGTATTTTGGATAAGGCCCTTTCTGACTGCTTGATTTATAGCCCTTCCTCTAGCAGCAGCTGCAGGTGCACCTCCACCATCTACGCCTTCTTCATCAATGTCTGCTGGGTCAGATGATGCTCCACGGTTGGATGGAATTCGGATTTCTTTGCAGGCAAGAATTCCAAAAGCATCCTGCTCCCTCCATTAAAATGCAGGTTTAAAATTAAAACTTGAGTAATAAAAACTGACACCTTGATAATTAGCCAGGATCTCGTAACCAAACAATCCCTCCCCCCCCCCCCCCCCCCCAAAAAAAAAATCTGGATACATCCCTTGCTAGAAAATCTTTTTCTTTTTTTGTTTTAAAGATAGTCAAAATGAAAGTTGCTGTCTCTTATTTTTGGACAAGCAAGAAGCATTTCAGATCTACATATTCACCATTTGGAAGTTGATGGCAGTGAACCTCTATGTTAATATTTATCAAGCTTTCATGATTGAAGAGGAACTGAATCCCTTTGGTTGGGTAATTACAAACTTGTTATTAACAAACCTCTCTAAGTACATAATGACGATAACATCAATGTCACCGAAGACCAAGCCAAGACATCCTCCACAAATCATGACAGAGCATCCAAGGATCAAGCCATTTCTGCACAACATGATATTCAGCCGAATATCAAGCCTCCATGATTCATGGAGTTGACCAACTAATGGCTCATCCTATCCTGTTTTATTTCTGTAATTATGTTGATTATCTTGTATATAATACTGTGACTCACGCAACACACATACGGAAAGAATTTTTAAATGTTTGAGATCACTACCTGCAGAACAGACTGTCCAGTAGTGTCTTCTATGCTGAGCATGCCATCAGATGCTGCAGCAAGAATCTCTGCACATAACTTTGCAAATGTGGCTAAAAGGTGCTCCGGAGCCATTTGTTTCAGCAGAGAAATATAAATGTGCATTCTTTTAGATCTCGAATTCTCATCATTACCCCTGTAAACAATGTATACTAGTTACGTATCAGCATCTCGATTGCAGAACAATTTCTATTTTTGCTGAATATAGGATATCCACCTGATGGAGAAAAGTCGGCTCTCTTGTGAACCCTTAGAACCACTATGTCCATTATGAGCATGGTAGTCATTCAGAATGAAAATGGCTTCCACGAAACTGTTGTAAGCTAGAAGAGGTGCCTTGACTGCAAGCACATTATACATTCGAGTCAATGCCAACAACAAACATGTTACCAGCATCTATGACTGCAAATATGATTACTGTGAGAACCCTGTCACCTTTTAAAATACTCCCAAAAAGGTAGTCAGCAAGTTGTCTGATCTTTTCTGATTCATCAACGAGCGACAAAAGAAATCGCAGGAATAACACTCCTCTCCACTTCACATAGTCCCTCTGAGGATGGGAATCAAGTCAATATTCTCCAGGGTTACTAAGTATTGAAATGGGAACATACAAATAACATCCTGATCACAAAATACCAAAACAAAAATGTACCTGCAATAATCTTGAGAGCAATATAAATGTCTGCCTTCTCACCAGTTCACATGGGTCACAGAGACACTTTGTGATCTTTGCTATATAACTGTCGACTTTCAAGACAATTCATTAGAAACTTAGGATAAGAAAAAGATTAACCAAATTCGCTCTTTCCATCTCCTCTCAATATTTAGTTTAACTATTGGAAATTCTTCATATGCATATCATTTACGATGATCTTCTACAGGCCTTACCGATCAACTAGAGCGGTATACCGAATGCAAAAATCTGCCATCATCACTACAAGATTGTTGCGAAGAGCAGCACACTCACTCTTTTCAAGCTTCTGGAGTGAGAAATGCAACATGAAATTTCAGCTTCAGTTGTTATTCAGAATCAATACATACTTTGGGGAGGAATAAGTGCATGCTGCAGGAAATAATAAAACATATTCTGGAACAGCATCTTTATATACAGATACACGACAATTGTGCCTATTGAAGTTTTTGCACCAAATACAGGGACGATCCTGTCATTAAGATTATTGGCAAACAGGATAAAACTCATGTAATAATGTGTTCTTGGAAATCTGGAGGATTTTGTCACAGAAAAATGTTGACATGTTTTCAAAAAAATCATTTTAAGACTTGGGAAAGCAGTGGTGCTAACTCAATTACCATACTTGCACAAAAAGAGGAATATAATCCTTTGCAAGTTTCCCGTCTGCAAGGCAAATCTTCCCCATTGTCAACCAAGCTTGAATGTATAAAGAAGGCGCAGCTTGCTCTAGGGAAACTGCAGGGCCTGGCAATTTATTCAATTTTGGATCGGAATTGCCTGAAGTTATTATGGTGTGCAATAGAGGAGTAATGGTGTTCATATCAGCAGTCGGACAAACAATAACCATAGATCCAATAGTATAAATGGCCGTGACTGCCTCTGAGAGTAACCTGGACATGACTGCTGCTCTCTTGCCCTTTCTACTGGGTGGTGTAAAGAAGCTGCTGTGCTTGGTCACTTTTGAAACCTCTAAAATGTACTTTTCTAAAATCTGTGAAGCCTTCAAGAGAAGCTGGTGTACCCATTTCATAACAAGTGTATCAGCCTCCTCAGGACTTGAAGCCTTCTGCTTGCACAATGTCCTAAGTGCTTTTACATGAGCATTAATCTGCCATCACATATGCCAATTATACATACAGGGTTCAAGAGAATCGAGCAATATAGGAAAAAACTATGGTCTTCCTGTAACCCAAAATACAGCCAAAAAAGAAACATTGGTTAGAAAAAGGTATGACCTAAATATAGCAAGGGAATGTCCTTCAATCCACCAGAGCGACATATGAGCTAAAACATATGATCAACACCTGATGTTCCATAAAATCTATTGAGCCTGACCAGATTGAGATGGGTATATTCATGGGAGTATTTTTACCATCAAGCTGTAAAAATGGCGAACTAGGGTATAGCCCTATAGAGCATTTGACAAGAAAACAAAAGAATCCTCACTGCTATTAAACACACTCATATCAAGTAAGAGATACCTCGGTTGCATGCATGTTGAACACTTCAATTCGTTTAAGCAAGTTATGAGCCAAATCTGCGGCAGGTTCTGTAGGCAGCTCCACAGAAACATTAGAGATTGTTTGCAAAAGAAAAACACGATCCCCAGCCCAAGCAACAGAATTGGATTTCGTGCTCTCTTCATCTTCATCTGCATCTCCTTGTGCACGGGGACTTTTAAGCCCACCTCTTGGTCCATGCTTGTCAAGGAGCTGCCAATGATGGTGGAGGAACTCCCAGTCCACTGCTTTTGAAAGGTATGCTGATACCTCAGATAGAAGAAGCCAAGCACCCGGTGGTGCTGTCCACTTCTCTATCGGCATAGATTCCCTTAACCAGAGAGACTCAGATGTCCTAATGATATTCTGAAGCGCAATAACAATCTTGTGCTTAAGCCGTTTCTTCTTACCCAAGCTTGCACAAATTTTCTTCACCCAAGGTGTCACCTCTCCATTGCAAATCTCTCTCAAGAGACCCAACACTCCAGGGAACAACAACTCCAGTTCCTGTTCTAAACCTTTTGTTTCGAGGCTTGGATCACAGAAAACGGATCCCATTTGGGGAGAACAAGTTGATCCAGCTCTAGATATTCGGTCAAGTACCAATTCTAGAAACAAGTTCTCACACTCTTCTTGAATGCTAGATTCATTATCAGTTATTAAACGTGGAACCGAATGAAGCCACTCAGTAGTCACACTTTCATCTGAGAATATTCTGAGAGCCTACAAAGTCAGTGCAGATTTCACCATAAATTCGAGATATAGGAGTGAGGAGATATACAAGCAGATGCAAATAAAACGTTCAGAAAATATATATTTTCTGATTAATCCCTGACAAAAAATCAGAACATATTATTTCAAACTAGAAAACCCATAATGTAAGCCCACTGAAGGCATGAAAGCCCAAATTTTAGCCGCGTAAGTTCACAATCCATATAGTGAGACCATAATAATATCCATCTATATGTAATAGAGATATAGTCAAAAGAATCATCGCTATCAACACAGTTACAAGAAACTGATATAAAATAGTTTTTGAAATTGCCTCGTTTGTTTTCAGAAAACATCTCGTCTCATTTAATCATTACAAATTTTCCAACTTCCAATACAAAATAAAATAAACAATTCAACTTTTTCAAATTCTAAAACAAAAATAATATTAAAAAATATATTCTAACAATATTTTATTTAATTTTTTAACTTTAATCTCAACTCATCTCATCTCAACTCCGAAAACAAACGTTCCAGAAACTTGTGTTCCGGGTCGTCAATACTAGACGCCTATTACAAGGAGTAAACAAGCTCACATTGAGGCGTTCAACTCTCATATATTAGTGTTGGAATGCTGATAAGTGTCCAAAAGCATACGCTATCACAACTATGTAATAGTGACAAACCAATCATATCAAGTAACAAAAACCAACATCAATCCATCGAATGAGAAAACAGTAGACGAAGCAAAAGCAGTAAATTTACCTCTGAAAGAGCTGAAATCGCCGCTTTCCTTATGCTAACTAGAGGATCCGAGCAAGACATGCCCATGGTCTTGAGCACAATTTCATCGAGGGCACCATCTAGAAGGGCAGTCAACTTGGAAATCAGAAGAAGTGCAGCCTTCCTGACTGCTGCCTTCTCATCCATACACCTTTTCCTCAAAAGATCGTTCATACCACCTTCCTCCCTTTGCACACCCGCATTGCCAAACCCCATAACTTCTTTCAACACAGCCCGGCTCCTGTTGTCACCTGCCAAAAACCCAACCAGCTGCGCCAAGTTTGACAAGGCCCGAGCACGAATTCCAGCATTCACATCCGAACAACGTAGGATCACAGCCTCCATACACCTCAAACCCCATGAATCCTTCACTTCAATGTCCAAATCCTCACCGAATGGATCCCTCAAAGTCATCATAAGCAGCAAAATAAGGTCAACCGCCAGCAGCCTAAGGTTAGCCTTTCCTTGTGTCATCTTCACCACATACTCCACAAACCCAATTTGATCACTGAATTCCATAACCTTAACAATCTCCATTATGGATTCCACAGCTAGAGCCCGAGGCTCAGACTTCTCCGGCGCTTTCTGTGCCAAATACCTCGGAAGATTCACGACCGCTTTCTTCACTCCCTCAGGACGCTTCGCTAAATCCATCATCTGATTCGTTATAAACCCCAAAGCAAACATCCGTGCCTGCGTTTTTAGCCGAAGAATTAACGGTGACAGTGACTTCAACACCTCGGCCGCTGTATCCGCCGGTTCCCCATGCTCCGGCCTTAAAACTTCACTCAAAATCCGCGAGCACAAATCTGTTAGTCGGTTATAAGCACCGGAATTATCACAGATCTCAACCGCCATTACTGGAACCTCGGCCACGGCTTGGACTAAAGACTTCAAACTATCCGGAAACCGGTCCAAGTGAATCAAACCCATTGCCAATTCCAACATTTCGAGCACAGGAAACAAAGCTCTAACATCGAATTCACCCTCTTCGTTATCGCTCCTGTCAGTGTACGAATTTCTGGCAGTATTCCTCAATCCCTTGCCTCGCTTGCTACCACCCTTCCTCTTCCTATTAGCCGCAGCGTGGGACCCCTCGATATCGGGCGGTGGGACCTGTGGCCGACGCTTGAGAGACCGGCGGATAGAGTGAAGGAGAGATAGAAACGCCATTGGAGCAAAAAGAGTGAAAACAGGGGCATTCGGTGAGAGAAGCAGCGAGAGGTAGACCTTAGAGGCCAAGAGGGACAGATGGATGGGGCCTGAGTCCATGGCGGAGGCTATCGGAGGGACGAGGTGGTTGGGAGAGAGCGATTTGGACGCAAGGTCGTCGTAGAGTCGGTCCAGGAGTTCGGAATCATTGGAATCGAGGGTCTGGTCAAGGAGGGTTTGGAGATCTAAGAGCGTGGGTTCGGAGAGCGGTTGGGGTTGGGACTGTGGATTTGTGGGATTGTCCAAGTACCGGATCTCTTCGAGCTCTGTGATTATCCGGGATGTCGACCCCTCCATAGATGTGGCAGTGAAGGTCTTACGCTTGTCACCACGAAGATTTCATTGTATAATCTTTGTCTGCTTCATGTTTCCACACCGAAGGCTTTAAATTTTCGTCGTCCCGCCTAAGGGATTCTTTTGAATTGTAACGAGTGTTGGGAAATAAATAAATCAAGATTACATAACTATAGGTCTTTACTCCAAATTGATATCTTTCGAGAAAATAAATATAAAGAAATGATAGTTACGACCGTGAGTATACAAACGATATATAATTATTTTTAAAAAAAATAAATATATAAGGGATTCATATAAAAATAATAATTAATTAATTTTTTAATAGTAGATCATATTATTTTTCAAAGCGATTATACGGTACTTGTGCACTCCATGACTACACGTAGAATTATTCATTGAAATGTTACATACTATACTTTTTTCTCACTCTTATCTTCTTATGATAAATAGACATTGTCCATCAATTTTTAAATTTTTTTTAAAAAAATAAAGAAATAATGATCTAAGGATGATAGAAAATACCACATTTAAAAGTAATTATTAAGTACTCCCAAATAATAAATGTGTGATACTTACATTTTATCATTGGATACTATGTCAATTAAAAAATTGATGATATTTTAATTACGTGACATATTATAATAACATGGAGTACTACGTCACCAATATTCTAAAAGTATTTGATAATTTTTCCATATTTATATAATAATATAAAAATAGAATAAAAATATTATTTTAATTCATTCATTAGCATGCATCTTAGATAATGATTTGGTAAGTCAAAAGTAAAATACATTCACGAAGTCTTCTCCATGGCATCTCATCATCCTCTTGATTTCTTCAACTTTATAATCCTTGGCTTTCGTGTGTATCAAGAGATCAACCATCACTTAATATCTCGTAAAAGTGTTTTATCTTATCTTATAATTATAATTTTTTTAAATTTTTATACAAAATATAATAAATAATTTAACTTTTTCAAATTTTAAAATAATAATAAATTAAAAAATAATATTCTAATAATATTTTATTCAATTTTCATCTCAACACACTATCCAGATTACACCTTAATCTCATTCCTGTTTTATTTTACCATCACTTAATATATTGGTTCATATTAATGAAACATTGATGAAATGAGTTTTTTTTTTATATATTTTTATTCAAATCGTAGCTTCATTAAAAAAAATCTGGATAATTATTACTATAACATTTTAATTTAATTTTCCAAATCAAGCAATGTTGTAGCTCACTCTTTAGCAAAGCAAGCAGTGCAAATGAATCCATATGGATGGAAGAAGCTCCCTTTTGTTCAGTCTGCTGTACTGAAGGATATGGCTTGTATTTAAGCTTTCGTGGTTTCTGTTGTAATGTGAGATATTGGTTGTATTTTCTCTTATTAAGAATGTAAAGGAGCAAGGTTATAAAAAAAATTTAAAAAAAAAAAAAAAAACATTATAGATAAATGATGCGTTTGCATAGTCTAAAATATATATATTTATATATATATATATAATTTTGGAGCCATAGCCCTCATTACGCCTAAACTATTACGCGATAGTATAGTATAGTTCAAATTGTCGATCCACAAGGAGTAAAAAAAAACACTACACGATGCAAGCTTAAGGAAAAAGATTAAATGACAATATGACAAGAATATAAAAATTCTACTTAAATGACGCAATTAAAATGAGATTAGAGCACGGATTAAAAAGCAAGTAAAGGTTCGAGCTTCCATCAACCGGATCTAAACTCAAACTTTTTTAATCCAAACTATATACACAATTAAGAATTATACCAAATTCCTAATTGGAAAATATAACATTATATTATTGGAAAATATAACATTATATTCATCTATTTTTTCAAATTTAATTTTACAATTTATTCTCCTTTTACAAACCACAATTTTCATATATAAATATGAATATCAGATCTAAAGACGACATTATGTTCACAAACAATAGTGTAGTAAAAGAGCACATCAATGATATGAAAAATAAATGTTTAAGTCACAATCATATATTCATAATTCTATAACTCAACGAAATCAAATCAAAGTAAGATTTAAAATAATTGTCTCAAACTTATAAAAATTCAAAACAAATAGAGAATTGAATTATAGAATCTTAAACAATAAAATTTAATCTATGAATTGAAATAAATCAAATTATTTTCACCAATCAATTTCTATCATAGATTTTACCCAAGATTTAGTTCTCCTTTGAAAAACTAAAAAATAAAAATAATATTTTTCTCTTCTTCAGAATTGTGCCGTCCATCTTTTCCAAAAAACTCCTAATGATATGCTTCTCTCGGGTATAAAAGAAACCCTGACGTTTCGTGATTCTCGTATAAAAAATCGTCTAATTTTTAGGATTCAGATTGGCAGCCGCATACACACTTAAAGAGTCAGAATTTAAACATCCTTATCATATACGAATTTGTAGCCCTTTAAGATAGTTTTCCAATGCATCAAGAATTACATCAATCGGATGTGTGAGTGAAAAATTATGATCAAAATTCTAAGGTATGTCCAGACTATCTCCTAGCGCGTTTTGGACTTGGACTTCTTGCAGTTTCCTTTTGTGATTTGTTTCCTTTTTTTTATCCAAATTACTCTCAAACCCACTTTATTTGAAGTTATCCTTTATTTGATAGTTTAAAAAGTTATCCCAACGTTGAAGTTTCCTTACTTTGCTAAAAGTTCACATGTCTATCCACATTGAAAGTCAGCCTACATTGAAAATGAAAAGTTCTTATTACTTGAAAGTCTTGCTTAATTCAAAAGTCATGCTTAATTGAAAACTCTTAGGAATTATTCCAATTCAAAAATTCTTTTGAATTTGACTAAACTTTCGCTCTTTTTTTTATGAATTTTGAAATTAAACATAAAAATGTGTTTAGAAGTATCCCAAAGTAAATAGAAACTAAATTCAATAATACAAATGAATTCCTATGATTTATATTCATATTTTATCATTATAATCCAATAATTGAGTATTTAAAGTACACTTTCATGCATTCATCAAGCCCATAGATAGCCCAGCCCAATCAATGCCACATTGCTACTACGACTTCCAACAAGAGTCCAACACAATTTCAATCCCATACGATTAATGTTATATTTGGTTAGTGAGATCACCTCAAACTACCTCATTATTATTTATAAACTATTTAATCTTTTTTACTACTATTCACAGATCATTTAAGATCACCTCAACATCCAAATGTAGACTAAGAAAACGCCAAGAACTCATTGGCCTTGTTGTCGTTACCCCAAACTTCGATAAAATCATAATTTATTTCAAAAGTTTAAATTGATGGGAAGTGATAAATTTAGTTATTTGTATTATATTTCAACACTCCTCATAACTTGTGGACTAGAATATGTTTTGATGACATAAGTGAAGGGACAAATATCTCCTCAATCAGACTAGGCCGATCCACCTTATGGAGGCCCACAAATGAAATACCACAGGCTCAGCAAATGAGAAATAAGGGATCACATTGTATAACCACGTGAAGATATCGACAAAATATTCAAACCCTATTAATTGTGAGTTAATAATGTAACCGTCGATGGAATCTCAGACCTTCCTAAAAAGGATAGGCATTCGAGATACTCGTTCATGATATGTTTCTTTCTGCACCTATCCAAGGCCTAATATTCAACACCTCCAAAATCATCAGAGAATATCATGTGGTTATATTATTCTCATCAGTCAAGTAAGCATATATATAGCTGGCATCAATCGGTGATTTGAGGTCATTCTCACAACCCTATTGATTTTATACTTCTCCATCCTAATCATTGACTTAGGCATTGGAGGTGTTCTCAACACATCGAGCCCCTATGCTTCTTTTGGTACAGGTTGATTGAGTTCGCTGGTGGTGGTACGAAACATGTCCTTAACAGTTGGTATTATCTGTGGGATTGACTAATAACATCAGCGTGCTCTTATCGTATGTATGTTGACTACTATGATGCGTTCTCAAGCAACGCGCGATCAAGAGGCTACCTCAACAAACATGGAGGGGAGATCTGCAGAGATGGAGGAGTGGATGAAGAAGATAGCGTTGGAGATGGAGAATCTCCAATGAGAGAACGAGATCCTAAAGCAAAGAAACGTCAAATATGGGGAAGGTGTTGCACCAAGCCAAAACGAGCGAACTGAGGTGGACTCGCAAAGTGCTGGCGGAGTGGCTATCGACGATGAGGAGAAGAAGATGATACACCATGAGTTGCGAAGCCTCATGGAAAAGTACGAGGAGATGGCCAGGAAGATATCAGTGTCTTCCTTAGTCAATCAGTTGCTCAATAGTACAAATTCACCATGTAGTGACAAGGTAATGGCAATGCCGCTCCCTCTAAAATTCAAGATCCCACAAATTGAGATGTACAATGGATTTAAGGATCTGGTTGAGCATCTAGAGATATTTAAAGCTCACATGACACTCAACAATTTTATCGAGGATATTGCATGTCGAGTTTTCTCATTGACGCTCAAAGGACCCACTAGAGGATGACTTGGAGCCTTGTAGCTAGGCTCCATTAGTTTCGAGGAACTGGGCAGGCAATTCCTAACCCAATTCCTAACCAGCCGAAGAAGAAGGCGACCTGCTGCATATCTCCTTACCAAAAAGCAACGGGATAATGAAAGTTTGAAGGCATAACTTTCTAGATTCAACAAAAAAGGCATGACAACGGATGACCAAGATGATAACGAAAGATTGTAGTGCACAGACATTGTGACGCCCCCAGCCTCCGCTTGGGATTTGATGGAAAATAAGCGTCAAGACATGTAACATAAGGCTACATACTCCTCGTGCATGACAGTTAAGATGTAATGCACCTAATGATAACTAACAGTATGCAGTATATCACATCTAAAAGTCTACTTAGGTCAATAAATAAGATAGATATCATGATACCGAAGCACATAAATCCCAATAACATAAATTTCATAAGAGTCATCAAAAGAGTTGATTGTTTCAAAAGAGACTCCCAAAACGCAGGACCAATACATCAAAGTTATCAAAATAAGTCATTTATCAAAAAGCCCTATGAATCAAAACTCAAGAAAACTCCCCTAGTATTGAGACACCATCCTTACTCGGTCTACGGTCAAGGGATTGTCTTGGGATAAACCCCTAAGGTCAAATAGAAGAATCAGAGTTTTGACACCGGTAACGATGGAAGGAATAGAGCGACTGGTGTGAGCACTGCCCTCAGCACCATCCCAAGGAATGTCAACAATTGGTGAAGGCATCCCGAAAGTCACATCGCATGACTCGGGGCCATTGCCCAAAGGTGTGGGCATATCCTCATCACCCTCAAAAGGCATGCCCATAATAGGTTGATGAGAACCACTTGGCTAGAAGTCTCGAGCATCCTCCGACCACCTAGTGGGGTAGAATGCAGAACCAAGGAAAGCGATGGGGCGAAACGAAGACTAGGCGAAGGACATTCAAGACCCAGCACCATCGCCAAGTTGACTTTTGCCTGTTTTAGAATGTCATCAAGGTTGTCCAAGATGGGTGAGTTGTGTCGAGCCGATCCGCCAACCCCCGATGATGGACGAGCCCACTGAAATTGGCTAGAGCCACCAAATGAGAGAGGATCCTCTTGCTCAGGCCCTGGACAACCACACTCTCGCCAATTCGCAAATAACCTAACCCTCCATGCAAGGTTTCTTCCCTTTCCCCTCTAATAGAGTGCCAAAAGGTCTCTTTAGGCCATGGGATTCAAGCGACTCCCTCCAGAAGTGGCGGCTACTAATGTATGATCGATTCGACATCACTAAGAACTGGTCAATGTTGACTATAGTCAAAAGGGTGTCAGTCCAAACTTCTTCCTGGTGTTATTTGACCCAGGAATAAACCTACTTCCAGCGAGTTTGCTCCCGATCAGAAGATTTTGGAAAAACTCATTGTCGTCGGGAACAACTCCGCATACAGCTCGAACTGGAAACTCATGGTGGGTAGCCTCACCAATAGGAATTTTCAACCATGACCAGACTGAAAAAAGAACATTTTAAACCAGTCATTGACACGAGAAAAAAGGGAATCCAGGCTAGCTACCTAGTATTTGGTAAGGGAGAAGAAGCTACATAGATAGACGTCGTGGCACCGTATCCCATGCGTATAAAAAAGGTCCTGGCAATCAAGTCAGGGTAATCCTTGTCGTTGGCTCCCAAGACCAAGTGCAATACAATGCAACATGACAGAAGGATCCTCCATACGTTAGGATGAAGCTGCAAGGGAGCCAAGGCCAAATAATCCATAACATCTTGAACATGATAGGAAAAAGGAAGCCGTAGTCCGTTCGAGGACGTGGAGGGATATAGTGCGACCTTTTCTGTGTATCCCTCCAAATCAACAATCATGCGGCGAGCTTCGGGCACTTCCAAGACAGTGGAATGGGGAACTCCATAAGAATTCCTCACCGCGTCTAAGTTCGTTTGAGTGGTTGTTGTAGACCAGTGATACCCTTCGAAATAGGGAGGATTATTTTGGCTTGAAGTCCCAGGTTTCTTCGGAGACCCCTCGGGATGTGTTGAACGTGAACCCTAGGACGAGAAACAGGAAGTGTTAATGGGTGCCATCAACAACAACAGAGAAAGTAAGAGAATAAATATTTGGGTTTGTCTTTTTAAAGAAGGTAAAGGCGATAAATAATAGAGTGAAGAAGCTACGAATCAAGGATTGGAAGTTAAGTAGAGAGACAACGTCAGTCGGACAACTCCTAGTAGGAAAGTGACAAGTATCACATGGGAGGAGACGTTGCGAGCAAATCTCGTGATCCTCACTATAAATGGGTATTGCCGGCACATGAATGGGTATTGTCGAAGAAAATTAGTGGGAAAAATACAAAACAAATATGGGTAAATGATACGATGCAGGACAAGAAAGGAAATTCCCACCATACACGTACGATAAGAATTTGTAGGATAACTGGAGGGACAACTTTCTCCCTAGTTGGACTAGGCCCGACCCACCTTACTGAGGCCCACAAAAGGAATAACACAAGCCATAGAATGAGAAATAAGGGACCACATCATATAACCACGTGAAGATATCGATAAAATATCTAAACCCTATTAATTGCGGATTAATAATGTAACCATCGAGGGAATCTCGGACCTTCCTAAAAAGGATTGGCATCTGAAATACTCGCCCATGATATGTTTCCTTCTACACATATCTAAGGCCTGATACTCAACACCTTCAAAATTATCGGAGAAGATCATGTGGTTATACTATTCTTATCGAACAAATAAGCATCTATATAATTGGCATTGACTGGTGATTCGAGGTAATTGTCACGATCCTACTGTTTTTATACTTCTTCGTCCTAAACATTGACTTATGCATCAAAGGTGTTTCCAACACATTGAGCCCCTCACTTCTTTTAGTGCGGGTTAATTGAGTTCATCGGTAGTAATAAGAAACACGTCCTTAACAATAAGGCTTTGTGCCTAATGTTTTTTCCAAATATTTTGCTTTCAATAATGTGTCTTCTATGATTCAATGGGTGTTTATGTTGGAATTTAGTTGAAGACTCTAAGAGTATAGATCAGTCATATAAATTAAGTATAGTAGGAATGAGTATCATTCAAGACCTTTAGCCTTTAGGGTTCTTTGACAAACCAAACCAAGATGGGGGAACAAAAAACATGGCAAGATTTACAGGACAATATGCACATAATTGCTATCGATTTATTTCTACAAATGTTATTTGCTTTTCAAAGATCGTGGTTGCTTTGCTCTTCAAATTTGTCTCCAAGATGGTTACAAATTCTTACAACCCCATTTGAAAAAAAAAAATACAGTTTAAGTTGTCCAACTTTGCAGGAAAATAGAACAAAAAATATGCAAGATGGAAAGAGGTACATTTAATAATTTATAATTATCTTAGTACTCTCTTTCACATGTGTTTTAGACTCCTCCTTAATAAGTAAACTCAACACATTGAATATTTAATTAATGAAGAGAAGTGTAGAGTTATAGTTCAAACTCACGGTCTCTGTTCTGATAGCATGTGAAATCTTTACTTGTCCCAAAAATTTTAGCTAGAGAGAAATGATAGATATAATTATTTATATTTATCTTAATACTTTGAAGCATGACTCTCATTAGGAGTGAAAAAATGGTGAAGATTTCACTCTAGAGCATAGAACCTTCACTCATTATTGTTCCAAAGCCATCGGCATCACAGGCTTCTCCACCATCATTTCACAAAATACAACTCTCTCTCTAGGAGTGTCTGAAAATGTGAAAAAATGCTTGATATGAGTATTATTTGCTTATATGTCTCGTTGTGTTTACTATAACCAGTGTTTTAAGAGCACCAAGTTCTCAATCATGTGCAGATAAGGGGCTGAATCACACTACATTTACATGTGTAACTTGTGTCTCTTGATGGCGTGGCTTGAGAATATATGAGATGGTTTTGATGGTGGTTCAATGATAGAGCATCTAATACCAACTTTGAGTGGGTACATTGGTGTTTTGCATTGTATTGTTCATAACCATCGCGAGACAATTGTGTTGTCAGATTGGATTTGTCATGTAGATGTACGGACAATTTGGAGAGGGCCAGAAAAATTATGCGGAGTCTATTAGTAGGATGGTTGGGATGATCAACTCGGCTTTAACCCAACAATTGCAAAAACTAAATGTTTTTTTTTCGATGGTGTTCACAGCAAAAAGCTGAGCCCAGCCCAAACAGAACAATCAACATTTTGTTTACAACAAAGAAAAGAAAAAAGGATGGAAACAAAAAAAAAAATTGTTAATTTTGGTCTTTTTTAAAGAACTTTTGGTCTCTTGAAGATAAATTATGTGGAAAATAAAAACTAAGCTAACAAAAAAATATTACCAATAATTTCTTTCATGTTTTGCATGAGCTTACCTTTTTTTTCAATACCCAAAGAAAATCCTCAACTAATAGATCTTTTACACGAGTTCCACCAAATATGGTTTAAAGATTTTGTACAATTCGAATGAATATTTAAATCCTTTTATACTATTGCAACCTAATAAAAGGGTTAAACTTATATTAGGAATGGGCAGCGGAGGCCCGCACCCGGTTACCAGCATGGTGGGGAGGCCAACCTTGCCTGCCGATGCAGGGGCGGGAGCGGGGGCTAGCCCACCCCCCGCCTCGCATGCATATTATATATATATATATATATTTATACATATTTATAAATATATGTAGTAGTTTTACTATATATAAATATAGTAATATGTATTAAGTATAGTTTTTACTTAATACTTTGTGCAAGTTGTAGTGTAGTAGGTGTGACCTTTATATAGGAGGCTAAGGCGATCCAAGTGTCTCACTTAAGCAATGTAAGACTCTTGTATTGCCTGACAAGGCAACCTCCTATATAAAGATCACACCTACTACACTACAACTTGCACAAAATATGCACTAGCAAATTTAAAAATTATATTATTAGTTTTTAAACTATGGTCATATTTACAAGTTTAAATTTAAAATTTGGATTAAAATTTTTTTTTTTGTCACTTTTGGGCCCTAGAAGAATTTTTGGGCCTAGTTGGCCATAGACACTATTGGAGTGGGCAGGTGGCGTGGTGGATGAGGGTTCCACCCCCGCCCCTGCATCCCGGGGGTAGGGTGTGGAGGTGAAAACCCCACCCCCCGAATTGGCTGGGCAGGGTCGACCCTTTTGGTGGGGGTGGGGTGTAGTTGACCCCGCACCTCGTCCATGCGGGTATCACCCCTAACTTATATCTCGTAAACACCTAATCAAGTATTTAGGGACTTGTGTAGGTGATAATGAGCGGATAATGCAGCAACTTCTCACCTCATCTAAATAATTACCTTGGATCAGTGACTCTCGTACCAAAGAAGAAAAACGAAAAGAAACAGAAATTTGAAAAGGTTTTATATCATTCATGATGAGTTGAGTTGAATATCACGATTCACAAAGGATTAGAGCTAATTCATATTAGAAAGGATAATATTACGACGTTACAGACCCTAAACCTGTCGGTATTGCTGTGCTGCAGTGCTATTGTGCCTGAGAGAGAGAGAGAGAGAGAGAGAGAGAGAGAGAGGTGCATAGGAGATGATAGAGAGAGAGGTTGAGAGTCGAGAGTCGAGAGTTGAGAGTTGAGACTCTAAGACTTGAGAGCTGCAGCGCAAGGGAGAATGAGAGATGAAGACGAAGTCCAGAGGAGAAACCAAGAAAGGGTTTTTTTTTTTTTTTTTTTTTTTTTTTTTTATAATGCTATCATGCCTGTCATTCTGATAATCAGATTTTTTTATTTTTTTTTACCCGGGTTTCGGGTTTCAAATCCGGGTACCCGGTATACAACCCGGTACTTGGCCCGGGTCAGGTTTAGTCATGCGGGTACCGGCCCGGATTTAATCCGGGCAGGAGAAAAACCAGGCCCGGATGAACAGTGCCAAATATTAGAGCTGATTCGGTCAAGAAATGATGAAACTTTAATTCAAATTACCACTCCTAATTGTTGGGTCTCAACCTCACATGCTTTAACTTAAAGCAAGGCTTTTTATTAAAAAAGAAGTGCATTGCAAGGTATGATAGGTTAGGCCGAATTGGAAAAGATAGAAAAAAAAAAGGTGGGTCTCCTTCTCATTCTGTTGGCCCACATTGGGATCCAACAACAAAGTTCTCCTTCTTGGTGGCCCCACAATGATCACAACAACACACCCTTTTAGCATAAATAACACTAGATAAATTGAATCAATATACAAAAATATTCTCCACCCAAATAAATATTCTCAATGATGTATGCTTTTGGTTTGCTTTGCTTTCTAGCTCCAAGTAAGCAAGGAGTGGAGGAGATTGATATATCTAACAAGTATTTTTTAAGGCATTTTATGTCTTTTTTTCTTTTTTGGGTAGGCATTTTAGATATCGCACGCACAAAAGGTCACTTAGGAAACACAACTTTTAATGCCTTTATTTTTTTTTAGTGTGCCATTGTGGTCATCATCATTTTATCATATTGTTTATGCTTCGTAAATATCCATAATTATTATCGATATTGCAGTTATACCAAGGAATTGACAAATATCTTACTCGGTATATTGACAACATGTGTTAATTAATGGGTAACTTTGAGATCTCCATTTTGACATGGGGACTACTCAAGTTTGACATTTTAGCATTCCTTGTGTCCACGAGTATTGTGTACATAATTTGGTACAAAAGATATAGTATTTTGTCTCCTGTCTCTCTCTCTCTCTCATCTTTCACAAACTGAGGGGTTACAACCTCACTCGACAACAATATGTAACTGAAGCTCTACACCTACCAAGTAATTTAAACTTTCCACCAACCCGTAAATTTCCTTGCTATAACTCGGTTAGGCTTCCATAGTTTCGTGACAATAACAACAACAATATTTCAAGTGATAATTATATATATATATATATATATATATATATATCACAATCTTTTAAAATTTGGTGTATGCTAGGAAACATGGCAAAATCTGGTGTTAAAAGATAATGCATGTTAGCACCCTACTTGTATACTATGGAAAGAAAAGGAAATGATGTATCGATCGAGAATTTTCACCGACAAAAACTACAGATCAAAGTCTTGTTTGTTTTTAGATATAAGATGAGATAAGATGAGATGAAATGATTTAGATTAAAGTTAAAGTTGAATAAATATTATTATAATATATTTTTTTAATATTATTTTTATTTTGAGATTTGAAAAGTTGAATTGTTTATTTTATTTTATGTAGAGATTTGAGAAAGCTGTAATGATAAAATTTGAAGTTTTTAAAGTTTCAGATTTTAATAGCAAACCAGCCTAAGTTTTTTTTTATTTAATAGTTAATGAAGTTTTTTTTAATGAGTTTGTGATTTTTTTTAAAATTTTTGAAGAGTTTAAAATATGTTAAAAAAATATTTACACGTTCGGTGCTGAGCACCCACTCGGTGGCTGTAGCATGATACTGAAAGAAATGTATGATTGTCCTTGCAATACAGAACCATCGGGCAGTATTCCATTATTTTGAAAGCTAGGGCGATTCCACAAAGAAAGTCACGGCCGTCTGTAACTCTGCAAGTAAGATTGAACGTTTTGGAGGTGCCTACAGCTTGGCGATTACACAAGTAGAAGCCAGACCATTGGTTGTTCTCTCGCATAAGTTTCAGAGCCACAAAAAACAAGCGGTCGTGAGTGGTCAGAAATGGCATGGGTGTCACGTGCTGCGTGTTTCTCCTCGGCCAAACATCCTCAGTAACGACTGCCATCTCTCCGGCTTGGATTCCATAATCCAAGCGAATCTTTATCTGCTGAATAATTAAAGCTGTAATTTGATGTTGAGTTGAGTTGAGTTGTGAGTTAGTTAGACTCAGTTATTTATAAATAATAATGAGTTAAGTAGTGTGGAGTTATGAGGGGTTCATCTAAATTGAATTTAAAGCGTGTTTAGATGTTAAAATGAGTTTAGTATTTTTTATGAGAAGTTGAAAAAAATTGTGAGTCTCACGTATAAAAATGTGTTAAGTTGAAAAAAGTTGTGGGTCCCACGTGTAAGAAGATTTTGAATTGAGATGAGTTTAACAATTTGAGAGTTTAGTATTTGGATGTTAGACTCAGTTTAAAATTAGACTGAGCTGAGCTTAGTTGAGTCTTGCAACCAAATGCAGTTTGTTTGTATAATGAGATAAGATGAGATGATTTTAGATGAGTTGAATAAAATATTATTTTTTTAATATTATTATTGTTTTGAGATTTGAAAATGTTAAATTATTTATTATATTTTGTATAAAAATTAAAAAAAATTATAATAATAAAATGATTTCTGTATCAAACGAATCTTAAATCTTATAATACCAAAAATAGCATGTTATAACTTATAACTAGTGATAAAAAAGACACTGCAAAATTAACAATAAGTTTTTGTGAATATTGTGTCAATTATTTTACCATCTTTCTATGTTACTCAAACAATTGTATATGCAGCATACTAAAAGGTGGGACACTTGGTGATAAGCAGCGACATTTATTTGATATGCAGTGGAGAGGACATGTGCTACACACGTGAGCAACCTTTGACTTATCTGTTTTGATGAATAAGAGCCGCTGGATCAAAGACACGTGCCGCAATCCTTTGTGCATGTGTATATATATATATATATATATATATATATATATATATGCCTTTTAGCCATGTTAGGGTTACGAGTGATTTTACATTTAGGCATTTTGGTTTCTGCTGTTTCGAGAGCTCTGTATAGAACTGAGAGATAAGCTAGGGTTTACTGAGAGATAGATGAAAGCTGTAGCGTGGCTTGTATTTGGCTCAGTATTAGCTTGATCTTGTGTAAAATACATTGGCTTTTGAAGATTGCTCAATAAAGAATGATCTCTGAGACTGTTCCTGCCGTGGATGTAGGCCATTAGGGCCGAACCACGTAATCTCTGTTTGTATTTCTTATTTTTTTATTATTTCTTGTTGATTTTCTGCTTGTTCTTGAAATTTTATCTTCAATACTTATGATTCTTGAGTTGGATTTCGAGGTATTGAGTCCTTAGGCTATAAAGGACTCTAGTTACGTTTTTCTCACAGTTTTCTATTTCTTGCTAGTCGTAGACTCGTACGTACACGTTTCTCACCAGCGTGCGAGTTTAACTTTGAGCCTTACTGGCTTACTAGAAGGGAAATAATGGGATAGACGGCAATTTTTACAAGGTAAGTACTAAGTGCTACCGAAAAGATAATAAGTCTATGAAATCATGTGCCTTAATGCAATGCTTTATAATAAAAGTTATTTTATAATCTAAAATATCTCATGTTATATTAGTTATTTAATATTTATCTTTGTAATTATAAATAAACAAGTGTGAGATTTGTTAATTTTTTTTTTATAGTTAAAAATGTAATATTATTATTTTAATTGAGTGGCGCTAAATGCATGGGTGCCCTTTCATGAACTATGCATGAGTTGATTTGACAGTGCCATATATCATTGCTATTTTGGTGTCCATAATGGTCAATCAATATTTATAAGTCAAAAGACTCAAAACAGACGTTGCATGCCACCTCAATATATTCATGATATGTGTTGACATGGTAAGACGTGTCTCGCCACATCATCATTAATTGTTAATGTTAGTTGTAAGCATTTGTTATTGTTCATGGAGCGTTACAAAATAATTATATAAAAAATAATTACATAAAATGACATAATTTTATGTGATCCGTTAAATCTATTTTATAATAAAAATAATTTTACAATCTGAAAAATCACATCAAATCATATTAATTTATAAAATTATTTTTTTATATTTATTTTGTAGTTATAATATTTTTCTTATTTAGACATACGAATCGGTGTCACGTAGTACCACCATGCCTGCCCGTACACATAGCATTTTTAAAGACATTTAATAATTAAAATGTGGGATAGAGTTTTCCAACTATGCGATATTCATTTTCCTATCCTTAATTTGAGTTATTAGTATGATTATTTTTTGTACTTAAAATTTTCAAAACACAGTATATTAATCTGTCTGATAAATCAATTATAAAAACAATAAATAAATTGAATATATACTACATCAACAATATTACAGTAAAATTACACATTTTGTCAAGGACGCACCCGAAAATTACGAAGAAGCACGAGGGTATATTAGTCTTTGAAGTCTAGTTTGAAATATCCGTTTAATTCTCTTTGAAGGTAACATTATATATACCATACCATTGTAATTTTTACACATTTTGTCGTTGACAAGTAATCTTTTATATGAACAAGGCTTTGCAGACTCTCGCGTGGAGCCTCGGCCATTTATCACACACGCAGAGGAAAGAGACATTTGATCCTTTCCCGTACGATTGAATTAGGGTTTTGCTTTGTCATTTCGCTTCGGATCCGATCGCAACCCAGAGTTAATCCACTTCAAACTACAGATCTTGATCGCGTAAATCATTGTCTTGTCGCAACCCGGTACGCGCGATTATGCGTTCGAAATAATCGTCGTTTTAACCATTTCGGTATAAATTCCGGGAATTGGAGTGGATATTTTTCCTTCTGAAATCGGATTTAATTGGATTGCAGGTTCCGTGGATTCGATTCCTCGTTCGCGCGTCATCATTTTCATGTTATACTTTGAATTCGATTTTTCCCCTCCTTGTGAGTACCGTTCGTTCAGATCACCTGCTTCAAGAGTTTCTTCTTCTTCTTCTTCTTCTTTTATTTATTTGGGATCTTTCGTTGGATTTGAAGTTTTGATGATGTTATTTTGACCTTATGTTTTTTATTTTCCTTAATTTTGAACTTGATGGATAATGTTGCGTGTGAAGCGTTGTCTAATAGATCTTGAAAATTGGCTCCTCAAAGACGATCCCAGCGCCACATGGGTGGCCAGATGCAGCAGAACAATGCTGCGGCCACGACTGCGCTATACGATCACGCCGGTGGCGGGCCTCTTCACAATGCAGGCCCCGCAAATGACGCCGGCGATGCGGTCATGGCACGGTGGCTCCAGTCCGCTGGGTTGCAGCATCTGGCCTCTCCCTTGGCCTCCACCAGTATCGATCACCGCCTCCTCCCCAATCTTCTTATGCAGGTAATCATATGGACTGCTTTCCAAACTCATTCTCCGAGTAACATTAACGATTAGCCTATCGGTCTTTTCACCGATTAGCGGACATGCAATCTTGGTTCGTTGAAGTTTGGTATGCCTTTGTTTGTGTGGTGGTGTGTCTGCACGAAGTTTGTCCAAAACATTTCTGTAGGTTTATTCGGTTTAAGAAGTACATTGTTGTCTGTGTGGTCATTTCAATTATCCATTTCTTTGGTACTAGGGTTTATTGTTTTGCGAACTTAATGTTATCCTTGTTTGAATTAATAATTTTATTACCAATACATTCTGGCCCAATCGACACTTGTTCCTCCTCCCATAAGAATAGGTTGATGGATAAGCTATTGGGCTCAAGAACTGATGCGTGTGCATATTTTCCATGAGAATATGATTGCAATTTTGTAGCACTATTATTTTTCTAACTAAGTTTGTTTGGATTTTGCTGTTAGCGCAGAATAGTTTAATACTGCTCATCCCTTCAGTGTTACGTTTTGTCCTTTAATAATTGTTTACATGCGGTTTTGGTAGTTGAAATGCTGTTAAAGAGTTGGTTCTTCTATGCACTTGAATCTGAGTAAAATTGGAGACTTTTTTTTTTTTCTCAATATATGTAATAGAAAAATTTGGGACTTGACAAGAAAGTATGTGATATTATCAAAGGGTTATGGAGCGCAGTCTGCTGAAGAGAAGCAGAGACTTTTTAAGTTGATGAGAAACCTCAAATTTAGTGGGGAGTCTGCCTCTGAGCTGTACACACCGGCTGCCCAAATTTCAGGAGGTGTTGCCACTTCGGATGGGTTTTATTCTCCGGAGTTCAGGGGTGATTTTGGTGCTGGGCTCTTGGATCTTCATGCTATGGATGATACAGAGCTTCTGTCAGAGGTATGATTCTGTATAAGGTATCCTGTCCAACAGTGCAGGGAACTTCTAGTTCTAAATCAGTAGCTTATGTAAAGTTCATTATGGAAAAATCAGATGATTCTTATTAATAAAAAATAAAAAAGTTCAGGGCATGATGTACTTTGGAAGATTATTCTGTTAAAGGACTATGATTGAAAACCATGGAATGGCTATATCCCATATTGGTTATGGTTTATACTAACGGGAGGAGCATTTAGACAATATATAGGGGTTTAGGCGTGCTATTTATATTTCATTGTGTAGACCTGCAATTAGGATGCGTTAATCTGCCATTTTTGGCCTGGAACTATTTTTTTTTAACTTCAATCAAACGTTTAGGAAATATAGGGTGTCAATTGTGCTGGAAAAAGAGCATTTCATGATTTTTGTTACCGTAGGGGAAAGGCTATGCATTTCATTGGTTTCTGAATTGCCATGTAAAGAAGAATCCCCCCCCCCCCCTCCTCTAATTATTGAAATCTCTTCACCCGTTGTATTGTCTATAATAATTTTTAATGCGTATAATTATCTCTCCCTTTTTTGTTAAATAAATTGGATACTCCTTTACCTGTGGATTATCATCTGGTCCCGTAAGAAGGTTTGGATGATTTCATGAGTGCTGAGAGTACCCCCCCCCCCACACACACATATTCCTTTCTAATAGATCATCATTTTGTTTCCACTCTCAGCATGTTATTCCAGAACCATTTGAGCCCTCGCCCTTTATGCCTGGTGGTACCAAAGCATTTGATGATGACTCTAATGTGACGGCGGGTGGACAGCAAGGAGGGCAACCAAATGTAGATGCATTACTTCCATTACCTACGAATGAAAAAGAGAACACAAAGGAGAATAACGTGGCTAAAATTAAAGTCGTGGTATGTTGGTTTAATTGACAGCAGGGTGCTGCTATATATGTCTGCCTGGGTCATGTAGTACGTCTTAAATATAGTTTGTTCGTTAGATGTTGTTTCTTTTTATTTGATACAATATATAAAATTAGATATTTCATGTCCACATCTGCTCATGTCATATCCATTATGTGACAAGAGTCAGTTTTAGATGCCGGCAATCATTCTTTGACTACCTTTATAATATTATTGATCTCTGCGGAAAATTCTTTTCACCAATGTTTTTCTTTATCTTTTTTTTTTTTTCGATGACGGGGAACCTCTCGAAGGCTGGACCCTTCGGACTCACCCCTGCAGAGTAAATCCCGGTCCCGTGCACCGCACCCTCGGAAGTTTCCCTACACGGAACTAGTTAAATCGCTAGCTTTTCACCTGGGGGTGTGTGTAACGCCCCAATGGAAGATCCAAACCACATGGCCTATACTCCAAAAGGATTAGTCAATGATGTAATTGGAGTCTCATTGGAACCTTATAAAGAGCAAGAACTTATCTTTCCCAAGTAATGTGAGATTCCATACACCACCTACCCTTATCCACATCATATGGGGTATCACAATTTACCCCCCCTTAAATTCCCGACGTCCTCGTCGGGCCTGTTCATTGTAAGTGGCAAGGCTCAAGTCCTACATTTCTGGTTGGGATAGGCTCTGATATCATTTGTAACGTCCCAATGGAAGACCTAAACCACATGACCTATACTCCAAAAAGACTAGTCAATGATATAATTGGAGCCCTATTGGAATCTTATAAAGAGCAAGAACTTATCTTTTCCAAGTAATGTGGGATACTATATACCACCTACCCTTATCCACATCATATGAGGTATCACAGTGTGGCCCCAAAGGATTGTTTGCACCCATGAGGTGTTGAACCTTGGACCTTGAAAGGAGTGATACCCCAAGACCAAGGCCTTCACCACTAGGGCCAACACCTTGGGGTTTCGTCACGATATCTTATATACGTAGTTGTGCAGAAAGTTGACTGCCCATGTTCATGTTTGCTCATGATATATTATTTAAACTAGGAACCATAAGCCTTAGGATTTAATGATTTTGGCAATTTTTATAAATTGTTGTTTAAGAACTTGCTGTGTTATTTTTATTTAAATTCTAGTTTATCACTATATTTGCATCTGCATTTGGGCATATGCAGGTCTCAGTTTTCTTTCCTGTGACTTGCACATTGATACACATTGATTTGGCTAATGTTGCTTGTCACTGTATTTTTCTTGACGATCTGCTTCTTCTTCTTTTTTTTTTTTTTTTTTTCGAAACAGACTATCTGCTTCTTGCTTGTGCAACGAGCACATGATGGAATATCCTTTTCCATCTCTCTTTTTGTTTCTTCTTTTTAACTCCCGTAATTGTTGAATTCTAATGCATGCATTAGGTACGTAAAAGGCCTTTGAACAAAAAGGAGCTTTCTCGGAAGGAGGATGATATAGTAAGCGTATATGACAATGCTTATTTGACTGTCCATGAGCCCAAACTGAAGGTATCATCCTTTGCCATCACAAAGCACCATATCTTCTAGTTTCCTGCTAAATTTGAGTTTGAAATTGAAATTGAAATGCGCTCTTGATATTGAGCTCTCTCTCTCCCTCTCTCCTCTTCTCCAACCGACAGTCTCGTACAAACAAATGTTTTTTTATTAGTAAAATTCTAGAGCGGACTCTTGTAGAATCATACAAACATATGTTGAAAGCCTTTCTTTTGTTGAAGGTGGACTTGACTGCATATGTGGAGAAGCACGAGTTTTGTTTTGATGCTGTTCTTAATGAGCATGTCACTAATGATGAGGTAATGCTAATACTAAGCTTTGAAGTTTGCTTCCTGCTGCTGGTCTGGCATTCTCTATTGACATGAGTGTATTGATGTAGTCTTTCTTTGATGTTTATGGTATTGTTGAGTTCTGGGGTTTATGTTTGAGAATTTTGTTAATAATCTGGACTTTGTTTTTCCTGTATGATTATTAATATTTATCTCAATGCATGACATCTTTACATGGTACTTGCTACAGGTATACAGGGTTACCGTTGAACCAATCATTCCTACCATTTTTGACCGAACAAAGGCTACATGTTTTGCATATGGCCAGACTGGTGTGTTGAGATTCTGATCACCTTGCCATATGACCAACTGTTGTCATCATCAGTTACCTTCTTTAAAGCTTATCCTGTTGAATCATTTAAACTGTTCTAAATGTTGGGAATTTGGATGTGTCCCAAACTGTCCAGGCTATTTAACTTTTCTGGTTGTGGATATATATCTCAAATGGTATCTTGGAATCTGTAGCATCTGAGGGCTCGTATGGATAGTGAGATGAGATGAGATGGTTTTAGATGAGTTGAATAAAATATTGTTAGAATATTATTATTGTTTTGGAATTTGAAAAAGTTGAATTGTTTATTATATTTTATGTGGGAATTTGAGAAAAGTTGTAATGATGAGATGATATGAGATGAGTTGAAATGATTTCTGTATCCAAATGAGCCCTGAATCAGCTGGTATTATTTATTGCTTTTTTTTTTTTTTTGTGGCAAGGGAGGTGTCAAGTTTCTAAACAAAATTGTTTATCATGTGAAGGTATCTTCAGAAAGTAAAATTAAATGTTTTGAAGTTTAAACCAAATTTTACTATAGTCAAATTAGATAAAGATATTTTTGCTGAGGTTATAGATGGAGTGAATGTTTTGGAATTTTTAACAAATATTTCTTGAAACAGTTGGGCATTGATGTATATCAATTTGGGGTCCCCTGTATCCCATTTCTTGTTGAAACAATCAGAGCGCTATCGTAGAGGGAAAACTAACAAGTTTCATTTAGATCATGTGTGCAATAGCAATGGTTGAGGCATATATATGAAGTGTCTTTTCTTTTCAAATTTGTATTTGATCATTAACTACTCTCTTCATCCCACATTAGATGCAAATTTGAAAATTACATGCATTTAAATAATTCTCTTCCTAATATGCCCTCTGCTGAGTCAAGAAAAGGGATTTATATTTGAAAAGAGGTGAGTTCAAATTTAAGAGTAATCTGGAAAGTCTATATGACAAATGCTTTCATTTTTGGAACTTTAATTTATTTTCTGGCAGCTTAAAAGAGGAAAGATCAAAACCTATTGTGGATTGGAAGGAGTAGTGGTGGTAGTGTCTTGATTAGATGATTGTTTAAGATTGGGAAAAGAAGTTGTATTGTATGAGTTGGTAAGATGGTAATGCATACTGATGAAAAAAAAAGGTGGCAAATGCATTAAATCTTGCTTCATGTTTGGAAGTTTCTTACTTGTCTACAACTTAAAGAGTTCATCTTAGATGGAGCTTCATATATAATTATTAACACTACATCTGTCAAAGTACCTATTGACCTCTCTTCAGATAATTTATAATCTCTACCTTTTGCTGAATAAGTTAATTAACTGAAATGTCCCGATTTCAGGAAGTGGCAAGACATTCACAATGCAACCGTTACCTATCAGAGCGTCAGAGGACCTTGTTAGATTGTTACATCAGCCATTCTATCGTAATCAGAGATTTAAATTGTGGCTTAGCTATTTTGAGATATATGGTGGAAAACTCTTTGATCTTCTCAGTGACAGAAAGTTAGTATTTTCATTGTTTTTGGTTTTTCATTTGTTATTTTGTTTTTGTTTGGGCTTTACTCTTTATTGGAAAAATTCATGCAGAAAACTTCCTTATGTAGTCCTTGTTTTGATGAATGAACTATTCTTTAGATTTTCCTGTTTTCTGAGTCTCGACTATTTGGAGTATGTGGAAAATCATGTCGAGATGCTGTGAAGCATTTGTTACTCTGGTCACCTACAAGCAACATGTGTTGTTGTACTTCTAGTACTCATTCTCTTTGCGTAAATTTGTATGCTAAGCGTTTGTGGCAAGGGTCAATACTTGGCAACTATGCCACCCAGAGTGTTTGTCAGGATGGTAAACGATTTCTTGAAAGGCCATCCTGAGTTTCTACAAGCAGTGTGTCCCACATCATGCATGCATGGGTTTTGGTTGGATATATATGCATGTACCATATTAATAAAATTACACATCTTCTATTATGAATTTGTATCCATTGGTATTAATGTTGGTGTGCAGACATTCACAATTATGAATTTGTCATTGATAAATGACTGTTCATTGTTCTCCATGCATGTGCCATATTAATAATATTACACATCTTCTTTCATGTATACTTCCTGTGTACTCGGGCTTTGCCTATTCCTATGAATATAATATCCTTGATTACTTATCAAAAAAAAAAAAATATTACACATCTTCTATTATGAATTTCTATCCATTCACAATTATGAATTTATGTCATTGATAAATGACTGTTCATGCTCCAACAGGAAACTTTTTATGAGGGAAGACGGAAAGCAACAAGTTTGCATTGTTGGACTCCAAGAATTTGAGGTTTCTGATGTACAAATTGTTAAAGAATACATTGAGCGAGGTAATGCTGCAAGAAGTACGGGATCCACTGGTGCCAATGAAGAATCTTCCAGGTCACATGCTATCTTGCAACTTGTTGTTAAGAAGCACAGCGAGGTCAAAGATTCCAAGCGTAACAATGACGGAAATGAGTCTAAATCTGCAAAAGTTGTTGGGAAGATTTCTTTTATTGATCTTGCTGGTAGTGAAAGAGGTGCTGACACCACTGACAATGACCGACAAACAAGGTTATCTTTGTGCATTTTTATATTTTTCCTTTTTCTACTTCCTCAGAAACTAGGCTGAGATCCAATTCTTTCTGCAGTCTGCTTTAATATAATATGTTCTTTGCATCTACCTAATTCTTTCAAGCGCATCCTTGTTATGCTTCATTTTTTCGTTCCCTTGCTAGATGTGATGTACATGTTTAAGAATTATTATATCTATAGCATCCTGCATGACTGGCTAATTTTGTAGCAGGATTTGTTTAGAGATGTTTCTTATGTAATTTCACCGAAAGAACATGTGAAACATGAACAGTGTGTATAAATTTGTTCAAATCGATTAGTGCATCTTACCGTTTATGCCAGACCTGAAAATGGCATGCTATCATTCAAGGCCATTGTGCTGCCTTATTACTTTGCTTGGTTTTCGGATTCAGAACATAGGTATTTTAATTGATACTTGGTAAATAATATTCACAGTGCTAAAAGCTTACGTCATAAGCAGCAACTGAAAATTTCCTTGTTTCATTAACTTCCTTTTTACTAATGATTGAACTTGATTCATTAAAACCACTTGGAAATGAAAACGGTACTTCTGTTCAGAAATGAAATGTTCCAAATGTTCCTGGAAATTATTGCTCCTTTGTTTATTCAGAATCATTAACCAAGTTCTTAAAGTGAGGGCCCAAACATTGGAAAAGTAAATTAGCTATAATAGGAGATTGCATTAATGTATTATTTCAGAACTAGCAGCTCATTAGCGGTTTAAAAAAATATAGAAGTTTAGAATTTATAGTCAAGCACACAAGAATTGGAGTGTCTAATACTACAAACAAATTATATTAGTTGCTGGCAGGTCTGAAACAGGTTTTCATTTATCTAGCTTAAGATTTGAACCAGGATCTTATAACCCTATCAACCTTGAAGCTGCTCTTATTAGAGGTGGTTGCTGCTGTTCTTGCTGTTAATCTGTCTCTTTTGCATTGGGCCCTGCCATAGCTCAAGCCTTAGAGCTGAATCTGATGGTAATGGTCGACCAATCCTGGTCCACTTGAGGTGCTGAATTTTGGTTTGTTGGTCTAGTTTTAGGGAGGGTCAGAGTGAGTTTTTGACTCTTTCACTTAAGTTGAGTTCTTATATTTTCCCAAGTATCTACCACGAGACTGAATACTAGTCACTACTTTACTTTGGGTCTGGTGTGGCCTTCACCTTGAAGGCCATTCGTGCATACAGCAACATTAATCAGGTGTATTAAGTTGTTTTTGATAGAGTTGCCGTAAACAGAACTTTTCCCTGCTAGACATTGGTTCTTTTTCTAGCCTGATTTTCCAGCTGTTTTATATGTTGGCGTTAAGATCTTGTTTTATTGCTGTGGAAATTGACCTCATATTTGAATTTCCTGGATTATTTGGTATGTTGCAGGATTGAGGGAGCTGAAATCAACAAGAGCCTTTTGGCTCTCAAGGAGTGCATTCGTGCTCTGGACAATGATCAGATCCATATTCCTTTTCGCGGAAGCAAACTCACAGAAGTGCTTCGTGACTCTTTTGTCGGCAATTCAAGGACTGTTATGATCTCTTGCATTTCTCCAAATGCTGGTTCCTGTGAACATACGCTCAATACTTTGCGATATGCAGACCGGTATGCTTTTTACTATCATGAGCGTCAACAATTTGAAGTTCGTCAGTGTCGGTGGTCTGTTATCTTTTGTTTTTGGTTTTTTACTGAATAATGGATATTCAATGAACAGGGTTAAAAGTCTCTCCAGAAGTGGAAATGCAAGAAAGGATCAGGGTATCAGTTCAGTACCATCGACTAATAAAGACGCTTTGTCACTGTCATGTTTGCCAGTTTCTGTTGACTCAGAGGATGTTTGTGACCAGCGGCAAGAGGTGAAAGTAGCAGATATAGGAAGAAGGGTTGTGGAAAAGGAAAATTTTTCATACAATTCTACCGCTGAGTTTAGTAAACAGCCCTCCGCTGTTTCATCTAGTTACCCCTTGAATGGGCGAGAGGAAAAAGGGGTTGCTTCTGGCTCAATGGACAGAGAGAGGCATGAAATGAAAATTTCCTATGGAGATTCTACCATTGAGAAGACATACTCTTATTCCCAAAACTCAGTAGAGACAGAAGAGAAAGTGCAAAAGGTGTCACCGCCTCGCAGAAAAGTTTCTAGGGAAGAAAAGTCGGAGAAGCTGGGGAACTGGCTGAGAAAAGACCGTAACGGGCCAGATTTTTCCGCCACAAGCACCAGGCAGCAGAATACAAGCATTTACAGCACAAATAATGTTGGACCCCAACGATATGATCCAGAACTTCTTCCTGATGGAAATATTAATGAAATACTTGAGGTTGGTTATCTGTGTAGCCCTGTTTTCATGGCGATCTTTCTATTATATTAGAGGTTTCTTTTTGGTAAGTTAATTTTTGCTAGATAATAATGTGGGGGATTGAACCCTGATTCACCCAATAGAAATCAGGGCTGGTGTCATCTTGGCCAAGGGTCACTGGCTATATTAGAGGTTTCACTTTGCGGCTTGTTTATCTTATGTGCTATTTTGACTGCTGTAGGAAGAAGAGGCCTTGATTGCCGCTCATAGAAAAGAAATTGAAGACACAATGGAGATTGTTCGTGAAGTAAGTGAAAAATTGATCAGCTAAATAGGTTTCTAATTTGGGAGTTCTTTTGGTTTTCATAGGTTTGTTGTTTTCATTTTTTGTGTTTTTTAATTCTCAATCCCTTCAGCATATGAATTGCTTCCCCCCTCTGGGATTTCTGTAGTCTGCTTTGATAGTTTCCAGATGTGATTAGAATCATGAAATTGACTTTCTAAATAATCAGAAAAAGGAGACATTGTCTCGTTTCAATTATGTGAGTTCACTCATGGTTCATTATCACCCACCAAACATAAGTAAATGAAAGCCTGAAAGTTCCAAGAAATCGTAATCAGCTACTAATTTTTTTCATGGTCTTTCAAACTTAATTTGAAACACATGTTTAATGTCTGAAGTGTTCTCTGTGATCTGAACGGGCATCCCCTATGTTTTCTGGATTCTAGGAAATGAAACTACTGGCAGAAGTGGACCAACCAGGCAGCCTCATCGACAACTACGTGACCCAGTTGAACTTTGTGCTTTCTCGCAAGGCAGCAGGCCTGGTTGGTCTTCAAGCTCGCCTTGCAAGGTTCCAGCACAGATTGAAAGAACAGGAGATACTTAGTCGGAAAAGAGTGCCGCGATAAGGTATCTCTTTGTTTCCTTGCTTCTAAGGATCAAACCATATCCGTACATGTGATTTCTCTCTATTATTTTGCGGTGTTTTTTTTTTTTAATTGTTGAATGGATTCTTTGGTGTATGTGAATATTTTCTGGCTATCGACTTACACTTCTAATATGTACTCTTTTTTCTTTCCCTCAGTCACAATGCACAAGCTGGGTTGAGGTACTTTTAGGAGAAGGATATAAGGTAATGCACAACCGAACTGTACTTGAGGGCTATGGTTCTGTAACTTCCAAACTTTTGGCTTGAACAAGGAGTTTCCATGTCTGTTACCAAAAGATTGTAGTGTAGTCAATTGTGTTTTTTAGATGGGTCTGATGTGATCTTCCCCAGATTTTAAGCGTTTGTGGACCGTTGCTGTTGCTTACAGGTGACTGGATTTGATTCACAAATTATATTCAAGAAAAGGGAAAAAAAAAAAAAAAAAGGAGGTGAAATGCATGCTCCATCATTTCCTTAAATGTTCTGAAATGATTTTCTCCACCTACGCACCTTGTTCATTAAGCAATTCTGCTTGAAGACTGATCCTGATACAAATGGTTCCTAGTATTGATTCAGAATTATTATTTGATTAAAGATTACCTGAACAATAATTCTATGCTAATTATTATTATTATTTTTTGCTAATTGGTTTATACTAGCTCGTATGAGAATTATATTGCAATCTTACAGATAATCAAGGGAGAGGAAGGGCTTCAAATCGTGAAGTACTTGGGTAATCTTTAACCAGGCGCGTGCTTTCATTTTGGTTGTTGGCATATAATCAATCCATCCTGCATTTTTATTGTATCCAAGAAAAGTTATTTTTCCCTAAATATTTCTTTCGTAGTCTATTCACACTGATGAGGACTCGCCTGAGTTACTTCTTCGAACAACCCTTCCTTCCCTATCCCAAGTATGAGTTATATTAGAGAACAATTCCATCTCAGTGATCATAAGCTGGTATTGTCTCTCTCATTTCCGTGCAACATTCTTCAGTCTATAACACGATTGCCGAGTTTGATGGTAACAAGCACCACCAATCAATACAGTTGTTTGATGCACCACATTAGTGCATTATTATGACGGTAAAAATCTGTTAGATGCAAGCTTTGTGAATGCAAGGGAACCGGGATAGAAAATTGCAACTTTGATTTTACCGACTTCTAAACACACCAAGATGAATGGAATAAAATCAGAACATGATCAATCAGAATGAAATATGGTAAAGCTTGCAAAAACTAACAATGATTGATCTAGCCTCATTCATAAGTTGTTTGCTACATGACAAAATTAGTGTTTTAGTGCCACAGTCAATATCATATCTCTGCAGAGGTAAATGGTCCATTGCATAAAAGGAACACCCCAGAAAGCAACTCTAACTGGTCCATTGCCACTGGCATGGGAATGAGTTATTTGAACAAAGACTGCTTGACAAGTCCGACCACACGAGTTCTCGCTGACAGCAACCCATTATAATATCCCAAGGGAAACACTACCTATGAAAACAGAACAAGGATATGAAGCATTCGGTAGGGGACCAGAAACTTACGATTACATTTATAAATGTCGACTCCAAGACTAACAATAGGCAAAAAGAAGACTCAGCTCACTAAGCAGAAAGAAATCAAAAGGAGGCAAAAAGGAAAGGGAAAAAAAAAAGAGAGATAATGGATGTTGCGTGTGACAATTACCAACACATCCTAGCGCTTGCAAAGTAACACTTGAAAATATTGGCTCTCTTATATGGTAACACTTTAGACTCATGCCACCAGTGATGTCGTTAGGAAGTCAGCTCACACCAGGATACTGCATGGCAATCACCCAGGTCCTGACTTCATACTCATCATTCAATGATGTGAAGTGTTTTCTACTAGTAAAAAAAAAAATGATGTTTAGTGTTTTCTAAATTCCTAATTTCAAATAGCATATTTCTAAAGCAGCAGGCTGACTTCAATTAGTCAGCTCTTAATCTGAGAATCTCCTTTGCAGTCCTCTGCCGAAAATAGGGCATGTGTTCCTGCAAGTAAAAGAAAAACAGAATTCAGTTGCACTCAATTGTTTAGATCCATTGGAGCAAGTTACTTGAGAGCAATTTAACTAGTAGAGAAAATTATTCATTGTGTTCATGGTTGCAACCGTTTGTTTGCATGCCCCGTCAAATTTGGCTTCACTGTCTCTAGCATTGATTTAAGAGATAAACTATCCTCTCCCCATTCCACTCCCCTCTGTTAGTCCTTCAACTCCTTGCGAGTGTCTGGGGAGGAGGAAGGAGCTTTGGCTCCTACCCACTCCATATCCCTCTCCTGTTCTTTTCTTTTCTTTTTTGATGATGTGGAACCTCACCATAGTAGGGCCTTTCGGACTTACCTCTGCAATGTAAACCCCAACTTCACGACCCCAACCACCAAAAATCGTGTATCAGGTAATCAATTAAACTTCTTATGCATAATCAAATCTACATACAGCTCACCTCAAACACGCCCTTTGACCAATAAAGTGTATCCAGACGGTCCCTCTTCCTTTTCTCTCCTCTCTTTGTCTCTGTCTCTCCTTTCTTTTTCGCCCCCTATCCTTTTGTTTTGGAGGATAAATCTACAGCAGTCCCTGCTCTAACTCTTCCAAGCACTTCTCCATGGCCTTTCTCATCTCCGACTCCACCCACCCCAAAAACACAAATCATTGTGTGCAGCCCATGCGCCACATCATTGCTCGTGGGTTATAGGCACCGCCTCTCTATCTCTCTATCAGTGGACCACTCCTCCCATCCCCTCCCTCCTATTTTCCTTCTTCCTTTCATTTTGAAAGTCAGATTTGTAGTAGATCTCAGTGCTATTCCGAAATGCGGATCCATGCAACACCTCCTGAGTTGCAAACCCGTGATATTCCAATACATCCAATGTCCTCAGCTCATCTACCTTCAGACTCCTCCTTCACTGGACATTGGAGTAGAGTTCCTCAACAATAATCTCAGCCCAACAAACCTCAGTTCAACTCTGTTAAACAGCCAAGGTTACAGACTGGTTCAGTTGTGGTGACCCCGCCCCCCTGTGTGTCTTGGTTTATGGGCCAAGAACAATTGGACTGGACTAACTATTTGGTCCATTTCCAGTTTCTTTAGATTTTATTTGGTTAGTGTTTGCATTATTTTTGGGGGGTCAACACCTTTCTAGCATGCTTTCTATTTTGTTGAATGAAATGAACTTTCTCAGAAAACATAGGGGGGCTATCAGTGGAAGCCACTGGTTTTCAACTGATGCAAAAGAACATATTTGATAATGCAAGAGGAGCATGTCTACAAGTGCCTTACCTGGCTGAAACATAGACCAATGTCTCTGCTATAAAAGTCAGCATATTTGATCATAAACATGCCACAATCAAACCTGTTCATATCAAAAGTTCGATTAGAAAAATATTTCAATGAGCAACACTCTCTTCAATTATAGTAATAAGTTTGTAATACTTTCTAGGCAGTGACTTCCAAAAGAAGATGCCTGAGTAGCATAAAAGAATACACACCCATTCTCCTGTTCAGGAAGGTCTTCAACAAATTCTTGTTTCCAGGAACTTATATTGACATCTTTTCCACTCTTATCCTTCACTTCATCCACAAAATATCCAGCCTGGATGAATCAATAGTTAACATAAAAAACAAACCTCAATGAGTTGAGCAAACTTGTTTTTTCTTCGGATGACCTTAGAAAAGTACAATCATTAAGGTGGAAACACACTACCACAGTATTTTTTTTTATCGGTAAACAGAACTTTATTAATCATAAGAATAGGCAAGAGCCCAAGTACATGGGCACAACATAGAGAAGGTAATAGTTTAGAGGTACACAATCCTGAAGTTAATTTGAAGCAAAAAAGATTATGCAATAGGCCATACTGACAAAATCAAGCTTCTTTTACCAATTTTTACATGCCCTTAAAACATTCCAGGATGAGGATGAGATGGGGGAACTTTGCACTAAAAGTGCATATAGTTTTTACTTCTCCTTTTCAAAACCCCTTACGTATCACCATGTGCTCCAAAAATGGGAATAATAGCACAAAATATCTAGAACTATAACATGGCTATATAAATACCATCTTAAGAATCAATAAGTACACAAAGTTATAAAAATGTTTTACACAGCACATTTTTTAAGTATTTACACAAAATCTTAATGTCAACTATAACTTATAAAAACAAAATTGCCTTCTTGTGTCCTTTAATCGACAAGTCAGGTTTTATTGAGTTTGAAAATGAAGGAAATGAACATGCCATCATCTTGAAATTTCACAGTTCAGATGAGCATTCTACGCTGTTGGAGTACCACTGTGATTGTGATGATAACAATCACCATGCTTGTGTGGGGAGTGTTCAGGGTAATGATCTGGAAATGAGAGGGATTGAATGTTGCGGAAACACACGGGGAGAAAAATTTTCTGTTAAATTTTATTACAAGGTGTTGTCTGGTCAGCAGCAATTCTCTTTTCCGTGGAAGAGTATTTGGAGGGCGTTTGTGCCGTCTAAAGTTGATTTTTTCACTTGGACAGCTACACTTGGGAAGATTTTGACGATTGACAATTTGAGGATACGTGGCATTGTTGTTATGGAGTGGTGCTTCATGTGTAAGAAAAATGGAGAATCGATTGATCATTTACTCTTACATTGTGAGGTTGCTAGGGAGTTATGGGTTGGGGTTCTTAGTAGAGCTGGGTTATGCCAATGAGAGTGGTGGATCTACTAGCATGTTGGAATAGGCGTCACAGAAGCTCTCAGTTGGCAGCGGCGTGGAGGATGATTCCTTTGTGTATTATGTGGTGTTTATGGATAGAAAAGAATGAGCGGTGCTTCAACGACAAGGAGCGAACTGTTGAGGATATCTGGAAATTGTTTGTGTTCTTTGCTGCAGTGGTTCTCGGCTATTGTCCTAAAGGGAGGAAATGCTCATGAGTTTTTGTTTTCTTTTCAAGTTTCTAGAATGTAATTAGGTGCTTCTTTTGTATACTTAATGTGTACATGGGCTTCGCCTAGTTTCATTAAATAAAGTTTTTCTTACTTGTAAAAAAGAAATGATCTGGCATTGCCGCCACTGGTTGTGGTAGTGGCTCCCAAAAAGTGATGAGGGTATCAATGAGATGTAAGTGGCATGCAGATGACTGTCATGTTGACAGCAACCATGACAGCAGGTGTTGGTGGGTAGTCGGTGGGATGGAAGTGGTATGTGGTTGCATGATTGATGCCAGCAGAATATAGGTCGGCTTGGTGGCATCAACTAGTTGACCTCATTTCACTAGATTTGTTCATTTATGAACCACAGAATCTTTTTTTTTTTTTTTTGGTATAAGTAAAAGAGATTTTATTAATACTGAAATAGGCATAGCCCAAATAGACAGAAAGTACACAAGAGAATACATCTAATTGGGAATTTATAAACCACGAATTTGAACAGCCCATTATATTATACAATTATTTCACGGGACTGTAGTTTAGTCAAAGAAAATTTCCACAACTATATCAATTACTGATGCTGGAATCTATAGTACTTTGACTTAATTCTTGACATCAGCGATTGAAACATAAAGCTAAACAGGGAATGACCAAAAAGCATACCAGCACTTTCAGCACTTGGGTATCCATCCCTCCTAGTGAATCAAGATACTGAAACTTCTCATCTTTCCTATTTATAACTGCCAAGCACCAATGTATCTCTCTATGGATAGGGACGAATATCTTCAACAATGAAAAAACCCAATTTAAACTTCTAAGCAATGGTCAATCAAACAAAATATGCACGCAGAAAAATAAAATAAAAGAGGGCACACGGTAATTTACTTTGTCACACTCAATGAGGCCATATCCCAATTTCCTTTGGCTCGTCCATCTTCTGACAGATTTATAATCATAGCCATTCCCCCCACTTATTAACTGGGATTAGCAGTTGAGTCAAGAACAACAAAAGGCACGAATGATTAAAACGAACATCAGTCGTAAAAGCATAAAGGGGAAACATATGAGAGTGTGGAACATATTCCAGAGGCTAGCAAATATGAAAAACAAGGCTTACTTTGTGAAGTCAGACATGGAACACAATCAAAGTTGGTAAATGAAATGCTAGACTATGGTGCTACCAAAATATTTAAAAGATAGAAAATGAACCTCATAAATTAGGTAGCTAGAATTTCATATTTTAATGCTTGGAACTAGAAACTAAGATCCAACAAATAAAATTGATATAAAGGAAATAATTGAATATTCAGACATCCATAACGCGTAAAGGGGAAAAAGGGCAAACAATATTTCAAACTCTGTAGGTAAATAAGCAAAACCAAGAATGTGAACAGAACCTTCCATAAATCTTGAGAAAAAAAAAAACTATGGCACGTGAATGAATGAAGCCATTTGTAAAGATAAAATAAAGTTCACCACAAAGTTGAAGAAAAGGGTGGTAACCAACCTTTTTGTAGAAAAATGTGTTGAAGAAATGGCACCTTAAAAACTTTTGCGGCTCTCTGTTTTCTCTCTCTTTCAGCAACTCAAGGTACACGTTTATGACCTGCAAACGAAGGAAGAGAATAATTATCAAGAAACTAAATTTTTTTTAAGTAATTATCAAGAAAGTACATTACCAGCTCAGCAGAACCAGTTAGTTCCTATCCATGCTTACCAAATTAAAAACCCTTCATCATTGCTGCTAACATAAATCGTGATACCAGAAATTACCTCATCATTCAACCATGCCCCTGGTCTAAGGCACTGCAGAATTTCTCCCGTGATCTCAATGTTTGAGTTCTCATGAGTGACTAACCGCCTGCAGCAATCCACCCAATAATGTTACAGTTACGAAGACACCCATGAAAGAAGAGAGGAGGGGGATGGGTGGACATGTATCAAAGCATACCTAGTGGAGTTAAATGCACGTTCAACCATAGCCTCTTCCTTCTCTGTAAGAGGGAGGAAAGGTTCTCGCGGTAAATCCTGAAAATATAAATAACTTATAATACTATTAAGCATCATCTGGAAGAACATTCAAGTCAAAATTCAGAAGCAGTAAAGCTACTTACTAACCGAAAGGCATCTAAATAACCAAGAATCTTAACGTTACTCATTAAAAGAGAGCGCATAAAAGAATTTCACCTCGACGGGTTTCTTTGCCGGACGCAATTGTTGAAGCATAGACCTACGCTCCTCATGTAACTCAATCTCAAAATTCAAGTTTCTCAATTTCGGAGTACGCCTTTCCGTAAACTCAAGTAACTTCTTAAATGCAGAGACACTCATATCCCGCCCAGAATTCAGCTTCAGAGAATCCAACATTTTCTCGGCATCGTTCACTCTTAAATTCCCATTCGTCAAGTGTGACGCCGCCGAAGACGATGATGGCAAGAGCCCATGATCCAAAACCTTGGCATCCAATTCCTGCACACTGGCCACGGCCCCATTAAAAACCTCCCCGTGTTCCGACGCCGCGGACCGCCCTTCTAAGCCATCTTCCACGACCTCAACACTTGAATCTTCGGACACTCCACCCTTCTCATTATCCGTATTTACTACGATCACCTCCTTCTCCTTTGTCAGGTACCGAAGCGTTCGCAGTGCACTATTCTTTGCCTTATCGTACTTGACACTCAAAATATTGCCCATTTCATCAACGGGCTCCTTCTTTTTATAAACCCCGCTAGTCCTCCGCCCTGAGTTCCGACTCAAGCAAGTCCAGAAAAACCCGTAATTAAGTATTCTGCAAGGGGCGTGGACTTCTCTACCCAGCCGAGGGGTTGCTTCGGGGTACCGCGAAAGTCTCGCAACGGTGCTATTCGAGGATACAATGGGTCGGTCCGGGGTCTTGTCAATGGATGAGAATCTCGGTCTCTTTGAGATGTGAAAATCTGAAGAATTCTGAGATGCATAGGTGTGATTAAAGCTCAAGTACTCGTCATCGCGCTTACGGTTGCTCGTTCGGGCACCCATTGACCAGCCCGGGAACTCTGAGTCCTAGAAATCAAAAACCCATCTAAATAAAAGCATTTTCAGAGAGAATCACCCAGTTGAATTTGAAAATTAGGGTTTTGTTTAGAGGGGGCCAGACGCTTTGAGCTGGTTAAACCCTAGCTGCGACTCAATGGGACTCAAAGTTGTGCTTTGGGGATGAGCCGCAGAGAATGTTTGGAGCGAAGTTGTTGTAAGATAGGAATAAAGCAGTGAATTTGAGAAACTCGAAATCCTATAAGTGCATCGGAGCGGCGGATTTGAAGCAAAATCCAGGACAGTGTGCTCAAAATGCAAATCCACGCAATTTTCCCGGGTAGGAGAGAGAGAAAGAGCGAGCGGAGTAATCAGTAAAGAGATGGAAATAAATTTGAAAAGAAGAGATGGGAGATTTCAGCGGCGGTGATGTTCTTCTCTTTGATGTTCGGATCAATTTTAAGGACTTCCGATTGATCGAGAATTTGATAATGTTGCGTTCAGTGTTCAGTTGGATCATGGGGAAGGGGTTTTATTTTTGAAAAATTTAAGTCCCACAACCAACCAGCATATCACTAATTTTACCTTTTTACCCTTATATTTCATATTGAATTAAAATATGAAATACAAAAATAAAAAAATAAAATCACATGTTTTTAAATAGTATACAGTAGTATAGGAATTCTGTGTAATACATCTCTTTATTTTTATTTCAATAATTTTATTTGCACACACGGCTTAATCAGGCAAAACTAGTTTAAGCCCCGTTTGGAAGTTTAACTGTTTAATTTTAATCTGAGTCTAATATTTAAAGAATAATTCTACATATACTTATAGTTTTACTTACACTTTTACTAACAAAACTCATTTTATTAGTTTTCTTTTGAAATTCAAATTTTGAATTTCAAATTTAATGATTTTTAGCATATCAACAACTGACATGTGGAGAAATAAATTTTTTCTTAAAATACATTTAGCATTTTCCATATTTAAATACACAATTCTCAAATCACTAAAATCATCTCAACTTAAAACCTCTTTAGAGCATCCTCAATGGATTAGCCAAAGCTAAATGACATTTTTTATGAATGTAAGAGAAATTTGATTTTTGACTATTCCATTTTCATAAATCTTGACATTGGAATATCTATTTTTTCATTATATAATAATAAAATAATATAAGATGAATTGAGTTTTGGTTATTCACATCAAATTTTCACATTGGATTATCTATTTATTCATTATATTGTAATGAGTAACTAATAATTTTAAAAATATTTAATTTTTTTTAATTATTAATTTATTTTGTTTTATCATATTTTACTATTCTACCTATTATATATTAATTAATAATTATATTCTAATTAAATTAATATATCACTAACTCAAATTAATATATCAATTGTGATAAAATATGTAATAGAAAGAAAGGAAGAGAGAAATAATTGATAAAATATATATTTGATGTATGTATAGTAACCTTCAAATTTGGAAAATTATTTGAAAGTCACTGTAGCTAAATTCCATAGCTAATCCATTGTGAGCATATTTTGCTCTCTAATAGCTAAATATACAATGAATTTAGCTTTTACCTAATCCATTTTGGATGCTCCACATGAAATCCACAACTTTTTTTAACTCAACACCTCTTTATACATAGGACCCACAATCTTTTTCAATTTTCTATAAATATATTTAAACTCATCTTAACATCCAAACATATCTAAATTGATCTGAAGTGGGCCTCACTGTTAACGTCGTGTTTAGCACACATTTGGACCAAGCTCCAACAACTCAGGTCTTCGAAGACAAGCCTTGCATAAGGTAGAAAAGACTGTAGTTTTGAGAGGGCGGCCTTGGGATCGAGTAACCTCCGATGCCAAAATTAATAAATATTCTTAGAGTGTAGCAAATAGGGGTGTAAAAAAAAACTGGTGAACCTGTAAACCGGACTGGACCAAACCGGTGGGTTGGGTCCGGTACCAAGTTTGGTTTGGTCCGGTACCGGTTTTATTTTTCTTAAAACCAGTAAAAATCGGTCTAGTTTCGGTTTTTCTTTTTCTAAAACCAGATCAGACCGAACCGGACTGATTTATATATATATATTATAATTTTTTATATTGTATACAATTTATATATATAATATATAATTATATATAAAATAGTTTTGTATTATATGATAAATTACTAATTAATATAATATTAAATTTTAAAATCTTATATCACTATAGTTTATTGTATTAATAGTTATACTAATTCTATATAGTGCGCATTAATAGTTATACTATAATATATCACTATAGATTGTAATATACTATAATATATCACTATATATTATAATATGTCACTATATTATATATTATAATATACTACAATATATTATCACTATAGTATTATATACTATAATATACTATTATATATATTATATAATATATAATATAATATATTAAAATCGAAAAACTGGACTGAACCGGACCGGAACCGATAAAACCGGAAGTACCGGGTAACCGGTGCTAAATCGGTTCTTGAAAATGTAAAACCAGTGCATACCGGTTCGGTCCCAAATTTTATCCAAAATCGGACCAAACCGGACCAGTTATACCCTTAGTAGCAAATAACTAAGAGAGCCTAGGGATCAGAGAGAATATTCTCGTACCTGAGATTTGTTATTTATACTACCAGTCCGAGGAGTGGATCATGCCTGCTTCAATGAAATCTGTATTCTCCGTACTGTTCATTTTGTCAAAGTCTTTAAATGCGGCATGGCTCTGTGATGGCATCATTAATGTGGCGTGTTGTCCAGGTGGCGGAACCATTAATGCGGCGTGGTTCTCCAACCTTCTCCTTTTAGTCTGCTTTCTTTCCGGTTCGTACATGCCTTCTCTGTTAGTAGATCAACGGTTCTCTGTATACCACACTTGCTATATGGGCGGACACTCAAGGACTAGATACTACTCGAGGGGTCCTCAGATCGATGTGTCCCATCCTTTGCAGCACTATCTCTCCTACAGGTCATGTACAGAGGATCTTCCTAGTGGGCCGGGTTCATGGCTTTCTACTTTGGGTCGGGCTTGATAGGGCCTATTGGGCCTTGAGGGGAAAATCTCCTTACACCCACAAAACTCACTCCATCATCTCAACTCACTACTATTCATAAAGAAATAAACTCATTTCAATTCAGCTCAACATCCAAACGTGACCTAAAAGAAATAAAAACTCTATATCTAGTCACTTTTACGTACTCTTTATGCACTCTACTAATATGATTGGATGCGTCACTTTTTTTAATTTAAAATTAATGTTTTGGCTAATCATATCAATATAGTGCGCAAAGAGTATACAAAAGTGACTTTATGTAATAGAGCCTAAAAGAAATTAGAAAAGAGCATGTCAAATATGCCCTTTACTTCATAGTTCATTTTCAGTCTCTGAAAGTCTAGAAGCCCTTCCCGTGCTTTGTTTCGTGTCACTCCTCTACTTTCGGGCCACACTCAAGGTGGATCCTCCATTATTTTTTGCGTACACAATATATTATTATTATTATTATTTTGTAAACTTACCTAGAAAGTTGAACAGGAACGAACGAGAGAATAGTAGGCAAACACTTAAGTCCTTTTCTTTTTGGGTAAGGTGCATGTCCTTTCCTCTTTAGAAGGGTAAGGTGGTGGAGTAAAGTTTCCACTAAATTCACAGTAAAATTCAACTGTTACTTAACAAATAGCCAAGAAAGATGAGCTAACAAAGTTATGGGAAGGTTTTAATCTTATAGACGTTGAGAAAGAAGAAGTGGAATTCATAGTCGAAGAGACTAAATGTGTAGATGCAAGAGCTCAAAGGTGCCTTCTTCTAATTTTGATGAACAAGAGTCTTAACAAAGAAGCATTTAAAGCAACTCTGACAAACGTTTGGAATCCTGAGGGTTCTATCAGTTTCAATGAGGTGGGGCATCATAGGTTCTTGGTTAAATTTCAAAGAGATGTGGATATTGAGCGTGTAATAAATGGTAGACCTTGGACCTTTGATAAACATTTAATCTGTATTCAAACTGTTGATAGAAGTACTCCTCCTAATGAGGTGGTTTTAAACCAAGAACCTTTTTGGATTCAATTACATGGGTTGCTTTTAACAGCCATGACCTATGAAGGAGGGGAAATAATTGGATCCTCTCTAGGGGAAGTGGTGTGCTGTCGCAGGCAACCAAAAATAAAACCTATACTCCTAAAAAAACATGTAGTAGTACAAGTAAGGATCATTCCCACGGAGAGTATTTAGCTTAGTTTTATGCTACGTGAACAAGGATGGGGGGTTGAGTATAACAAAAACAATTTTAAGAAGAACAACTAAGGAACAATTCAAATTAAAGTATCGAAATCAATCAAAAGAACAAACCTTGGTCTAAGTCAGCATCCACCATCGAAATTTTACAACTGATCATCGATGCAAGTATATATTAATTCATACTTTGAATATTCACCGTTAGAATTATTTTCCTATCTCTCCTTAGTTGCAGTTAATTAGAAAACAAGCGATCTAATTAACCTTAATTACCAAACAACCCAAGATAAGCTCTAAAGGTTTAATCTAGTAGCAGCCTTAAGAATTAGAGAGATCGATGAAACTAAACAACACAAGCACATGCGGTTGGATTTAGTTTCGTCGAGCGTTCTTCCTAAGATCTAATAATTTCTGACGTAACAAATCATCGAATCTTAGTTGCTTCACAAATTAGAGGGATCAAACAATTACGGATTTGATGTCTAATCTAGCAGTAAATTGCAACGAATAATAAACTAGTAGGCCTCATAGTAATTAAACGAGACAATCATGAAAATATGCATAGAAAAACATTCGATACTCAAAGCATAAATTGAACACTAAAAACAAATCAGATCTCACAGTTTTATTGATTCCGAGGCTTCCATTTCTTTCGACCAATTATGAAAGTTTAGCCACACAAATCTATCATGAAAACTGGAATGAGAAGAAGAGGGGAGAGAGATGCCCTAGTATGATGATTTTTCCCCCTCTTTTACACGTTCTTGCCCTTTATTAGAATCATACCAAATCTCCTAAAATATTCTAAACATTATCCTCAAATAATCATATCCAAATCTGACTTAATTAAGAGAAATATTAAAAATAAAATAGAGTCCTAATATAACTAGGAAATTGGTGTTTTCCAGCTGTAACTTTCATGCACCAGATCTTCAAAACGTCTGCAATTAAATCGTATATTTGAATTGCACGATAAAAACGTTCTGGAATGTCAGCAGTGCAGGTGATTCAACTTCAAGCCCCATTTTGACCTTTATGCAGCCATTATATTTCAAAACTCAAACATGAAAGTTGTAGAGATTTGTCTTGGTGTTCCATAGCATCTTGAATCATCTCAATCGGAGCTCGGATGAGAGAGTTATGCCCATATTACGAAGCGATGTCGAAACTGTCCAGAACCGCCCAATTAACTTCGTTTTGCATTTAACTATGGGTGTAACCGGTCCGGTCCGGTCCGATTTTGGATAAAATCTAGAACCGAACCGGTATGTACCAGTGTTGTATTTTTCAAAACCAATTACGCACCGGTTACCCTCCTAAACCGGTACTTCCGGTTTTACCGGTTTCCGGTCCAGTCCGGTTTTTCAGTTTTTTTAAAATGTAAGTTTTACAATTGTCATTAAAAATTTGTTTATAAATTTTTTTTTTGATTTAAAAAAAACTTTTTTATACTTTTATTAATATATTAGACTATATAATAGTATTAATATTAGACTATTGGTATAGTTGTAAGTTATATATTAGTATTAGTTATAAACTTTTAATGATTTAGTATTAATATTTTATGTAATAATTTATAAATTATAATAAGAAATTATTTCATATATAAATATATATATTATATATAAAATTTCACATAAAAATTTATAATTATACATTATTATAAAACTTATATATATTAATATTTAATATATATATATAATATTTTGTATAAAACTTATATATAAAAATATTATTTTTTATTTTTTTTAATCAATCGGTCCGGTCTGGGCCAAAAAATCCCGGAACCGGCCGGTTTTTACATTTTAAAAACCAGTTCCGGATCGGACCGGTTCAAAACCGATCCGGTTCAGTCCGGTCCGGACCGGTTTTCCAATTTTCCAGTTTGAGTTTACACCCCTACATTTAACGACCCCATTTACATCCTAAATAAAAATATAAGAATAATGAGTACATTTAGGCACCAAATAAGTATAAAAGACTAAACATTAAGGGAGAAAAATATGACACTTTGCATTCTCATCAGGAAGTTCTAACTGTAGATGTGGATGGGGAAAATACCTCAAAATTAGGGTCAACATGGACACATTAAACCTTTTCCTCGTGGGAAACTGGTTAGAGTAGAAGGCAAACTAAATTGGATTGAATTTAAGTATGAAAGACTGCCTTTATTCTGTTTTCATTGTGGGGTTATTCAACATGTTGATGGAGTGTGTGTAATGGGGAAAACGAGATTCAGTAATTCAGGAAATGATCAATCTCAATATGGTCAATGGTTAAGGGCCGCAGCTTTCAATTTACTAGGTAATGAAGATAAAAGATTAGTGGGTAGGGGAAATAAAATTCAGAATTCTACCCAAGGACAAGAGGAGGAGGGTCCAAGTAGTAGGGTTGTAATCACTATCCATGGTAATCAGGTAACTCAAGAAGAGGTTCCTCTTGAAGCTGCTCAGGGTCAACAACATGCTAACTATAATTCATCTGAAGCAGCTAAAGACAAAGGAAAACAAAAACTTGAACTGGAGTATCAGAGAAAGGGTGGTCATATTGAAGAACAGATGGATAGTTTATTAGATGAGGGGAACAAGGGTGGTGAATCTCAGGGAAGAAAGTAGAACATAATCAACAACTCCAACCCAAGGTGGAATGTTATTAACACAATTCCTGTGCAGAATGTGATGTGGCACCTGCTACAATTCATTTGCAGATTGGGAATGTGGTACCTAAGCCATTAGGTTGGAAAAGAAGGGCGCGAGCTATCAATTTACCTATGCCAAAAGAGATGGATAGTGACATCACTAATAGAGTTGTAAGAAGAGGAAGAAAAAGAGACAAAGATATATGATAGACAGTGGAAACCAAAAAGAAGTTGCCAAAAAACATAAAGAAGGGCTTACTTCTGAAAGGAGTAAAACTCAGGAATTTATGGTGGAGGCTGCTGAGCAGTCCCACCAGCAACAATGAGATACATAATATGGAACTGTCGAGGGCTTGGGAACCCTCGAACATTTCGAGAGGTTCATCATTTAGTGAAGTAAAAGTGCCCAGAAATACTCTTCCTTATGGAAACTAAGAGCTTGAGGGAGAGGATAGAAAGAATAAAAAATACTATAGGATATGATAAAAGCTTTACCATTAATGCAAATGGAAGCAGTGGAGGGTTGGTAATGATGTGGAAATCAACTTATGATATAGAAGTGGAAACTTATACCAATTACCACATTTCTGTCAAAGCTAATGATTCAAAACTTGGGATGGCATGGACTCTTACAGGGTTCATGGCAACCCAGTAACTACAAAAAGAGAAGGCAATTGGCAATTACTAAAAATCTTACAACCCTCAGACCACAGACCATGGTTGTGTATGGGAGACTTCAATGAAATACTTCACCAACATGAAAAATGGGGAGGACCACAAAGATCCTTTGCACAAATGGAAGGGTTCAGACTAGCTCTGTAGAATACTGACTTGAGTGACATGGGGTATAGTGGCCTTAAACATACCTGGTCTAACAATAGAGAAGGTTCATAGTTTACCAAGGAGAGATTAGACAGAGTCTATGCTAATACTGAATGCGTGAGGTTGTTTCAAGAAATTCTAGTCACCACATTAGCAACTTGTTCCTCATATCACAATCCTATTTTAACAACAATGAGAGCAATAATGTTTAGATATGAATATGCTTGGGGTCTCAATAATGATTGTAAGGATTTGATTTCAATAGCTTGGAATGGTCAATACAGAAATGAAAACACAATGGCAGTATTTTCAAACAAACTGAAAAGTTGCAAAGTTCAGTTACTCAAATGGAACAAGGAACAAGAGAAGGAAACATTAGAAGCTATTGAAAGTAAGTTAGAAAAAGTAATACAGCTGCAAGAAAGGAATCAAGGATCAGATCAGCAAGAAATAAAACAGCTTCAAAAGCAGGTTAATTTGAGAATGGAACAAGAGGAATTGAAGTGGAAACAAAGATCAAAACAAAGATGGCTTCAAGAGGGAAACATAAATACTAGTTACTTTCACAAATGTGTTTCTCAGAGGCGCAAGAACAATACAGTTAATAGGATTTGTGATGATGAAAGGCATCTATATACTTCCTCACAAGAGATAAATCAGACTTTTTAGAAGTTTTTTTTACAGATCTATACACTACTTCAAATCCAGTGGGTCAAACACAGTGTGTAGAGTCTATGCCGATTCTGGTCACAGAGGAGAGGAACAATAACTTAGTGAGAGATTTTGACTTTTCTAAAATTCAAGAAGTTGTTCTTAATATGCATCCTATGAGTTCTCCAGGACCAGATAGTTTTTCAGCTGGTTTTTTTAACAACATTGGGAGACTATAGTCAATGATCTGTGTGAGACAGTTACAAAAGCACTCAATACAAACAATTGGGATAGCTCCATCAATGAGACTCTTTTAGTCTTAATTCCAAAGGTAAAGAATCCCACCAATGTAACTGAATTCAGACCAATAAGCCTGTGTAATGTGATGTATAAAGTGATGGCCAAGGTACTAGCAAACAGATTGAAGAAAATTCTGCCAAGCATCATTTCATCAACTAAGAGTGCATTTGTCCCAGGGAGACTAATAGCAGACAATGTTATAGTTGCTTTCGAAGTATTACATTCAATGTAGTGTAAAATGAAAGGGCCTAAAGGATATATGGCTCTAAAGATGGATATGAGTAATGGAGAAGATGGGGCTCAACAGAAGATGGATTGATCTAATCATCAAATGTGTATCTACAGTTTCTTATTCACTGTTAATCAATGGAATCTCACAACTTGCTTTCAAGCCATCTCTAGGAATCAGACATGGTGATCCTGTATCACCCTATCTATTTATCATATGTTCAGAGACACTCACTCAAATGCTTAACAAGGCTGAGAATACAAAGATGATAAATGGCCTTCCTATAGCTAGAGGGAAAATTCATATCAGTCATTTGTTCTTTGCAGATGATTGCTTGATATTCTGTCAAGCTACAATTTTGGAATGGAGGAGAATCATGCAGCTATTAAGTCAATATGAGGAAGCAACAAGTCAGAGATTGAACAAAGACAAGTCTTCTATATTCTTCAACAAAAATACCAAGTCTTGAACAAGGGATAGCATCACTAGCATAACAGGAGTCAGAATTTCCACTTCATCTGAGAAATATCTTGGGCTTCTAGCATTGATAGGCAGATTAAGAAATAAGGAGTTCAAAGCAATTCTTGACAAAGTCAGTGCCAAGATGAGCAATTGGAAGCTAAAATTTCTATCACAATGAGGGAGAGAAATCATGCTGAAATCTGTCATTAAGGCTATTCCAACTTATTCTATGGGAGTTTTTAAACTTCCTAAAGCATTGTTGAAGCAACTGAACAAGATGATGATATGGTATTGGTGGGGTCAGCAAACCAAGAAAGGAAATTGCATTGGTTAAACTGGTCTCAAATGGGGAAATCAAAAGACATAGGAGGGCTTGGTTATAGAGAGTTTGAAAGTTTTAACCTTGCAAAGCAAGGATGGAGGATCATCACAAATCCCAACTCCCTAGCATCAAGAGTTTTGTAGCTCAAATATTTTCCCAAGTCTGATTTCCTTTGTGCTAAAATGGGGGGCAATCCTTCATTCATATGGAGAAGTATATTATTTGCTAGAGAATTGCTTCAAGAAGGGCTATGTTGGAGAATTGGTAATGGGGAGTTAGTTAGAATCTAGTATGATCCATGGTTGCATCAACCTACATCCTATAAACCCCAAAGTGGAAAAAACTTATTAGGGGATGGTGCTAAAGTGCATATGCTTATACTACCAGAAACAAAACAATAGAATCTTCCCTTAATTCAAGTAGTGTTTAACAAAGAAGAGGCTGAACTAATTAGGCAAATACCAATCAGTCAAAGCAATTAGCAAGATAAGTTGGTGTGGAGGAGTAGTGCAGATGGTAACTTTATAGTGAGGAGTGCATACCACTTACAAGGGGAGTTGCAAGACAAGATTAAAGGACAAAACTCTTTCAACAATAACCACAGAAAAGAGTGGACCAGATTATGAAAACTTGATATACCTCCAGCAGCCAATAATTTTCTTTGGAGAGCATGTAGAAATATATTTCCCACCAAACTCAACCTGCACAAGAGGAAAATTCTGGATGATCCTAACTGTCCAATGTGTCTCATGAAGCTAGAGACTATAGAACACATTATGTGGGAATGTGTTTCAGCAAATGACATTTTGAGTTAATGTTCAAGGAAAATTCAGAAAAGCAAATAATCTTATCAGAGTGTAAAGGAGTTGATGCAAGATATGTTCAACAAGCTTAACAAAGAAGAAATTATGCAACTCTCATTAACTCTCTGGAATTTATGGTGGAGAAGGAATGAGTTTGTGTTTAAAAACATTCTCATAGATCCTAAAATAGTGCAATATAGAGTGAATCAGATGATCTTGGATATCTCTTCATTAAACTCAAGATAGGAACATAACATTCCTTCAGATAACAGAAGGTCAGTCACTTGCAAAATCAATTGGGATGTGACAGTTGATAAGAATCAATGTATAATAGGAATATGAGTTGAGGTGAGAGATGAAGCAGGCAACGTTTTGGCTACTTTGAGGAAAAAACAAGTATCAATACATGATATTCTGTTAGCAAAGGCAATAGCAGCTTACACATCAGTTAGTTTTGGTCTCGAATTGGGTATGAGGAAGGTAATCTAGAAGGAGGCTCCAAAACAGTGGTTAATAAACTCAAGTTGAAGAAGCAAAATAGAAGCTACTTTGGGATGATCATTTCTATTACTCAAGCAACAATGGCCAAATACATGTCTAGTTTGTCACATACGTCGTGAGGGCAATTTCATAGCTCATGATCTAGGGAAAGCTGCTTTATATGTATCTGATTGCATTGTAGAATTGGAGGAAACTCCAATACTTTATCAGCTCATGTAACAGAACATGGTATCAATGAAGGAAGATGTTATTCTTTTTTTTTTATTTAAAAAAGTAGGCAAACACTTTATTTAAAAAAAAACATATTTTCGTAATACATTTTATAATAATGTTATAAAATAAGAATATTTTTATAAAATGATGTTATTTTTATGACGTATTTTACAAAAATACTCATTATTTAAAACATAGTTGTGTAAAATATTATGAAAAATATTTTCTATAAATCATTTTCCCTTTTCACGTGGCTCGACTTATCTTTGATTTTTTTTTTGTCCGAAAAAATATGTTTGAGAAAACATTAAAATGATATTCGATTAATGATTTTTTCCTTAAACGTGCTTTTTAACTTATTTGAAATTAAAAAATATTTTAATATGTAACAGTTAAACAATCTAAATTTTCTATTAAAGAGATAGTAAGATTATTTTAACATTTTCTAAAACTTATAATACAACCCCGAAAGGACCTTAGTAGTATTAGGGATTAGTTAATGGGTTAAATTCGATTTGAGAGAGCGAATGCGGCTTTCCGTCATCTAAGTTTTTTTTTTTCGATTTGAGAGACCATGCGATTAGTGTTCTAAGGGGTTGTTTGGATTGAGAGAGCCTCTCAACTTATTTCATTTCATTATTATAACTTTTTCAAACTCCCACACAAAATACAATAAACAATTCAACTTTTTCAAATCTCAAAATAAAAATAATATTAAAAAATAATATTCTATCAATATTTTATTTAACTTTTATCACATATTATCTCAACTCAATATCCAAACCTGACAGGACTTTTCAATTTATCTAATAAATTTGATTTTCGTTTCTTTCTCTATTTAGTTTGTGTCTCTTGAGGTTTTGCTTTATTAGCTGTTTCTTTTGAACTGGGATTTCTTATTCAAATTCTATTTGACTTTTTTTTAGCAGGGTTTTCTTCTTCTCTTCCATTTAAGTGATAAAAATAAGTGAGTTCGGAATTTTTATAAGTGAGTATAAATTTTAAATAGACAATTTTCACGTAAATCTTTTGTTAAAAAGTGAATTATACTAATAAAGAGTCATTTTGTTTACACTCTTTTAAGATGCAGTCTACTTTTTTACAACGGCTTACATGATATTTATCTATTTAAAATTTGTATAAATAATTTCTCTTTTGAAACTCCATAGCTGTTTTAAGATCTTGATGCTCTTCCTTTATTGGTTTTCTTTTTCTGCTCTTCGTTTTTTTTATTAGGTTCAAGTTTGTTGGTTGTTGTGTGCTTTTCGTTATCCTCTCTTCCCCAAAATCAAATCCTCAACTTCAGTTTGTATTTTCAAGAAAGTTTCATTTCACCACCTATTTTTTTAAGTTCTAATTATCAAGGGTATCACGTATTCACCATGTAAACGGCGTGTCATACCAAAATTTGTTCATGGATGAACACTTCTATTTTTATAACAAATTTGATTTTAAATGCCCAAGTGCAGCTCTCATAATGTAGTCGAGAAGTGCTAAAATGATAAAAAGATTTAAAAATAAACTCAAGAACTGATATAATTTCACATGATATAATATATCTATTTTATAATAAAAATAATTTTATAATATAATATATTACATCAAATTAGGTTAATTTATAAATCTATTTTTTTTATTTATTTATTATTACTTTTTTAACTAAAGCATTTCCGAATGTAGTCCCCCATTTAGGCATTTATGAATTGAAAAAATCTTGGGTGCAGCTACTGTTTGCTGCATCCAAATTACACACATTACGTGTCAAAACGTGAGACTTTTGAGATTTTCAATGCATTTTCAATTTTCATTTCGCCTCTCCCCCGCGTTTTCCTTTCTTCCTCTTCCCCCTTCCCGTTTCTTTCCTTCTTCTCCCCCCACCCCCGAGCTCCCGAGCTCCTCTGCACTGTGATTTCCCGGACGCGGCTCTGCACTGAGATTTCGAGTTCCTCTACACTGCGATTTCGAGTTCGCAGGTGATCCTAACGATTTCTTCTTCTCCTTCTTCTCTAAGATTTCTTCTTCTTCTTCTCTAAGATTTTTTCTTCTTCTCTAAGGTTTCTTCTTCTTCTCAACTATTAAACCATACCCATCTCTTTCTCTCTCTCTCTCCGATCAGACTTCTCAGTCACTGCAGATCCCTCTCTCTCTCTAAAAAAAATACCCCAAAACAATCATCCAAATTTTCAAAGTTCTAGCGGTAACAAGAAATGGACATGGAAGGCTTATCGATAATCTGTGCCGGTCTCGGAATCGCTGAGAAGGACGAGAACGACAATCGGGTCGGTTACTCAAAGGGCGAGTACTGTCTAGGTATTCATTCTTTTTCCCCACAATTATCCCTTTGGTTCTGGAGAAAATATGCCGAAAGTAAGCTGGGAGTTTACGATTTGTTATTTTTTTAGAGTTTTGTTTCCCAAAGGGTGATTGATGTTATATACGTCGTTAAGTTGCCCACAAATTTCCGTTTTGATTCCTAAATAAGAACTATTAGGAAAATTTACTTTCCCAGCTGACTGTTTGATACTAATTTTTCCTGAAACTAGTTAAACCACCCTATTTGATCGTACCCTTTTTGTAATCTCGGGTGAAATTTGTGCTGAATTTCATAATTTTAAAAATAGTCTCACTTAAAGGTTGTTTTTTTATTTTTTATTTTTTATCATTCTCGTTCAATTAACACTTCACAATGTACTGCCTTAATTTCTCAAAAATTATTATTTTTCTCCATAAACTGATATCATTACTACGTTGCTAAAATTGCTAAGTTACAGTTTGTGGTTTATGTGGTATTGACATTGGGTTTCAGAAATCTAAAAGCTTGCCTAAGGTAGGATAATGTATTATCAATTGACAAGAGTTTGTTGTCTACGGTCCCATGAAAACCGTAAGAGTGGGAATTTAATGTTTTAATTTCCTATAATAAAAGAGGAAGTCGCATTTTACTCTAGCCTATTTTGGCCCACTGAGGTGCAGAGAATTGGTTTGGTTTACCATACTTCATTGCCTGCCAACCTTTTCGCAGAAAATTTGAAGGATTTGCTTAGGTTTTTGAGGTATGACGATCCACAAACTCGTGATGTGCTTAAGCAAGTCTGTAAATGGAACACTGTATCAAAAGATTTGATACCTATTATTGAACACTGCCAAGATGATTATAACTTGGTTTTAAATGCAGGTGGGTTTTGATTATTTCTCCATCTTGTTTATTCTTTTTTTGGGGAGGGGGAAGTGCCTGACGAGTTCTATTTTCTATTTTGTTTTCATCATTTTTCTTTTTGGTTCTGCAGTGAAGGTTTTGGTGTTCCTTACGACACCTATTGAGCGTACATCAAATGATATTTCACAACAAATAGAATATCTATGGCAATTGAAGTCTTCAATTACTTGTAGTGATGTTGTGGCAGTGATAGTCTCACTTCTAGAAAGCCCACTGGAAAGTTTGGAATGGTAAAGAGCACATTCAATTAAATTCATGTGTTTTGCATCATTCGGGCCAAATATTGAAATTTTTGCTGAACTGCAGCTAAGACAAGTATTTGGTTATCAAACATTTATTTTTCCCAAGTTTTTGCGGCAAACACTTTAAGGTCATGATTCTCTTTGATTTTTCTTATAATTAGATCATTCTATCATTGTTCTTTTGAACATATTGTCTGAAAAGATGGCTTTTTGGACCGAGTAGTTTTCATGATTTATGAACACTTTTTTTACTCTTATTTAATTTTTTATTTTTCCTTTAAAAGCAAGTACCGAAAAACACCATTGTTACCTGATGCATATTGGTTGTGTCTATGAATATTCCCTTTGAATATGATCAAGTGTCCACAACATGATTCCAAATTTTTAGATTCGTGTTTTCACATTGGTTTCTAGTGCTCTAAGATTGTTTTTGTTATGATCTATTTTTGTTCTTTTTGTTTGTTGGCTTCATAAACCATCCTCTTTACATATAATTCGTTTGATGTGCAATTCTATGTCAAACAGTGAAACATTCACTGGAGATGACTGGAATTTGGTGCAACTGGTACTTACATTATTTCGTAATGCTCTATCAATTCAAGAAATCTCATTGCAGCAGAAGTCTGGGGCATCTGCTAATCAATTTTTATTGCTGAGAGATAGATTATTGGTACTACTGTTCCGTGAGAATCTTATGGACTTAATTTTAGTTATAAGTCAACATATTGATGGTTCTTGTGGTTTTCTCCATCATGATAACTTCCTTTTGTTGGAGCTTTTCCACTACATATTTATGGGTCAAGATCCAGAGTTAGTTGCCAAAGCACATCTGAAAGGTTTTAAGGTTGGTTCCCTTCATTAAGGTAACAACAAAAATCTGAAATAAAATAATTCTTAATCGTTATCTGTGATGTGAAATACTGAAGCTACATTGGCATAGCCACAAGATGGATATGATTTTCCGGCGACAATTTTCCTTCTCTCTATGTTCTGGGTTGTTGACTTGCACAGTATTTGAAAATTTATGTAATCTTTCAGCTGTTCTACAGTTGCTTATTGGCATCTATATCGTATCCAATAACAATTGCTTTTGCTCAATAGGTGGATGAAGACACCAAATTTTCTGTTGGTAGTCTCAAGTCCATTATGGAGGAAGAAGAAGAGAAAAGAAGGCTTTCTAGATTACGGAATATGGTTCGTCATTCTCAATTTAGTGGGACATTTACACGGCTTACCATGGTAAGAAGTTTCACTGATGTTGTTGCTACCAAGGGGCTCTCATTTAAAGATTTGCTAACACCAATAGCTCTTACCACAGGATAGGTCAAAGGCAGTTCTAAAGGGAAACCCGACTTCTGCAACTTGAGATATCCTGCTTAAACACCACAAAGTTCCTCAGGGTCCAGTAAAAAGGATTGCATGGGACATTGGAAGACTAACTTCAACAAAGGATAACATTTTGGAGTTGCTTACAATGGCAAGTCTTTTGGAAATGAATGTCTGTTTGAACAATCTTTTATTCTCCAAGCTTTTAATTGTAATGTTATGGCTCATCTTAATGCAATCCAAATTCTTGTCAGTTTTGATGCAATCGATTCGTGAAGATATTGAAAAGGAGCATCATGCAGTTCAGAACAGTGATGTCATGGTGTTCTTTCAGGTTGCTCAGTTTGTTACTTCCTATCAATATTACTAGCTTTTAAAATCTAAGGTGAGACATGAACTTTGGCATATTCCTATATCCACTTGTTTTCATATGTTTAAACTTGACTTTTTCTTTGATAATACACTGGCTAGAGGTTAGACAAGCGAATAATAAGTTTGTGTTTTTCTTTTAATTAGGACTCAAATAATAGAAAAAGTATTTGGAAAAACCTGTAATTGAATGAAAATGATAGGCTTGTGATTGAAAGCAAGGAAATGACACACACACATACACATACGTATAAACATAAATACAATACATATATATGTATAGAGAGAGAGGGAGAGAGAGAGAGAGAGAATTTGCTGAACTTACTCTTTCATTCCTCTTCTATTAATATCTTTCTAGAAATCTAAAATGAACATATTTAATTGAGATGTCTTGCACATCGTCACCTTAGGAAAGCCACCAGGAGATCTGGTCTCAAATCCCTAGAAATGATGGAATTCTCTTGCTAGTGACTAGGAAGTTAACCTCATCTCACTTCTTATAGTTGGCCCGTCGACAAGGTTCTTGAATGTTGCAAACATACTTTTGATGTTAAATTGCCTCATTATTAATTGGTAGGTTTCACGTGCACCGAGATCATCTGCATATTTGTCCCTTGCAGTTAACCCTCTTTCTGATTTCTAGCCTTGTAACATTTTTCCTAACTCAATGTCTTGTACCAAAAGATTATCATGCATAGGTAATGCTGTTGTGTATGTCCGGTGTACTTGGGCTATCTACTATCCCTACTATTAATAAAATTTTGTGTACTGGTAAAAAAAACATTCTTCCTAACTGCTTTTCCTGTTTTCAGATTTGCATGCTAGATTTGGTGCTTAAGTTATTGCCCGAAGAGTCTAAGGAGCCTCACACAGCTCGCATCCTTCTTTACAAGTTATTTTATGATCATACTGATCAAGGGATTACACAGTTCCTTTTATATTTGATCAGAATGTTTGACATGCACAAACAACCAAACCAAGGTTTTTCTTCATCATCTTAATCTCATAAATAATTTATCAAACTTCTTTTTGTAATCTTTCAATCCAGTAGCAAGAAATTTACTTTTGGCAGTTCAATTTTAATGAAAAAAATCGAAATGAACATCTCATCTCATCTAATTATTACAACGTTCCCAACTTCTAATACAAAATAAAATAAACAATTCAACTTTTTAAAATTTTATCAACAAAAATAATATTAAAAAATATATACTAACAATACTTTATTTAACTTTTTAATTTTAACCTCAACTTATCTCATCTCATCTCATCTGCAAAAACAAACGAGGCCTAAGATGTATGGATGCCTGATTTCCCCCTCCCTAGACAAAAATAATTTTCTCTAGAGTGATTATGTCACTCTATTTGCATGTCTATATTTTGCATGCATACAAAAAAAAAAAAAGCAATTTGGTCTTTCTGAATATATTCATCTCATGCTCATGATCTTTTCTTTGCAGTGATCTTGCAGAAACGATCGAGATTATACATAAAATTGTGCGGCTCATGGAGAACCTTCAAGCACGTGGAACATTGAGGGTATGATCATACTTTTTCATGCCTCTGTTGGACTAACAATAAATGGAAAAGTTGTTTCTAATGTGTGTAGAGAAACCAGCTTAGGCATTGAGGTTGACTGCCTATTAGCTAAGTTGTCATGGCTTTCCTTCCTTTGTGAGAATCATCACATGAAAAAAACATAAAGAAAAAAGAAACTAGAATTCATATCCCCAATTGGAAATAGACTTTGTTTATTAAAAATAAATAAAAAAATATTCTCAGATAGAACTTAATCTAACTCTTACTCCAAACCTCACAACAAGTTCAAATAGCTTAATAAACAATAACCTTTTGAAGATATTACCAAACATAGAATGATTTAAATCCCATTAAGGCCCATTTTAATCTCTTTGATTTAAATGGCAATTTTTCCAGAAGGCATTGATAAAGGACAAGACTGATTCTAATTCCCAGCAACAAAGTCATAAGACTGAGTATGTGAACTCCATGTTCTTTTGAACTTGAAAGGACCAGAATTGGAATGAGTTTTACTTTCAAGCAGAAGAGGGGGATGATCAATGCGGTTCCTCTCTAAATGAGCTGGAATGACAATGGAAATAAGATTCCCAATGGTCATTAACTAAGGCTCTATCCAACCTCTCCCAAGTGAATAAAACCTCCCTTCTACTACGGTAATTCATACGATCTAGTTTGATGATAAGAAGATGAGGGGAGGAGGTAATGATGCCTTCTGTAATCTCATATCTGCTTTCTTAAGAACCAAGATAAGAGAAACATGTGTACTTTGAACGAAAAACAAAAATATATATAAGGCAGATCATACTAAGCATTGTGCAAAACTAAATTCAATTACATAATTAGCATAGAGAAACTGGCACACCCCCTACCTTCTCATCATGACATAGATGATATGAAAGTCTCCAATTACAATATATGCAGATTATTAATATGTCTAAATTAAAGAGATTCCCAAAGAGATCTTCTAAGAATAGAATTGCAGCTGCTGTGAACAATAGAGAATACAACAGTGGAACAAATCAGTCAGCAGAGAGTGAAATGCTTGGCACAAAGACAAGTTTTACCCCCATGATATTCATCAGAATAGACTTGATTTTTACTTTTCAAAAAGAAAAATAAAAAAGAATTGACGTTTATGTTGCAGCATTTTTTTCATTAATCTGTTTAGTTTTGCAACCTTGATCTTCGTTAAAAAGAAGTCTTAATTTTTGTTGTAGCATCTGTTAATGATTGTTGAATTTCTGCATGCATATTTTGACATTGCAAACTGTCCTTGTATTCTGATGCATCTCATTTTTGTCCATTGCTATTGCTAGGAAAAAGAATCTTATTAGATCAATATTTTTGTGCATATTTAAATTTTTATAGTTGATATTCCGACACGACCTGAGCCTACTCCTGGTTATATAGTTTCAATATTTCCGTTTATTAGTCTATGAAAGCCATTGTTGTGAGAATATCAATTAAAATCTTTTCATTATTAAGGTTGCTAGGAAATCACTGAGAAAGAGAAAGAAGTCATCAAGCAGCAAGGAAACAAAATTGTTACAACTTACCAGCAGTGTCCCCATTCTGAATTTAGTTTGGAATCTCTAATAATGAGCAATCAGCAGATATGCCCTCTGCCGCCAGGGAAGTCGAACAAGTACAAATACTAACGGGAAAGGAAACATTGTTATACCTGCTCCAGTTGATGAACCTGAAATGTCTGCGTCACAGGCAAGGAAACTTAAAGGCAGTCTTCCAGAGATGGGCAACAAAGGTGCTGATCAAGCTAATGATCAACACCTTTGTTGTGGCACTGATGATTCTTCTAGTGAGGAGCAACTAGATGCTACTGATGAAGTTGATTTTAACCTATCAACTTTGATCTCTGCTTTTGCAAACATCATATGTAGATTATGTTGGTTGCTTAAGTTTTATCAACAGCAATTCTGCCGGTACAAATCTCTACATAATATGGATCTTGCGAAGGATTACCGAGGACTTGGAGCTCTCTCCAATGCTGTATTAGGTTAAAGATTTGTCTATTTTATAATTTATCTGGTTAAAACTTGTAATGTGTTTACAGTTGAAAAATTACGAACGAACAGTGAACTATTTCTGAAATATCAACAGCTTATTGTTGCTAATGGTGCATATTCTCATGAATGATTTCAGTTTTGATTCCATTGTTGCTGATGGTGCAAAGTAAACCTAACTTCAATTGCTTTCTCAGGTTGATGGCTACATCAAGATTGCAACATAGTTTGTATCTGATCTTCGAGTTCATGCAAACGGAATAATAATCCAAACCAAATACATTGTACTACGCTGTCTAGTAACAAATTGTGAATCAATAAATTCACATAAATTTTGTGAATAAGTAAAATATAATGTTTGTCTTAACATTGTAATAATACTGTCATAACTCTTTTGCATTCCCCCCTTAATTCTCTTGTAGCTTCTCCTCTGAAACAACAGCTTTCCAACAGTGTTCACACCCAAATCACTTTGTAAAGAACTCCCAAGCTTTCCTCCAAGCTGTTTCCTGAACACCATGTTTTCTGTGGCAGTAAGCACTGCAGTTCACAAGAACTTACCAGCAGCACAATTTTGAACAGAGAGAAGAATACAAAAAAATATAAAAAACATATTTCCACTTATGTTTCCTTTTTGCAGCTAAGTAGCAAAATGCACAACTCAAGATAGAAGTATAAAATTGAAACAAAAACTCACATTTTCTTAATTGGCAAGGATTCGAGTAATCCTTTGACAGATGATAGGGGCCACAACAGTTTGTTGTGCAGGTTCATTCATAGCACTTGCAAGTTTGGCCAGCATCTGCTAACAAAGTCATAGCTAAAGTAATGACAAAAAAATTCATCTGTTCCACTAAGGAAGATTTTAAAAATTGACCACTACCTACCTTATTATGAGCAATCCCATCAGAACAAGTAAATTCAGTCTCCCTCAACACCAGCATCCTAAGTTCTGCAACAATCATGGCCCCAGAAGCTAATAATTTATCATGGTGATCAGCATCACTCCTACAAAGCCACTCCCTCACAAATTCCTTCGCATCACTTCCTTCATGAGTTTTAAAATCCATTTCAGAGTAACAATTGAAGCTGATACAAATGCAGAAAGTTCAAAACTAAGTGACTCACCATATGATTTAGAGGAAACCTGACTATAGGAAAAATAACCTCAATATGATAGTTTCCAGGTATTAAATAAAAAGCTAGAATTCTGATGAAAATCACCAAATTCCGAGAATAGGCAAGTTTTGGCCTTTGGTGAGAACCCATAGTTATACCTTTAAACCCCTTAAGTCTGGCTGTTTCCGCTGCTTGACTACAAATATTAACATAAAACATAGTTAGATGGGGTAAAATTAAGATCACTGCCATGACTAACAAGAGATAACCAGCAGAGATCAGAAACCATCAATAACACAAACATGATATACTTTTTTACTTACTTTTGATCATCTTCTGGCCTGGCCAATTGATATTCTACACAATAGATGGCCTCCCTCACCTATGACATTAGCAATGAAGAAAATCAATAGGAAACAAAAGTTCCATATGTGCTCACCAAACTACAGCCAATCAGTACAAATTAATTAAAATAAAAATAACTTACAAGATTATAGTTGATAAATATGCCTGCTAATGCTGCTCTTCTCCAACTGAAACTATTGAAAAAAGTACACATTCCAAATAACTTAGAAAGTATATAAAACTCATTTAAAAGGTAGAACAAAATAAGATATAATTATAAAATATATAGATATATCTATAGATATATACATATATTTATAAATATATCTTTTTCTACACATATTTACTGGTTATTGCCACAACAGATGGGTGAATGCCCAATCTTTCCTTACCCTTCTTTAGTCAAATGTTCATACAGTAAATTTTGAAATGAGAATGGAAAGAAATCAAACCTCTGCATGTTGCCCGTCATCAAAGACACAAAAACAGCAACGTACAAAATCATGCTACAAAAAACCAGCTGCTTGGCATACTAGTTGGCTCATGGTAACAAAACACTCCACCTCTCCAAGAGGTACAAAAAAATTACCCGTTGCATCTCCACAAAAACTTTTACCATTGGCATATTCACCAAGTACACCAAAACTACACCAAGAGGTAAAAAAATGCGTTTTGAATAACTACTACCTTTCCCTCTCAAAGAGATACAAAAATTACACCGGAAGCATATTGACAAACTACACCCAACCCTCTCCAAGTTAAACAAAAAAGAAACATTTTACATATTTTCAAACTACACACAACCCTCTCCAAGAGGAACCAACCCTCTAAAAGAGGAAAAAAAAACATAAACACTTTGCTATTTTTCAAACGACACCCAACCCTATCCAAGAGGAACAAAAATGAAACTCATGTTAAGACACAAACTACACCATGGCCATTGCCAACACAGCAACTCAATCATGGGGGCAGATCTGAGAAATACAATCATACAATGTTAGAGGATATGAAGCCAAATAAATTAGAAATACAAGTATCTAAAAAGAAGGCTTTAGATATTTTTACCATTCCCTGGTTGGCTTAAAATCTGGTGGTTTTCGGGGTCAAAATAAGATAAATTGCTCAATATAAATAAATGGTCAAAATAGAGGTCTGTATATCCCTGTGTATGAACTCAATGAAGCTTTTTAAAATATTCTTACAGTGCTGATAGTTTCCGCCTCAAAAAGGCATAGCCCTCTGGTCTCAGGCATGTGATAATGGCCCTGGTCAAGAAAGAAAAAAGAAATACATGCCGACTTAATTTTTAAAAAAATGGACATTGATGAAAATGTCAATTGACAGATAATACCAGTTGGTAGATGTGAGATAATGTGCTGTACCTTTTACATTAAACAGCATGAAAGCAACAACAAATCCCTATAGTGAGCCACTGCAAGAGATTAAACAAAGAGGCAAAATTAGATGTTAGTGATCAGAAAGGAATCCCCTTTCGAGAAAAATCAACAGAGCCAATCATGCAAAATAATATTAAACTGGGAAAAAGAAAATTGCAAACAAAGAAAAATGACCTAGGGCCCCCAGAGTCAAGTTAATCCCTGAACTCCCAAATTCCAGCTTGTCCTTAAAAAAACAGAAAAACTCGTGGTGGAACAAATACATATATACAACCATCAATAAATGGAAAGTTGGTAGTGTCCCCATGTAATCCTGTTCCCTCTTGCCCTCCGTGAGAGTTCAATGAAAGTTCTCAAAAATTTTTTGCCTTAAATGATATTATTCCAGGAATTTGTATCTGGAGTAAGCTTTTGAGATAAAGAAGAAAGTAGAGCAGTTTGTCTAACCAATGCCCATAGGATAAAAAAATTATGAATGCTTACTTGGTCATTTTGTCCTGGAGGAAAATCAATATTCGATTTTGATCTCATTTGCACAATTCAATAATGTTGCTTAGACCTCCATGAGGAGATAAGAGGTCCCGATATGTGAACAGAAACTAACAACAAAATTATTCAAACAAGGCGTGGCAATGGAAGTAATGGGCTTTAAAATATTAGGTACCTCACAACAACTATCATTTGGAATTCTTCTTCCATTGAGCGAATCATATAGGCATGAAAATCATATTTTAGTGTGAGATTGTGGTTCTGCAATGAATAAGGAGAAACAGAAATCAATATTTGTACACCAGTAGGCATAAAAGTGCAAATATTTGAAATTAAGTGATAAACCATGAATATTTTAAAAAGGCATACAACCTTGAATCGAACAAACTACCTGCTAAAATAATTCAAATATTTGCAGTTTTCTATGAACAGAAGGTTCTGTTAAACAGATTGTGATCATATATTTCAGAATTTTTTTTTTTATAAATGATTGTGATCATATAAGATTGTCCCGCAAAATTATCCTAGCAGTCAATAGATGGATATGCTCTTCATCTTTATTATCAGAAGAATCTTCAACTAACTGTTTTCTCATACAAAAATTTTACCATTGGCATACGTTTGTCTTTCGCACTACTTAAAAGTTCACTTTTGCAAAGCACAGCAGATCTGTGAGCCCCATTAACAATGGTAATGTTGAGAGCAATTTCTAAATATCTTTTTTTTTTTTTCTAAATAATTTTTGGACATAATTAGTAGCTCAAATGCATATTCTGTGGATGACCAGGCCTATAGGAGATTCAAAAAAATAAAAAACAAAAATCAGTATTACTGACAGTAAAACCAGAGGATGCCAGACTGAAGTTATCTGTTGATCTTGTGAGAATACTGCATACCATGATGAAGCCCTTCTGGAGTGTAAGGTAATCAGCACGAACCACCAAACGCCCAAATTGCCGAAAGAAACATGTCTGCAATATCAATAAACCATACAACTTGGCACAAATATTATACCAACACAACAAAAGCAGAAAAACATACATGGAGGGAAAATAAATTATATACGAGTGTGGAAAAATTCGAAGTTAAGAAATAGTACAAAGAAAGCACACATACATTTCTGGCACTAGTCATTACAAAGCAGTATACGTGTGCAAAAAATATTAAAAGTAAGAAAAATAACTACAGGGGAAAATCAATTACATCAACAGAGAGAATAAAAGAATCTGAAAACAGATTATGGGGAGAAGAGAGTATATATTATCCTTCTAATAATCGCCCCGAGGTGGTTTTTTAATAATAATAATAATCCAGTTGACTGCAATCTGAAATCCTAGAATAGTATTGCAGAGGATCTAAACTCCTCATTATGCTCGGAATTGAACCTATATTACCATTACTGCCTATATCCTTCTACTAATCCCCTATGGTGGTTCATTTATTGCAAACAAAGACATTTGCTGAAATTTTTATAGACAGTAAGAAAAGACCCCACAAATCTCTTAACCCATTACTGCATTTACAACCCCACATATTTTGAATTTTACTTTTCAAAATATGTTCTTAGGATTTCCTCCCATACCCTCCAGCTGTGAATCTGCTAAAATTGTTACATGTTATACAATATACCAGTACGGCAAAGACATCCAGCTTCTTTTTTCGATGTTTACAACTAAATCACCCTGTATATCAAGCGGATGAGTATTAGGCTGCACATAAAACATTCTTACTTCACATACATAGAGTATTAGCACCTATGGTAAGAGATACTACTTGTAAATGACTATGAAGGCATGTCATGACAAGACCATACTAACAATGACCTATACAGTACTCTGTTTTCATTTCTGGTTCCATAGGTTGTTTATTCAAGCGGAAAGGATACATGCCTCGCCAGCAACATCGTGAGGCAACTGTAAGATATATGAGTTATTGCCATGACAAATATGAAGCGGTGCAACTGTTCAAGACCATAAATAAATGAAACAAATGCCAGGTGTAGGACTGGAGGTCAGAGACCAAGTTTTATGCAAGATCTTATATATTAGTGCCTTTAATAGGAAGACTGATAAAATTGTTCACAGCTGGTGTAAGGAGCAATGCAGGACACCAAAAAAAAATAATGCTATGTTTAAGGTGGGACGGATTAAAATGATTGGCATAAAAACAAGCCTACTAGGAACTAGAATGCTGAGGTGTATATATATGCTGCATACCATTTTCATGAAACCAAGCAAAAAACAGAAACGTCTACAAAAAATTGAACATAAGAACACTAATATACATGAATGATGAAATGCCTTTGAGCTCATAGAAAGTATATGGCATCACGGGCATTCACAAAAAACCATCCAAACAGCATATCACTAACCAATCACATTTTTTCCTTTTTGGCTTTCTTGTAAAAGAGAGAGTTGAATGGCATGATCTATATCTTCATTTGCACTCTCTCGCCATTTATCCTACATTTTCCCCACTGAAACATGTTAAAAGAAGGACCATATTAAAAGAGAGTTGAATGGCATGATCTATATCTTCATAAGGCATTGATCAAGCGAAGAAGTAGCGAAATTATATTCAAGATGCAACAGAAGCTTAAGATATTTCTGAGTGTCTGTGTGGTTATATAAATCTGAAGTATTCGCTGAAAACATCAAGCAAAAGTACATTCCTTAAAGGAAAAAAAAGCCCGATTCCATGCTTCTCAGATATGGAGACATTCTAATCAATTATTTGTGTATGTGCGTGCATGTGAATAATTACCAGTTATTCATGAGAAGGAAAATTGCATAGATGTGCACGTGATTCCCATTTTTGATGATCAGCAAATATAAATTGGAAGAGGAACTTCCATTGTCCAACCAATTCAATATATGGGCAAAGGAAAAGGCAAATGGTTCGAAACAATCTAGAGGATAATAGACTTACTGAAATTGCATGTGCTCTACTCCGATTATGTCTCCAAGCAAATCGATCAATACTGCATTTGACAATCAAATATCAAAATAGTCACCTATTAAATCATTCAAAGTAGAAAGATTGCATCATTTTCAAAAGGGACTCATATTTTCCTCTTTAACTACACCATACCCTCTCCAAGAGCTTAAAAAAGTGTGGCTTCTCATGACCAAGGAATTACAAGTGTGCATTGATATGATCACACATCTGAAATAAAACGATAGTAGGTTACAAGTGTGCATCATGATGTCATACATGGTTTTCAATTATTGAAAAGACACAATTAACCTCATTTCCCCCTAGAGTTGATCGTCTAAGAATGTTGTTTTGTGTTCCAACATCAACCCCATCATCAAATTGGTGTTGTTCAGATCCCGGTGTCTCACCCAATTGTGTTTCATCTACCAAGATTTTCTTGCAAGCCTGAGGTCCAAAACATAAATAGACACATATTAGATTCATTAGACTAACTTAAAACAATGCAAATTTAGACTATTATTACCGGTTTCTTTCTCTTTGTTGCCAACTTTTCCACTGGTGGAACCTTCCTCTTACTTAGGGGTCTCCCTTTCCCTCGGACCACGTTGGGGCTTAATATCTTCTTACCCTTATCCAAGACAACATTTGCTTTGGCCTTCGTTTGTTCATATGTCGACTCTAGTGTTGAACCTTCACATTTTGTCTCAAACTCATCAACAACACGCAAGAATGCATTGACTTTTTCATTATTTGAGGATATTTTGGTTGCTAATTTCGAACATCTTTTAAGCATCCGCTCATAATTCTGTGCATCTGATCTGTCTCGCTGGTCATCGTAACTACTTCTGAGTAATGTGTATGTCCTCTTTAAGTCCTTTCTCCAACGATCCAACACATATACATTTGGCAGCACATTAATCTTCTTCAATTGACAAACTCTAAGTGCATGCCTACATAGAATCCCCCTCATCTCAAACAGTGCACACGTGCATTTTACCTCCACCTCCTCTTCGTTATAGTAAACTGAGAAATTGATTGTTTTGATGTGGCCATCAGTAGATATTTCATCCAACACATCGTATTTTAAAATGCACCCTTCTGTGCTTACCAACCAACAATTACAACACATCAGGCCTAGCAACTCTCTTTGGACTTCTTTGAACTTTGCATTTGTATATAAGTTTTGAAACTGCTTCTCAATATTAAAATGGGACACACAGGGAATAGTTTGGTTGTTAGAATTGAAATCAGCCATTGTCTCTACCTCCACTTTCTTTCTAAGAGCATTATCAAATTGGTCGACGAATTCCTTCAATGTGGTACCAGAATGGACATACCCATCGAAAAATGCATTCATGCTTTCTGACCTTTGTGTTGTGCTCATTCCAGCCCAAAATACATTTTTCAAGTAAGCTGGAACCCAAAAATACCTTTCCTCATATAAAGATTGAAGCCATTTATTGCCGACTAGATCATACTTCGCAAGTAGTTGACCCCAGCTCTCCTCAAATTCTGTGCTGGTCTGTGAGTCATATAATGCAGTCTGAATGTCAGTCTTCAACCCCGCATTGAATTGTGCATGAGATCCTAACTTCTCTGGAAGTTTACGCATTATATGCCATAAACAATATCTATGTCGAGTTTCGGGAAATACAATGGCAATAGCACTCTTCATTGCCCGATCTTGGTCAGTTATCATGGCTTTGGGGGCCCGACCATTCATGCAATCCAACCACATTCGGAACAACCACACAAAAGTTTGTGTGTCCTCGTTTGAAAGCAATCCCGCTCCTAATAATATGGATTGACCATGATGATTAACACCAACGAATGGAGCAAAAGGCATCCCATACCTATTTGTTAGGTACGTTGTGTCAAATGTTACAACGTCTCCAAAATATTCATACGCCGCTCGACTCCGAGCATCAGCCCAAAATACATTCCGTAACCTTCCCTCATCATCCAAGTCCATGTTAAAAATGAACCCATCATTCTGATATCTCATTCTTTGGAAATACTGATTAAGTGCTTCGCCACCACCTTTACCCAACCTTAAATATCGAGCCTTGTCAATGAAATTCCGACAATCTTTCTCTTGAAACTGAAGATTCTCAAAACCCCCCGCATCAACGACAAGAGAATAAAAATTCTTGTTCATTCTTATACCGGCTCGATCATTAAGGTCGAGGATCCTTTGACTGTATTCATCTAGATATTTGTGAGATCGCAAGAATCTTGTCTTCTTGGGACTCACAGTTATGTGGTTGTGCACATTTTCAATAGTGGTAAAAACCCACTTATCATTCTTGCTCAACGTCGCATTTACTCTCGCTTTACAATCCGTTCTAGTTGTTGGTCGTGGCTTCGAGATATTATTGTTCTTAGGATGGTACTTTCCGCCACGGGCACAACCAACAGTCACGTACACAGGCCTCCCCTCATCATCTCTCCTAGTCCTCTGTATCCGTACACCAAAACCCTCTTGCTTCGCATACTGCTTATAGTAGGCTGTAAGATCTTTCACACTGTCAAATTCCATACCAGATCTTGGTGCTTCAACTCGTACCTCATTATCTTGGACAACAGTGGTACCCTCTAAATCTTCATTTATGTCAAAGAACATTTCTAAAAATGGAAACATATGGATGGATTAGCATCAAAACAATATTACAATTATTATAATCAAGGCAAACAAAACTATAATACCATCGGCGTCATGAAAACTTTCAGCAGTCATCCGTGATGTACTTCCAAGATTTTGTTGAAATTCTACAACGGCTGGCACAGTTGATGCTGAGGGCACTTCTTGCCTCAAGTCATCTGGAATACTCGGCGGAGGGTAGGGCATATAAGGTGGCATCTACTCAAACAGGCAAGTTGTTAGGCAAAATTGAATGACTCTAAAAAAATTAACATGTTAACTTCTGAAATTTAAGAATTCAAATAAATATACCTCAAATGAATCAGAAAATGGGCTAAAGTCTACCGGAGTACTCGGTGAATTGTAGGGCACATTTACATCAAAAGGATGCATTCCATCTTCCTTTTCCCCCATCACAATTGGCTAAGAATGTCTGGGTTTATAATTTCTATCCAGTCTTCCATGATGACAAATGAAGAAAAATGAAAATTAAACTCTCATATGTAATGCAAAATCTGAAAATATAAGCACTTTCTACATAAATGAAATATAAACGTACAATTATTGTCTGAACAGGAAAAATAAAAACAAATAACTCTCAGGGAGCAGAAACAGATCTTTCCAAATCATGGAATCCATTGAATCATGTAGCAAGTATTTCGTGGTCTATTTTCATGTCTTTTTACTTATCAAGAACAAAAATAATGAGTTAAGATATATTCTAATCTCAGTGCTCGGAATAGTTTCTAATAATGTTTTCATGAAACTATTGCAACACACTTATTGGACACATTTATTTTAGCATATTTTATTTATGAATATTGAAAACACAAGTACTTTGATAGCATCCTATCTATGCTATAGCCATATTTTGAGACTTATTATTTAAGAAGTCAGAAGTTTGCTTCGTTCTCATAGTGTTCCACCAAATTGGTCTTCAGTAGACATGAGGTTAGACAAGAGATTTTTTCTTTTGCTGGCATAAAACTGTCTTTTATTTTGCCACATTTTCTTCTAATAAATTATGCTCTTAAAAACATATATGTTTCGGACGAGACAATTCATTGGAATGATTAACTATGATCGCTAATAAACAACTTTTAGAGCAACCAAAATTAAATAAACTAAATCATCAATTTGTATAAGGGAAGACCTTCTAATCAAGCTTTGACACATCAGCATAAATATTAAATATGAAAATTAATATTTGGCCTGTTTGTTAATGACACCCACATATCTTGATAACATCAGGAAACAACCATTATGTCTTTTTCTCAATGTTTTCACATGTAAATACTCTGTAACTTTGTTTGAAACACACACACACACACACACACACACATATATATGTACTGATATAGATATAGATATAGATACAGATATTTCTTCCTTCTTATAAACATAATTTTCTTCTCAAAGTTTTCTTCTTTTCCTTTTTACTTTCTTTCTTGATTAGAGATTGAGAGCAAAAGAATACAAAGTAAATGGCTGATGCATTTGATGAAGATTGTGATTATCTATTGAAGACTCTGGGGTTGGGAAATCATATATTATCTCAAGGCTTACTGGAATATAAAGTTTGCAATGCTTTCTATATCTGTGTTTTTTTTATTTCTTTATCACCCACCTTTCGTTTAGATTGATAAAACTTTTTCTATATAGATTATGAAAGACAAAATAAATCCAGAAACATATATAAGAGTTATAGAACACCTAAGCTGAGAGATTTTCTTGTTTTTTTTTTCCTTAATATTCGAGAAACTCAACTAAAGTTGCCTCTAAGGTGGGTCCAGTTTAAACTCAGCAAGATGACTTTATCCATTAATATTTTCCCCAACGTTGTAATCATAGTTAAGAAGAGAAAGATAACATTAATCCAACTCAGATGGGACTCAGAAGCCACAGAGAAATCAGCAAACCATTTGGCCCAAACAGCATTTGCATCCCCAAATCAAAGTGTTTGTACAAAGTTTAAGGTAAGTATGCATGTTGCATTTTTTTCGAAATGGGAGCCAAAGAGATGTAGCTGAAAAGTAGAGGATTTTCTCCTCCTCTTAAGATGTAGCTTGAATTTGTTTTACAAAATTCAAAGAATCTCTTGGATTATTGTAGGGTCAACTATTCAAACTAATGACAAAATGGAGAACACCACACCTCACTTCATTTTGTGCACAAAATGCAGCACATTCTGTTGCAACAACTCAAAGCAAGTTCAGAAAAGACATTCAACCCACTCGATCATTTTCAGGACCAATAAGTCTGTAAACATTCTAGAATATTGGCTTGTGATAGAATGAAGAAATATTGGCCAGATGTCATGCAGTGAGTGGAATAGATTTGTGTCAGATATTAGAAAATGTCTATAAATATGAAAACAGATTGTAATAGCTCACTATGAGAATAATAGCAAATATCATCTTCTAATATCAATGTGGCTTTTATGCAAACAGCTTGAATCCTCTATCTCTCTTCACTTTTCAACACAAACTGATCTTACCCCAAGTTACCACTAGGAACCTAAGTACAATATCTTTAAACTTCTTTCAAACTTGATGGAATCATATCTCAAGTCCAACTTTTTAGGACATTGAAGCATTGTCTTTCTAATTGCCTAGGTATGAGTTTCTAATAATAAGAAAAAACATTAACAGCAGTATTAGAATTTCAAGGATGAAATCATAAGTTAATGGAAAGTTATTGAAACATCCTTTGTGGACCTTTCAAATGTGCAACAGTTTATATATATATATATATGTCTCGTTATATAATAGAGAGAAACATTACTAGCATATTCAGAATTTAGTACCGTCAATTTTTTGCAAGATTTTCTTCACTTTCTGCTTACATCCACGATAAGGAATTATCTACTTTGAGAATAGATTTCTGCATGCACAAGCAAGCCAAAAATAAAAACATAAAGCAAAGATAAATACTACTAAAATGGAATTAAATACCAAGCCTGATAACGAAACGAGCACACATTTTATAGGATGAGTATTCAATGCAAAATATAGAAAGATATATGAGAGCTTTTTTCTTCTTTCACACTGAAGCAATGCCCTTGAAGAAAAAGAACAAGAAAGTAGATAAAATGGTACAATGACCAAGTGGAAGGGTACCTAGATCTTCACAAAATCTTCTTTACTCATAGCTTCAACTCAAATGGAACAAGCAGGACACAAGAATGGAAATAAATTAAAAAAAAAAAAAAAGAAGTTTGCAAACAGATCTGGGAAACAGAGGCAGCTAAAATGTGGAGAGTGAATTAGAAGGGCATCACTAAAGATGGTTCTTCCAAGCAAACATGTTAGGACCCTAATGCAATGCACCGTTTTGAAGAAATGAGATTACACAGCCTCAAAAATCAGTGCCATACGCCCCGTTTGGCATCCTAGAGAATTTCAGCTTATTATTGTATTTTGTCTCTTTGTAGTAGTTAGTTGCTAGATGTTTACGTGTCAGTCTTTTATTGGGATGGTTTGTTATTCTGCATGAGCATAAGGGAAGGGATTGAGGGGAGGGAGATTATTCTGAAATCTGGAAAAGAACTGATCTGTGTATGGAGGTTGGAAACCCTCGAAGTTTCCCTTATTACAAATGAGACTATGAGACTCTTTATCAAACCCCTTCCCTGCACCTATTATTACTTCCGCAAACTCTCATTTCATTTTACAGCAATCCTTATTACATTGCAGCTTTTTCCCATTTCTCATTTCATTACAACAAAATTCACAAGTTACAAGAAATTACAAGGAGGTCCATAACAACACAGAGCAAACAAATTGCTCCAACCAGGGACATTAAGAGAGAGAGAAGAGACAACCCTAATTTTTTGGAAATTTATCCATGCCCTAAGCATACCCATCTCAGAAATACACAAAAATCACATTCGATGTACACGTGAAGAACATAGCATGTATGGACGGGAAAATGGTAGTACAATATTTACCTAGCAAACCATTTGGCGAAACAGAGCACTCGGTCCCGTTGCTGGTTTGGTCCGTTCAATCAGATCGCGGGGAGCGGCGGCGCTGGGCAGACTAACAAGCGTCGCGAGTTGGCCCTGAACCGAGAGATGCCGTCGCGAAGTGGCGCTGGCAAGAGGAAGCCGACAGACGCGGGTTCGTGGCGAGGAAGGAGGTTCGCGGGATTGAAATCTTGTTTGCTCCGTTCAACGAGTTCGCGGGACACTGGAGGTGCTGGGCAGACGGAGGAGTGTCGCTCGGTGGCACTGACGAGAGAGACGGCGTCGCCGGGAGGAGCTGGGTTGCGGGAGCAGACGCAGGTTGCTATGGAGAAAGTTTTCGCGGGAATTCGAATGGGATTTGCATACAGATTTGCAAATTGGATCCAAACGTGCGTTTTGATAAAAAAAAAAATAAAAAATACAAAAAATCACAAGCTTCCACGTAGTGAGTGCACTGTGTGCACCCACTACAGTGGACTCTATATAGAACAACTCGATAGGCCCCATTTCTGCCAACTCCCGACACATTGCTGACTCAACAACGCACTTTATAAATGATTTTTTTTTTCAAAGCTTCGATAGAATTGTAAATTTATGAAATGTATTTGATAGATGACTATTATAATTCTTTTATATTCATGTATTCTTTTTATTCATGCACTGTCATTCCTTAAGTTCATATATTCATTTAATATCATGTATCTTCCATGCCTATAAAATGATGTCTCGAGGAGCATTTGTAATTGACTCAAAATAAGAAAATTGAGAAAAATAATATTTAGTTCCTGAATAACTAATTCTAGATATTGTGATCTTTCAATTATCTTACTATTTTTCATTAGTTTTACAACATGTTATCAGCACGAGACTCTAGCCAATTGTCGTGTTATTTGACGTTAAAAGCTATCTGTGAGATTGCTCTGATCACTTTAAGTCATTCCACAATTTTATAATGTCATTTTATAATCATCATGGTATGTTCATATTTTCGAATGATGCTATAACATATATTTTATGCAATGAGTAATTCTACATACAACCGTGAACTATGCAACTGCCGCGTAATCGTTTTGAAAAATAGTAGGGTCTACTATTAAAAACTTAATTTTTTTTCATGTGGGTCTCATGTTTTATTCACTTTTTTCAAAACGATTACGCGGCAGTTGCACAATTCACAGTTACAAATATATTTTCTCTTATGCAATACTTTTTGAAATAAAATGTTATATTGTTAATGCAATTCATATGACTTCATAAAATTATAATTCTTGCATATTTTAAATCTGATAATATTTACTTGTTCAATTTTTAATATATTTGTTATAGATAATGTCGAATCTTACAAAATTAGAATTTGTTGCTCTCGATGTTTCTGGCAACAATTACTTATATTGGATTTTGGCTGTTGAAATCCATCTTGATATAATGAACCTTGGAAATACTATCCAAAAACAGAATGAAATGTCCCTGCAGGATCGTGCTAAAGCAAAGATTTTTCTTCTCCATCATTTGTATGAATAATTGAAAACTGAGTACCTCATTATAAAAGATCCATTGATTTTATGGAATAGTCTAAGAGAGAGATACGAGTACCAGAAGATCATTATCCTTCCAAAGGCTCGCTATGATTGGATGTATATGAGATTGCAAGATTTTAACACAGTGTTTGAGTACAACCCTGTACTTTTCAAAATAAGCTCACAGTTGAAATTATGTGGTGAGAAAGTCACTGATGAAGATATGTTAAAAAAAATATATATACCACATTCCATGCCTCAAATTTGCTCTTCAACAGCAATATTGAGAGCGCAAGTTCACAAAGTATTCTGAACTAATATCTTGTCTGTTAGTGGCTGAACAAAACAATGAGCTTTTAAATAAAAAATCATCAATCTCGTCCAACCGGTTCTACTCCATTCCCTGAAGCGAATGAAACTTCATTTCATAATCATGAAGGAAATCGTGGACGTGGTTGGCGACGAGGTCGTGGTAAGAAAAACTATAAAAATCAAGGAGACCGTACTCAAAATTACTCATAGAAAAACTCAGCATACCACCGGAAGTGGAACTACACTGAGACAAAAAATAATGAGAATAAAGGCTCACAGAATAAGCCTATGAAGAACTATGAAGATAAATGTTTTAGATGTGGTATGAATGAACATTAATGACGTACCTGTTGTACACCAAAACATTTGGTAGACCTATATCAGGTCTCCATTAAAGAAAATGAAAAAATGGGTCGAAATGAATTTTGTTGATTACAAGAATCCAGTAGATTCAACTTATACCCCAAATGGAATGGATCTCACCCATCTTGATGTTTCTGATTTCTTTGTGAACCCCAACGAAAGTACATATTTTTTGATTAGTGATGATTTTGGATATAATAATTAATTTTCTTTTTCTGCCTTGTAATTACATTATATTTCAGTTATTATCTTCGAATACTTTGTAATTTTCATTTAAATTAATAAATTTTTATTTGTGTTTTACTTTTATTAAGGAAACATAGATTTTATTGATGAATTGATCAATTTGAAGAAAATTAATAGAAATGTATGTCTCACAAACAGTTATACCACACATACAATTCTTAAACATAAGAAATATTTTCAATTAATAGAGTTGAATAGAGCTATGTCAATACTATATCCGGTTCTTCAAACCTAATTGAAGGTTCCGGAAGAGCAAATAAATGTTACCAGAATGAACAAAATTTTGTATTAACGATGTTTTGTATTCTCCAAAATCTAGAAGAAATTTGCCAAGTTTAAAGATATTTGTCGTAGTGGTTATCATGTTGAAACCATCAATGAAGGCAGTAATGAATATCTTTATATTACTTCTATGATTTCGGGCCATAAGCTCATATTAGAAAAGCTGCCACCTTTCTCTTCGGGCTCATATTATATAACTATGAATACAATTGAATCAAATATTGTAATGCACCGGAAGTTCTCTGATCCAAAAATTTTTATGCTTTGGCATGATCGCTTTGGACATCCGGGATCAATTATGATGCGACGAATAATTGAGAACTCACATGGACATCCTCTAAAGAACCTGAAGATTCTTTTACCAAGTGATTATCCATGTGCATCATGTTCGCAAGGAAAACTTATTATCAGACCATCCCCTTCTAAGGTAGTAATTGAATCTCCATCATTTTTAGAAAGAATTCATGGGGACATATGTGGGCTAATACATCCGCCATGTGGACCATTTAGATATTTTATGGTTTTAATAGATGCATATACTAGATGGTCACATGTTTGTCTACTTTTTACTCGTAATATTACATTTGCTAGACTTCTTGCACAAATTATTAGATTACGAGCTCAATTTCCTGATTATCCAATTAAGTTTTTCAGATTGGATAATGTAGTAGAATTTACATCTCAAGCATTTGATGATTATTGTATGTCAATAGGAATTCACGTTGAACATTCAGTTGTCTATGTACATACTCATAACGGTTTGGCTGAATCGTTTATTAAACGACTTCAATTAATTGCTAGACCTTTGCTTATGAGAACAAAACTACATGTTTCTACTTGGGGACATGCAATTTTACATGCTGCATCATTAGTTCAGATTAGACCAACTACCCATAATAAATATTCCCTATTGCAACTTGCTTTTGGTCAACCACAAAATTTTTCATCTTTGTATTTTTTGTTGTGTTGTCTATGTTCCGATTGTACCTCCCAAACGCACTCAGATAGGCCCTCAACGAAGACTTGGTATTTATATTGGTCTTGATTCTCCTTCTATTATTAGATACATTGAACCTTTAACTGATGATATTTTTAAGACAAGTTTCAAAATTGTCAATTTGATGCAACAATTTTTCCACCATTAGGAAAAGAGAATGTGCCTGGAGCACAAAAAGAAATGACATGGAATGCATCAACATTATCTCATACTGATCCTCATACAAATTAATGTGAATTGGAAGTTCAGAAGATTATTCATTTACAAGGTATTGTAAATTAATTACCGGATGCATTTATTGATAGTAAGAAAATAATAAAATCTCACATTCCAGCTGCTAATATCCCTATGCGGATTGAAGTCCGTGTAGGACAGTCAATAAATCAAACAGTAAATGAATCTAAGACATGCCTGAAGCGTGGAAGACCTATTGGTGCAAAGAATAAGATTACTCGAAAGAGAAAAACAAAAGAAATTGGTATTCTTGAAGAAACCATACCCATAAAACAAGCAACAAAATTAATTAATCCATCCAAACTTTCAACACCAAATTCTCTTGAAAAAGAATCCCCTGAAGATGAATCTCCTGAAGAGATATCTCCTAAAGAGGAATAGATACCTGAAAATAACGAGATCTTAATAAATTATGTAAGTATAGGAGAATTATGGGATAAAAATAAAATTATTGTTGACAATATATTTTCATTTAAAGTTGCAATTGACATTACCCGAAGTAATGATGAAATTGAACCACAAACCGTCGCAGAATGTCGACGTAGAAATGATTGTCCAAAATGGAAAAATGCAAGTAATGCAGAATTGAATTCACTTGCAAAACGTGAAGTATTTGAACCTATAATCCGAACACCTAAAGGTGTTACACCTATTGGATATAAGTGAGTATTTGTACGAAAATGTAATGGGAAAAATGAAATCGTGAGATATAAAACACGACTTGTTGCACATGGTTTCTTGCAGAAACTTGCTATTGATTTTCAAGAAACATATTCTCCTGTAATGGATTTAATTACATTCAGATTTTTGATTAGTTTGGTAGTAATAGAAAGTTTGGATTTGCGTTTAATGGATGTAGTTATTTTATCAAGCTACAAAAATCATTATATTGTTTAAAGTAATCCGAACGCATGTGGTATAATCGTTTTAGCGAATATCTATAAAAAAAGGATTTGAGAATAATCCAATTTGTCCATGTGTTTTTATTAAGAAGTCAGAGTCCGGATTCACAATTATTACAATATATGTGGATAATTTAAATCTCGTTGGGACTCCAGAAGAGCTCACGAAAACTGCAACTTATTTGAAAAATGAATTTGAAATGAAAGATCTTGGAAAAACCAGATTTTGTCTTGGTTTACAAATTGAACATTTTTCAAATGGAATTTTAGTTCATCAATCTACATATATAGAAAAAGTCCTGAAGCACTTTTATATGGATAAAACTCACATTTTGAGCACTCCATGAAACACGCCTAAAGCTTTTCTTACACCAAAATGACCACTCCAATTATATGCAAACTCAATGAATGGCAAGTAATACTGCCACAAACGTTCATGCTACATGTTAATGAATGACAAATGATACTTCCACAAACGTTCATGCAACACTTCAATGAATGACAATTGATACTTCCACAAACGTTCATGCAACATGTCATTGAAAGGCAAATGATATTCCCACAAATGTTCATGCAACACAACAAAAGTCTTCCTTACACCAAGGTTACCCAACAAACCACCATATCTATCACACACAAGCAACTTACGCATAAAACTAGTAGGCACACAAAATCTATTCTCTCTAAACAAGTACCAATCTAGTTTACAGAACTTACCAAACGACACTTTCTCACATGTTCCATACACACTAGCAAAGTCATCATCATTAGCATGCAATTCCTTATCATATTCAAGTCTCAACAATTCTGCATCTAAAATGAAGACAAGGACATACCATCTTGCTAAAGCATCAACCCCAAAATTTTCCATACCTTGTGTGTATTTGAATACATGAGGAAAAGTCTCAATACATTCCTCCCACTTATGTCACAACCCCGCCCCAATCTTATGACCGGGACGTGGTCACGACAATTTACCTGTTCTTTCCTTATCATTAATAGTACTATTTTACTATGCATATTTTTTTCTACGAGGGTAAAAGGGATGGACGTGAACATGTCGTGCATGTACACTGCGTTTCCAGTTTAAAAGTAAGTACCTGATAAACGATCTGTTCAAGATTCTAAATAAAGGACTCTCAGAGTCCATCCATTCATCAAAACATACTAGTTCTAATTAAGAGGGGACTCAGTCTCCATAACACATACAAAAAGACATTTAACCTTCCTATGTGGGGTTACCATCACCCCACCAAAGAAAATACACCGTTACCATCACCCCACCATAGTATTTACATCGTTGCCCAAAGGCATATTGTTTCAAAGTCAAACCAACAAAACGTCCCAACATGGGACCCATCATAAAAACATAAAGAAAACATAACAATTGTCATCAAAAGTCAAACCAATCGGGAACTCTAGACATCAGCCCCTCCCTCCTCAGCAGCACCCGGCTCCATAGCCTGATCATTCATACCTAGACGTTTAAAACATAAACACAAAGTGAGTCTAATACTCAATAAGCAGTACACCATGCCGTTAACTTAATAATCACATAACCTTTTCTTTTTGAAAACATGCATACATAAACGTTTGCTAGTTCTTGACAATGCTTTCATGCATAAACAGTTAAAGAATAAACTACTCTTTCATGCATCATTGTACTTCATGCTTAACCGTACATCTCATGCATAAACTATGCTTTCATGCTTAACTGTACCTTTCATGCTTAACAGTACTTTTCATGCATAAACTGTGCTTTCATGCTTAACGGTACCTTTCATGCTTAACAATACTTTTCATTCATGCATAAACTGTACTTTTCATGCTTAAACATTCCTAAGAAATGACTTTACTTTATATTTCACTTTCTTGGGCCAGTACACACTATTACGCCCCGTGTGTTGGGGTTAGTGGTCTTTTGGACCCAGATTCCACCCGCGGCCACAGGTTGGAATCCCTTTCATGGGGGTAGCATTGGGTGCACTACCAGTACTACTTACCCGGCATTGCCATCTGCCCATTCTTTGGTACCCTTTCATTCATAAGGCCATTACGTATGTTCATGCTTTTAGTTCTTTTCTTTTTTTTCTTTTTAGTTAAACATTTTCATTATCTTCCTTTAGTCCAAATGCAAATGCTTTTTATTGAAAAAAAAGTGTTTCATGTCATGTTACGTATAGGTAAGGCATAGCTATTTAAGAGAGAGCATGCATAAAAGTTTCATGATGCATTACCTTACATACACACAATTGTAATCAATAGGAGACTTAACAGGGGTTACCAAGAAAGACTTGTACATAATATATACATTTATTCTTTTATAAGAGAACATGTACAAAGAGAGAGATATTCTTTCATAAGAGAGCTTTGTGTGTAAGGAGCATGGTCATAGCTACTTACCTCGAGGCTTTATAAGTAGTCTTTAAATCTTGCAATTCCACTCCTATTCAATGAAAGGAAATAACATATTAAAATTCATTTCACTAAAGACTTTGCTACCCAATACCCATACGTGCTCCTTTAAATTCCAAAAATGGAATTAAGGCGTCTTCCTTACTTGTTAAACTATTTATATGACATAAGTAAATCCTTAGTATCCTCCTTCCAATATTTAAGAAACCTCACATATTTTCTAAAACCAATACTAATAAAAGATACAACTCTTGGCAGCTTAAAGGTTTCTAAATAAGCTTACTAACTTAGTTTTAAAACTCTTAATGGCTTACTTAGGCCATAACTTGAGGAAAACATGTTTGAAAATCATAAACCTTAACTCTATTAATTAACAATTAAAGACATGAGTTTAACAAAAGTAAAATATGACTTAGACTCAAGAAAACATAAGAAAAGGGACTACAAAATTCTGCCTTGGGACACTCGGCTGTTATACACACCAAGACAGGACATACACACACACGGCCTAGGACCATAAAACAGAACACACGCACAAGCACAGCTAGATCCATGGAACAGAACACACACACGTACAACTAGACCCATGAAACAAAACACACACACGGCTGGGTCCATAAAACAGAACACACGCACAAGCACAACTAGATCCATGAAACAGAACACACACATGGCTGGGTCTATAAAACAGAGCATAGACATACACACAACTCAAATTCACCAAAACAGGGCATGACCCACGGCAAGAGAAATTCAAGTGCTCGGTTTTAAACCAAAAAATTTAGGTTTTCGTTTACTACCAAGTAGAGCAGCTAATAGAGAAAACAAATGAGAAATGTCTCTAGAAACTACCACATAGTACTCGGCTAACACCAAATCCAAAACCCCCAATTTGCAAGAAACTCATGGAAGGATTATAATACCTGTTTGGGTCCTTTTAGAAGCCACAGAAACACACGGCAACGAGAAGAGGAAGAGAGTCAGAAATATTTGGGGCTGGAACACAACAGAAATTTCTGAAGAAAAGAACCCTAGGTTAAACCCAACATCCAAGATTCCAAATCCAGAATTTAAAGCTAAAGAAATCCACTTACGAGGTCGATTTACTTGAGGATCTTCGATGGAAAGCTTGGGTTCACAACTGAAAGGGATCAGCTTGAAGGAATGAGAGGAATCGCATGGGTTAGTGGAAACCGAGAGCTTACGCGGGAAGAAGGCTTACGAAAATTATTTCCTTTGTTTGCTTTGGGGACCGACGTGTAATAGAAGGAAATGAGGATCAAGTGACTTGTTGAAGAAGCCGACGGTTTCACTTAGTGAAAAGTGAATGGATTAGTCAAAGCTTGTCTTACAAGCCAAAGGATGGACGGTGGGGATTCAAGCATTGGAGGATATTTCCTCACCTACCCATCCTATGGTTGAGAAGGTTTGGGTCACTTTTTAATTTGATATAAAAAGTAGAGGACTTAAAGAAAATATTATAAGGTCTTAAAACAACCCATTTAGAAAATAAAGACACACCCATCTTAAATAAATAATAACATAATGAAATTCTTTGTTTCAAAATATTTAACTTACAAATATTAATAGATGACGTAAAGACCTACGTAGTAGGATTCGGGTATTACAACTCTCCCCCACTTAAAAATAATCTCGTCCTCGAGATTAACGTACCTTAAGGAAAAAGGGTGGGATATTTATTCTTCATGTCTTCGTGTTCCCACGTCGCCTCTTGTTCTGTGTGGTGGTTCCATTGTACTTTGATCATCGGAATTGTTTTGTTGCGAAGTACTCGAACCTCCCGATCTAGAATTCGAACCGGCGTCTCCTCATATTAGAAATCGTTATGCACCTGGAGAGGCGCATAATCCAGCACATGGGTAGGGTCGTGCACATATTTTCGGAGCATTGAGACATGAAAAACATCATGCATAGCTGAAAACTGTGGAGGTAGTGCAAGTCGATAAGCTGTTGTTCCAATCTTTTCAAGAATCTCGAACGGGCCAATATATCTTGGGGTTAACTTGCCCTTCTTACCGAATCTCATCATTCACTTCATTGGAGCCACGCGTAGGAATACCTTGTCAACTACCTCAAAGTGTAGCTCCTTTCTCCTACAATCGGCATATTTCTTCTGCCTCTCTTGAGCCAAAGCAAGCCTTTTTCTGATGATAGTCACCTTCTCTTGCATATTCTGAACTAAATCAGGGCCCATCATTCTTTTCTCACCAATCTCGTCCCAATAAAGTGGTGATCTACATTTGCGCCCATACAAAACTTTGTATGGTGCCGCGTTGATGCTCTCCTGGTGACTATTATTATAGGCAAACTCAATTAGTGGCAAGTATTTTATCCAGCCTTCTTTAAAATCCAAGATACATGCTCTTAACATATCTTCAAGAATCTGAATTGTTCTCTTGGATTGGCCGTCTGTCTGAGGATGAAAGGCAGTGCTGTAAGTCAATTATGTTCCCAGGTTCCTTTGCACACTCCTCCAAAAAGCTGAGGTGAACCGCGAGTCCCTATCCGATATTATCTTGGATGGAACTCCATGCAACCTGACTATCTCCTTGACATACAACTCCGCCAATTTATTCATCGAGTAGGTCATCTGGACTGGTACAAAATGGGTTGACTTCGATAATCTGTCGACAATCACCCACACCGAATCTTGTCCTCCCTGGGCTTTAGGAAACCCCGTTACAAAATCCATGCTGATTTCATCCCGTGGCCAAACTGGAATTGGCAACGGTTGCAATGTTCCCGAGGGCCTTTGATGCTCGGCTTTAACCTGCTGGCAGGTCAGGCATTGAGCTACAAAGTTGGCCACATCTCGTTTCATCCCACGCCACCAATAGTGTCGTCGCAGGTCTCGGTACATTTTGGTACTACTCGGATGCATTGTGTATAGGGACCTATGTGCTTCCCTCAGTATTAGGTCTCGTAATTCCTTCTTGGCAGGTACGCATAATCTTCCTCTAAATCGTAGAGATCCATCTTTAGAAACCACAAAGTCGAGGTGCTTCCCTTCCGAGACCTCCGTCTTGATCTTCAAATAGCCAATGTCTTCGCCTTGAGCAACTTTGATTTGGTCCAATATCGTCGGACCAAGAACTAGGCTACCCAGTCTTGCTTGCACATCCCTCACCATCTCTAGTCCCAGCTTTTCCAAATCTAGAATGATAAATTTCTGGGGAGTATACATACTCATAAGAGTGCCAGAAGAAGACTTTCGGCTGAGGGTGTCTACGACTACGTTGGCCTTGCCCGGGTGGTAGTTGATGTTGCAGTCATAATCTTTCAATAGCTCCAACCACCTACGCTGCCTCATATTTAATTCCTTCTGAGTGAAGAAATATTTTAAACTTTTGTGGTCCGTATAAATTTCGCAGCGTTCTCCATAAAGGTAGTGTCGCCATATCTTTAAGGCGAACACCACGACAACCAATTCTAAATCATGGGTTGGGTAGTTGTGCTCATACTCCTTAAGTTGATGTGAAGCGTATGCTATAACTCTTCCATGTTGCATAAGAACACATCCCAGCCCTTTGTGTGAGGCATCGCTATATATTACAAATCCACCAACACCTGAAGGTATAGTGAGAACAGGTGCCTTCACAAGTCTCTCTTTGAGTTCCTGGAAGCTCTTCTCACATTCCGCAGTCCATATAAATTTCTCACCCTATTTGGTCAACCTTGTTAAAGGAACTGCGATGCGAGAAAACCCTTCAACAAATCTTCGATAATACCCCGCAAGACCGAGGAAACTTCTGACCTCAGAGACTGTCTTTGGTTTAGGCCATTCTACTATGGCCTCCACCTTTGCGGGATCTACCGAGATACCATCCTTGGACACTATATGACCAAGGAAGGAAATCTTTTGTAGCCAAAACTCACATTTATTAAATTGGCATACAGCTTCTTCTTCCACAGCACTTGTAAGACAACCTCCAAGTGCTTCGCATGTTCCTCCGGGGTTCTTGAGTAAATGAGAACGTCATCAATAAACACGACCACAAACTTATCGATATATTCTCTAAAGATGCGGTTCATCAAGTCCATAAAATCTACTGGAGTGTTAGTTAATCCGAAGGGCATCACTAGGAATTCATAATGCCCGTATCTCGTTCTAAAAGCGGTTTTCGGGACATCCTCCGCTTTAATCTTAAGCTGATGGTACCCTGAGCGAAGATCAATCTTTGAAAATACTTGGGATCCCAGAAGTTGATCGAACAAATCATCGATTCGTGGTAAAAGGTATCGATTTTTAATAGTCACCCTATTCAACTCTCTATAGTCAATGCAAAGTCGCATCGATCCATCCTTCTTTCTTACAAAGAGAACTGGTGCTCCCCATGGCGATACAGTAGGACGGATAAGGACTTTCTCCAACAACTCTTGTAATTGATCCTTGAGCTCCACAGGCGCCATCCGGTATGGTGTTTTGGAAATGGGTGCTGTACCCGGAATGAGGTCTATAGAGAACTTAATCTCTCTATCTGGAGGTAAGCCAGGCAGCTCATCCGGAAAGACATCAGGATAATCCTTTACCACTTCAATATTCTGCAACTTAGGCTCGTCTGGTGGCGGCACAACCAAACTAGTCAGGAATCCTGCGCAACCCTTCTTTAACATAGTGGTGGCCTTCATTGCAGATATCACTCTTGACATAGGGCGCTTACCCACAGCACAAAAGCAGAACTCTGACTCGCCCGGTGGTCTAAAGACCACTTCCTTTTTGAAGCATTCCACACTAGCATGGTATCGGGACAATCAATCCATGCCCAAAATTACGTCAAATTTCTCCATGTCAAATAATATTAAGTCGGCGAGGAGGTGTCGACCTTGTACTTCCAACACACAGTCCTTTAACACGGATTGACAAATCACAGATATCCCAAGGGGTGAAGAGACAGACATCATAGACTCTAAAGGTTTAGGCACCCTTTTACTCAAACAAGCATATCTATGGGAAATAAAAGAATGCGTAGCACTAGAATCGAATAGTACTAATGCACAATGTGAAAACAGGGTAAGAGTACCTGTCACCACATCGGGGGAAGCATCAACATCCTCCATGGTGAGAGCAAATACTCGGGCTGGTACTAAATTCTTCTGCCCTGGATTAGGTGTCTGCACATTAGGAGTCGTGAGAGTTGGGCAATCCCGTACTATATGGCCTGCTTTACCGCACTTGAAGCAGGTGTTGGTTCCCATTAGGCACTTTCCAGCATGGGGCTTGCCATAGGTTTGGCAAGCATGACGAGGTGTCACTATACTGCGCTGAGAGGCCTTGACCATCTGAAGAGGCTTGGGCGCTTGGCTATACATCGGTCTTTTGCCTTTACTCTGCTCAAAGGCGTGAAATTGCCTTTTCTTCTGATTAAACTCTCCCGTTCGAACGCGTAGATTTTCCTCTAGAATCACAGCTCTATCCTCTAGGTCGGCAAATTTTCTTATTTTCAGTGCAAGGAGAGAGTCCATGATCCTAGGATTCAGACCTCGCTCGAACTTTTCAGCCTTTAGCGATTCAGTAAGGACCAGATGGGGGGCGAACCTTGATAGTTCTACAAATTTAGAGGCATACTGCCTCACTGTCATTGCTCCCTGCTTCAAACCAGCAAACTCCCTAGCCTTTGCCTCTCGGACAGATAAAGGAAAGAATCGATCATTAAAAACCTCTTTGAATTTATTCCAAGTGATCGGGGCGGTTTGTCCCAGCTCCTACTGAAGGAGTCCACGAGTGGCCTTCCACCACTCGTTGGCTACGTCGGCCAAATTATAAACTACAAACTCCACCTTTTGCTCTTCCGTACACGGAATCACACTGAAGATCTTTTCGAGGTGTTCGAGCCAATTGTCGGCATCTATTTCAGTACCCTTGCCATCAAACAGCGGAGGGTGCTGTTTGCATAAGCGGTCAAAGGAAGTCAGGTGTGGAATCTGTACCTGCGTTGCCATTTGTCCACTAGTGAAAGCCTCGATGAGGCGTGTCGCTGCATTAACGAGATCTCTAGAATCTCTTGGGGTCTCAGGCTAGTCTTCGGAAACGCGGGCACTGGGCTGCCCTCGACGCTTATTACTATTATTCTGGGATGCCATACTGGAACATGTATGACAATAGTATTAGCAACACTTAAACAAAGAACATACGTGACTCGCAAATCTTTTACAGAATTTATAACGTGCAGTAAAAATAACGTTTGAACCTGCTGCGGAGCTTGGCATGCTTTAGAGAGGGAGCTTCAGCCTAGTTATCCCTAAAGTCTACAGGACTCCTTAACCTTTGCTCTGATACCAAGATTTGTCACAACCCCACCCCAATCCTATGATCGGGACGTGGTCGCGGCAATTTACCTGTTCTTTCCTTATCATTAATAGTACTATTTTACTATGCATTTTTTTTTTCTACGAGGGTAAAAGGGATGGACGTGAACATGTCGTGCATGTACATTGCGTTTCCAGTTTAAAAGTAAGTACCTGATAAACGATCTGTTCAAGATTCTAAACAAAGGACTCTCATAGTCCATCCATTCATCAAAATATACTAGTTCTAATTAAGAGGGGACTTAGTCCCCATAACACATACAAAAAAGCATTTAACCTTCCTATGTGGGGTTACCATCACCCCACCATAGTATTTACACCGTTGCCCAAAGGCATATTGTTTCAAAGTCAAACCAACAAAACGTCCCAACATGGGACCATCATAAAAACATAAAGAAAACATAACAATTGTCCTCAAAAGTCAAACCAATCGGGAACTCTAGACATCAGCCCCTCCCTCCTCAGCAGCACCCGGCTCCACAGCCTCATCGTTCATACTTGGATGTTTAAAATATAAACACAAAGTGAGTCTAATACTCAGTAAGCAGTACACCATGCCTTTAACTTAATAATCACATAACCTTTTCTTTTTGAAAACATGCATACATAAACATTTGCTAGTTCTTGACAATGCTTTCATGCATAAACAGTTAAAGAATAAACTACTCTTTCATGCATCATTGTACTTCATGATTAACCGTACCTCTCATGCATAAACTATGCTTTCATGCTTAACTATACCTTTCATGCTTAACAGTACTTTTCATGCATAAACTGTGCTTTCATGCTTAACGGTACCTTTCATGCTTAACAATACTTTTCATGCATAAACTGTACTTTTCATGCTTAACAATACTTTTAATGCATAAATTGTACTTTTCATGCTTAAACATTCCTAAGAAATGACTTTACTTTATATTTCACTTTCTTGGGCCAGTACACACTATTACGCCCAGTGTGTTGGGGTTAGCGGTCTTTTGGACCTGGATTCCACCCGCGGCCACAGGTTGGAATCCCTTTCATGGGGGTAGCACTGGGTGCACTACCAGTACTACTTACCCGGCATTGCCATCTGCCCATTCTTTAGTACCCTTTCATTCATAAGGCCATTACGTACGTTCATGCTTTTAGTTCTTTTCTTTTCTTTCTTTTTAGTTAAACATTTTCATTATCTTCCTTTAGTCCAAATGCAAATGCTTTTTATTGAAAAAAAAATGTTTCATGTCATGTTACGTATAGGTAAGGCATAGCTATTTAAGAGAGAGCATGCATAAAAGTTTCATGATGCATTACCTTACATACACACAATTGTAATCAATAGGATACTTAACAGGGGCTACCAAGAAAGGCTTGTACATAATATATACATTTATTCTTTTATAAGAGAACATGTACAAAGAAAGATATTCTTTCATAAGAGAGCTTTGTGTGTAAGAAGCATGGTCATAGCTACTTACCTCGAGGCTTTATAATTAGAGTCTTTAAATCTTGCAATTACACTCCTATTCAATGAAAGGAAATAACATATTAAAATTCATTTCACTAAAGACTTTGCTACCCAATACCCATACGTGCTCCTTTAAATTCCAAAAATGGAATTAAGGCGTCTTCCTTACTCGTTAAACTATTTACATGACATAAGTAAATCCTTAGTATCCTCCTTCCAATATTTAAGAAACCTCACATATTTTCTAAAACCAATACTAATAAAAGATACAACTCTTAGTAGCTTAAAGGTTTCTAAATAAGCTTACTAACTTAGGTTTAAAACTCGTAATGGCTTACTTAGGCCATAACTTGAGGAAAACATGTTTGAAAATCATAAACCTTAACTCTATTAATTAACAATTAAAGACATGAGTTTAACAAAAGTAAAACATGACTTAGACTCAAGAAAACATAAGAAAAGGGACTACAAAATTCTGCCTTGGGACACTTGGCTGTTATACACACCAAGACAGGACATACACACACACGGCTTAGGACCATAAATCAGAACACACGCACAAGCACAGCTAGATCCATGAAACAAAACACACACACACACACGTACAACTAGACCCATGAAACAGAACACACACACGGCTGGGTCCATAAAATAGAACACACACACAAGCACAAGCACAAGCACAAGCACAAGCACAAGCACAAGCACAGCTAGATCCATGAAACAGAACACACACACACGCACAACTAGACCCATGAAACAGAACACACACACTGCTGGGTCCATAAAACAGAGCATAGACATACACACAAGTCGAATTCACCAAAACAGGGCATGACCCACGACAAGACAAATTCAAGGTGCTCGGTTTTAAACCAGAAAATTTAGGTTTTCGTTTACTACCAAGTAGAGCAGCTAATAGAGAAAATAAATGAGAAATGTCTCTAGAAACTACCACATAGTACTCGGCTAACACCAAATCCGAAAACCCCCAATTTGCAAGAAACTCATGGAAGGATTATAATACCTATTTGGGTCCTTTTAGAAGCCATAGAAACACACGGCAACGAGAAGAGGAAGAGAGTCCAAAATATTTAGGGCTGGAACACAACAGAAATTTTCGAAGAAAAGAACCTAGGTTAAACCCGACATCCAAGATTCCAAATCCAGAATTTAAAGCTAAAGAAATCCACTTACGAGGTCGATTTCCTTGAGGATTTTCGACGGAAAGCTTGGGTTCACAACTGAAAGGGATCGGCTTGAAGGAATGAGAGGAATCGCACGGGTTAGTGGAAACCGAGAGCTTACGCAGGAAGAAGGCTTACGAAAGTTATTTCCTTTGTTTGCTTTGGGGACCGACGTGTAATAGAAGGAAATGAGGATCAAGTGACTTGTTGAAGAAGCCGACGGTTTCACTTAGAGAAAAGTGAATGGATTAGTCAAAGCTTGTCTTATAAGCCAAAGGATGGACGGTGGGGATTTAAGCATAGGAGGATATTTTCTCACCTACCCATCCTATGGTTGAAAAGGTTTGGGTCACTTTTTAATTTGATAAAAAAAGTAGAGGACTTAAAGAAAATATTATAAGGTCTCAAAACAACCCACTTAAAAAATAAAGACACACCCATCTTAAATAAATAATAACATAATGAAATTCTTTGTTTCAAAATATTTAATTAAAAATATTAATAGATGACATAAAGACCTACGTAGTAGGATTCGGGTATTACAACTTAGCATGCATTATAGCCAACAACTTATTTTGTCCCTTCAAGTGTGTCAATGACTCATGTTCTGCAAAGAAAGGTCGGGTAGGAATTGTCGCACCTGACACAAAATCAATGCAGTGCTCTATCTCCCTAATAGGTGGCAATCCACTAAACACATTGTTAGGAAACACGATCTCATTTTCCTGCATTAAAGAGACGACAATACTATGCAAAGATACGTCAAGTTCGTTAGTATTAAGACTCGCCTTAGCATAAAAACTCACTTTTCTCTTTATTTTTCTCTCACTTTCTTCACTCTCTTTTTTCTTTCCACACCCTTTTCTTTTTCACTCTCTTTTTCCCTTTCACTCTCTTTTTTCTTTTCACTCTCTTTTTTTCTGTCACTATCTTTTCCTTCATCTTTTTTTGAACTCTCGACCTGACAATTATTTTTCAACTTATTCTCTATTATTCTTGAGGTCATAGCCTCAGCCTCATCTTTTTTCTCTCTCATTTTTTCTCTCTCTCCATTTCAGCCTCACTATTTCTTTTTTTTCTCAAATTCATCTTCACTCTTACTTTTTAGCTCAATCTCAATTTCACTCTTGCTTTTTAGCTCAATCTCTTTTTCACTTTTTCTTTTTTGATCACTCTCACTCTCACTCTTTCTTTTTTGATTAGTCTCATTCTCACTCTTTCTTTTTTGAGCAACCTCACTTTTCAATTTCAATCGGTCCCCATGGACTTGTGTTGAATTTAAAGGAGTAAGTTTGATTGTTTTTTCATCCTTTTCAAAACTGTACATATTCTTTAACCCATCATGGACCACCTTCCTATCATATTGCCATGGCTTTCCCAACAAAATATGACCAGCATGCATAGGCACTACATCACAAAGGACCATATCCTAGTATTTCTCAATTGAAAAATAAACTAGTACTTGCTTATTTACTCTAACCTCCGCACAATCACTCAACCACTGCAACATGTATGGTCTAGGGTGTTTCAAGGTGCGTAAATTCAATTTCTCAACTAAAGTAGTGCTAGCCAAATTAATACAACTCTTCAAATCAATGATCATACTACATACCTTGTTGTTGATGTGGCATCTAGTATGAAAAATGTTCTCGCTCTGCTGCTCTGTATCATCCATCTTAATTTGTGTATTGAGTGCACGCCTGACAACAAGAAAATCACCATACTCTTCATTCTCATACCCATTTTCAACACTAGACTCACGTCGCCCCTACGTCTCCTACCTTGCAGATTTCTAATCATTGCTTCTTGATGATCCATACTATCCCTCACTTCACCCAACACCAAGTTCAACCGCTCAAACTGTTGTTGCATGGCTTGCAACACAAAAGATGAGTTATCTGCCATCCCCTTCGGTGAAGAGCCACTCCGGTGAGACATTGTAAAATGCTGAACAAAAGAATGTTAGTGGAAAACTTCTCACACTCCCTTACGTGTTTACACTCGAATAATGACACTCCACTTGTGTTTCACTCTTCATTGAATTTTTCCCGATAATAGTCTCACACACTTTTGCCTTTTACCTCAATAGTTTTCCTGCTCAAGTTCTTTAAGAACTAGTCAAACTAAATCAAGACAATACAACCTTGTATTATTTCAACCAGTAATATAGATCCAAGAAACAAGAAACAAGGAAGGAATAAAATGACACGAGACTCAAGGAATTTATACGAGGGAAAGAGTAATTATAAAACAAGATACCAACTAGAAAGATGTATTCAGCCCCTTTGATGATAAAACTCAATCAACAAATGTTTTTCTTTCTCTTTGTTGTAACTATGTAGCAACTTTTGAATATGCTACATTTTCTTATCTTCTTCTTCTTCTTCTTCTTCTTCTTCCTTTTTTTTTTTTCCTTTCTTTTCTTTTCTTTTCTCTTCTTCTTTCTAATTAAACCATAAATAGCAATACTCAATTGTGAAAATCAAGCAATTGAATTCAAGCACATAATAATTGACAATAAAATAGAAGAGAATCAATGGAACGGCACTCCAAGCAATTGACAAACTTAGAGATGCAGGAAATCCTAGAATTCTGAAACCCTAAGAGATGCAAATTTCAAGCAAACCAAAAAACCCTAAGAATTTCGACAGCCTATTTTTTGTTTCAATTTTTTTTGGCAACCCTAGAACAATGAAGCCCTAGAATCAAAATTAAAGAAACAATAATTAAAAGATAGAATCAGACCTGATTGGAAACCTTGCTCTGAATACCATCTGTAGATATGTATGACGGCTCCAAAGATCCTGTGGAGCATCTTGAAACTTTCAAAACCCATATGACGCTTCATGGATTCCCTGGGAAAATTGCGTGTAAGGCTTTCCCTTTGACTTTAAAGGGATCGACGAGAGGATGGTTTGGAGCACTACTACCAGGTTACATAGAAAGTTTCGAGGAACTGGACCGGCAATTCTTAACCCAGTTCATAGCGAATAGAAGGCGCAAGAGGCCATCCATGTATTTGTTGACTGTCAAACATAGAGAGGATGAAAGTTTGAAAGCATATTTGATGCGCTTCAATAAAGAGAAAATGACAATCGATGATCAAGACAAGATGATTATGTTGGTAGCATTGCTTGGAGGCATTTGGCCGAGGAGCCTTTTCATGGCCGAACTGGCCAGAGGCTCCTCGGCCAGGAAAACCCCTTCCACGTTACGATAATTCATGGACAGAGCTGATGACTTCGTTAATGTTGAAGACACGCCCATCGCCTTAACTGGCCGGTCTGATAGAAAAGGCGAACAAGAACCGAGAGGAAATCAAAAGAAAGACCGAGATGGAGGCCAAAAGGCGAGGAGAGGCCAACAGGACGGAAGGCGCGATAGTAATTTAAGAAGACATCATGGTGGTTATGTGCACTACTCTGTTGCGCATAGCCAAGATAGGACAAAATAGGAAGGGCAGAATGATGGTAATGGGCGACAAATGGATAAGTATTGTACTTACCACGAAACAAGAGGACATAGAACCGAGGATTGCCATAACCTGAAAAGGAAAATAGAAGATAAGAAAGATAACGGCGAATTGGAACACTTAGTCACCCAGAACGCTACCCCCCCACGGCGTGAAGCGACTGAAAACCCAAACACAAAAAATAGAGGAGTGAGAGCCCTAGGCAACGGGAATCACCAAAAAGAGATAGGAGGACGCATGAACCTTGTGACTGCAGACCGAGAGTAGATGCAAATCGGGGAAACCCACCTTTAGGTGAGATACACACGATCGACGGTGAATATGCTGGAGGTGGTCCAACCTCCTCAGGAAGAAAAGCATACGCAAGGTGGGCGAGGTATGAAGAAGTCTATAACGTAGAGAGACCTGTCAAGCAACCCCGAGTACTGGTATCTCTCATGATATCTTTTAGCGACGAAGATTGCCGAGGGGTTGTATATCCACACGACGATGCATTGGTAGTAACGATGCTGGTGGCTAATTTTACTATGAGGAGAATACTAATTGATAATGGGAGTTCAGCTGATATCCTATTCTGGGATGCCTTCAGCAAAATGGGGATTGGAGTGGATCAGTTGCGACCAGCACCAACCACGTTAAATGGGTTCACCGGAGACGCAATACAACCTATGGGATCCATTACATTGTCAGTATCTGTAGGCACAAACCCCATGTCGCCACTACTATGACTGAGTTCTTAGTAGTAAAAACTTGGTCAACGTATAATGCAAATTATTGGGTGACCTACATTGAATGCATTAAAGGCCATCACCTCGACATATTATCTAAAAATGAAATTCCCGACAAGGGCTGGAGTAGGTGAAATATGCGGCGAACAAGTTCTAGTCAGAGAGTGTTATGTGCAGGAACTCAGGTAAGGACAAGAAGATGTGAGTATTGTAGAAGACAAAGAGGGGGCATGTGTGATCCTTCCACCATCACCCCAAGTAATGATGATTGAACTGGAGACTAGAGACGAAGATGCTTTGAAGCAAGAAAAGCAGATGAACCCCTGGAGTTGGTCACTCTTGAGCAAGGTCACCTAGAAAGTCATGTGAAGATAGGAACCAAGCTCACAAGAAAGGAAATGCAACAAGTGATACTTCCTCCTCGACCATAAAGATGTATTTGCATGGAGTCACAAGGATATGCCTGGGATAGGCGAAGAAATCATCGAACACAAATTGAGCATAGACCCAAAGGTGTGCCTAGTAAAACAAAAGAAAAGAAACTTTAGTATAGAGAAGTACGAAGCAATCGTGGAAGAGGTGGATAGGTTATTGGCAGCTAGGTTTATTAGAGAAGCACAGTATCCAGAATGGCTATCAAACATGGTATTGGTGAAAAAGTCCAATGGAAAGTGGTGAATGTGCGTGGCTTTCACGGATCTCAACAAGGCTTGCTTGAAATACAATTTTCTACTCCCGCGAATAGATATGATAGTAGACGCAACAACAAGGCATAAAATGTTAAGTTTTATGGACGCCTATTCGGGTTACAACCAAATCAGAATGAATAAAGCTGACCAAGAGAAGACCGCTTTCATAACGGACTGAGGACTATATTGTTATAAAGTGATGCCCTTCTGCTTGAAGAATACTGGGGCAACTTATCAGCGATTAGTAGACAAGATGTTTAAGAACCAGATCGGGAGAAATATGGAAGTGTACGTCAATGATTTTCTAGTAAAAAACATGGATTTTTCCCGGCATAGAGATGACCTCCAAGAGGCCTTCCAAGTTTTGCGGGAATATCAGATGAAGCTCAATCCAACCAAATGAGCCTTCAGAGTGTAGTCAGGGAAATTCCTCGGATTTATGGTGTCAGAAAAACTTAAAGCCATAATAGAGATGAAGTCGCCCAAGAATCTAAACGAAGTGCAGAAACTGGAGTGAAGGATAACAGCTCTTAACATGTTCATATCCCGATCAACAGATAAATGTCTTCATTTCTTTCAGCTGCTTAAGAAAACACAAAATTGGGATGCCAAGTGCGAAGAGGCGTTTTCACAGCTGAAAGAATATTTGACTAACTCGCCATTACTCAGTCACACGAAGCAAGGAGAGCCACTATCGTTGTACCTAGTAGTGACCCCATATGCAGTTTCAGCAACATTGATATGAGAAGAAGGGAAGGAGCAGAAGCCGATGTACTATGTAAGTAGGGCCCTGAGAGGAGCTAAAACTAGGTATCCAAAGATTGAATTAATCGCCTTGGCCGTGGTGGTAGCAGCAAGGTGACTACGGCCTTATTTCCAAGCCTATCCAATAAAGGTAATTACCTCATCACCTTTACAAAAAGTATTACAGAAGCCGGACACCTCGGGACGATTGGTCAAGTGATCTATTGAGCTAAACGAGTACGATATCATTTACATGCCTAAAAGAACTGTTAAAGGGCAGATCCTGGTCGACTTTGTGGCAGAGTTTTCAAATTTAAGAGAGGAAATCCCTAAATCCCCCGAGAAGAAGCCATGGCAAGTGTATGTGGATGGGTCATCCTACCGAGCAGGGGGAGGAGTTGGTGTGTAAGTGGTGATGAGCGAAGAGAAAGAATCATACCACACCGTATGATTAGATTTCAAAGTTACAAAAACGAGGCCGAATACGAAGTGGTGCTCGCCGGCTTAGCAATAACAAAGGCATTAGAAGGCGAGGGGATTGAAATGAAAGCCGATTTGCAGGTAGTAGTTGGGCAAATCACGGGGAAAAATTTGGCAAGGAGAGTCAAGCTGATGAAATATCTCCATCAAGTTCAAGAACAATGCAATGGCCTCAAGTACTTTCGAATCAAGAAAATACCTCGAGGAGATAATCTCAAGGCCGATTGATTGGCACGAGCGGCCTCAGCAAAGCAAGAAGATGCATTGCAATGGAAGGTTGATCTCTGAACAATAGGCAGTTCGGTTGTAGGCGAGGAAAACTTGCAAATTGGATAGAGTACGCCAGGTTGGGCTGATGATATAAGAAAATATTTAGAGACGTGTGATCTTCCCCTATCTTGGGAGGAGGCGAGGAAGTTAAAAAGCAGGGTAGCCCGATTTACTATAATAGATGGGGTACTGTACAGGCAGGGTTTTTCAAACCCATTATTAAGATGCGTAGCAAAGGAGGAAGCAGAATACGTAATGAGAAAAGTACACGAGGGGATATGTGGGAATCATTTGGGATGACGATCACTCATCGCAAAGATTGTAAATTATGGATATTATTGGCCAAACGAGCTCAAAGATGCAAAAGAGTTTGTAAAAGAAGTTGTCCAATGCCAAATTCAAGCACCAGTGCCAAGCGCACCTCCTAAGGAGTTGCAATCCATAACTTCACCATGGCCTTTCGCCCAATGGGGGGGTAGACCTAGTAGGCCCTATGCCCTCCAGCAAAGGAGAAACCAAGTTTAGCATTGTAGTCATCGACTACTTTACGAAGTGGGCGGAGGCTAAAGCGATGACAACAATAACGGCCCAAAGCTTGACGAAGTTTCTATGGAAGGCTGTAGTTTGTAGATTTGGGATATCTCAGTGTATCATTTCTGATAACGGAAGACAGTTCAATTTTGAACACTATCGCCAATGGTGTGCGAAGTTAGGAATCAAAGTCAAATACTCTTCCCCAGGCCACCCTCAGGTAAACGGGCAAGTTGAAGGAACCAACAAAACCATTGTCAGGATATTGAAAAAGAAGATGGGTGACATAAAAGGATTATGGGCCGACGAGCTCCCGGAGATTTTATGGGCTTATAGGACAACACCGAAAACCTTAATAGGCGAAACACCTTTCGCCCTGGCGTATGGAAGTGAGGCCATGGTACCAGTAGAGGTGGGGTTACCAAGCTACAGAAGAGAAAGCTTTACCCTAGAAACATATGCGGCAAGGTTAGAAGAAAACCTAGATCTATTGGAGGAAATAAGGATGGATGTAGAGGCTAGAGTTGCAGCTTCTAAAAGGAAGGCATAACAATATTTCAACAAAAAGTGAGGCCCAGATCTTTCAAAATTGGTGTCACCACAGGCGAAGAAGGAAAGTTGGGCCCATGATGGGAGAGCCCTTATGTGGCAGTGGCAAGTCACAGACCGGGAGCTTACCATCTCAAGGATGCCGCAGGGCGTGAACTACCATACTCATGGAATGCAGAAACCTACGGAAATACTACGTCTAAGGAAGAGATATGTCAATTTTCCAATTTGTTAATTCATTGATTTACTTGTTGATTTCATTTTCAATAATAAATGCTTGCGCATGTTTCCTTCTTTCTCCTTAACTTTTTGCAACAACTTCAATTAACGTGGTCGAGGAACTCTCCCACTAGCCCAAATACTAAAAGGTAAAACGGTCGAGGGATCTCCTGTTAACACCTTATTGCCAACGGTGACATGGTCGAGGAACTCTCCTACTAGCCTAATACTTAAAGAAAAAACGGTCGAGAAATCTCCCGTTAATACCTTCTCGCCAAGGGTGACGTGGTCGAGGAACTCTCCCACTAGCCTAACACCTAAAGGTAAAACGGTCGAGGGATCTCCCGTTAACACATTCTCGCCAATGGTGACATGGTCGAGGAACTCTACCACTAGCCTAACAACTAAAGGTAAAACGGTTGAGGAATCTCCTGTTAACAACTTCTCGCCAAGGGTGACATGGTCGAGGAACACTCCCACTAGCCTAACACCTAAATGTAAAATGGTCGATGGATCTCCCTTTAACACCTTCTCGCCAAGGGTGACATGGTCGATGAACTCTCCCACTAGCCTAACACCTAAAGGTAAAACGGTCAAGAAATCTCCCGTTAACACCTTCTCGCCAAGAGTGATGTGGTCAAGGAACTCTCTTACTAGCCTAATACTTAAAGGTAAATCGGTTGAGGAATCTCCTGTTAACACATTCTTGCTAAGGGTGACGTGGTCAAGGAACTCTCCCACTAACCAAACACATAAAGGTAAAACGGTCGAGAGATCTCCCGTTAACACCTTCTTGCCAAGGGTGACGTGGTCGAGGAACTCTCCCATTAGCCTGATGATTGAGCTGAATTACTGCATATTTTATACATCTAGAACCCATATATTTAAATTATTTCATTACATTATTATTGGTTTTAGATGGAAAAATTGTTAAGATGCATAAATTCGAGTTGTGCTTTAAATTGATTTATAGCATAGTTAATGCTTAATTTTATAACTTGTGATTTAATTGGAAAATATTTCTTCATATGCACAACACATTTTTTATATTTTATTCTTTATTTTATTTTATTTATTTTTCTTTTCAACCCAAGAAATGCAAAAGAGAAAAGTCAAAAAGGCACAAAAAGAAGAAAAGGCTGGGCGAAAAGGCAAGAGGCAAAATAAAAGCTTCTAAAAAATGCATGTTGATAACTCACACGGAAAAGAAAAAAGAAAAAGAAAGAAACCCACGCACGCACGCAACAGAGCAAGACGCTGGGGCCGAAAAAAGCATGTTTTCGTGAGGAGTTTTGGATGACGCGAACGAGAGAGAAAATTTATTCTTTCTTTTTTGTTTTGAACGGCTGGCTAAAAAAAACGGACGAAAAGTGTGGGGATTATTATTCATTGGGACTTTTTTGTTTGGAAAAATAGACGCACACAACACTACGCATTTGAAGAGCTCCTCCAGGGGTCCAACTGCCGCAACCCAGCCAGCCTCCTCCACTGCTTACCACCTTCATCTCCATTCATTTGGCTTGCTCTTCAATCTCTACTATTTATTTAATTTTAGTTTAAAGTTGATGATGTATTTTTGAGATATTTGGCTTAGACATTTGGACATTTTATTTGTTGTTTATTTACTTGGTGTTATTTATTTCTCTTGCTTCTTTAAGCTTCCATTAAATATACATTACAAATGTTATAGATTGATTTTGAGAGTTTATGATTTAAATGCAATGATGAACCCTAGAAATTTAATTTTGGAGCTTTTCAATTTTCAGCTCATATTGCATTAATTATTTTCTAATCTAGCTTAGTTCTTAGTTTAATTTTCTTAATCTTTTATATCCATTGCATATTATGCTAATTAGGGCTTAATTAATTTCAGTTTTTTTAATTAATTTTCTGATTAATTGAGATTGTTTAACTTAGTTGATTCCTTGATTGTTAATTTCAATTTGTTAGTCTCTTACATTTCATTTCGACACTCAAAAAAATCTAAAAATATGAATATAGTCCATAATTAGTGCCCTTTTCATTCCCGTTACACTCTCTCATTCATTGCACATACCGCCATTTTTATTTTGTCTTTGTGAATATTTTCACCATTAAGTAACTTTCCCTGAGGAGACGATCTAGGAATTTATTTCTAATTATTACGTGACATCCTCCTACACTTGGGACAGCCTTTGTACTGCTCATTTTTGAGTGAGTCAAGTTTTTAGGGGAACCCCCCAACTAGCGTTTTGCTAATCCTTGAGCAAAATAGTGAAAATTAATTGAGATGAATATTGCATAAAGATCGAAATCCAAACAGAAGCAATCAAACACAATTCTGAATTCTCACAAAAGTGACACGTTACTACTCAACCCCAAGGGCTATGCCCACCAAGACTATCTCAACAATCTTTCACATAGAATTGAGGCAAATGTCTCAAAACTCAAATGTGTGTGTGGAGCTAAACTGTCTGTGTGTTCCTCATTACTAGCCATGATTTGTCATATGATTTTTCAACGTTAAGATTAATCATTGTTGATTCTAACTACCTCAAGCCCAATGGACTAGCAGTTTTCACGCCAGCTCTGTTTTTAAAGGTTGAACACTCAACCTTCAAAGTCTTGGGTAACTGTTTCTAGCCCTTAATTTAGAAAAACTCACTAAGCCGCCTTTATCCCCCCCCCCTTTTTTTCCTATTCTTTTCAAATCTCTTTTTTTTTTTTCTTTTCCTTTTCTTCTTTTTTTTTTTTTTGGAAGCATGGCTCAGTAGTCCTGCAGTTTACTTCTCTTGTGTTAAATCAATGAACAGTAAATAAGGAACACTACAAGTGTAAGCATGTGCAAGATGTCTTTCAAAATTTGCCATTCATTCTATATAAATCTTACCAAGTCTCATCTCAATAAGTATAGCATCCCGGTGTTTCAAGCCACACATCAACAAAATATGATGCATAAAAAATCATGCTCTATGCTTAAACTTGAAAAGAAATCTTCACAAAAAGAATCTCGCTTAACTACTCCACCAAGGTGCTCAAATTTCACAAAATACTAGAAATAGAGTGTGTGTCAATCATATGTGTATCAATGCACATCACATTATTGCAATTTTTTTTTAATCTGTGCACACACGCTACCCCTAACTAGTGAGAGACATGGTCCTCAATGAATCGAACGAAAGAAAACAAAGTGCACAGGAATAAGTAAGCAACACAGACAACCAAGCATGTAATATAAAATCAAAGCAAAACAACCAATAAATATAAAAGACAAAATGCAATTAAACAAAGATGTAAGGGGGGAAAAGATCAAAACAGTTCCCTAGAATCTTGCACAAGCAAGATCTCTTCATTTGGATCAAAGGCAGTCATAAAAGGTTTTAGACGTTGTCCATTAACAGTGAAGTTAATGCCATTCTTCGGATTGAAAATTTCTACTGCCTCATGAGGATGAACCTTGTTTACAATGTCCACCGCCCTATGAGGATGTATTTTTGAGATATTTGGCTTAGATCTTTGGGCATTTTATTTGCTATTTATTTACTTGGTGTTATTTATTTGTCTCAATTCTTTAAGCTTCCATTAAATATACATTACAATTGTTATGGATTGATTTTGAGAGTTTATGATTTAAATGCAAGGATGAACCCTAGAATTTTAATTTTGGGGCTTTTCAATTTTCAGTTCATATTGCATTAATTATTTTCTAATCTAGCTTAGTTCTTAGTTTAATTTTATTAATCTTTTAGTTCCATTGCATATTAGGTTAATTAGAACTTAATTAATTTCAGTTTTATTAATTAATTTTCTGATTAATTGAGATTGTTTAACTTAGTTAATTCCTTGATTGTTAATTTCAATTTGTTAGTCTCTTACATTTCATTTCAACACTCAAAAAAATCTAAAAATATGAATATAGTCCATGACTAGTGTCATTTTCATTCCTGTTGCACTCTCTCATTCATTGCACATACCGCCATTGTTATTTTCTCTTTGTGAGTATTTTCACCATTTTAAATGAGTTTGATTTTAAGTAACTTTCCCTAAGGAGACGATCTAGGAATTTATTTCTAATTATTACGCGACATCCTCCTACACTTGGGACAGCCTTTGTGCTGCTCATTTTTTAGTGAGTCAAGTTTTTGGTGCCGTTGCCGGGGACAGTTGCTTGACGTAAATTTAGAGTCATTATTTTTATTTTTATCTCAAATGTTTCTTTCACTATCTTATCTCTGATTACACATTTGAGTTGTCACCTACTACTCAGTCACTTGGACCTTACTTATACTATTTGGACTGATGTTTCATGTTATGGGTGAGAGACAATTTAAATAGGTTGGTTAGAGTTACATCGAGCACAGAGAATAGTATACACAGCCCAGATATACATATCTCTTCTGTTTTTTCTACAGACGAGGACATTGAAATTGAACAAACCATGGCTGCACCTGCACCACGCACTCTTAGGGATTATTTGCAGCCCACTCGCACCACTACACCATCATGCATTATTTTACTTGATGATGCACCTGATTTTTCTATTAAGCATGGCATGAAGTCAGTGATACCTCAGTTCCATGTGATGGATTCTGAGAGTTCTTATCAGCACCTAACAGATTTTGAGTTGGCTTGCACTACTTTTATCAATAGAGCCACTACTGATGAATTTATTAGACTTCGTTTATTTTCTTTCTTTTTAAAGGATAAAGCGAAGATTTTGTTTAATTCTTTGAGGCCTAATTCTATCTCTAGTTGGTCTGATATGCAGCGTGAGTTCTTACAAAAAAAAAATATCCTTTTCAGAGAACTCAGTATTTACAAGAGCAGATCAGCCAGTTCAATCAGAAATCTGATGAGACTTTCCAGGCCAGCTGGGAAAGGTTTAAGGATTTGATGAACATATGTCCACATCACGGTTTTGAATCTTGGAGGTTGGTGAATTATTTTTACACTGGTCTCACTCCAGAATGCAAGCAGTTTGTTCAGACTATGTCCAATGGAGAATTCTTTAGCAAGGAACCTGATGAAACATTGTCATTTTTTTACTATCTTACTGAGAGCGCACAACAATGGAACACTCGGACTGATCGAGTTCCATTGACAGCACAACCACTGAGGGCTATTTCTGGTGGGGGCAGATATGAGCTGAAGGAGGACAATGACGTTCAAGCCCGAATAGCTACATTGACTAGAAGATTAGAGGTCATGGAGATGGAAAAGGTGAAGGTTGTGAAAATAGTAGAGGCATGCTCTATATGCGCTGATTCGAACCACCTGACCTAAGATTGCCCAATTATGCCATTATTTCAGGAGAGTGGCTCTGACCAGATGCAATTAGCGAACTGGGTTAATAGAGCACAAAATCAGCCTTTCTCCAATACATATAATCCGCGGTGGAGGAATCACCCAAATCTCTCATGGAGGAATGATCAGCCTGGCCTGTCTCCACCACCTTCTCAGCAACCATTTCATCAGGCTGCTCCTTTTGTAGCACCTCCAGGATTTCAACCTCAAGTAGTTAGACAGAGTTCCCAACCTCAATCATCTACAAAGAAGTCTCTAGATGAAAGTATGGCACAGATGGCCAATACACTTCAGCAATTCATGCAGATTCATACCACCACAAACAATCAGAACACTCAGGCAATAAATGACTTGCAGGGCATCATCAATAAGATGAGCACGACATTGAGCACTCTAGAGAGAGAGAAATTTCCAGCACAGCCTCAGCCTAATCCTCAAGTATACCGGCAACAACCACAATAGATACATATTGTCTCAGGGGATATTATTGAGACAACGAAGGCCGTTCTTACTTTGAGAAGTGGAAAGGAAGTTCCTCAACCAAAGATGACCATTGAAAGAAAGGTAGTTGCTCCTACACCTGAAGATGTAACAGAGACTGATGAAGCTGAAAAAGAACCAGAGGTAGTGAGACTAGAGTCGAAGAAGCCTATGAGTGCAGATACTGAAACTAGTAAAGGGTACCAACCTGTGGTTCCCTATCCTCAGACATTGGCAGCTGGCCAAAAGAACAAATACCACACTGAGATTCAGGAGATCTTCAATCAAGTAAATATTAATATTCCACTCTTGGATGCCATACAACAAGTTCCTTCATATGCAAAATTTCTGAAGGACTTGTGTACAGTGAAGAGGAAGCTAAATGTAAAGAAGAAGGTTTTCCTAACGGAGCAAGTCAGTGCATTGATATTGAGTGAGACTCCTCAGAAGTTCGAAGATCTCGGCTCTCCCAACATTTCCATTATGATCGGTGAGTCACGTATTGGGAGAGCTTTACTTGATTTAGGGAGTAGTGTGAACTTGCTACCTTTCTCAGTGTATGAGCAGTTGGGATTGAGTGAGCTGAAAAAGACTTCCATCATGCTACAGTTGGCTGACATATCAGTTAAGGTGTCGAGGGGTATTGTAGAGAATGTGCTGGTCTAGGTAGACAAATTTTTCTACCCAGTGGATTTTGTAGTTCTTGATATGCAGTAGCCAGCCTTTACTATTTACCAAGCTCCTGTCATTCTTGGAAGACCATTTTTAGCTACGTCAAATGCTTTGATTAATTGCAGAAGTGGAGTTATGAAGCTTACTTTTGGGAACATGGCACTTGAGTTGAACGTTTTCAATACTTGCAAGATGCCAGCACATTCTGATGACACAAGTGATTTGAATGTTGTAGAGAGTTTGACACCAACAAAATTTATTTGCTCAACTTTTCCTTTCTCTGATAATGATTCTATTTTTCAGACACCTAACTTTTTACTTGATGAAAAAACTGACCATGTTGATGAAAATGTCTTTGAATTTTTGGACTGTTTTGCAGATTATTCTTTACCACTTGAAGTACAATTTACAGGGACAAGATGGAAACTCCAATTTGAAACTCTACCACCACCAGATATACTTCCTCAGTTCCCCAATTAGAACTAAAACCACTTCCTCAAGATTTAAAGTATGTTTTTATTGGTCCTGAAGAATACACTTTTCCTATGGTGATTTCCTCAAAGTTAAATAAAAAGGATGAAGCCCAGTTGATTGAAGTATTAAGAAAGTATCGAGGCGCAATTGGTTGGACAATAGCCGACATCAAAGTTATTGATGCTGTTGTTTGTACCCACAGAATCCATCTTGAAGACGATGCTAGACCAGTTCGTGATGCTCAACGTAGGCTTAATCCTATCATGAAGGAAGTTGTCAAAGAGGAAGTGCTCAAGCTGCTCACAGTGGGTATCATTTACCTCATCTCAGACAGTAAGTGGGTAAGTCCAACTCAAATGATACCAAGAAAATCTGGTTTAACTGTTGTAAAAAATGATAAAAAGGAGTTGATTCCAACTAGAATGGTTACTGGCTGGAGAATGTGCATTGATTATAGAAAACTTAATTCAGCCAGTAGGAAGGATCATTTTCATTTACCATTCTTGGATCAAATTTTAGAAAGAGTGACTGGTAATGCATTTTATTGCTTCTTGGATGCTTACTCTGGTTTTTATCAAATTGCTGTAGCACCTGAGGACCAGGAGAAAACCATTTTCACCTGTCCTTTTGGCACCTTTGCTTTTACCAGAATGCATTTTGGTTTATGTAATGCCCCAACCACATTTCAGAGATGCATGATGAGTATTTTTTCTGACATGATTGAGGATATTTGTGAAATATTCATGGATGACTTCTCTGTTTTTGGAAAATCTTTTGATAGTTATTTGCATAATTTGACACGTATTCTCCAGAGATGTGAGGAAACAAATCTTTTACTTAATTGGGAGAAATGCCAATTTATGGTTACTCAGGGCATTGTCTTGGGACATATTGTTTTTTCTGAAGGTATAAAGGTCGACAAGACAAAAATCGAATTAATATCTAAATTTCATATCCCTAGGACGGTTAAGGATATTTGTTCTTCTCTTGGTCATGCTGGCTTTTATAGGCGGTTTATTCAAGGGTTCAGTTCTATTGCAAAACCTTTATGCACTCTTTTACAAAATGAAATTGAATTTGTTTGGACTGATGAGTGCCAAAAAGCTTTTAATACCAAGAATTGCTTACCACTGCCCCCATTATGCAACCCCCGTAGTGGGACTTTCTCTTTAAAATCATGACTGATGCAAGTGATTATGCCTTAGGAGCTGTTTTGGGGCAGCGTGTGGATAATAGACATTTTGTGATTTATTATGCCAGTAGAACCTTGAAGGATGCCCAGAAAAATTACACCACTACTGAGAAAGAATTGCTTGCAGTAGTTTTTGCACTTGATAAATTTCGGTCTTACATTCTTGGTTCTCCTCTTACCATCTTTACTGACCACTCTACTTTGAAGTATTTGTTGACTAAGAAAGATGCCAAACCACGTTTAATCTGCTGGATTTTATTACTTCAAGAGTTCAACATCAACATTAAGGACAAGAAATGAGTTGAGAACGTGGTAGCTGACCACCTCTCTAGATTGACATCATCCTCCTCTTCAAATGTCAGCCTTCCTCTTGATGATTGTTTTCCGGATGAGCAGCTCTTTATGATTTATAGAGCTCCCTGGTATGCTGACATAGTCAACTATCTGATGACTGAGCGAATGCCATCAGAATGGTCCATCCAAGATAAGTGCCGATTTCTCTCTGAGGTACGACATTTTTACTTTGATGATCCCTACCTTTTCAAATATTGTTCGGACCAATTGATTCGAATGTGCATTCCTGATGATGAGTTTTCTTCTGTGTTGAGATTTTGTCATATGGGTGCATGTAGTGGTCATTTTTCAGCAAAGAAAGCAGTCGCTAAAATTTTGCAAAGCGGTTTTTACTGGCCTTCCATGTTTAAAGATGCTTATAATTTTTGTAAGGCTTGTGAGCCTTGTCAAAAATTGGGATCCATTAGCAAAAGAGACATAATACCTCTTTCCCCTATTCTTACCTTAGAAATTTTTTATTGTTGGGGAATAGACTTCATGGGACATTTTCCGGTTTCCTTTGGAAACACATATATTTTATTGGTTGTGGATTATGTTTCAAAATGGGTGGAGGCCGTCGCTTGCAAAACAAATGACCATCGCATTGTCCTAGAAGCTTTGCAATCTCTGTTTGCTCGCTTTGGCATACCCAAAGTTATCATTAGAGATGAGGGTTCTCATTTTTGCAACAAACCATTTTCTATAATCATGAAAAAATATGGTATCACACACCGAGTTTCTACCTCTTATCACCCTCAAACAAATGGCCAAGCAGAATTGGAAACAGAGAGATAAAAATAATTTTGAAGAAAACTATCAATCCTAATAGGAAAGATTGGTCAGTTAAGCTTCTTAATGCTTTGTGGGCTTATAGGACAACTTTTAAAACAAATCTAGGGATGTCCCCTTATCGATTAATTTTTGGTAAAGCATGTCATTTACATGTTGATATTTAGCATCGAGCTCTTTGAGCTATAAAACATGTTAACATGTCACTTGATGAAGATTCAAGGTTGAGAAAATTGCAGATCAATGAATTGGATGAAGCTCTTCGGGATGCCTATGAAAACGCTCAGCTGGCGAAGGAATGCATGAAAATTTTACATGATCAGAAAATTCATCCCAAGCATTTCACACTTGGCCAGGAAGTTATTCTTTACAACTCTCGCTTATATATTTTTCCTGGTAAATTGAAATCCCAATAGAGTGGGCCGTACATTATAAAGAAGGTTCATCCTCATGGGGCAGTAGACATTGTCAATCCAAAGAATAGCAATAGCTTCACTGTCAATGGAAAATGTCTAAAACCTTTTATGACTGGCTTTGATCCAAACGAAGATATCCTGCTTGTGCAAGATTACAGGGAAGTGTTTTGATATTTTCCCCCTTACAGCTTTGTTTAATTGCATTTTCTCTTTTATATTTATTCGTTGTTTTACTTTGATTTTATGTCACATGTTTGGTTGTCTGTGTTGCTTACTTATTCCTGTGCACTTTGTTTTCTTTCGTTCGATTCATTGAGGACCATGTCTCTCATTAGTTTGGAGGTAGCGTGTGTGCACAAATTAAAAAAGAAATGCATTAATGTGATGTGCATTGATACACATATGATTGACACAGACTCTATTTCTAGTATTTTGTGAAATTTGAGCACCTTGGTGGAGTAGTTGAGCGAGATTCTTTTTGTGAAGATTTATTTTCAAACTTAAGCATAGAGTATGATTTTTTATGCATCATATATTGTTGATGTGTGACTTGAAACACCGGAATGCTGTACTTATTGAGATGAGACTTGGTATTATAGAATGAATGGAAAATTTTGAAGGACATTTTGCACATGCTTACACTTGTAGTGTTTCTTATTTACTGTTCACTGATTTAACACAAGAGAAGTAAATTGCAGGACTACTGAGCCATGCTTCCAAAAAAAAAAAAAAGAGAGAGAATAAAAAAGAAGAAAAGGAAAAGAAAAAAAAAAAGAGATTTGAAAAGAATTGGCAAAAAATGGGATAAAGGCGGCTTAGTGAGCTTTTCTAAATTAAGGGCTAGAAACTGTTACCCAAGACTTTGGGGGTTGAGTGTTCAACCTTTAAAAATAGAGTTGGTGTGAAAACTGCTAGTCCCTTGGGTTTTGAGATAGTTAGAATCAGCAATGATTAATCTTAAGGTTAAAAAATCCTATGACAAATCATGACTAGTAGTGAGGAACACACAAACAGTTTAGCTCTACACACACATTTGAGTTCTGAGACATTTGCCTCAATTCTATGTGAAAGATTGTTGAGATATTCTTGGTGGGTATAGCCCCTGGGGGTTGAGTAGTAACGTGTCACTTTTGTGAGAATTCAGAATTGTGTTTGATTGCTTCTGTTTGGATTTCGATCTTTATGCAATATTCAGCTCAATTAATTTTCACTATTTTGCTCAATGATTAGCAAAACGCTAGTTCGGGAGTTCCCCCAAAAACTTGACTCACTAAAAAATGAGCAGCACAAAGGCTGTCCCAAGTGCATGAGGATGTCGTGTAATAATTAGAAATAAATTCCTAGATTGTCTCCTCAGGAAAAGTTACTTAAAATCAACATCGTTTAAAATGGTGAAAATATTCACAAAGAGAAAATAAAAATGGTGGTATGTGCAATGAATGAGAGAGTGCAACGAGAATGAAAAGGGCACTAATCATGGACTAGATTCATATTTTTAGATTCTTTTGAGTGTCGAAACGAAATGTAAGAGACTAACAAATTGAAATTAACAATCAAGGAATCAACTAAGCTAAACAATCTCAATTAATCAATAAAACCAAAATTAGTTAAGTCCTAATTATCCTAATATACAAAGGAACTAAAAGATTAATAAAATTAAACTAAGAACTAAGCTAGATTAGAAAATAATTAATGCAATATGAGCTGAAAATTGAAAAGTCACAAAATTAAAATTCTAGGGTTCATCCTTGTATTTAAATCATATACTCTAAAAATCAATCTATAACAATTGTAATGTATATTTAATGGAAGCTTAAAGAAGCAAGAGAAATAAATAACACCAAGTAAATAAACAACAAATAAAATGCCCAAAGGTCTAAGCCAAATATCTCAAAAATACATCATAAAATTTAAACTAAAATTAAATAAATAGTAGAGAGTGAAGAGCAAGCCGAATGAATGGAGATGAAGGTGGTAAGCAGTGGAGGAGGCTGGCTGGGCTGCGGCAATCGGACCCCTGGAGGAGTGATGGGAACCAAAGTGGGCCTAGTCTTAAACATCTTTAGCAAGTTCCAGATGTGTCAATCACAAGATCAAGAGCCAAGAAGATCAATGAGGCGATACAATCCACTTGAGACGAGTCTAGTAAGAGCCCAACATTCAAGATGGGGTTGAAGGATGAAGATCCAGTTTTGATTTATTTGATACAAGCTATGGAAGAGGGCAACAACATGACTTAAAGGCTTTGGGCATTTGAAGGCTTTCAACTTATTTCATTCATTTAAAGGACTTATTTTATTAGTTTAGAATAATTAGATTTATTATGATAATGACTTAAGGGGGACACCTATTCAAGGGCATGTTGGAAAAGTTATTATTTCTTATGAACTAGGGTTTTTGGGAAGGTCTTGTATTTTGGCCAATGACTTATTTGGAAAGTTACTTTTTAGGAACTAGGGTTTCAAGAGGTTACTGTAGCCACGACAATGTAGCCGCGACACTGTTCATCCAGGGGCATTTTGGGTAAAAGTGGCTTTATTTGGGCTAGGGTTTGATTAGGTTTTGCTTTAAATACTCTTTGTAGCTTCATTTTAACAAGTTTATGAAATTTGATGAATTTATTCATTGTGAGTTGAATTTATCTCCTCTTGTTCTTGATTGAACTTTTAAACTTATCAAAGGTAAATCACATCCTTTGTGGTGTTCCTCCTTGTAATCTGGGTTCTTGAGACGGGTTCTTCAACGGGTCTAGATTTTAATATAATCTAGGTTCTTGAAACGGTTCTCATCAGGTCTAGATTCTCCATCCATTGACTTGATTTTGACTTTCTTGGGTGAGTTTTCAAATTGACTTAGGGTTCAAGGGATTCAATTCCCGCGGGTTCATATCAAGGAGCTCTTTAAATGCGCGGTGATGTGTGTGTCTCTTTTTCCAAACGAAAAAGTCCCAATGAATAATAATCCCCACACTTTTCGTCCGTTTTTTTTAGCCAGCCGTTCAAAACGAAAAAGAAAGAATAAATTTTCTCTCTCATTCGCATCATCCAAAACTCCCCACGAAAACTTACTTTTTTTTCAAAATGCCCCAGCGTCTCGCTTCGTTGCGTGCGTGTGTGGGTTTCTTTCTTTTTCTTTTTTCTTTTCCATGTGAGTTATCAGCATGCATTTTTTAGAAGCTTTTCTTTTGCCTCTTGCCTTTTCGCCCAGCCTTTTCTTCTTTTTGTGCCTTTTTGACTTTTCTCTTTTGCATTTCTTGAGTTGAAAAGAAAAATAAAATAAAATAGAAATCAGAAAAAAAAAATATAAAAAAAGAATAGAATATAAAAAATGTGTTGTGCATGTGAAGAAATATTTCCCAATTAAATCACAAGTTATAAAATTAAGCATTAACTATGCTATAGATCAATTTAAATCACAACTCGGATTTATGCATCTTAACTATTTTTCATCTAAAACCAATAATAATGTAATGAAATAATTTAAATATATGGGTTCTAGATGTATAAAATATAGAATAATTTAGCTAAATCACCTAACAGCTAAAGGTAAAACGGTTGAAGGATCTCCTGTTAACACATTTTCGCCAAGGGTGACGTGGCATTGTTTGTTTTCCAAAAACATCTCATCTCATCTCACCTCATCATTACAACTTTCCCAAATCCCCACACAAAATAAAATAAACAATTCAACTTTTTCAAATCCAAAAACAACAATAATATTAAAAAATATATTCTAACAATATTTTATTCAATTTTTTAACTTTAATCTCAACTCATCTCATCTTATCTCTGAAAACAAACGAACCCAGTCGAGGAACTCTCCCACTAGCCCTAAAAGTAAAACGGTCGAGGGATCTCCCGTTAACACCTTCTCGCCAAGGGTGACGTGATCGAAGAACTCTTTCACTAACGTAACACCTAAAGGTAAAACAGTCGAGGGATCTCCCGTTAACACCTTCTCGCCAAGGGTGATGTGGTCGAGAAACTCTCCCACTAGCCTAACACCTAAAGGTAAAACAGTTGAGAGATCTCTCGTTAACACCTTCTCGCCAAGAGTGACGTGGTAGAGGAACTCTCCCACTAGCCTAATACTTAAAGGTAAAACGGTTAAGGGATCTCCCGTTAACACCTTCTCGCCATGGGTGACGTAGTCAATGAAATCTCCCACTAGCCTAATACGTAAAGGTAAAAAGGTCGAGGGATCTCCCGTTAACACCTTCTCGCCAAGGGTGACGTGGTCGAGGAACTCTCTCACTAGCCTAACACCTAAAGGTAAAACGGTTGAGAGACCTCTCGTTAACACCTTCTGGCAAGAGAAGAGCACTGCGGTCGAGAGACTCTCCCACCAGACTCTTTTCGCCAAAAGGTAATGTGGTCGACGGAATCTCCCAATAACCTAAAATTTAAAATTTGCTTTCTCCCTACACCCAGACCAAGGCAGTTAAAAGTTAAGGTGTGAACAGATTGTTATGATTACTAGGAAATAATAAAAACTGCATAACTATCCAGAAAAAAAAAAGTTCTATTGCGTACAAAGCATTTGAAAAGTCTAAACTGTACCCTTACTTGTTACAAAACCATGAAGATATACAAGTCTTAGGATGGGCGAGGAATAGCATCCGGCATCTCAGCTCGACCAATGGAGTCACAAACATGAAAAGCAACCTCACTAGCTCGAATAGATTTCCAACTAAAGTATGCAAGTTTGTCTCCAGTTCACGAAGGAGAAGCTCACGGAGCTGCTTGACACCAAGTTTGAAGCCTATACCCCACACTCATGACCGAACTTTGGGAGCAACTGCTAGTTGAGGAAGAACCCAATTAAGGTCATGTTGAGAATTTTCCAAAGCAAGTTTCAGCTCGGATACATTTTTCTCTAAGATAGAAATTTTCTTTTCGGCAGACTCAACAACTTCATAAAGATACTCATGGTCACTATCTTTGAGGGTGGCTCTTCACCTCAATCAGAGTCTTCTCAGCCTCAGCTTTCACACCTTCCACTACACCCAACTTTATGATTAGTTCTCGCCGCTCGTCTTCGAGAGAAACCAGGAGAGAGGCATAGTTAGACTGGGTCATCTTTACTTCTTCAAGCTCTGCCTTCACTTGATCATAGCAGGCAACCAAGTCATCTCGCTCTTTCAAGCTCTTTCAAACCGAGCTCCACTCGAGTGACCAGTTCATCTCGTTCTTTGTTAAAGGCCTCCACCTGGGTGGCCAAGTCATCCTACTCTAGCACAGCCACTTCTACTTGGCGTAGGCGAGCAGCCAAATCATCCTGGTCTTGCACAGCCACCTCAGCCTGGCGAAGGCGAGCAGCTAAGTCATCTCGCTCCAGTTTAGCCATCTTCACCTGGTTTAGGCAGATGGCAAGGTCATCTCGCTCCTTCCCGATCATTGTCACTTCTTGACGATAATGATTGGCATCCTCAGTAGAACTTGCCAACCCTTCCCGAAGTGAATTAACTTGGGCACAGAGGGCAGCCAGTTCACCATTAGCCATGCTGGAACGAGCTTCCGGCCGGGTCAACTCATTGGCCATCTGATCCCTTGCCTTTTCTAGTTGTAACCTATCTTCCATCAATTCGGCGGCAAGGCGATCAACCCCCTAAAAAAAATTCTTTTTAGAACTGATGATCAAAGTATGCAAAAAGGAAAATTGGGTATAAAGAAATTACCAGTGCAAAAATATCTCTGAGATGTTGAACAACAGCATTGAAAGCTTCTGCACGGCAAGCATGTGGTGACGATGAAGAGCTCAACGGATTAGAACTAGAAGAACCTCTTGGATTTAAGGCTTGGAAATAGGTGTTAGCAAAAAGGCCCCGAGGAGAAGCTCCCTCGGTCGGTCTAAGAGGAACAAAAGAATGAGTGCCGACAGGTGCATCAACGTGAGAACCCAAACACACTTCAGCTTCATCCCAGCGAGGAGATGCCTGGTTAATTTGAAGGTTCTCCTTGGGGGCAATCAGGGATGGTTCGCCGTCTCCTCTAGGAGAAATGCTAAATGGCGGAGAAGGAATCGAAACCTTACTCCCACTAGCGAGAGGAGGAACCGAGTAAACTGACCACCTTTGTGGCTTCACCAGCCTTTTCCTTGGGTGAAGCCAACTTGATGCTCCCACTTGCCTGGGAGGCCATCTTGCTCGGTCCCTCCCAAGGAGTAGCCAATTTAATACTTCCACCCACCTGGGATGCTATTTCACTCAGTGTCTCCCGAGGACGAGCCAACTTAATACCCCCACTCGACGCGGGAGGGGGCAAGGAGTCACGCTTCGATGAGATAGACTCATCTGAACGAGGTGAAATACGAGCCCTCTCAAGTTTTCTCTTCTTTTGCCCATCTGCACCAGGACGGTTTTTCCTCTTTAAATCACCCGCCGCTGAGGGGGCACCCAAAAACTCATGTCCTGATATGTGGGCCTGACTAGAAATCATCAGAAACTTCTCAATATTACCAGGGGTCAAAAGCACAACTTGGAATGAGCCTGGGCCCAAGCCTCTACTAACTTCACACGGGCCTCCTCACGTGTGGAAAGAAAAACCTCAAAGTCATCCCCATCGAGAACAGGAGACCAACAAACCCTAATAGGAAATTCCTGACTAGGAGCTTCATCAGCGGGAAATTCCCAACCCGAGCAAGAGAGCACACAAAATTTGTTCCCCCAATCTTTCGCATGAGAATACTTGTGCTCTAATTCGACAAGTTTACTATGGGATCTAAAACTACAAATGTTCCCCTCCAAACGCCTAAACCCATGTAGGGAAAAAAATTCGCGGGCTGTTAGGTCAAGGTACTCATCGTCCACGGGTTCCAGTACCCTTCGCCACAAAACACCACAAGCCATCAAAATTCTCTAGGCGTTGGGCACCAATTGAGGAAGGGCGAGCCCTATGATGTCTAACACATCACGGACTGGTCACACGAAGGGCAATCGAAGCCCCATAGTAAACATAGCAAGATAAAGGGCAACAGAAATGACCATACCTTTCGCATCAACAGCTTTCTAGTTTGGAGTGGGTACCTTCAAACCAACAGAATCGAGAATATTGAAGTTATTTCAGGCATTCTCTAGTTTTCGAGAAGAAACATTTGAAGACCATCAAGAACCCACGAATATAGACGCCGAAGGAGCAACGATGACTCGAGGAGAGGAGTCACGGGGTGGTAAAGGACCATGAGCATAAACCACAACTTTACCTTTGGAAGAAGAAGCCATGAATGAAGAAGAGAAATCACGAAGAAAAGGAAAGACTAACCAGACAGAAAGCAAGAACCCAAGAAGTTAGCAAGAAATGCGAAAGAGCAAGATTTCAAGAGAGGAGGGAAAATGAGACCCCAAGGAGCTTTAAATAAGGTTTGAGTTGAGTTGATGGTTGAAGTACGCGAGGTATGAATGCGAAACAGTGTCTTGACATGCACCTCGAAAAGTGAAACAACGCACGAATTCAAGTCTCATCACGCCACACGTAATGAGACTTCGTGGGCTAACTGGAGAGGATATTCTGACCGGTTAAGTTCCATATGGGCACAGGCCTTTACTCGAGCCCTAAGCCTGCTTCACTACCCAGGGCCCAGCTTGGTATCAAGAGGATCCAGCCCATAGCCACTACTGACTAGATAACTATCCAATGGTGGCATGAATCCAAACGGTTATCATTCGAATTTACTAAAGAGATAAACCCTCATCTCTTGGTTTGAATTTGAATAACATATATATCCATTATCATTTACCAACAGAGCGGTTCAAATGCTCTATATAAGAGAAGAATCTAGGTCTGTAACGATTATCTAATTTATTGGTATTAAAGAGTGATCACTGTCACTGACTTAGGCATCAGAGGCATTCCCTTGAACCCCCAAGCGTTTTACTCTTTGGTTGTAGGTGATCGTGAGGCGATGACGGTGAAACACGTTCATAACACATTTAATATCATGTATCCTCCATGCCTATAAAAGGGTGTCTTGAGGAGCATTTGTAGTAGACTCAAAACAAAAAAGTTGAGAGAAATAATATTTAGTTCTTGAAGAACTAATTTTAGATATTGTGGTCTTTCAATTATCTTGCTACTTTTCTTTAGTTTTACAATAGATATAACCTGTTTTTTTTTTAATCCTTCCTTCCCGTAAATCTTTTACACGTTTGAAAAAAATTATTTTTAAACTTATAATATAACAGTTTAAAGCACAAGCACATTGATGACATAGAGAATGCATAGATTTTTCATACAATAGAACTTTAAAATTTAATATATATCGTTTGATTATAAAAATTAATATGTATTGGTCGTTGTTTTACAAATTACAATAAAAAAGAGATTGAGGATGCAAATTATAAAATAAAATACCGTATGAAAAATAGAAAAAAAGTTAAATGCAAAACTTTCGCCCTGATAATGAAGAGGAAAGTGAACGTACGCTATCAATTTTGAGAGAGAATTTGTTTCGTGTATCCCTTGATAATGGATTGATCCAAAGCCACGTCACTCTAAATAAGAAGTTGTTGCATGGATAACGTTCGATAAAGTTAGATTTAATTTTAGGATATATGAATTTTGTACAATATTAAAAAAAATTATTTCTTTTAAAAGAACTGCACAAAATTATGTATACTTTAAGACCTTTACGAACTGCTAATGTACTAGCCAAAGACGCTCTTAATCTTGCTGAAGATTTATATGATTTAGAGGAAATTTCTGACTATATTCATGTTAGAATGCACAACGGAAAAGTACCTCAAGCTCAGCTTAAAGAATTGCTCCACAAGTTTTTCCAGATTGATAAACTCCAAGCGTTTCCTCTTAGTGGCGAAAGTGTACTACGTAGTATCAAGAGAGAACAAAAAGAGAGAGTCTTTTTCTATTTTTCAGATAGTGCCAAAAACACAATTGAGGAGAACTATATATAGTCCTCCTATGCACGGCTGGCCTTAAAGGCCAGACTTCAATTGTCTTGTGTAACGGCAGTAACGCATGGCTTTAAGCCATGCGTTACAAGCAAATAACGCATGGCTTAAAGCCATGCGTTACACTGCAGGAGGGGGTCAGCCCCATGTGGGTGCCCCTCGATCTAATATCTCCCACTCGCATACAGTGGGCATGACCCCAGGTCAGCATCTCTCTAATGTTCTCAATCTTGTTCATACAAATAAATAGACCGTGCGACCACCAAGCACATCTGTAGAAAGGAGGGAGTACATACACCAAATCTCTCCCAGAGAAGACCAGCATAGTAACATCCCTAACGTGTCTGGTCATGTCCTAGACTTATTCGATCGCATCAAGATCAAGCATTTTCGAACCCTCTTGAGTTTTAAAAAAAAACTCAGAACAATGCTTACCTACCTCCAAATATTTCAATGTGTTCACAACCTTTAGCCGCTACCAAGATGTAGCGTCATTTGTATGACGTCAGCAAACACTATCGAAGATACGATATTGAATAGTCTTCCCTTTACACTCATATCACTCAATTTTGATCAAACTGCTTTCCCAACAATGCCTCTTTAGACCGTATCAATCATGGCTATAGACAGCATGCCAAAGTAGCAAACATCACAACCTCCATCTCGTGACATAGTTAAAAGTAAATGACATTTTTTAAGAAATGAGACTCACACAGTGAGAAAAAGGGAAACATTTTACTTACTTACTCATATGGTCGTATAAGTACATATAGTATGAAACACATGCTACGGTGGATTTCTCTTTCTCAAAGAGCATATGTCTATATCAACACCGTACAGATCTCAGTCTAGCCGCTCCTTAAGCGTCTAACCCGAATTCCTCAATTTGCACGTCTTCAAGGCGTCAAAGAGGAACTCGCATCTGGCTTACTACAGGCTACATGGATGGTGGGGTAACTCATGCATAGTCCTATCAATGGACCTCATCTTAGCTCCCACTAAGGCGACATAACTTTGTGTCAACCAACTTATCCCTTTGGACAAGTACCTAGGGACACAATGTCTCATCTCTACTCGCTACTTAAGCGCTAGAGGCGATCACTCGTGTGAGTGAGCCGATCTAAGCCTGTTGACATATCTTGTATGTGTATTAAAAATAATACGATAAAGACAAGAACTGAATCATTTTGTATTAATATCCCAAAGGAAATGTTACATCTTTATGTCATTTGAAACACAAATTACATTTATAGTCTACGCAGTCCTAGATTCCTAACATGAGCCTCAAATACATCTCTTGCTATAGGCTTTGTTAAGGGATCAGCAACCATGCGACTCGTAGAAAGATGTTTCAGAACCACTTCCTTTTGCGTTATCATGTCTCTGATGTAGTGATATCTGATATCTATGTGTTTGGTTCTTCCATGATACTTTGAGTCCTTAGCATATGCAAGAGCTGTCATGCTATCGCAGAATATTGTCACCGGATCTGATGTATCCGTGCCAATATCTAAATGTTTGAGGAACCTCCGTAACCAAACAGCTTCTTGAACTGTTGCAGAACATGCTATGTATTCTGCCTCCATGGTGGATAACGCTATACAGGGTTGTTTCTTGCTGCTCCATGTAATGGTGCCTTGGTTGAGCAAAAAGACATACCCAGTGGTTGATTTGCGCTCATCTAGGTCGCTGCCCCAATCGGCATCATTGTAACCTCTTAGCTGCAAATCTGAACCCTGATAGCACAGCACATAGTCCGCAGTTCCCTTGAGATATTGCATAATCCTTTTGACCGCTTTCCAGTGAGCTAGTCCAGGGTTTGATTGGAATCTACTCATTAAGCCAACTGCATAGCATATGTCAGGCCGAGTACACATCATTGCGTACATCAGACTACCCACAGCATTAGCATAAGGGACACAGGCCATCTTTTCTTTTCTTTTTGAGTTTTAGGACACATCACTTTAGACAAGTTCTCGCTCCTTACAACAGGGGTGTCAATGGGTTTACATCCATTCATTAGGAAGCGCTCGAGGACTTTCTTTATGTAAGTCTGTTGAGACAAACACAAAAGTCTCTTTGAGCGATCTCTGTAGATCTTAACTCCCAGAATGTATTCTGCTTCACCCATATCCTTCATCTCAAAATTGAAGGATAACCACTCTTTTGTGGCGACTATCAACCCTTTATTATTTCCTGCTAGTAGTATGTCGTCAACATATAATGACAACATAATGAAACTCTTCTTAGACCTTTTGACATAAACACAATGATCCTCTGTGATCATCGTAAACCCATTCGAGAGAATGGCTCGATGGAATCTGAGGTACCATTGTCTAGATGATTGCTTTAGGCCATATATAGATCGTTTGAGCTTGCACACTTTGCGCTCTTGACCTTTGACCACAAAACCAGTTGGTTGATCCATATAGATCTCCTCATCTAGTTCTCCATTGAGAAATGTTGTCTTAACGTCCATCTGGTAGAGTTCAAAATCCAAGTTTGCTACTATAGCTAGAATCAGGCGAATTGAGGCAAACCTCACCACTGGTGAAAAAGTCTCCTCATAGTCTATACCTTCCTGTTGGGTATATCCTTTCGCCACTAAGCGAGTTTTGTACTTATCTATTGATCCATCCGACTTGCGTTTGACCTTAAGAACCCATTTGTTCCCAATAGTCTTACGCCCTATTGGTAGATCAACCAGATCCCAGACCTGGTTAGTCTTCATAGACTCAATCTTATCATTAAGAGCTTTCATCCACTCATCTTTAGTAGAAGATGAGAGAGCTTCATAAATTGTCCTAGGCTCGTCATCATCATGCGGAGCTACCATAAAAGCTTCCCCTTCAATCTCAAAACGACGACGGGGAATACTTTCACGTGTGCTTCTACGCGGCTGAGGTTGTTGTGATTGATTGACAAGTGATGTGCTCCCACTCGGATTCAAATAATTTGTAGGAGCTTGAAGAATATCTTCCTCATTCTCAACTAAATTCCTTGGAGCACTTTCCTCTTGTTCCACAATCTCATGAAGTTCTAAACTCCTATCAACCTCACCTCTACTTGGAAACTCATCTTCAATGAAATCCACATCTCGTGACTCAATCTCAGTCACACTTCCATCAGATTGTTCACCTATTAATACATACCCTTTAGAGTGTTCTGAGTACCTTATAAAGATACACTTCTTCCCTCTAGGGCCTAACTTCCCATACTTATGAGAAAGGTTGTGAACAAAACCCGTTGAACCCCATGGCCGCAAGTTACTCAAATTGGGTTTCTCGCCGGTCCATAGTTCATATGGGGTGGAAGTTACTGATTTGGAGGGCACTCGGTTAAGAATGTAGGCAGCAGTCAAAAGTGCATTCCCCCAAAAAGAAATTGGTAGGTTTGCTTGCGCCATCATTGACCTAACTATCTCAAGCAGTGTTCGATTTCTCCTTTCCGCCACGCCATTTTGCTGCGGCGTATTCGGAATCGTCAACTGTCTTTTGATTCCTTTTTCATCACAGAGCCTTTTAAATTGTTCAGAGAGATATTCTCGTCCTCGGTCAGTTCTTAGAACTTTTAAACTCTTGTCTAACTGATTCTCAACCATTCTTAGATATCGCCTAAAGCATTCCAATGCTTCAGACTTATGGGAGATTAAGTAGACATGACCGTAACGTGAAAAATCATCTATAAATGTGATGAAGTAGACACCTCCGTGTCTTGCCCTCACACTCATTGGACCACAGATGTCTGAGTGGACTAATTGCAGTGGAAAAGATGCCCTTGTGGCTTTTCCAAACGGTTTTCTCTTAGCTTTTCCCATTAGACAATGTTCACATATGGGCAGGATGACCTTAGCGAGATTGCCTATTAGGCCTTCTCTCGCTAACCTAGCCATTTTATCTTGCCCTATATGGCCAAGCCTAGCATGCCATTTATATGAATCCAAATTATCAGATCTAGAAAGAAAAGCAATAGACTCATTTATATTTGAATACTCTAAATTCAAAATCATAAAACCGTCTTGAAGAAAAGCATTGCCATAAAACACATGGCCCAAATGAAAAGAAACATAATTGTTTTCAAATACAATTTGAAAACCAAGTCTTAATAAAGTGACTACAGAAAGTAAGTTTCGTCGGATCTTGGGAGGGTATCGCACATTGTAAAGGAAAAGAGTGCGGCCACCCCGCAAGTCTAGCTTGTAGGTACCAAGTCCCAGTACCTCCACGCTAGCTCCATTCCCTACCTTGATATCACGACTCCCAGCTGGAATCCGGCGATACTCAACAAATCCGACTCTGTCTCGCGCTATGTGTTCTGTCGCTCCTAAATCAACAGTCCACACAGGATAGGAGTGAGCAACCATCACATGGCTAGTTACAAAAATAATGCGAGAAAAGTCAGAGTGTACCTTCTTCAGCTCAGTGCAGTCACGAGCGAAGTGGCCATTCTTTCCACAGTTGAAACACTCTAATTTCGACTTGTTCTTCCCGCGCTTGCCCCTCTTACTGCGCTGAGAAGTTCTTGACACCTTCTTAATTTGTCCAGCAGCTACCCCATTCTTGGACTTCTTGCGTTTAGGCCTTGATGCCTTACGCGAACCAGAATCAGCCACATAGGCCGTGTGATTGGGCTTGGCAGCCTCTAGGCGCTCAGCCTCCAATTCCAGACATCATCAAAGTCTTTGATATTCTCGTTATGCGTCAGGTTCTGGCTCATATTCTCCCAAGAATTCGGCAGTGATCTTATCACTGCCTAGACTTGCTGTTCATCAGTCAGGTTGTTTCCTGCCGACTTAAGTTCGCGGATCATGGTTGACATAGCCCTAAGATGCTGCTTCATCGTGTGGTCAGAGCGCATCTTATAGGAGTCAAACCTCATGGTTAACCCACGCAACCTAGTGGCTGAAGTTCCACCAAACTTCAACTTCAAAGCCTCCCACATGCTTTGGGCAGTGTCATAGATCTCGAACTCACACATTAGATCATTGTGCATGCTGTTTAACATTATTATGAGCGCGAACCGACTTTTCTTAGCCCATTGAGTATAGGCTAGTTGATCTATCTTGTGTTGTTCCGAGGTCCCTTCCCCGGGCTCAATAAGGGAGTGAGATAAGGCCTCCAAGACCTCTTGCTCATCTAGGACATATTGGATCTTGCGATGCCAAATGTCGTAGTTCACTCCATCCAATTTCTCCTCTTTGTTTAAATCGGCAACTATACTCTTGGATGTCATTTCACTACAATACGCAAAGAAGGGATATTACACACACACCTAAGAAATCTGCCGCATCCATCCAAGTTAGAAAAAAAATAATTTAGACATGTCGCAAGATCGAAAAATCGCTTGGCTTCAGAATCATCTTTTGCGCCACAATATCCAATTATTAAATTTCTAACCTAATTCCCGCGCAAATTCAAAAAAAATATGGGAGAATTAATCATTAATCTCAACCATACTCTCACTATCTTAAGTAGTCATCTAGTCCTAGTCACATGTAAAGACATAACCTACTAAAATCGCAGTAACCGTTTGGGCCAGTCTATAAGGACAGCTACTCCAACCACAGTAACCTGTTGGGCCAGTCTACAAAGATGGTTCATATAAGACCATTACAATCCATTTTTCTTGTTCCATCAGTGCATTTACAGTTCTTACTAGGGTCACTGTGGTCTTTTGGCTATACAGTGCATTTACAGCTCTTACTAGGGTCACTGTAATTTTTTTTTTACTCTATCATTTACACTGACAATTCTAACTAAGACTACTTAGTGGGAATTTTTATATTTTATCAATAAAGACTAATGCATAAACATTCAAGCCTAACATTCATAGATGATAAAATAATCACATATCCACATGTTCAATTCACATATACATGTAATCACATTTAATATAACAAATTAAATAAAAAATCACATGTAATATAACATAATGGAATAAAAAAAAATAGCATGAATATAACTATATATTCACATGTGATCACATTAATCTAAAACATTAAATAAAAAATCACATGTAATATAACAATATATCGTAGCATATATTAAGTCATGCAAATTTCATCCCCTCCTTTTATTTTCTGTAAAAACAATTGGGCTTGAACAAAGTTGGGTTTTAAAAAAAATGCCCAGTTTTTTTTTTTTAAAAGAACACTGAAGGGCCGAATGGCCCCAAAAAAAACATTGGGCCAAGCCCAGCCCTAGACCAAAAAAAAAAAACAGAGAGAGAGAGAGAGAGTGGGCTGGGCCATGAGGCCCAAGCCCATGGAAGTCAAATGACCTAATGGTCATCTTCTTCCTCCATTCGGCTACTGTTCACGTGAACAGTAGCCGTTCGAAGCAGCACGCCCTGGAGCCTCCCACGCAGCACCGCAGGCGGCGAAAGTGATCGGTCCAAGCAGCAGGGTGCTGCCGACCACCTCGCCGGTGTGCGTTGCGCCTCCGAGGTGCGCGCAGCACCGCGGAGGTGCGCGCAGCACCTCGGTGGTGCGCGCAGCGCCTCTGTGGTGCGCGCAGCGCCTCTGTGGTGCAGCGCAGCGCCGTGCCTCTGTGGTGCAGCGCAGCGCCGTGCCTCTGTGGTGGTGCGTGCAGCACCACCAGGTGCGCCTCCTTTTTTTTTTAAACAGATAAAAAAAAGAGGAAATAAAAAACACACCATATAAATCTCAAGCATATGCGATAAAAAAATATAAACTGGAAGCAATTTAAAAAATAGCTCTGATACCAATGTTAGAATGTACAGCGGAAAAGTACCTCAAGCTTAGCTTAAAGAATTGCTCCACAAGTTTTTCCAGATTGATAAACTCCAAGCGTTTCCTCTTAGTGGCGAAAGTGTACTACGTAGTATGAAACTAGAGTAACACTTAACAAATTCACAGCCTAAATATTTTATCAAGAGAGAACGAAAAGAGAGAGAGTCTTTTTCTATTTTTCATATGGTGCCAAAAACACAATTGAGGAGGACTATATATAGTCCTCCTATGCACGGCTGGCCTTAAAGGCCAGCCTTCAATTGCCTTGTGTAACGGCAGTTACACTGCGTTACAAGCAAATAACGCATGGCTTAAAGCCATGCGTTACACTGCAGGAGGGGGTCAGCCCCATGTGGGCGCCCCTCCATCTAATAATTCAGAATATTGTAATCAGTGAGATGTTGTAAGGATTACAATGGGTAATAAAATATCCTTTTTTTTTTTTTTTTTTTTTGAAAAAAAGACCTTACGAATTATTTTCCTAACTATTTATAATTGGAGTTTGTCGAAACCGATTCTATGAATTAACACCTCATTTAGATGTTCAAACCACACTAATTCCAGATGATCCTTGGAGTCTACAATTAATAATTAAACAGAATGGATAGTGAAAGTCTGACCAAGTGTGGCGCCCCCAACACCCAGCTTGAGATTGGACGGTGGCTAAAATGCTAGACATATAACACAAGGCTACATATATACCCCTCGTACATGACGGATAAGATACAATTATGCAATGCACCAATGTATACAATCAATATGTAATAAATAACGCAGTGAAACATGTAAAGTTCGTATAAAACCAGGCAATGCCTAAAGCAATTGTGTTAGGGGCCTTGGTCTAGTTCCTAAACACTACGTCTTTCTTTTCTTGGTTCTCTTTGTGTTGATCGAAATGGCTAGCCCTCTTGCTTGGCCTTGATCAAAACATGGCAATGATGGGACCCTAGGTTAGTGGAGGTTTGGTGTTTAGTGATGGTATGATGTATGATGGTTATGAAAAGGGTGATCTAAGTGATGAACTCAAGCACTTGAGTAATGAGGCACGGCTAAAATGAATGTTCCTGAAGTTGGCGCCACTTGTGATGCAATTAGGGTTTGGATGATGAGTGAGGCTAGGGTTTGGATGGAAGAATGGTTCCTAAATTATTGGAGGTAATTTAGGAGATGATGGATTCCGGCTATGGCAAGATGTAAGAGATTGATTGGATGAATGAGAGATTATAGGATGATTCCTAGAATTAAGGAATCTCAATATGGTAAGTATGACCAATCACCAATGATTAAGGGGTAGGGATGTGGACAGCAACTAGGGTTCCTAAGGTTTAGGAAACCTATTTGGAAAGTGGACTTTCGACTAGGTCAAGTGGGGATTGGACGGTAATAAGGATTCCTAAAGTTTAGGAATCCTAATATGGCAAGTAGGGTTTCAACTATACTGATTGAAGGATGGAAGGAGATTTAAGTGTAAAGTCGAATGTGGTAATTATGGAAAGCAATATGGTAGGCGTATGGAAGTGTTTGGGAGGTGGGAATGATCCAAGAAAGTGTATGAACACAATGGAAAATATATGAACACTCAACAACTTTGAATGAACACAAAAATAAATAAATCAACTTCGATTCACGAATTGCACAAAGTTGAAAAGAAACCTCATATATTGATAAAATGAATCACACATATTCACAAATTGTAAGGTGTGATCCTCTTTTTAGGGATTCATGAGTTGCACCCAAAAGAGCCCAAGTGCATAAGCACTGAAAATATGATCTCAAGAACAATAGCCGTCCTCTAGGGAAATTGTCAAAAGATGTAAATGAAATGACTAAGGGTCCTATTTATAGAGATTACAAAGTGGAAACCCCCCAAAAGGTCCCTTAGAAAACAACTAAATAAAAATAAATGAAAGTAATAAAATAGTCTTGCAAGGGCCATGGTGGCCCGTGGCATGCAATGGCCCATGGATGGGCTAGTGTGGTTCATGACCCACGGCTGGGCTAGTCTAGCTCATGGTCGTTGGGGCACGGCATGGTGCCGTGCATGGCTTGCTGATAGGCATGGCATGGTGCCATGTGTGGGCCTGCTGGTGAGCAGGGCATGGTGCTGTGCATGGCACAACCTGGTGTCGTGCGCTGATGCTGCATGGCACAGCCTGGTGCCGTGCGCTGATGCTGCATGGCACAGGTAGGTGGCCTGGGTGTTGTCTCCGCATGGCCCAGGTAGGTGGCCTGGGCGTTGATGCTGCAAGGCACGGGCTGGTGCAGTGTGCTAGATGGCATGCCTGGTGGGCATGCCACTAGCCTCGCCTGCAAGGCACAGGTTGGAGCCGTGCGCTGGATGGCATGCCACTAACCTTGCTGGGCTGTTGCTACTGGGGCGCGCGCATGGGAGTGTTGTGCAGGGGCGCGCCCATGCATGGGCGTGCGCATGCTAGGCCATGCGCTGGGCTGCACGCGGTCACTAACCTCGCTAGGCATGCGCACGCTGGGCTGCTCGCAGCCAGTAGCCTCGTTGGACACCTCATGCGTTTCAAGGCATGGGCCATGGTACGCATGTAGGCTGGCTGTGGAGCTGTCTTGGCATGTCAATGCCAGTGTCAAGGCGTGGCCCGGGGCTACTTTCCTTGGGGTTCTGACAAATTGTCTTAGCACATGGTACCGTAAGACTAAACATAACCCAAACATTGCCTTAACATAACATGTTTTTCAAAAGTACCAGATGATATATATGTTCATTGTCTCCTAAAATATAACTAGAGCACTCTTATTGGATTAGCTAAAAGCTAAATCCAATAAAAAATTTAGCTATTGAGCCATAAAATATATCACATTGGAATAGCTATATTCCAAATATAAACTACAGTAACTTCTAAAGTAATTTTTAAATTTGGAAGATTCTGTTTATTCATCAAATCCATTTTATATCATTTGTTTCTCTCTCCCGAAGTCTCCATCAACGACTTTATCCATTTCTTTTGTCCATTGACCATCTGATTTCGTGTGATTGTGCTGTCCATTGAATATTTTTCTAAAATATGACAAAATAAAATAAATTAATAATTAAAAAAATTAAATAATTTTTTAATTATTAATTACTCATTACTATATAATGAATAAATGGATAATCCAATATGGAGATTTGATGTGAATAGCTAAAGTCAAATTCATCTTATATTATTTTATTGTTATATAATGAAAAAATAACTATTCCAATGTGGAGATTTATGTGAATGGAATAGCCAAAAGTCAAATTCATCTTACGTTCATAAAAAATATACTTTAACTTTGGCTAATCCAATGAGAGTGCGCTAACAACTTTTTCTCAAAATAAAGGGACCAATCATAAAAGACCTTAAATCATGAGACAGGGAACTTCACTAGCACTAAGCTCCCTTCGCTAGGGAGACCCAAGAAAATACACCTAGTCCTCAGGGGCTCTGGTTCTAAAAGTTCCAAACTAGAGGCAACTTCTTTCGCCTCTATTAAGGAATTCTTTGCTTGATTCAGGTATCCGATTACAAAATCCAAATGGTCCTTGATCGTAGAGGCTCTTTTGGTCTTGGTTTCATCTCCATCCTTATTGAGTGCTTCCAAAAGGTCCCTAAGGCTTTAGGCCATGACTTTCAAAAGAGCGGCGGTAAATTCATAGCGGGCCTCTACGGTGAATTCGTCTTCCATTAACTCTTTTATCATGTCCATGATCTTGGGTACATGTCAGAGCTTCTACCATTCCGGTTGGGGAATGGTAATGGAAACTACCACATTGAGATTTTGAAAAATCTCAGCAAGTAAACATATAACATACAACAGTTAACATAAGCAGACAAATGGCCAATCATGGAATGTGTGCATGAACATGTACTTGACATATGACGTGACCAAAAACTTGACTTATGCACTTGAACTTTTTCGAAAGACATGTAATAGAGATCTTTAGACTTTTCGGAAAAACATATTTTACATTATTTTCGTGTTGATCTTTAAACATTCATATCATATCATATCATGAGAGCTTATATCATGTGATTCATATCATATGAGCTCATTGCCTTGTTCTTATAACACATGGTAGATACAACACGGCTCCCCTAAGCACCGCATGTTCCTGCTAGTTACCGTACCACCAACGATCTGTACATCATGGTGAATATGTTTTATTCATATTCATTATAACAAGACAGTACTTCGTCGAGTTATTTGTCTTAGTCATGGCACCCACTAGTGTTAGGTGCTGCCTCGCTCAGGCATCCTTTCCAAAAAGATCTATTCGAGGTACGCCAACGGTTCTTTGTCAACCCAGAGATTACCACTCCATTCTTAAGCACTCCAGAGTTGACAGAGGAGTTCCACTAGGACATTCCCTCGTCCTAGCATTTGGGGTTGTGATCATGTACTTTCCTTTTAAAAAAATATCATTTACCCAAATGCATATGACATGATACTTAAGACGTGCTTTCCTTACACATGACATGTAACGTATGAAATGCCGTGTATGCAAAAAAAGGCATAACACAATTGGATCATGACATGGTAACATATGAACATGGCATGATTCATGGACAAAATCCAAAGCATATTACACATGGAACATCAAAATACTTAATCCAAACATACACAAACATGCTTGGCTGAAACTTATAGGGTTCATTAGCATGTGAAATTCATTTTAATCATCGATTAAAACCAAACTACAACAGATTATAGATCACATAATCTGAAGCATGAAAGCATGTCAAATCATCATACAAGCCGAAACCCTAATCTCTTCAAATCATGGCGTATAATCATGCAAACCGAAACCTATAATCATGGCATGTTCTTGTACAACTTATAACAAGAAATTTATTCACAAAGTTACTAAATAACAAACATACACAATACCAAACAAGATGAAAGACTCACACAAGTATATCCATATGCTAATCGAAAATAGGTTGAGGGTTTACTTACAAAAATCCTTCAAAGAAAAAGCTAGCAAGCTGTAATGGACGATACAACTTGTTAGAACAAGGGTTTAACTATAATCCATGTGTGCGTGTGTCAAGGGACAACTAGGGTTGGTTATTTTGCTCAAAGTGGCCCTTTTCCAATATTCGGTCCATAGGTTTCTAGAAGATGAAACCTTTAAGTTTACTCGGCCCTTGCTAGGTCATGAACTTGTGCAAGTGATATGGCCGATTGGTTTGAGGATTTGGCTCCTCAAACTTTCGATCTCCCTTGGAAACCTTAGGTCGTTTCAAAGAAGAAATAGCCTATTGAAACTGTGTGTGTGAGTGTGTTCTACGGAATCTCAAACTCACTTTGAGTTCTCCTACACCTTGGAATAGGCGTGTGTGATTGTGAGAAGAGAGGAATCGAAGTGAAATGTTCTTACCGTGGAATTTCTCCTATAGTCGTGGCCTTCCCTTGAGTGTAGAGAGTGTATGGTCGTTGCTTGGTTGGAAGGAAAGTGTGGGAAAATAGTGTTTGGACTTGGAGAATCCTCTAAGTGGCATCAGAGGGAGATGGAGTTGAGAGAATGCCTTAGGAATTCGAGAATAAACAAGAAGAAAATAGGGTGGTCGTATGGCATGAGGTCTTTATATAGCCTACCTCCTTGAAGCCAATTGGTCAAACAATAGCCAATGCATAATGGACATGTGGCGTGACTCTCCCTTTTCTTCCCTTGGCCAAAACCCCAATTCCCTGTAAGCTCCCCTCCAACGTCTAGGTTCAATGAATCCCATGTGAAATTGTGTAGTTTTCCTCGAAGCCTCTTCATCTTCCCAAGAAAGTGGGTGTTGCATGCATGCCAAGTGGCATTGGTATGTGGAGTCCTTCAAGGTGCCACCCCCCTCTGTCATTTCCTCATGAGGATCTTTCCTCTTCCCATGGTGTCTCTTCCCATTCCCCATGTGGGACCCTTACTTTCCCCCAAGTAAGAACTTTCTTCTTCCTATGTTTATTCCCTAGGTGACTCTGCCACTTCCCTATGCCTTTTAGAAACTCTAAATATGACGTGTGGCAAGTGATTGGATGTGGTGGTCAAAACCCTAGGGTTACAATGGTAATTTATGTGTGATACTTCTTCTAGAATCTTTCCTTCACCAATGCATGAATGACAAATGGCACAAAGTCTGAAAATACTCTTGACTGGGCATGTGGCTTAGGGATCCAAAAGTCTCTTGGCGGTCCCCACGAAATCCTTAGGAAAAATTAGCCCTTTAGTCTTCCCATGCGCCACTTTCCTATGCAAGATCTCTTGGAACTATCTACAATTGACAATTGACGAGTGATGGGGTTCTTGGTGAGTGTGGGGCGTGTTGGCCGAGTGGCTCTTGGCCTCCCCTATGTGAATCTCATGATTTCCCTTCTAGAATCCTTCATGCATGAGTGACAAGTGGCTAGTCCAATGGCTTGTAACTAGGGTAGGCCTTTAAGCCCTTTGGGTTCCAAAAACCCTAAGCTTCTCTCCCCCTTAGCCTACTATCATGTCCAGATTCATGGACTACGCATGCGCGACAAGTGGCACAAGCCACATGGTGTGGGGCGTGACCTATGGTCCTTTGGGACTATTTGGACTCAAGCCCACCTAATTGGCCGAAAACCCAAGGGCTTTAATGGCCCTTCTCTTGGGATTTGGTTGCCTAATCCTGAGGCCTAAGGTCTTAATCATTCTATGCCTACTTCATAGCCCTTAACAAAATAAAAAGTTAGGCAACGAAAATATAGATAAAACATTTAGCTAGGTTTAGGTTATCACATCCTCCACCCCCTTTAGAAAAAGATTTCGTCCTTGAAATCGGCACCGTAAATCGTTAACCAAAGTATTTGCAATAGGTAATATCGGGGTTATTACCTCTCTTACTTGCAGCTGTAGATTCTTCAGATGATGATAGTGAGGATGGTACTTCATTTGCTTCTTCAGTTACCGAATATTGCGGAAGATAAAATATCTCGTCCAAATCATAGTCGTAGTACATATTTGCTCTCATCTCATTCAACTTATGTTGTATCTCTAGCTCGGTGTCTTCAATGGGTTGCCCTTCCTCGCAGAATCAAATACGATCCATAGAGGTGTCTGATGTCTCAAGTGGGGTATACCTACTCGCCAACGCGGCTCGTTTCACCCTCTTGTTTGAGTCCAAGCAGACGTATTCTCTCGGTGTCCTTCCACACCGTCGGTTCGTGTGGGGGTTGTCATTATTCATGCGGTAATGTTCTCCGCAAGAAAATATTCCCCTGAGAATCCGCATCCATTATGTGGGTGCGATGGTGCTCAAATGTCTCCAGTTGCCGCCCGTGTGCATCCATCATTTGGTCTCTTCTCTGGCGTCGATTTCTGGGACTACATTCCCATTCTTTTCTAATTTGGGCTACTGATGCAACAGACATACATGGGGTCTTCCTAGGTTGTGCCATTCCCTGTTCCAAGGGTATGGTAGGTGCATATATACAATGTTACTACGCTTGGGCTGACAACAATGAACATATAAGAATTCATACCAACAAATCAAACATATATTCAAACAAACACATGTAAAATGTTTCGATCTAAGATACAAACAAGTGAGTGTATTTATTCCTCATTAAATTCTCGTGTTCCCAAGTTGCTTCTTGAAAATCTGGGTTATTCTAGAGTACTTTCACTAAATGTATCTTTTGATTCCTTAGCTCTTGCTCCTTACGATCAACGATTTGCACTGACCATTCTTCGTATGACAAATTTGGCTGAAGCCAAATACTGCCGGGTTCCATTACCACTGGTTGTCTTTCTCCAAAACTATTCTTTAAATTCAACACATGAAATACATCATGTATTCCCTACATCTCAGCTGGTAAATCCAACCGATAGGCTATAGGAGCACCTCTTTCCACTACCTCATAGGATCCTACATATTGGGGACTCAATTTTTCCTTTTTACTAGATCGTATGACTCCTTTCATGGCTGATACCTTTATGTATACCCAATCTCCTACTACAAACTTCAGACTCCTTGGTCGGTTGTCAGAATAACTCTTCTGCCGATTCTGGGCAGCTTCATCCTCTCTTGGATCAAGGCTACTTGTTTCCAGACCTCTTGTAAGTATTCGGATCCTAGCATCTTCTTTTCTCCAACTTCATCCCAATACAGCGGGGATCTACATTTCCTCCCACATAATGCCTCGTAAGGTGCCATCTGTATCGTGGCTTGAAAGCTATTATTGTAAGCAAATTCCACTAACGGTAGATGAATTTCCAAACCACCACTTAGTTCTAGCACGCATGCTTGCAGCATGTCCTTCAGAGTTTGGATCGTATGCTTAGTTCGCCCATCAGTCTATGGATGATATGCACTACTAAACCTCAAATGAGTGCCCAACATCTTTTGCAAACTCTGCTAGAAGCACGAAGTAAAACGTGTATCTCGGTCCGACACTATGGTTTTAGGTACTCCATGCAATCGTACTATCTCTTTAACAAAAATCCGAGAGAGCTTATCCATAGAGTCTGTATTAGCTATGGGCAGAAAATGAGCACTCTTTGTCAGTCTGTCGACTATGACCCATATATAATTCTTTCCTGATGACATCCTTGGCAGACCTATCACGAAATACATTGACACATCCTCCCATTTCCATTCTGGAATTGGCAATGGTTGCAATTCTCCTACTGGCCTTTGGTGTTCAGCCTTCACCAATTGGCAAACAGAGCAGTTTGCTATGAATTCTGCCACATCTTTCTTGATCCCATCCCACCAAAACTGATTCTTCAAGTCCCGATACATTTTAGTGCTGTTGGGATGAGATAAGTAAGGGGTACAATGAGCCTCCCTTAGAATCTTTTCCTTAAGCTCAGTGATATTAGGAATCACTTTTCTCACCTTATAATACAACATCTCATTTCTTCCAAGGGTGAAATGTTGCAGTCCTTCAAACTTCAAAATCTTCTGTCGGAGCTTTTCTAGTTTATCGTCCTTTCATTGACCTTCTAAGATTTCTTCTTCAGTTATGGGTACAATCTCCTGTATCACTGTTAATTTAGCATCCCGCGGCAGGTCTCCAATCAACAAACTCCTCATTTCAACCAATAGAGATGGCAAATCGGTTTGAGCCTTGCGGCTAAGAGCATCAGTCACAACGTTGGCCTTGCCGGGATGATATTTACTCTCACATTGGTAATCACTAATGGTCTCAACCCATCTTCTTTGCCACATATTTTGATTCTTCTGACTGAACAAATACTTGAGGCTCTTATGATCTGTGTATACCTTGCACTTTTCCCTATACAAATAATGCCTCCAAATTTTCAATGCAAAGACTACAGCAGTCAATTCTAAATCGTGAAGAGGGTAATTTTGTTCGTGGTCCTTGAGTTACCGTGAAGCATAAGCGACGACTCTTCCTTCTTGCATCAACACACATCCTAATCCCATCTTAGAGGTGTCATTATAAACTACATAAGGCTTATAGGGTTCAGGTAAAGCCAACACACGTGCTGAGGTTAATCTCTTCTTTAGCTCCAGAAAACCTTTCTCACATTTCTCACTCCAAACATACTTGGCATTCTTCCTCGTAAGCGTCGTCAAAGGGCTAGAGAGTTTAGAAAACTCTTCTACAAACCTCCGGTAGTATCTTGCTAATCCGAGGAAACTACATATCTCATGGGCATTAGTTGGTCTTTGCCACTCTATTACAACGTTGATCTTAGTAAGGTCTACTGCCATTCCCTTACTAGAAATGACATGTCCCAAAAATTTCACTTCTCTAAGCCAAAACTCACATTTACTAAGCTTGGGGTAAAGCTGATGTTCCTACAACGTCTCCAATACAATCCTTAGATGCCTCTTAGGTTCTTCATCACTTCGGGAATATATCAGTATGTCATCTTTGAATATCACTATAAAATTGTCTAAGTACTACTTGAAGATTCTATTCATCAAATCCATAAATGCTACTGGAGCATTTGTCAATCCGAAAGGCATAACCAAAAGCTCGAAATGCCCATAACGAGTTTGAAAGGCAATCTTAGGTACGTCCTTATCCCTAATCTTGAGTTAGTGATATCCTGATTGTGATCAATCTTCGAGAATACCGAAACTCCTTGTAACTGATTCAAAAAATCATCTATCCTTGGCAAGGGGTATTTGTTCTTGACAGTCACCTTGTTCAACTCCCGATAATCAATACACATCCTCAGAGTCCCATCCTTCTTCTTGACAAACAAAGCAAGTGCTCCCCAAGACGATGAACTAGGGCGGATAAAACCCTTTTCTAGAAGTTCCTCGATTTGAACCTTGAGCTCCTTTAATTCCGCTGGGGCCATTCGATATGGTGCCTTATGCACTGGGGCCGTGGCCGGTTCAAGCTCAATCACCAATTCTGTTTCTCAGTCTGGGGGTAATCTAGGCAAATCATCAGCAAAAGCTCTAGGAAAGTCTTCTACCATTGTGATTCCTTGAACTCCCTTAGGCTCCTCTGTTGTGCTTGTCGTCATTACAAGATAGATGGTAGCTCCATTTGTCAAGTTCTTATTTACTTGTCCAAATGTTACCATTAATTGATTTGACCTAACAACTTCTCCCATATAACAGATCCTATCCTTCGCAAGTAAGTTGAAGACCACTTCTATCCTTCGACAGTCTATCTTGGCGTAATGTCTCGACAACCAATTAATTCCTAAGATCAGATCAAATTCCATTAAGTGGAAAACAATCAAGCCAACAGGTGCTGCTTCAATTTAACCTTACCTAACAGGTTAACTAGGGTTACTCAAAGATTCTCAAACATATACTAGCTATCAGTTAAAACAAAGTTGGAAATGTTACCAGTAATCACTCCTGCATTTGTTGTCTCGTCGGCTTCCAGGTCTACTTCTCCCGGTGTAATGGCATAGACCTTAGCCTTCATAGGGGTCTTTACTCTACCACCTAGCGTTACTGCTCCTCCAAGAGTGTTCTGTGGACAATTCCGGATCATGTGGCCGGTCTAACCACATCTGAAGCAAGCTCCTGTAGCTAGTCGACACTTGTCGTTATGCCTTTTTCCACATCGTCGACAGGGTGGTGGAGTGACGGGCGTTGGGTTCCCAACTACTACGCTCTTTCCTTTGTTCAAGGTAGCGGGGACCTTTCTTTTCTCCATACTTCCTCCAGGAGAATAAGGCAATCCTCTTTTCTGATCCGCTTGGGCCTGAGCAATTAGTCTTCGTTGCTCCGCTTCTGCTATCGAAGCGACATTGACCAGTTCTTGAAAATTCTCTATTCGCAGGCAAGCTACTTGGTTTTGAATACGGGTTGCAGACCATCCTAAAACTTCTTCGCTTGCATTTTCTTTGTACCAATCAAATGAGGTGTGAATCTTCCAAATTTCATAAAACAAACGGCATATTGATTGACCGTCATGTTACCTTGGGTCAAGTTCGCAAAATCTAAGCCGTTTGCTGCTTGCTGTCTCTAGAAAAAAATGATTAGCGAACTCGGTCTTAAATCAATCCCATGAGAGTGCAGCTAGATCTCCTAGCTCTCGAGTCAGCAACTGTCGTTTGGTATCCCACCGTATACCGACTTCTCCCTGGAGCATGTGTCCGACATATTGGACCTTCTATTCCTCCGTACATCCACTGATATCGAAGGTTCTCTCCAAATCCACAAGCCACTTATTGGCCCTTAAAGGCCCTTTATGTTCCCATAAAATTAGGTTATCTATATACTAAAAATTTCTCATATGGGACATCCTTGATTTCCTCCTCTGGGCGGTTCTTGCCTAACGTTCTGCCTTTGCGCTATCTGATTGCGCACTACCTCAGTCATCTGGTGATTAGCTTCCGCTATTGCCTGTCCTCCTTCTAGTGGAGGGTTTCCGGCCTCCTGGTCTCTACGTCTTGGAGAAGTATCCTGACGTCAATTTCATACCATGGTTCTTTCTTTCTCTTGAAACGTACAAAACCAACGTAGGTCAACCTCATTCTTAAAGATAGTATATATTTTCTCAACTTGCATTCGTGATCCTACACACTCATCTTCCTATATTTCCACTTCCTCCAAGATTCAAGCTTATAGCTATAAGATTCAAGCTTATAGCTATAAGGTCAAAGCCTATAACTACAGATCTCAAACTTAATTAATGGTACCATGTATTCCTAGGACAATGCAACACAATGCTACATAGGATAAGATGCAATGCACCTATGTATACTAGCAGTATGCAATAAATAAAGCAGCGGAAAATGTAAAGTTCATATAAAACTAACACATGGTACCATAAGACTAAACATAACCTAAACATTGCCTTAGCATAACATGCTTTTCAAAATACCAGATAATATATATGTTTATTGTCTCCCAAAACATAAGTACTGAAAACAATTTCTCAAAACAAAGGGACCAATCACAAAAGACCTTAAACCATGAGACAGTGAACTTTACTAGCACTAAGGTCCCTTCGCTAGTGAGACCCAAGAAAATACCCCTAGTCCTCAGGGGCTTGGGTTCTAGAAGTCCCAAACTAGAGGCAACTTCTTTGGCCTCTACTGAGGAATCCTTTGCTCGATTCAGGTATCAGGTTACAAAATCTAAATAGTCCTTGATCGTAAAGGCTCTGTTGGTCTCAGTTTCATCTCCATCCTTATTGAGTGCTTCCAAAAGATCCCTAAGGCGTTGGGCCGTAAAGTCATAGCTGGCCTCTACGGTGAATTCGTCTTCCATTAACTCATTTATCATGTTCACGATCTTGGGAACCTATCACAGCTTCTACCATTACGGGTGGGGAATGGTAGTGAAAACTACCACAATGAGATTCTGAGAAATCTCAACGAGTAAACATACAACATACAACAGTTAACATAAGCATACAAATGGCCAAACATGGAATGCGTGCATGAACATGTACTTGACATATGACGTGACCAAAAACTTGACTTATACACTTGACCTTTTTCGAAAGACATGTAACAGAGATCTTTAGACTTTTCAAAAAAACATCTTTGACATCATTTTCATGTTGATCTTTAAACATTCATATCATATCATACCACGTGATTCATATCATGTGAGCTCATTGTCTTGTTCTTATAACACATGGTGGATACAACAAGACTCATCTAAGCACCGCGTGTTCCTACTAGTTACCACACCACCAACGATCCATACATCGTGGTCAATACATCCTATCCATATTCATTATAACACAACAGTACTTCATCGAGTTATTTGCCTTAGTCATGGCACCCACTAGTGTTATGTGCTACCTCGCTCCGACATCCTTTCCAAAAGGATCCATTTGAGGTACGTTGACGGTTCTTTATCGATTCAAGGGTTACCACTCTATTCTTAAACACTCCAGAGTTGACAGAGGATTTCCCCTAGGACATTCTCCCGTCCTACCATTTGGGGTTGTGATAAAACATTTACTTGACTTTTAAAAAAATATCATTTACCCAAATGCATGTGTGACATGAGACTTAAGACGTGCTTTCCTTACAAATGACATGTAACGTATGAAATGTTGTGTATGCAAGAAAAGGCATAACACAATTGGATCATGACATGGTAACATATGAGCATGGCATCGTTCATGGACAAAATCCAAAGCATATTACACATGGAACATCAAAACACTTAATCCAAAGCATGAAAATATGGAAAATCATCATACAAACCGAAACCCTAATCTCTTCAAATCATGGTGTATAATCATGCAAACTAAAACATATAATCATGCATGTTCTTGTACAACTTACAACAAGATATTTATTCACAAAGTTACTAAATAACAAACATACACAATACCAAATAAGATGAAGATTCACACATGTATATCCATATGCTAACCGAAAATAAGTTGAGGGTTTACTTACAAAAGTTCTTCAAAGAAAAAGCTGGCATGCTGTAATGGACGATACAACTTGGTCGAACAAGGATTTAACCCTAATCCGTGTGTGCGTGTGTCAAGGGACAACTAGGGTTGGTTACTTTGCCCAAATTGGCCCTTTCCAATATTCGGTCCATAGGTTTCTAAAAGATGAAACCTTTGAGTTTACTCGACCCTTGCTAGGTCATGAACTTGTGCAAGTGATATGGCCAATTAGTTTGAGGATTTGGATCCTCAAACTTTCGGTCTCCCTTGGAAACCTTAGGTCATTTCAAAGATGAAATAGCCCATTGAAACTGTGTGTGTGAGTGTGTTCTACAAAATCTCAAACTCACTCTGAGTTCTCCTACACCTTGGATTAGGCGTGTGTGATTGTGAGAAAAGAGGAATCGATGTGCAACGTTCTTACCGTGGAATTTCTCCTATAGCCGTGGCCTTCCCTTGAGTGTAAAGAGTGTATGGTTGTTGCTTGGTTGGAAGGAAAGTGTGGGAAAATAGTGTTTGGACTTGGAGAATCCTCTAACTGGCATGAGAGAGAGAAAGAGAGAGAGAGAGAGAGAGAGATGGAGTAGAAAGAATGCCTTCGGAATTCAAAAATGAACAAGAAGAAAAGAGGGTGGTAGTATGGCATGAGGTCTTTATATAGCCTACCTCCTTGAAGCCAATTGGTCAAACAAGAGCCCATGCATAATGGACATGTGGCGTGACTCTCCCTTTTCTTCCCTTGGCCAAAACCCTAACGCCCTCTAAGCTCCCCTCCAACGTCTAGGTTCAATGAATCCCATGTGCAATTGTGTAATTTTCCTCAAAGCCTCTTCACCTTCCCAAGAGAGTGGGTGTTTCATGCATGCCAAGTGGCATTGGTGTGTGGAGTCCTTCAAGGTGCCGCCCCCCTCTCTCATTTCCCCATGAGGATGGTTTCTCTTCCCCATGGTTTCTCTTCCCCTTCCCCATGCGTGACCCTTACTCTCCCCCAAGTAAGAACCTTATTCTTCCTATGCTCATTCGCTAAGTGACTCTCCCATTTCTCTATGCCTTTTAGAAACTGTAAACATGACATGTGGCAAGTGATTGGATGTGGTAGCCGAAGCCCTAGGGTTACAATGGTAATTTTCGTGTGATACTTCTTCTAGAATCTTTCCTTCACCAATGCATGAATGACAAATGGCACAAAGTTTGAAAATACTCTTGACTGGGCATGTGGCTTAGGGATCCGAAACTCTCTTGGTGTTCCCCATGAAAACCTTAGGAATAAACAGCCCTTTAGTCTTCTCGTGTGCCACTTCCCTATGCAAGATCTCTTGGAACTATCTATAATTGACAAGTGGCAAGTGATGGGGTTTTTGGTGAGTGTGAGGCGTGTTGGCTGAGTGGCTCTTGGCCTCCCCTAGGTGAATCTCATGATTTCCCTTCTAGAAGCCTTCATGCATGAGTGACAAGTGGCAAGTCCAATGGCATGGCACTAGGGTAGACATTTAAGCCCTTTGGGTTCCCAAAACCCTAAGCTTCTCTCCCCCTTAGCCTACAATCACATCCAGATTCATGGACTATGCATGCGCGACAAGTGGTACAAGCCACATGGTGTGAGGCGTGACCTATGGTCCTTTGGGGCTTTTTGGGCTTAAGCCCACCTAATTGGCCGAAAATCCAAGGGCTTAAGTGACCCTTCTCTTGGGCTTTGATTGCCTAATACGGAGGCCGAAGGTCTTAATCATTCCATGCCTAATTCATGGCCCTTAACGAAATAAAAACTTTAGCAATGAAAATACAGATAAAAAGTCTAGCTAGGTTTGGGTTATCACACCAAGAAAATATGCAATCCATTTTAGAAATTTGAATCAAACATTGGTAGTTGGCTTCGTGAATAGATATCAACAGTGCTATACTGGCTTTCCCATTGACTTTCGGGATTTTCTATCTTATAGGGTGATTTTTCCTCTCAATAGGTGTGTGATGTAAGACTGCTGAGTAGAACTTTTAGTTTATATTTTAACTCTTTTAATAACCCTCTGTAATAAATAATATGTTTATAATTATACACCAACTAATTTTCTATCATCATCCATCATTGCCCTCACCGCCCTGCACACTCCCTCCCAGTAAATAGCCTGTCTTCTTCACCGTTTTCAACATCAACTCCTAATTTTAGATCTTCGGCCATCTCCCTTGCAATGATATGGTATTCCACAAAGTGTGGCAGAAGCACTAATTGGCACTCCTTCACCAGGCCTCCAGCTGAAGAGTTTGACCTGTAATGTGTCACATTTACAAAGCACCCCACAAAAGGGTGCCTCAGAATCAACTGTTGTTGAACCCACTCCCCAATGAACAAGCCCTCTTCCCTTTACCCTCTGATCTTCAAACCCGTCCGGCAATGCAGACTCAATTGTTTCAACACCCATTGGTGGTTTTAGGGTAGCGAGAAAATGGTAAACCCGATAGCTCTAGACCCAAAACCAATTCTTGATCCTTCTTAAAAATTCTTTCACTTTCCAATGCACAGAATATCACAGTTATGGCCTCAAAGCCATCCAACCACGTTGCCCATTTCTTTTCTAATGCTGAAGTTGGCTGCCCCGGCACTATTGGGCCTGAAAGAATCACAGGCTTTCTAAATTGTGCTTCTAGATAGTCACAGTATATCCCTTCCATCCTTGCAGGCTTTGAAAACAAGATCATCGCAATCTCTGTAAGAGATCATTCTGCATTCCACAAATGATATGCCGCCTTGGCCATCTTTCATCACCGTTAAAAGAGTTGGTGCTTCTCGATATTCATGGGCATATAGCTTGATCGAAAAAGGTGGGAAATGTGAAAAGCTCGGTCAGAGTGATCAGTTGCATTAAGATCGACCTCTGTTAAGGGTTTCTCAAAGAGTTTCCTTTTTGGGTTAATCAAATACCCCATGGCTGGAGGGCTAACAACTGAAAGACATATAGCCTTGATGCGTATGCGGCAGCCAAGGATAGTAACCAGTGAGCCAAATCGTAGATTATGAAATGGGGCTTGATGTCACAAAGAGAGGATTCAATTGTGGGTTCAGTAAGGTCAAAGACTCATGGCAGTGGAGAGGAGAGAAAGCAATGAGCGAGGAATATCTGCAGTTGTTTCAGTACCAGGAGTGAGGCCATCTACGTATGGAACAGTAATTGGGATGAAAGAAATGAGGTCTTCGTGCAGATTACAGGTTTGCTTTGCAAATGAGATGAGATGAGATGAGATAAGTTGAAATAAAAGTTAAAAATTGAATAAAATATTATTATAATATATTTTTTTAATATTATTTTTATTTGAGATTTGAGAAAGTTGAATTATTTATTTTATTTTGTACGAGAATTTGAAAAAATTGTAATGATTAGATGATATAAGATGAGATAAGATGATATGAGAATGGTTGTGAAAACTAACAAGCCTCTCTAACTTAGTTTTGAGTTTTGGTTGGCAATAAAGAAAGAGATTATGTGGCCTATCTCGGCAAGTTAATTTGTTCACGCTGTACATGAATGAGTTTAGGTGGCCTATGGCGAGCCATGGCCATTGGCTATGTGAAGAAAGGACTTCGGAGCTGAACAAAAGTTCTTTTTATTTTTAGAAAAGCATATTGTATTAATTAATAATGGACATTACAAATTTGACCTGAAATATACATTACAAGCCAACTATAACATTAATAGCTCCCTAGTACACATCCGTGCCTGACATAGTCTAGTCCAAGCTACAAACCTCTACAAACCTAAAGTCTAAGAGACAGCACAACTCAATCCAGGACAGAGTTAACCAAACCTCATACTCTGTCTAAGACGCATTAGAGGACACACTCTCCGAACGAAAATCCAAGAAACTATGTGTTTTTTTTTTCTAAAACAAAAGACATTACAAAAATTAAAAATACATGGAAAAATAACGGATTACATCTTGGAAAGATATAGATCCGCATTTTCAACTTTGGAGGAAAACAATTATAAAAACAGTAACTGTGATGGCGCGTGAGAGCCACACGCCACCCTGGAGGTATGGCAAACGGTCAGGTCTGAAGTAGTCGGTGGTCCTGAACCCAGAGAAGCCACGTGTGGCGGTAGAATGGCACCCTTAGCCATGGCGCGTGGATTTGATGAGCACCCTTTGGGCCGCGTGTGTGGCTCACGCGCCGCTCCATTCGGCAAATTGGATTTGAATTCAAATGGGAGTGTGTTTCGGCTAGGGCAAACACTCAAGGGGGCGACACTTAGGTGTTTAGATGGATCAAATGAGGCACTATAATGGTCTCGACAATGAACAAAGAATGAACACAAACAATCTCAAGAACAATCCAAGAACACTTTAATAACAAAGTTCACAAATTAATAAGAACAATGGATAGAAAATGGAAGACAAGATGATGGATGAAAATTACTCATAAGATTGATAAACCGGATCACACTTATTCACGAATTGCAAAGTGTGTTCCTCTCCTTGGGGATTCACGAATTGCACCCCAAAGAGCCCAAGTGCTAAGCACCGAAGTTATTGATCTCAAGAACAAACCGTCCAAAAGGAAATTGTCAAAAGATGTAAAAGAAAAGACTAAGGGTCCTAATTATGAGAGTTACAAGTTGGAAACCCCCAATAGGTCCCTTGGAAATAAATAATAATTAAATAAATAAAAAGCAATAAGATAGTGGTATGGACCAAACTTGGTCGTGACATGCATGGACCCATGGTGGGCTAGAATGGTGTATGGTGGTCTTCGGGCTGGTCCATGGCTAGGTGGCACATTATGGCTTGCTGATGGGCATGGCATGGTGCCATGCACAGGCTTGCTGGTGCACATGGTCTGGTGCCATGCAAGGCCTGCTGATGGTGAGCCATGTGTGTGTGCTACATGGCCCGGGCTGGTGGCTTGGGCGTTGGGTCCGCATGGCCCAGGCTGGTGGCCTGGGCATTGTGGCTGCAAGGCAATGGGCTGGAGCCATGCGTTGGATGGCATGCCGGGTGGGCATGCCACTGGCCAAGCCTGCAAGGCATGGGCTGGAGTCGTGCGCTGGATGGCATGCCTGCGAAGGCATGCCACTAACCTCGCTGGCGTGCAGCGTGGGGCGCATGCAGGGGGCGTGCGCACGGCTGCGCAAGGGCGCGCGTAGGGTCAGGCGCATGGGCCCACGCAGGGACGTGCACATGGGAGCGCGCATGGGTGTGCGCATGCCAGGCTGCGTGATGGGCTGTGCGCAGACACTAACCTCGCTAGCCCGCATGCTGGGCGCCCCGTGCGTGTAAACGCGCGGGCCAAGGCATGCATGCATGCTAGGCGTCCCGTGCATGTCACGACACGGGCCAATGCATGCGTGTAGGCTAGCCATGGTGCTGTCCTTGCCCTCCAAGGGTAGTGTTGAGGCATGTCCCGAGGCCACTTTTGTAAGGGTTTTAACATTCCCCCTCCCTTCAAGCATATCCCTGCCCTCAAGGATAAATTGTGGAAATCTCTCCCTTATGTCATCATAATCTTCCCACATGGCCTCATCTCTTGGTACCCCTTCCCATTTGATTAAAACTTGCCACACTTTTCTTCTTTTTCTCCCCCTTGGGACTACTCTATAGTCAAGGGCTTCTCTTGGTTGTAGAAGCATGCGGCCCTCTTCATCAAATTTTGGTAACTCCTCCACAATGAGCTTGGGATCACCAATCCTCTTCTTCAATACCATTACATGAAAAATCGGATGTAGCTTGGAAGTTGGAGGAAGTTCCAACCTATAGGCTACCTCTCCTACTTTTTCCAACACCTTAAATGGCCCATAATACCTTTTTGAGAGCTTCAACCTAAGCTTCTTCCTTAAGGTTGTTTGCCCAAAAGGTTGAAGCTTAAGGTAGACATAATCTCCTACATCAAAGTTCACCACACGTCTCCCTTGATCATAGTGCTTCTTCATTCTCTCTTGAGCTCTTTTGAGCTCCCTTTTCACCGTTGCCAAGATCTCATCCCTTGTAAGTAATTCATTCTCAACCTCATCATTTCTAGCCGTGTCTTTCTCATAATTCACCAAAATGGGTGGTCATCTTCCATATACCACTTCAAACGAACTTCTTTGTATTGAGGCATGGAAAGAGGTGTTGTACCAATACTCGGCCCATGTCAAGAAGTCTCCCCATCTTCTTTGCTCCTCATGGCAAAAACATCTCAAGTATTGTTCAAGGGTTCTATTCACAACTTCCGTTTGTCCATCGGTTTGAGGATGATAGGATGAGCTTGCCTTCAACTTGCTTCCTTGTAATTCAAATAATTCATTCCAAAAAGTACTCATAAACACTTTATCACGATCGGTCACAATACTTTTTGGAAAACCATGAAGGTTTACAACATTGTCAACAAAAGCTTTGGCCACACTCTTGGCCGTGTATGGATGTCTTAGAGGTATGAAGTGAGCATACTTACTTAGGCTGTCCACTAACACAAAGATAACCTCATATCCCCCACTAATTGGTAAGCCTTCCACAAAATCCATAATCAAGTCTTCCCAAATCAAATTTGGAATAGGTAAAGGTTGTAAAAACCCGGATGGAGGTCTTGTATCATACTTGATTCTTTGGCATGTATCACACTTGGCAACCAAGGTCTTCATAGCCTTCTTGATTCCTTCCCAATAGAAGAAATGCTTAACTCTTATGTAGGTCCTTAGCCAACCCGAATGGCCCCCCTCCTTGCTATTGTGAAAATGGTCAAGGATCTCCTTCCTCAAATTGGGTACATTCGGCACATACACATGATCCTTGTAGTAAATCAAACCATCTCTCAATGGCTCTAGCATCAATCTTTGTAGCTTCACAAATTTTATCCCAAACCCTCCATTCGGCTCCACTCAAAGCCAACATAGAAGATTCATCTTCTTCATGCACTAACCACAAAATGGAACTTCCCTCTTTCCTACTCAAAGCATCCACCCACTTTGTTCACCTTACCCGGTTGGTAGATGATGTCATATTCGAATCCAAGCGACTTCACTAAGAACTTTTGTTGCTCGGGTGTCACTATTTTTTGTTGAAGCAAATGCCTCAATGCTTGTTGATCCGTGACAATGGTAAACTTCCTTCCCAACAAATAAGGTCTCCACACCTTCACGGCATGAACAACCGCTAGCATCTCCCTAGCATAAGTACTCCAAGCCTTTTTCATTGGTCCAAGTGCTTTGGAAATAAAGGCTATTGGTCTCTTTTCTTGAACCAAAACAGCCCCTATCCCCTCACCACTAGCATCGGTATATACCTCAAAACGCTTCTCAAAGTTTGGCAAGGCAAGTACGGGAGTGGTAGTCATAGCCCTCTTCAATTCATCAAAGGCTTCTCTTGCTTCTTGGGTTCATGCAAAATTGTCCTTCTTCAACAAGGATGTAAGTGGCTTAGCAGTAAGCCCATAATTCTTCACAAACCGCCTATAGTAGCCGGTTAACCCCAAGAAGCCCTTCAATGCCGAAATGTCACTAGGCAATGGCCAATCAACCATGGCCTCAATCTTTCTTTGATCCACTTTCACCCCCTCACCCAAGATGAAGTGACCGAGGTACTCAAGTTCCCTCTCCATAAAGGCACATTTGGAAGCCTAAATGAAGAAGTGGTGCTCTTCTAAAATCTTCATCACAATTCTCAAGTGGCTCTTGTGTTCTTCAATAGTCTTGGAATAGACTAAGATGTCATCAAAAAACACCAATACAAACTTCCTCAAAAATGGCTTGAAAATTGTGTTCATGGCAGCTTGGTAAGTAGATGGAGCATTACACAATCCAAATGGCATCATAAGATACTCAAAATGCCCGGAATGGGTTCTAAAAGCCGTCTTGTGTATGTCTTCACTCTTCATTCTTATTTGATGGTAACCCGCCCTTAAATCTAACTTGGAAAAAATTCTTGCACCATGAAACTCATCAAGCATCTCATCCACGGTTGGGATAGGGAACCTATCCTTCACCGTAGCCTCATTTAAAGCTCAATAGTCGGTACAAAATCTCCATGTCCCATCTTTCTTCCTCACTAGTAGCACGGGGGAAGAAAATGGACTAGTACTTAGCCTTATCAAGCCATTCTTCAAGATGTCATCCACTTGCCTCTCTATCTCCCCTTTTTTAAAATGGGTGTAACGATAAGGTGGAACATTCACCGGCTTCTTTTCATCAACAAGCACAATCTGGTGATCAAAGAGTCTAGATGGTGGTAAAGAAGAAGGCACCTCCAAAACTCCCTGATGGTCTTCTAAAACCTCTTTAACCTCCACGGGCAGCCCCTCTAATTCATCTTTGTTGCCTTCTTTTTCATTCCTTTCCACGTTGCATAAGTAGTCTTCATTGACCATCACAATGGCAAAACAATAGGCCCCACCTTTATACAACTTTTCAAACACGATGGCCTCACAAGCTTTCACTTCTTTTGATGTCAAAGCTTTCCACATTCTTTTCTTTGAGCCGATTTTAAACTCCATAGTCATATTGTGATAGTCATGAATGACTCTTCCAAGGCCCTTGAGCCAAGCATTGCCGATCACTACATCATGACCCACTAGTGCCAACACATGGAGGTCGGCCACAATCCTCACACCTTGTACATTCATCTTCACTTCTTTGACAAGTGCTTCGCATCTAAGCTTGTTCCCATTGGTGACCTTCACTTCAAACGGTTCAATGGCACATGGTTTCAACCCAATCTTGGTCACAATATTGGCATTAATAAAATTGTGCGTGGATCCACTATCCACCAAAAGAGTCACCTCAGATTTTCCCACCCATGCCATCACTCTCATGGACGTGGGTCTAGGTACACCCAAAATGGCATTCAAGGATAGTTCGGCCTCCTCTAATGGCTCATTAGATTCTGCCTCCTCTTGTTTCGACTCTTCACTTGTTGTCTCAACATGGCCATCATCTTCTTTCACTTGCTTCATCTTCAAGTAACACATATGCTTGCCCGGCCCTACACTTGTGTTCTTTGCTCCACTTGTCACCACATTTGAAGCAAAGCCCTTTCTTAATCCTCTCTTGTACCTCTTCTCTAGATAACTTTTTCACTTCATATGGTTTTGATTTTGATGCACTCCCTTCTACCTCCTTGCCTTTCCAAGAGACTTTGGTTTGCAAAGGTTTGGGAAATTTTCTCCTCATGCCCTTGGATTGGTGCTTCTCAATGTGAGTGCTCTCCTCTAATATCTCGGCCATCCTCATAACTTCTTGCAATCCTCATAACTTCTTGCAATCTTGTGGGTTGTTTCAACTTCATTTCCTTGGCAAGCCAAGGTTTCAACCCATCTACAAAGGTGCCAATCAATGCCTCTTCGGACCAACCTCTCACCAAGGTTTGGAGTTGCCGAAATTCATCAATAAAATGATGCACTTTTCCCTCTTGTTTCAACTTGGCCAATTGCCCATGATGGTTGACAATTGGTGAAGGCCAGAATTGCATCAAGAATTCTTTTCCAAAGGTGGTCCACCAAAGACGTTTCCTCTCTTTATCATATTGATCACGAAGCCAAAGCCACCATTTACTTTCTCTTCCCTCAAGATAAAAACAAGCCGTAGAAACTCTCTCTTCTCTTGGAACCTCATACACTCGAAAGTAATGGTCCACCTTGTCCAACCACTCATATGGATCCCCCCCCCCCCATTGAATTTAGAGAAATCCACCTTTGGCCTCCTTGGTCCTCGGTCATGTGCCGGTTTCCAACTCTATCATCATAGTGGTCCTCCTCATGCCTTCGGTTTCTATGGCCCCTTTCCCTTTCATGGTTAAAGTGTCTTCTATGGGCACGGTCATCATACCCATTCGGTCCTCCATGGCCAAAGTCATACTCGGCCTCATGATGTTCTTCAAACCTTGGAACTTCAAACCTCACATCTTGAGGCTCTCTCAAAACACTTGGACTCCTAGAATTGTGGACATCATCACGGATCCACCTTTCCAGGGCTACTAGATCGTTCTCAATCCTTCCACATCTTCTATACTCGAGTCTTGGTTGCTCATGCATAGACCCCGTGACACTCGTTTCGACTCCATCAACAAATGCCTCTTGTCTTTGCCCATTAAGAATTGGTGGTACCCCTTGGCCATTCGTCTTGGCCAATCTCCTCTCAAGCCTTTCAAGACTTGCATTGTTATCACGCCTCATGGTCCCCATCGCCCTTCTATTCTCTTCGGTCTCACGGGTGGTAGCATTCAATGCCATCCTTAGTTTGGCTAGAGTAGAGTTGACCTCACTAAGGATGTTGGTGATTCTCATGGCATTCTCCTCCACGGCCTCAATGCGTTCCCGATTGGAACTGCCTTGATCCATGGTCTCTTGCACTTCACGGTTCATGGCTCTACAACTTGCAACTAAGTCTTGCAACCGAGCTTGCAACTGTGCTTGTACACGGCTTGGACAGCAATTTGTTTGATGGAGCTTGATCACGGCTCAAGGTCCAACCTTGGGTCCCCCACCTTCAAGGATGGTCGACCCCTCTTGCACACGATCCAACCTCGGATCCCCCACCTTCAAGGGTGGTCGATCCCTTCAAGAACACTACTCCGTCCTCTACCTCAACCCCCTAACTTCATAATTTCACAATCAACAAAAATAAATAGGATCCAACGAGGGTCTCCCCCAACCAATTTATAAAGTTTTGGGTTAACGCGTCGTTTACCTCTTGGAGAAATGAGAATTTCTCAAAATTCACCAAACAAGAATCCTCTCAATGAAAGCACCATTAATGTTAGGGACCTCGGTCAAGTCCCTAAACACTATGATCTCCACGCCTAGACTCTCCTTGTGATGACCGAGTGCCCGTTCCTCTCTTGCTTGGTTCTCGAACGAAGGTCACAAAGATGGCAACTTTGTTAAGATGAGGTTAGGTGTTTAGGCTTGAATTGGCGTGTGGAATGATGGGAAGATGATGGAGTGTGTGGGCTACAATGGATAAAGGAGGCGCACGGCAATGGTGGGGTTTAGGGTTGGCGCCACTTAGGGTTTAGATTTAGGGTTGGATGATGGAAGATGGGATTAGGGTTTGATGTTGGGCGGCTAGGGTTGGACGGCCACAAGTGTTGGCTTGATTGATTGGTTGAGAGATTTTAGGAAGGATTCCTAAAATCTTGGAACTTCAATAAGGAAAGGATATGGCCAGTTATGGGAAAGGATATGGTCAATTAGGGTTCCTAAATTATAGGAACCCCAATATGAAAAGGGAGGTGGGCGGCTAGGGCAAATCCAATTAAGGCAAATGATGGCCGAAAATTGGGTTTGAATTCAAATGGGAGTGCCTTTCGGCTAAGGCAAACACTCAAGGGGGCGACACTTAGGTGTTTAGATGGATTAAATGAGGCACTATGATGGTCTCGGCAATGAACAAAGAATGAACACAAACAATCTCAAGAACAATCCAAGAACACTTTAATAACAAAGTTCACAAATTAATAAGAACAATGGATAGAAAATGGAAGACAAGATGATGGATGAAAATTACTCATAAGATTGATAAACCGGATCACATTTATTCACGAATTGCAAAGTGTGTTCCTCTCCTTGGGGATTCACGAATTGCACCTCAAAGAGCCCAAGTGCTAAGCACCGAAGCTATTGATCTCAAGAACAAACTGTCCAAAAGGAAATTGTCAAAAGATGTAAAAGAAAAGACTAAGGGTCATATTTATAAGAGTTACAAGTTGGAAACCTCCAATAGGTCCCTTGGAAATAAATAATAATTAAATAAATAAAAAGCAATAAGATAGTGGCATGGACCAAGCTTGGTCGTGATATGCATGGACCCATGGTGGGCTAGAATGGTGCATGGTGGTCTACGGGCTAGTCCATGGCTAGGTGGCACATCATGGCTTGTTGATGGGCATGGCATGGTGCCATGCACGGGCCTACTGGTGCGCATGGTCTGGTGCCATGCAAGGCCTGCTGATGGTGAGCCATGTGTGCGTGCTGCATGGCCCGGGCTGGTGGCCTGGGCGTTGGGTCTGCATGGCCCAGGTTGGTGGCCTGGGCATAGTGGCTGCAAGGCCTGGGCATAGTGGCTGCAAGGCATGGGCTGGAGCCATGCGCTGGATGGCATGCCGGGTGGGCATTCACTGGCCAAGCCTGCAAGGCACGGGTTGGAGCCGTGCGCTGGATGGCATGCCTGCGAAGGCATGCCACTAACCTCGCTGGCGTGGGGCGCATGCAGGGGCGTAGCCATGCACAGGCGCGCTCACAGGGGCGTGCGCAAGGGCGAGCGTAGAGTTAGGCGCATGGGCGTGCGTGGGGGCGGGCGCCCATGGCTATGCGCATGTCAGGCCACACGCTGGGCTATGTGCGGCCATTAACCTCGCTAGCCCGCATGCTGGGCGCCCCGTGCGTGTAAACACGCGGGCCAAGGCATGCATGCATGCTGGGGGCCCCGTGCGTGTCACGACACGGGCCAAGGCATGCGTGTAGGCTAGCCATGGTGCTGTCCTTGCCTTCCAAAGGCAGTGTTGAGGCATGTCCCGAGGCCACTTTTATAGGGTTTTAACAAGCCTGCAGTAGGGCGTGTGGTGGTCATCGGACGTCAGAAAGCAACAGATCGGCCTTCCTCCATACTTAGCACTGAAAAATATCCAAAAGGAAGAGAAGAAAATTAGACAAGAGAGGAATGAGAGATGAGGGGGGGAGGAGCTTCAACTCAGCTCCTCCCCCATCATCGTTTCTGATATGGGTGGTTTCTAGAGAGAATGAAAAGTCTCTCTTTAAAAACTAGGGCCGGTTGCATGTTCAACAAAAGTTCTTCTACTTTAGTCTATACTACATAATTACTGATGATGTGAATTTTTATTTTTTATTTTTTTATCTTATGTGGTGTAAATCTAATGAATAAAAGTTTTCTAGGTAAAAAGTGCTTGATCCTGAAAAGGAGCCGGGAGCACGCCGTATAGATACCTCCGATCACAAACAATTTCAGAAGCTTTTTGGGTCATTAAATAATAAAAATATCATATAGTTTTATATTAAATGCATTTTTTTATTTTAAAGGTTTAGAGCTATAATCGACCCGAGCTGAGTCGAGCCGGTCTTTGGCTTACCGAGCTCGGCTTGACTCAAAAAACTAGAGCTCGAGCTCGAGTCCGAATTCGAAATTTTTATTTAATCTTTGTTCGAGCTCGACTCGATAAACTAAATTCTCAACTCAAGCTCGAATTCGTCTAAAAAAGGAGCTCGAGTCAAGTGGAGCTCGAGCTCGACTAGAGTTGTTTATTATTATTTTTTTTTAATAAGATTTAATAATTAATAAATTAGATATATAAAAAATAAGAAAAGCCTAATATTAAATTTGTGCAACTAACAAATAGAACATATATTGAATTATAAGATTTTAAAAATGAGTTAGTCTACATACAGTCTCCAAATGGGACTGCTCATGCAAGCCATACAGTTATGTTTTAAAAAAAATTAAAATTACAATAATATCCTTTTTAAAATAATGTTTTTTCTCCTTTTACCCTCATTCATCAATGGAATTGCACACGCAATCCCCCACTCAGTACTGCAAATATAATTTCTCTTTAAAAATTTATAATTAATTAATATCTAACTAGTTGATATTTATCCATAATAACAATATATTATATGCATACATAAATTATTAATACATACACATAATATGATAGCATATATCTATTTCATATATTGTTCTCACATACTAGTATATGAAATTATTAAATTTTATCGACTAATTATTGTACAAATTATAAAATATAACTATTAAGTATATTCAATATATAGACATAAGTAATTAGATTACATATTATATATTTAATTATAAAAGTGATATGCTTATATTATTAGTTAATACATATATATGTATGTATATATACATAGGTGTATGTATATTTATATCAATATATAAATGGGTTTTAATCGAGTCGACTCAGGCTTTAACGAGCCTTAGTCGAGTCAAGTCGAGTTTTATCGGATATGTGTCATTTATTAATCGAGCGGGTATTTATTTTCACGGGTTAGTTTTTTTTCCACGGGTTATGTTTGACTCAAATTTAACCAGACGAGTACGGAGCGGGCCATCGAACAGACTGATTCATTTGTAGCCCTAAAAAGGTTCATTGACTCCATCTGAAATTAAAGGATCCTTAGCGCTAAAGAACTATCTCGCCACTTCTGAAGGAACACTATCCAGAATGGGATTTAATTTTGGGAGCTTCTATTCTGACCCAGAGTGCCCCGAGAGTGACAGCTAGTGCAAATCTTTTTTTAAATAGAAATGTTTTATCTATAAAAAAATTCTATAAAAGTAAATCCACAAACTTACGTAGTTTGATGTGATATGTTAGATTGTAAAATTATTTTTATTGTAAAGTAGATTAAACGTATCATATGGATTCAGACCAGTTTGTGAATTTATTTTGATGAAATCTTTTTATAATTGTAACACTTCTCTTTTTTAAATATTATTAAAAAAACATACTTTTTGCACTAGGGGCAAAGTGATCGGTCACTTCGCGGGGGGAGGGGGGAATCTATTCCATTTCAGTCCGATAAAGGCTCAAGCTCCGTGTAAAGACAAATGTGGGTCCCCCACCACTATGAGCCAATAGTAAAAGAAGATATTTAATTTCAAGAATTGTTTGGTAGAAGAAAGGTTGACAAAATAAGATATTTGATTTTAAAAATTGTAGATACGATGATTAGATAGAAGAGAAAATAAAAAATAAAAAAATTTGGCAAAAGAAGATAGTTGGATAGAAAATGTAGATATTCGGTTAGTAAGTCAAGACATTTATATGAAATTTTAGATGAGTGTAATAATTTTATTTTAAAATATTACTATTAAATGATTATTGGAAAAAATAGAAGTAAAAATAATAATTTAAATAGAATATGATTACAAATTAACATATGGTCGGTAGAACTATAAAATAAGATAAAATATATATATATAATTAATAATATTTTTTTATTATACGAAGTTTAGAGGGGTAATTGTGAGATTAAATTTTGAGTGGAATAAGCAAAAGATCAAAATTGACTAGTAGGATAATACTAATGCTCTTAGGAGTGAGACACAGTCTTTGTCCATCAGACTATGGAGACGGAAGACCTAAAGCCTGATAGCATAAGCAGCGAACAGGCATGCAAAAAATTAAAATAAAAAATCACCATTCAACTTTCTTCTCACTACAAAATTCGAAATATCACTTTCAGCTTCAGCTGTGATGAGCACTTGGAATGAAGGCTAAAATACACAGGAGTCCCAGGACTGTGTTGGCTATTATTGCAGACAGAATCATTACCAAGAGAGATGATTTGAATCAGAGGTTAATTTCTGACGCGAGGATTGCTCTCCATAAGTGGCTTACCAATGAAGGAACTGGAATTTCCAGTGGAGCGCATTGATCAAAGCAGGAGTGTTTTGAGTAAATGGAGATAGGAAGATGAACTATTGTGTGATAAAAAAAATATATATTATCCATCATTCTATTAACCAATAACCATTATCATCATTCTTCATCGTTCCCAACTATTATCTTTTTTATCATTTTCCAAATATGATATCAAATTTTTGAAAAATTATTTGTTGTTTTTCAGTTATCTACTAATCCATTGATACAAAATCACGAACGATAAAAGAATGAATTGTAAATATTATTTCTATAAAATAGTGAAGATTTGAATTAGGTAAGCCCTCATATATGTGATTACGTAGATTGTTGCTCTCTCTCTCTCCCCTACCATTCGGCTTGAAGCCAACGACCAATAATAACATGGAAAATTCTATACATTATACTATCATCTCATTTTCATCCCATTAAGTAAGATGTGACACATTTATTACCATTGAATAATCATTTATTGCATGCTTCTTTATCATCTAATGGTGATAAATGTGCCACATACTACTTAGTATGATCAAAATATGATGAGTGTGGTGTATAGCATTACTCTAATCATATTCATCATTTATATACCACACCACACAATTTTTTTTTCTCTTACCAAATGTTTGGTGTATAGATGATGAGTAGAAAAATTACTTTAATTTAGCAAGAATAAAACAAAAATAAAAATAAATAATAAATAATCAAATATGGTATGTAGTGTATGGATGATGAATAGAATGGCTCAGTGTGCTCACCCCTCGGCATTGGCTACTGTGGAAAATGGGAATAGTCGTATTGAAGTTCTTTTCTCAGGTACATATTTTAACTGGTAAAAAAGGTTTGATTTCGTAGGTTACATACAATGCAAAGTACCGTGTAGATATCGGCAGTATGATTAAAGCATTAAACTATAACCAGGTCATGACTCATGCCTATTTTTACCAAATTTAGTACAAAAATGTGTCCATAAATACAGGACTTCACTTAAATGTCAGCAATTAACAAGCCTAAATTTGAGGGTCACTACACCTAGATAAAATGTGTAATTGTTATGTATTTTTGGGCAGAAAATCATATAATTAGAAATTAGTGGTTATATACGTAATTTTAATGACATATCTTATTTCCTCTCACTATAGTGTAAGAGTACCAATTCATCCGTAGCTCGGGACAACCTAATAATTAGCCGTATAATATAAACACATGCAAGGTCATTATTTCCCATTATTTGCCTTCCTGAACTCATCTGGTTGTTATTTACATCTATTTCTTGACAAAAAAAGGGTCAAAATTAGCTATCTGACTATGGGCGAAGCATTAATACTGTCAGATTTCAGATTATATTGATGGAGATCAACTATCTTCTTACATTTCAGACGAGCTGCACAACAGCAGCCACCCGTAAGGTCCCATTTTGGAGAAGATCAGCCAGCTCATCAAATAAAAGAGCTCTTCGCCAACCCCATCCCTTTGGAGCTTTCGGTAAAAGAGTACCTGTTTGTTTGATGTTTCCAAAAACAATGACTTCCCGCTTTGACGGGCAAATCAACTAAACAATGGAAGAAACATGAAACAATGAATTAGAACCTCGCATTTTGTACAAAAACTAAGCAGTGATTCAATAAACAACAGATTGTTCGTTTAGAGCTTTAGATACCTGATAATGGGCTGTAACCTTTTCGCGCGAGTCCACATACATATGAACCTGAAAGCAGATGGTTAACATTTTAGCTTGGAACTTTGAAGAAAAAATAGCAAGAGTAGGACAGAGAACTAGTTTAACAACTTCAATTATGTTCTATACTAATTTAACAACTTTTTCTTATTATATAAGTGTCATTATCATGGAACCAAGAACAAGAGAAGACCACAATTTTTGCGCTATTGAAAAATAAACCCTCTAATACTCTGATAAAACCAGAATCAACGGCTGACCTTTCTATGGGAATCGGTTATCTCTGCCTTCCGACGGTGAAGAAATAAACCTAAACAGATGTAATAAAATGTACCCCAAGTTAGGCAACATGATTTCTTCTACATTGATAAACAAAAAGTAATATTTTTTCTTCGTAATTCTTTTATACAGCTTTGAGCATTACCAAGTGTTCGCCGTCCCTGGGGGTCTTCATCATTAAAAGCCTGAACGCTAACCTAAAGATTCAGAGAGAAATCAAACCTGTATCAGACTCAAAAGAGAAAGCTTCTTCATACATTTTCAAGCACATACAAACATAGTAACCAATTGGTATTCAATCACCTTCCATAAAGAACCAGCATAAAAAACTTCTGGAGAGTGCTTGACATGGCCATCACTGAGCCTGTGCACATCCTCAAATTGCACTCTGTGAATCCAGCAGAAAATTATGCGAAGATAGACTTTCCTAAGTTTAGCAGCCAACAAGAAGAATGAAGGAAAAAACAGACAGCTATAATTGGAAGAAACATTGTCGAGCATATATGACACAATGAGCCCATTGGCATCAAATCATGTAACAACCCAAGGAAAGCCCAAGCCACTATTGGGTTTTACACCAAAAGATTAGTTAAGGTTACAATTAGAATCCACTGGAATCATTATAAACCTCAAGAACTTCTTCCTCTAAGACAATGTGGGATCCCATTAAATATTCTCTTATACTCAATTTGAGATATTACAGATCGCAATAACTGCTCATCAAAACCACCGAATAAAATTCAAGTACTGTTACTATTTCTGATATACTGAGCAATCAAGCCCCCAAGCAAAGAGGAATGCAATAAGAGAAAACTGCTATATATGAGCAGTAGACTGAACTAACTACGTATCCAATCTGACCACCTTGATATGGGCACGCAATAATATGGAACTGCTTTTAATTAAACCAATTAGTTAAATTATGGTTTCGAAACAAACTTTATCTGTAAAGAATTTGAATGAAACACCATATTTCTGCTCGAAAGAATGCAAATTATGCAACCATAATAGAAGGTCATGTCAATACAATTATTGTATCCACAAGATCACGTCTTCTGCAGTATGCAGAAGCCGCTCCCTTATACATCTTGTAAAATGCAAAATTACCACCAAAACAAGTCAAGAGCAACTGGAAAGTAAAAATATAACTTACCCGAAGCGAAAAGGAGGGAAGTGACTTAAAGGTGTTTTCAAATCCAATGATATGGACGAACTGTGTACATTCTCCCACTCAATCCCAACAGCATGCCCAGGTGACTCAAGCATCTCCATGGGAATACTGCTAGCACTTGGTCCTGCAATTGAAGTTCCGGACATGCTGCTCTGCGGATCCATTTCATACCCCCTCTCCGTTTGCTCTCCATGAACATTAGTCATATTGCACCCTCCTTGGCTCAGGCCAACCAAAGCTGTGAGCCCATCCCCAGAAAGGTCTCCGCTGTGGTCAGCTCTTGCCTCCGAATCATCATTAGCAAGAGACTGCTGGCAGTTTCTGTTGCCCATGCCAAAAGGGACACGTGAAAAAACAAAACGTGTTGGAGGCCAAGCAGCTGCAGGCACAAAGGTAGTTCCACGTCCAATGCCTGCAAGCCCATCAATAGGCCCCCTATCATGCACACGTACGGGTCTAAAGAGGCCATTTCCTTCACCCTGAGCAGATTCAGCAACATATACATTCCCCATGTTACCAGGAGAAGTATGATCATGCTCTTGCATGTAATATCCAGTGGTTGAGACCCCATGTGGAAAACGAAATGGCTGCCTACAAGCGCATGCCATACTTGTAAGGCAGCAACTTTTGCATGTGTCCGCACCAATTTCTTGCACCCTCTGGCTTAAAAGCATCTACACGATAGCCAACATCAAAGAGAAATTATTAATTTTATCAAAAGCAAAAACACGGGTTAAAATTTTATGAATATAAATGCTTGCAACAGGAAAAGATATCCGAACTTCCAGAGGTGGGAAACATGCACAGAGTTCTTCTAGCCACTCTGCTAGCTCACATAGTGGTACTCCTAGAATGAATCAGCCAAACCATAGGCATTCATAAAAATTTATGAAAATCTCATGTACTGAGGGAAAACAGGTGGCTAGGAGAACCACCATGGTTTAAATTGAAAACTTGCTCACACCTTGTTTATGCATCACATCAAATGGGCAACATTGTAACAGGAAGCATGGACTCTTCTAATAGCCTTATGCATTGCACATTCCTGATATGACAGTGGCCATAGAATAATTTAAAAGCAATCAAATCCAGCATCAGACCTGTAGCCAAAGACCATCATTCACAGCTTTGCAAGGGAACCCCAATTCCTCAAGTTGCCTTCTCACATTTAAAAGTGCCTCAAAAGACATGTTGCAATATAAAAGGGAACCCCCTTCAAATATATTAACGAATGTTTTATAGTCCTCCCCACGAATCCCGAAATTCCCTTTAGCATAACCCTTTAGCTGTCTCTTGCCTACAACCCTTCCACCCCATGAAAGTGGATGCATGCCACATATTTCCCAATCATTTGTCATAAGCCCACCACAGGAAGAGTTAATTGAAGACAAATTCCTTGATTGGTCACGGGCAAGCCAGCTATTATTATTCAGATGGTAGCACGGGCCTTCTTCAGATGGCCCCTCCATAGCCATTCCAGTGGCCCCCAGGCCACTTGCTCCCATACCAATTGACATCTGAACATAGGAACTTGAGGTTCTTCTTCCATCCTTATCTGCCAACGAGGGACTCACTAATGAAGGCCCTTCCATGTTGCAGGTGTATCTTGGCTCCATATTCAACTGAGAGTATGTAGCTTCTTGCACCTGTTGGTTGGAATTGGAAACTCCTTGTTGGCAGTCCACCACACAGTCTGCAAGCTCGACCAGAAGATTATGAGCAGTATTATGTTCTTTGAGGCCATCTTTTAAAGTTAAGCTTCCCAGCTCAGATTCCAACATCTTATTATTGCAGTCATCCATCAAATTTTTTCCCTTTGCTCGAGGAGAATCAGACTGAGAATCCATTCCCGCCTCAGAACTGCAACTTTCCTGGTCACAATGTTCTGCCTTACAATGGGCACCTTTTGCAAGGAATGTGTACAATGCCAGTTCAAACCTTTGGATAGAAAAGAAACACGGGGTTATGCATCTTTATAGAAACTCAAGCTGCGAGACCAGAAAACTAAGAGGCTGCTGATACCCTTACCGTTTTTCTTCACTAGGTGCCCACAACTCATCCGAGGTTAACAATGCATGCAAGGTTGGTGGGGAAAGTTTTGGAAGCACCTATTCATGGAGGTGAAAATGCAGATGGTGAGTTTAACCTAACAAAAACCAAAAACAATTCCTGAACAATGAAGTTGCAATTCAAATGACATGAACAAATGTAAACCATGTTTTGAGAGGTGAAAGATGGAACAAGTTTTATTCAAATCGAAGAGATAGAAAAATATGTCCAGCAGTTCAAAAAAACTAAATTGTATGAGAATATAATTCGATCATGAAACATATAGAACAGAGGAATGTCCTGGATTCATCAAAAGATTTTCTTCAAATTGCTAGAGTGAATCACTAGATGCTAACAAAAAACAAGAGATGCTTTTTTTTGTCAAATTTCAAGTCCATGATTACCCACACTTAACGTTGTCCCAAAAATGTTTCTTCCTAAAGTCCAAATATCCATTTCCTCGTCCTTCCGTTTATATCATTTTACTATATTGTCCCAATTTTAAACAGAGAAGAAAGGGTTTAACCATTCAAGCCCACAAGTCCAACAGCATAGTTATCTTCATCTGTACCTCTTTCAACTGCGTGGCACCACTTTGGCAAAGGTAACCCCAGCAAGCATTCTTCACGCGCTCTCCATGTATGCCATAATCTTGGCTCTCCGCAAAAACCTAAATCAGAGGTAAATCATGTCAATAACTGAAATGAACTGATAGCATAGAGTGCACAGCAGCCACATAAGCATCTTGAACCTGATATGCTAAGAAGTTCGAAGTCCATAATTCTGATATGATAAAATCTGTGCATATTGCACACAAATCCTGCACGTATACACATCAGTTTGCAATAAAAATGAACATAGAAAATGCTTTCCAAACAAAAAGGCTTAAAGTAAAGAAACAAAAGATGCTGTATCTTTGTTCTATATGCGAACAAAAGATGCAGTAACCACAATAAAGAACATTATACCTGAAGGTCAAGAAAGGAAGCAGCAGCTAGAACTCGAAATGCATTTTCATCATTAAGCTTTGGATGGTGTCCGTATAGATATGCCAAAGCCATTGCAATTGCATCACCATTGACATTCTTATCATCTACATGCAAGGTCAGAACCAGAGCACTGGCTTCTTTCCAGGGACCATGAAGCATGTTTCTACGGGCAGCATTAGACGTCAGAAAATTAAGTCTCAGAAAGTAAGCTGCTAACACATAAAGATCATCTAGAAATAGCATAAACTTATCTGTAAAATTTTCCGCAAAAAGTAATCAATAGCATCACTTTCTATTCTATGACCTATATAGCCTCCGTTCTCTCTTTCACCAAATTCCCTCTTCCACCATTTCACAAGCATTACCTCCGAAACGTAGTCATTCTTCGACAATCCAGCGGTAGCACCTAGAGCCTATACTTTGCTATTTGAAAATAGAAGAATTTCTCCAGATGGTTCACATTTGTATCATTGAATTAGCCTAAAATAGAAAATTTTACAGTTTTCTCCAACATTTAGTAGCAAGGCCAACCAATTTGCACAAACAAGAACAATAAAGCAAGTATAGAAATTGAAGGGGTCGCTACATTTTTTGGAAATAAAAAACAAGACCAACCGAATTGCATGATTAAGATTGAACCCCAAGAACAAGCATTTAAACAAAATCAAAATGGAGTCCAGACCTGAAGTAGGAGCTGCGAGAGAGGATGAGGCGATGGAGGTGGTAGGTGGAGCCCATGGCCTGGACGATGATGTCGGAGAAGGAGCCGGAGATAAATCCCTCCAGCTGGATGTGGTCGCAGAGCGAGGTGAGGTTGCAATCCAGCGCGCGGAGCTCGCCGCTGGTCCGGTCATCGGAGTGCTGCGAGGGCGCGATCGTCATTTTCATCTGGGGACCGTAAGACCGGGCGGCCTTCGGGTACTGGGGCTCCATCGGGAATAAGAAATGCCGTTTGAGACTTTGATTTTCCTTTCAGAAATGGGAGGGTCAGTTCAGCGAGGCGAGGGAATGGTTCTGTTTCGGCCTTCTGGTCCGGTTCCTATTCCGGTTCCGAACCATCGTAGAGAGAAGGTCCTAAAGTGATGGATGGTGGATACGACTTGCGCGTTATGCGTACGTCTAGACTCTAGAATACATTATAGACAAAAACGGTGCGTTTTCCTGAAAAACAATTGGCAATTTGGCATGGTTTTCGAGGAAAATTAACAAGGAAATGTGCAAAAAGATGTTTGGAGTCTCGACAAAAAATATACCGCATAAAGATAAAATTAAAAAAATAATAATAAGTTAATGGAGTCAATAAATTAGTTTGGATTTATAATCTTTGTTTGACTAGTCAGACGATATTTCATGCAATCCTTTTTTTTCTTTTTTTTTGTGGGTTTTTTACTTTTGGTTTTTTAAACTGAATTGAGGTTTTATGGTGTTATGTTTGAAAGCCAAAATGAATAACGAGCCACCATCTAAGATCGACTCTTTTGAACCTTTTGGCAGGAACATTCATTTGGTTACTAAACATCTCTCAACTTATCTCAATTCATCATTACAACTTTTTTAAATCTCAACACAAAATATAATAAACAATTCAACTTTTTCAAATTCTAAAATAATAATAATATTAAAAAATAATATTTTAACAATATTTTATCATCTCAACTCAACTCAACTCAACTCAACTCAACTCAACATCCAAACACAACTTAAACTCATCTGAGTTCAACTCAGTTCAATCTAATTTTAAATTAAATCTAACATCTAAACACTCAACTCTCAAATTACTAAACACATCTCAACTCAAAACCTCTTTACACGTGGGACCCACAACCTTTTTCTATTTAACACTTCTTTACACGTGAGACTCACAACTTTTTTCAACTTCCCATAAATACATCTAAACTCATCTTAACATCCAAACACATTTATACTGCGTTTGGATGTTGAGCTGAGCTCAGTTCTTTATAAATAGTAGTGAGTTGAGTAGTGGAGGGAGTTATGTGGGGCTCATCTAAACTAAGTTCAAAGTGTGTTTGGATGTTAAGATGAGTTTAGTACTTTTTATGAAAAGTTGAAAAAACTTGTGGGTCCCATATAAAAATATGTGTTAAGTTGAAAAAGGTTGTAGGTCCCACGTATAAGAAGGTTTTTAGTTAAGATGAGTTTAGTAATTTGAGAGTTGGGTGTTTAGATGTTAGATTCGGCTTAAAATTAGACTGAACTCAACTGAGTCTTGCAACCAAACACAGCCTTAAAACTCATTTTAAGTGGACCCCACAAAACTCACTATATCATCTCAACTCACTACTATTCATAAAGAGCTCAACTCAGCTCAACATCCAAATGCAGCCTAATAGATGCCTACTTCCCTTGTTTTAAAAAAATATATATATAAGTGTGTATCTTGTAGAATAGGAATAAAAGAGAAATACTTATAACCGGTCCATCTATTTTTCTTCAAATAATAGCCCTCCAATAAAACATGCCACGCATGACTTCCATTTTATCATTACTGAACCGCATCACATTAGATAACAGAAATCTCCCCCCCCCCCCCGCGCGGTTTTGCTCTGCTCTGCTCCCCCCTCCCCCCTGCGATTCTAACCTCCCCTTTCTCTCACAACAGCGTCGACCACCCCCCACCACCTTGCACCGGCGTCCCCTACCCCTGATGCGAACTCCCCCCTGCAATTCGAACCCCCTCCCGGCGAACCCCCTCACCCGCGACCCTCCTCCCCCATCTCACAATTTCAGGCACCATCTTCGATCCTCAAGTCGTTGCAAGATCATCTCTTTCTGTGTAGTGTCCAATTGTGTCGACTTAACTCACGCCTACCAACTCTTTCGCCATCTACCACATCGAACCACATTGGTATGGAACACCGTGGTAATTGGTCAGAGCATTTTCCGAGAGGGATGAACCCTTAAAGCTTTGTCTCTCTATAAGGATATGCTTGAGAGTGACTTCTTACCTAACAACTATACCTTCTCTTTCCTGCACTGAGGAAATGGAAGGATGTGGCCCAATTAAGAAGATGACTGAGAAAGAAACTTGGATGTAGTTGGATCAAATATAAGAACAAAGTGCATATTTTCTTATATGATGATCAATTTTCGGTAATTTATTTTTGTATTTCTACATGTAAAAAGGTTTTTTTTTTTTTGTATGAAAAAGTTGAGATTGCAGGGTGCTATTTGGGCTCGCCTCAGGGGGTTGTCTGCTTCATATTTTCTTCATCTGGTTTCAGAAAATCGTTAGAGTTTGCTTACTTCGATTTTTCTTCATATTTTCTGTATTCGGAGACTGTAGGTAGGCAACGTCTTTGTCTTGGGCGGTGGTGCAAAGAGACGATTGGCGGTATAATGTCTTGCCTGTTGTGATTATGTGTGGTGAAGCCTAATGAGTTTATTGTATTTTTTCCTACATGTCGATGTTTGAATGGAGAGCTGCTCTTTCTCTATTAGCAGCCCGACCGTTCTAAAGCGTAGTTAAGAACTGTCTAGAGCGATGAGTGAGCCTCACATGCGACTACAAAAAATATGGGTCACAAGTACAAATCGGTAAGTTGGTTTAGTGGCGAGGACGGGCGGATTTAGAGATAACAAGAGCAATGAAAGGTCATTTGGCGACTTTGAACAATGTGAATCTGGTCAAGATTAAAAATAGAGATGAGACTTTTTTTTTTAATTATATATAAGCACTGATTAAGAAATAAAAACGAAAACATCATTAACAAAACATAATAAACTAGAATATATCATACATGTTATTAGTTATGCGAGAGTTATTACAAAAGAGTACAATTCTCCTTGACAATACTAATTAATGACAAAACATGATTCATCCAAAGGTTCTAATGATGTATTCTACTAAGATCACCATTTGGGTTGGAGTATTTTATATGGATGGGTCTGAGTGACTATTATTAAGTAGAGGAATTGGATATATATATAGAGAGAGAGAGAGAGAAATTTACATCACGTGTTGCATGGATTGTTATTCACTAACCATAGTCATATTAAATGGAAACCATAGATTTTCCCAAACATCCTATACCATCACCCATTTTCCATCTTTAGGCGTGTACGTGTCCAAGACTCAAGTGCTGACATGTATATGTTTGCCGTGAGGACATGGTGACTACCTACTATAATGGTCACCGTGATTTTTTTTATTTTTTAAAAAAAATTGTCATCATTCATTTATTAGAAAAATTTACATCAATGACTGAATACATGTAGGGATATCCCTATATCAACCATTACCTCATAAATTAATTAGTGCATTTAGAGCTCCATCAGTATACTATTTTCTTTTGTGACTGGGGTCTGGTCTTCACTACTGCTGATACTCTCTACAGAAAAACATCCAAGAGATAGCACTATACCTAAACAAAGACTCAACCTCATCCTTCATAGAAAGAGATGACTCAGTCTCTACAGACAAACGTTTAAGAGACGAACTCTTTTTTTTTTTATTAAACAATAAGGAAAATAGTAAGATAGATGCGAAAATGACAGATTACAGTTTGGGCCAACTCCGGTAGACTTCAGAATATGTGATGGTGCGTGAAGGCAACATGTTTGTCTCTTTTCGGCCATAAAGTCAGATTTGAAAGATCTGATGGTGGCAATTCCGGTGATCCGATGCGTGTGGCGAGAAGAGCTGCCGGAAGGGTGGACACGTGAGGACCAAGCGTAGTTGTGAGCAGCCCGTGAAGACCACACACGGTGATTTTTGCAAAGTCGCCACTATCCTCCGAACAATTTGCGGCCTGGTAGTCTTCTTGTGCTACGCATGTCTCTCAAGAGTTGCTGAAAAATTGTAAATCTGTCTTTTTCGACCTTGAAGGAAATAAAATAAATTAAGAAAAGAGAACTACCTTGATAGACAAAGTGGGTAGATGGAAAAAGGAGGAAAGGAGAGGGAGATGGAGGAGGAAGCCGAGACCTTCGACGACAATGATGAAAATCAGATCTGAAGGCTTTTTAAGAGAGAGAGAGAGAGATCACCGTGATTTTAGTGATGACATTTAACAACTTGGTAAGTAAAATGATCCAATGCTAGTGGTGTGACCTACATAAAAAAAAATCATTTTTGTAATGGTGAAGCCCACATTTTTAAAAGAGAGTGTACGATACTTATAAACACTAAAATTATAATTAGCATTACTCTATATCATATTGAATTATATTATATTTTTATTATTCCTCTCAATTAGTTTCCTATGTCGTGCATCACAAATGCTTCATCTTTAGTTTTATCCTCCAAGTGCGTTGTGCATCTTGTGCTGCTTCTTTGACCTGTCATAGGGATCCCATTTATCGATGTATGTATCTACACCGTCTAATAGTTATATAAAATATGATATCAATCTTAGGACAGAAACAAAGTATAATAAAAATTTAAGAAAAATAATATTTACAATCGTGGAATACATAAGTATCGTGCAATCTTTTTGAAAAAATTGAGTAAACACAGGATCCATATAAAAAATTAATTTTTTAACAGTAGACTCTACTTTTTTCCAGAACGATTGCGCAACGCTTACACACTCCACGACTGATAGACTCATCCTGTTTTTTAATGTATAAATTTTGAGAAATGCTACATAGTACAACAAAACTTTATACATTAAAAAACAGGATATAGAAAATATCAGCCTATCATTATTATATTGATGCCAATTCTCCCTCAGGTTGTGTTATGTAATGTGGCATAAATATGGCAAGGTCATATGTGTAATAAGCTCAAAATATAATTATGGTAATGATAAAATGAATTTGGGTTTGCAAAAGATCAAATAACAAATAAATGAACAACTCGTGTATTTTCACGAATCTATCACGATTCTTTCACAAGTATAAATTTTTTTTTTAATCATGTGGAACTTCTTTTGTATATATTTTTTTTAAGAAATGTTACAAATAAGCATTATATTATACACATCCATTTAATCAATATATAATTTGTCATTTTTAACATTTTATTTAAACACAAAATATTTACGCATTAAGATAGAAAAATAAAAATAATAAATCACATATTAATTAAGTAAAAGTATATGATACAAGACTTCAATTGTTTTTCTCTCTCTCATTCTCTTTTTCTTTTCCCTTTCTCCTCATGTGGCCTCTCTTCTCATCTTTTTCTTTTGGACAATATTAGTGTTCCGTTGGGAGCTCCCGCTCTTTTTCTTTTTTTTAGTTTTTTTCTCAATGATTAAGAAAGTATTGTTTAATAATATTGCAAATTTTCTTTTTTTAAAAAAAATATTTAAAAGTGTTAAAAAAATTATGTGAAAAAAATTTTAAAATTTACAATATTATTAAACAACAGTTTTTTAATCACTAAATAAATAAATAAAAGGAGCAGGATCTCTAGCATTTTTCTTTTTTTTTTCTCTCTTTTTTTTTGTTATGATCTTTTCCATCTTTTCTTCTACGTTTCTTCGTAAACCCCCATTTCTCTTCATCCCTATTTTTTGTTTCCTTTTGCTCTATTATTCCCATCCTTTTTTTTCTCTCTTGCTCTCCTTTTCTTTTGCAGTTCTTAAAGGAGAAGTTTCCACTTTACAGAGACCTTTAACATCTCACGTCATTCCCCACCTCTTTTTATTTTTCTCTTTCTAAATGATGAGCTGGTGTAGTTATGGGCCATGTGCTTCTTTTCTTTTCTTTTTTTCGGAGTTTTTATATTCAATAGTTCTACACCACACATCTATTGAATAAAAAAAATTAAAAGTAAGTGTGTGGTATAGAATTGTTAAATATAATTTTTTTAACATCAACATGTATAAGTTTTTTTAAAACAAAATATAATATAATTAAAAGTAATAAAATAAGATTTGTTATAATGACTGAAAATACGTCACTTCTGGAATTAACCGAATAGTTGACATACAAAAAATAAATAATATAAATTAATGTTAATTACAGTCATAGAGTGAGTATTGCGCAAGTACCACACAATCATTTTGACAAAAATTGAGTAAATATGAGATTCACGTGAAAAAATTAATTTTTTAATTGTGAATATCACTCTTTTTCAAAAGAATTGTGCAACACTTGAACACTCATTGATTACAAATATTATTTCTATTTCGAAACTTGCATATTTGAAATTTGTACCTAATATTACTATTTCAAGCAATATACCTATATACGCTACTAAGTGATAAGTAATGATAAGTGATTGTTTGATGAACGATTTTTTTTTTTTTTTTTTTTTGTGTTAGCATCCATATTGGTTTATGCATATGCATATGTAAAGTCATATTTACATAATATGAGCTTAAATTCATTTACATTGACTTATGCATATCCATATATTTACTATGAACAGTATTTATCTAAATTTGAAGAGCTACTATTCACTCCACAAAATATATTTTAATCATTATTTCTCTCTCATCCCACAATCATTTCATCTTCTCCCTCTTTCAACAACACAATAAATATTCACCTGCACATTCATTTTATTATTATAATATATTATATATATTTTTTCATTTTATTATATTTTTAATATAATATATAAAAAAATTATATTTTTATTATTATATTTGTATTATTAATGTCAAATGTATGTAGTGGATGTTAATTGCAAAATATATATAAAAAATTGATTTAAGAAAAAAATTAATAATATCTCAAATATACATAAGTCAATGTGGAAGTTTTGTTTAAATGGCAAAATGGATATGTAAAAGATGTGATTTTATATATGCATATGCATAAACCAATAGTAATGCTCGAAAGATATGCTTTTTTTATAAATTCAGGCAAAGAAGAAGAAAAATGGAGGAAAAAGTAAAACAACCCAAAGAAAATAAAGTCTAAAAACATGCCGGCAAGGAATGGTAAACCAAGTCGAGGGGGCATAGATCGCATGGGCAGGAGGTATGATGTCTCCAAGGGCTAGAAATGGTGAATTGTGGGAAAGGGCAGTGCCATGGATGGGGACGGGGTGCATATGGGCAACAAAATGAAAAGAAAAACCAGGTAACGAGGAAGTGCAAATGTCTAAAAGACACATAATAATAAGAGCATTGGCAATGGATTGTCAAGTCCAAAGTTTGGTTAGAATCTCAACTTTTAGTTAGGTGAATCCACATTAGACTATCCATCTTAAAGTCAAAATAATAATATAATATTATACATTTTAATAATATTTGAAAATTTTTTTTTTTTATATTTTGCAAATAGACTTCATATATTTTAATAATTTTTGACAAAAAGATTTTTTTTATACAACAATCCTTGAAACCAACAAATTAATTTTTGCCAACCCTTCTTCTTTTGTCAAATTTTTTAGTTGTAGCTAATAATTAATGATTAAATTAGAATTTTGTGAAGCCAACAAACATATGATGTCAACATTTTTTCCACCTAACAATCACAACTAGATATCTTTAAACTAACAAACACTTTCACAAACTCTTCTTTTTCTACCTAACAATCACATCTATAATTTTAAAAGACTAACAAATATAAGTTCTCACAACTTCTTGTACCAATGACAAGAACTCGATCAAATATAGAGAGAGTTTGAGAACTAATGGAAAAGGAAGGAATACTGAATTGTATTGAAGAATTAATGAATGGAAAACTTAATGCTAAGTCTGCTATTACATCATACTTATAGTGAAAATGTAAAATAACAGAATTAACTAATTACATTGTATTGACTATTTTAGCCTTAGCCTTTTCTACTTTGGACTTTAATTCCATATTATCTATATGTGATGCAATACTCCAACACCCCCCCTCAAGATGAACATGAATGTTAAGAATGTTCATCTTGCGAAGAACATGATGAAAAGGCAATGATCCAAGTGGCTTTGTAAGTATGTCTGCCAGCTGTAGCCGAGAAGGAATATAAAATAACTTGATGAGCTTTTCCTGTAGCTTCTCTCGAACTAAATGGCAATCAATTTGTATGTGCTTAGTTCTCTCATGTTGTACTGGATTGGTGGCAATAGACATAGCAGATTTGCTGTCTGTATACAAGAGTGTTGGTTGGGAGTGATCAATCTGTAAATCTTTTAGTGCATAGATTAACCATTGTATCTCACAAGTTGTAGTTGCAAGAGCTCTGTACTCTGCTTCAGCAGAGGATCTGCTAATGGTGGCCTGCTTTTTCGACTTCCATGAGATCAAAGAATTTCCCAAGAACACTGCAAAACCTGTTATGCTCTTCCTGGTATCATTGCAGCCTGCCCAATCACTATCTGAGAAAGCTTTCAACTGAAGTTCTGATGATGAAGGAAAGAATAAACCTTGTCCAGGAGTGGCCTTTAAGTATCTGAGGACCCTCACTGTTGCTTTGTGGTGGTTGACTGTCGGTTTTGCCAGAAATTGGCTCAAGACTTGGACAGAATAGGCAAGATCTGGTCTGGTAATTGTTAAGTATAACAATCTGCCAACTAGTTTTCTATATGCTGATGGATCTTCATATGGTTCTGAATCATCAATAGTTAGTTTGAGATTTGATTCCATAGGAAATGCTGCAGGTTTTGAACCAATGTTGCCAGTATCTTGTAATATGTCCAATGCATACTTTCGTTGACAAAGAGAGATCCCAGTTTGAGATCTTGCTACCTCTAGTCCAAGAAAGTATTTTAATGGCCCCAAGTCTTTAATTGTAAATTGATCATCCAGAAATCTCTTTAACAATTCAATATCTTGTAAACTATTACTGGCTAATAGTACATCATCAACATATACTATCAATGCCATAAAAGATGTTGCTGACTTTTTAATGAATAATGAACAATCAGAGTTACCTTGAGAGAAACCATAGCTGATAAGAGAGGTAGATAGTTTTTCAAACCATTGTCTAGAGGCTTGCTTAAGACCATATAGACTTTTTAAAAGTTTGCAAACTTTGTTGTTCTGATTTGGCAGTCCAGGAGGTAAATCCATGTAAACCTCTTCATGTAGTTCACCATGTAAAAATGCATTATTCACATCTAATTGATGAATATGCCAATTCTTAATTGCAACAACAGCAAGTAGAAGTCTAATAGAGGTAATCTTAGCAACAGGTGAGAAGGTGTCAAAGAAATCTAAACCTTCTTGTTGATTGTAACCTTTTGCTACTAATCTTGCTTTGTGTCTCTCTATTGTTCCATCAGCTTTGTATTTGATTCTAAACACCCATTTGCAACCAATGGTCTGTTTATGTTTAGGTAAAGTAACAAGCTCCCATGTTTTGTTTAACTCTAAAGCATCAAGTTCATTTTTCATAGCTTTTTGCCATTCTGGAAATTGAGCAGCCTGTTTGTATGTTTTGGGTTCTAATGAAGTTGTGATAGAAGCAAGAAAGGCCTTATGAGATAATGAGAGTCTATTTGTAGAAAGGAAAGGAGAAATGGAATAGAAATTACCTTTGCTAGAACCATCAGTAGAAGAAGTTGAAGGAGTTGCATTTGAAGAAACTTGACTACAATAATAATTCTGCAGAAAATGAGGTGCTTGTTTAAGTCGAGTGGATTTTCTGAGTTGTTGAGGATTATTGGAAATCTGATTATTCTTAGAGATTGAAGGATTTTGATGGTCATTATCAATATATGAGGTTGATGACATAGGTGGAGTAGTGACTGTAACTGGATTGCTATGGAAAGTATCATAGCTATATGAATTTTCTGATGGAGGGAATAGAAAGGAATGACTTTGAGGATCAGTTGGTACAACTGTAAAAGGAAGAATGTTTTCATGAAATATAACATTTCGGGAAATGAAGATTTTCTTAGTATGGAGATCCATTACTTTGTAGCCTTTCATATCAGAGGGATACCCGAGAAATATGCATTTGACAGCTCTAGGATCAAATTTGTGTCTGTGATGTTGAAGTGTTGAAGCAAAGCAAAGGCAACCAAATACTTTTAGATGAGCAAGCTTTGGTATTTTATTGAAAATCATTTCATAGGGAGTTTTATTTTTAAGAAGAGGAGTAGGAATCCTATTGATAATATGAGCTGCTGTGAGAACACAGTCACTCCAAAAAGATAATGGAATGTTTGCTTGAAACATTAAGGCCCTAGCTGTACTTAGCAAATGTTGATGTTTTCTTTCAACTATGCCATTTTGTTGTGGGGTTTCTACACAACTTCTTTGGTGTAAAATTCCATTTTTATGATAGAAATCTGTGAGAGTAAATTCAGGTCCATTATCTGATCTTATGACTTTGACAGCAATGTCAAACTGTGTTTTAATCATTTTACAGAAAGTTTTAAGTAGGAATGGAACTTCAGATTTTGTTTTAAGCATATAAACCCAAGTACAACGTGTAAAATCATCAACAATTGTTAAAAAAAATTTATAACCTGAATAAGAAATAGTTCCAAATGGACCCCATATGTCACAATGAACCAAATCAAACATTTTATTAGACTTGCTATGTGATACAGGAAATGTTAATTTTCTTTGCTTTGCTAAGGGACAAATATCACATACATTTTGACAATCCATAGAGATAGAAGAATCAAGGTGTTTAAGAGAAGAGAGTCTAGAAAGGGACACATGTCCTAATCTGTAATGCCATAAGTCCAATGACTTTTGAGAGGTAGCAGAAAAATGAGTGAAGCTAGTCTTAGAGTTTGCACAAGCAGGATTGAAGTAGTATAAGCCTTGTTTCTCAAATGCAATCCCAATCGTCTTCTTCATTGATTGGTCCTGTAAAAGGCAATGAGTACGAAAGAAATACAAGGAAATATTAGAATCTTTGGTTAGCTTAGAAACAGATAGAAGATTAAAGGCAAAAGATGGTACACATAAGACATTTTGCAAGAAAAGATTATTGGAAATGCAAATTGTTCCTATATGTGTAGCTGGTATAATCTGTCCATTTGGCAGATTTATAGATGCATTTATTTGTTTAGGAGGAAAACAATAGAACAGGGGTGAACAGATCATATGATCTGTTGCACCAGTATCCAATATCCAAGAACATTTGGATTTTGAAGTGGAAGAAACTGAGTTGCAAGAAGAATTACCAGAAAATTGAGATGAAGTGGCAAGATTGCAAGCTAATGTATTCTGGGTGTTTGATGAATTTTGAGATGATTGTAATGACTGAGAGGAATTGGCAATAGCTAGTAGTTTATTAAAATCTTCAGAAGTCAAAGAAACCATGTGAGACTCATTACTGTTTTTATTACAAACTTCATCAATTGCAATTGCAGCATGGGCAGCAGAATGAGTTCTTTTTCCTTTAGGTCCAGTCCATCCAGGAGGGTATCCATGAAGCTGGAAACACTTGTCCACCGTATGTCCATTGTATCCACAATGCGTACAATGAAGAGTAGATTTCTTGGATTTTTCCTTTGAAAATCTGTATTGATTTGCTGCAGGATTCAACTGTTTAACCATCAATGCATGAGTTTCAGTATGAACTGAGTTGGTCAATTGTCTTTGGCTTTCTTCTTGGAGTAATAAACAAAAGACCTTGGCCATAGGTGGTAATGGAATTGAAAGAAGCAACTGACTTCTTATGGATGCAAAAGAATCATTTAAACCAACCAGAAACTTTAGAACATAATCTGCTTGTTGCCTTTGTAGCAGAAAGGAGAAAAGATCACATGTACATCTTGACATTTTTCCACAAGTGCATGTTGGTAAGGGACGAAAACTGACATATTCATCCCATAAAGTCTTGAAGGCACTGAAATACTCAGTGATAGAGGAAGAACCCTGGTTAATGCAACTCAAAGATTTTTCAAGGTGAAAAACCCTTGGTCCATCACTTCTTATGTACCGAGTCTTTAATTCATTCCAAAGATCAAGAGATGAATTTACATAAAGTAAACTGTTTCGAATATCTTTGGAAATGGAGTTTATAAGCCAAGAAAGTACCAAGTTATTAGCCCTCAACCAAGCTGTGTGAAGAATAGATTCAGAAATGTTTGGAGGTCGAATTGAACCATCAATGAATGCCACTTTATTCTTGACAGATAGAGCAATGGTGATCGAGCGGCTCCAAGCAACATAGTTATCTCCAGTAAAGATTTCTGAGACGAGAAGTGCACCAGGATTATCACTTGGATGCAGATAGTATGGACTTGATGAGATATCTGATGGATTTGTGATGGCAGAATCGGTAGAACTTTCAGTAGGCATTTCAAGAAAGAAAGAAAGAAAGAAAGAATAAGAATCACAGATTTCAAGATTTCAAGAAAAGAGAGGCAAAATCACTACAAAATCCTGAAGAAGTTGTAATGCAGAGAAGAAAAAATATAGAAAATGATTAAATGATGAAAGGGAATGAATCGAATTCCAGAAGAGAAGAAAATGTGCGGAATTTCTAATCTGATACCATGACAAGAACTCGATCAAATATAGAGAGAGTTTGAGAACTAATGGAAAAGGAAGGAATACTGAATTGTATTGAAGAATTAATGAATGGAAAACTTAATGCTAAGTCTGCTATTACATCATACTTATAGTGAAAATGTAAAATAACAGAATTAACTAATTACATTGTATTGACTATTTTAGCCTTAGCCTTTTCTACTTTGGACTTTAATTCCATATTATCTATATGTGATGCAATACTCCAACACCAACCAATCACCATCTATAGATCTTGAAACTAATAAACTAATTTTTGCCAGCCCTTCTTCTTTTGCTAACTTTTTTAGTTGTAACTAATAGTTAAGGATTAAACCCTATAGATAGACTCATTCTCTAACTATATTCATCAAAAACCAAATTTTCTTCTTCCAATTTTTCTATTTTTCTTCCCTCAATTTGTTATGGATCCCTCTTCAAATATTGATCATATTGAATATGATAATTTTTCTAATAATGAGTTGGATATGATGCAAGCAATTATAATAATATTCAAATGAACAACCCAAACATAACACATCTTTCCTCCTCACTAGAACGGACAAATAATATACCAAAACAGAAACAATAGAGAATCAATACCCAACGCAATATCAATAGTTAAAATAAAAGGATTGTAAATCTATGAACGAAATTCATACACCATACTCAATAAAACCCCCTTTGTAGGTTCAGACACCATACTCATAAAAAAAATAATTTTGATACACAACCGCAAATCTATGAACGAAATTCATACAATTTCATCATCAAAATAAATAAATAGCAAAGCATTTATTCAAATCGCACGACGGTAGTGGTAGATTTGTTCCCACTAGAGAGTGATGTCGTATAGGGTAGAGCCAAGCCAATTCGTGGAGGAAGTCGCACAGCCTTCTGGACGACGTTTCACCGGCAAATAAAGAAAGTGATTCAACACATCAATGGTCTTTGCAACGCAAAACACATGGTGATTTAATCACTCGATGAAGAGAAAATGAGAATCAGAGAAGAGCGAGAGAAGAGCGAGGAAGATAAACTTACGTTTGGCTTGAAAGATGATGGAAACAAAAATGACCGCCGGAGAGAAAGGGACGCTTGCGGGTTGAAGAAGAGCAAGGCATGTATGTCTCTAAGTAGCTTTCAGGTTGAAGAAATAGAAAAGAACGAGGGAAAGAGAGAAGGTTAATGAAATAATAAAATAATCTCATCCAGTGTGAATAGTAGCTTGCCAACTTTGAAGAGCACCCAAAAACTATTGTAGCTCATATGTTGAGCTTTGAACCATTGGCTAGTCCAATGTGGAAGCTTTTTGACAAATATAGCCAAATTATTGACTTGCATTGGCATTGACATTGGTATTTGGTTAGGCCATTGTCAATGCTTTAAATTTTCTAGATCTCAAGTCAGTGTTTACGTCGTTTGTAACTATCGCATGAACTAGGTTGTTATGCTGTTTTGTTTGGATAATGAGTTGAGATGGTTTGTGAATAGTAGTAAAATATTTAAATTGAGATGAGATGCATTAGAAATAATTTGAGTTAAAATGTTTTATGAGATTTTAAAAAATGGGAGAGAAAAAGTTGAATAAAAATATTATAAAGTTAAAATATTGTTAGAATATAATTTCTTAACATTATTTTTGTTTTGAGATATGAAAAAGTTAAATTATTTTTTATGTTTTGTTTGAAAGTTTGAGAAAACTATAATAATTAGGTTATGATTATATGAAAAAATTAAAAAATTTGAAATTGAAAAAGTCTTTATATTTATGGTATTTAAATATTAAAATAAAATAAAATGAGATGAGATAAGATGTAAATATCTTTCTATCCAAAATATGCCTAAACATTGAAAAGGCGTTCAATTATGAACCGGATGGTGGGGCTTTTAACTTCGACTAATCAATCTTAAGAAGCAAATTACAATCTTGTTTCACACGTGTCAAATAATTATCGGATGATGCTAATCCTAAAGGAAAACTCTATATACAGGAGAGTTTGCGCAGGTATGCGCACGATTAAAATGCGGGAGTCTATGTGGAACTAATACAGTGCGTTTTCGATTTTTCCCCTTCTCAGTTTCTAAAACTCATCTCGTGCTCCCCCTCCATCTCCCTCCTCCATCGCTCCGAATTTTCCCCTTCCCAGTATTTGAACCCTAACCCCCTCCATCTCCCACCTCCGTCTTCTTTGTCATGGCTGGCATCGGAGGCTGCGTCGGTGATACGGAGAGAGATTGATCATTTGTTGAAGGACTTGAATGAGAAGAAACAGAGCTTCCGTCGGTGATAACATCTTGAGATTCTGGGTTCTTTTTCAAAGACTGCGTTTGTGGGGTCATGATTTGGATTTGTAGTTATTCTCTTTGTATCTAAGTTATTTTTGTGGGTATGTTTTCGTAGGAAGCAGAGGCAAAAGCTAAGAACATGAAGAAAGAAATTGGTTAAATATTTGGATTTGGTTTAAACATTTGGATTTGGTTTATATTTGGGCACAAATTCTAAAATCCTTATTTGAGTTGACGGAAACTCAATAGTGTGAAAGTTTTCGAGTATATTCTTCCCAAACAGTAATAAGAAAATTCGCATTAAAGCAAACCTGGGTGTGTGGGGCAGGGGAAGGAGGTTTTTTGGATTTAGATTTTTGTGTATAAAAGTAAAACAATAAATGGGGGATCTTGGCTAGGTGTGTGGTGGGGGGCCCTTTGAAAATGCTAGACGCTTTGCACAAGAGATGGATTATAGGCTTACAACGATGGAGAACTACAGATGGATTACAACAATGGAGAACAACAGTTTTGAAGGTTCACGAGTCAGAAATTGTTTGAAGTATCTGTGTGTGCAAAGTTTTTTCTTTTTCTTTTTCATATTTATAATTGTAGATTCTATCAATAATTAATTTGAGATGAGTTGAGTTGAATTCATCTTCCAAACAAGCCTAACTTAGTGCATGCAAAGTTGTTGTCATGCCAATTTCCCCCCCCCCCCCCCCCTCCCCCCCCCCCCCCCCCCCCCCCCCCCCCCGACGAGGCTTTTCGCCTTTTTATTTCACTTTTAGAGCATTATTGTTGGTTTACTCAAAAGTAAATACAAATCAAAATTTAACTTTTTAGGTTAAGATGTGTTTAATTTTTTAGATTAAAATGTATGAAGTAGCTTGAGATGTGTCTAACTTTTTTATAGAAAATTGAAAAAGTAGTAAGTTCCATTAATAATTAGTTTGAAATAAGTTGAGTTGAATTCATATTTCAAACAAGCCTAACCAATTCCTGCCTTTTTATTTCTTGAGGTTTACAAACTTAGGGCATTCTCGTTGGCTTACTCAAAAGTAAATACAAATCAAAATTTGACCAATGATCCCTTAAAATGGTCTAAAAAGAGGTAAGAAATAAATATTTTGCTTGCTAGATACAGTACCTCTGAATAATTTATATTAATTTCTCTATTATTTTATTGCTACAACAGTTGCGCCACCAATTATTATTTATATATATTGGTGCTTGGGTTTATACAAGTTACTATGGATTTGAATTGCAAAATATGAGAAAATAAATAAAATAATAAAATATATTAAAATATCTTATTATTATTTTAACTAATAAATGAATAATTCAATGTATAAATAGAATAGATAAAAGATAAATTATAATGATACCCTTACCACCTCTTTTATTACCTAATTATTTTTTTATTTTTTCTATTTGAATCTAGATTAAAAATCTTAGAACATGACTTTCTTGTATAATCTAGAAGAAAATAAATTCAATCAACCGACGTAATTAAATTAATTTTATAAAAATTGGCTCAAAGAGCAAAATGAGGTCAATTTTTATGAAATTGAATTTATTTTTAATTAATTTATATGATTACATAGGTTGATTGAATTTATTTTCTTTTAAATTATGCAATAGGGTCATGTTCAGAGATTTTTAATCCAAATTCAAAGAGCAAAAGGAAAAAAAAAAATAGCTCGGCAATAAAACAGTATTAAATAAAGTGTAAGTGTATCATTATCCAAAGATAAAACATATAATTTTAGTTAAATTTTAATTTAACTTTATCCAAGCCAACGAAAATGCTATAAACATCCACTACTATGCACCAAACGGTCATGGGCTGCGCTGTCCGTTGTGCCTCCAAAAGCCCAGTTTGTTTTTTTGGCCCAAATCGAGTCCACAATCTTACATACTGAAACGGCGTCGTTGCTCCTTGGTGTGAAAATAGGCTAGTTTCACTCCGACACTGGCGCACACCGACTTCGTCTAAGCTGCCTCTCAAGCGCCTTCTCTCCGATTTTGCTTCACAAGGCAGTCCGGGTAAGTAAAGCTTTGGCATTCATGTATCGCTGCACTGTAAATTCTTTCGGAGGTTTCCATTTCTAAGATCAAATTTGTTAACCGAATCGAAACTCTATGAAATTCGTACGGTGAAGGAGCTTTTCTCATTATTTGCTGGTTGAATGGTATTCTTTACAGTCTTTAATCTTTATTCAATAAAATTAAGCTATTTTTGCTCAATGTGATTATTTACTTAATCCCTGAATTCTCTGTGTGGGTGTGACTGTGGGCACTTATGCCTGTTTCTCTGTCGATGTTAAATCAATGTATGTTCAAAACTGTGTGAGGAAGCTCCATTCGAGGCCCGTTATATTCCTTTTTTGTTAATTTTCACGCAACGGTAATGGTTTCTTATGCATAAAGGTCTCCTCTTTTTGGGGTATTTTTGGGATTTATTGGTAATTTTCAATTCACAATTCTTCATAAGATTTTGGTAACCATCGTTTGCTTTTACTCTTGTGATGTCTACGGAGATCTCATTTCGCTACTAATATTCTCTGTGATATGTAATGGTCTTGTCACTAACTTTTATTGTAGTAATAATCATTATTGCTTGGCACATTTTTGCATTTAGATAACGCGAATCACTTACTGGATATTCTCCGTTTGGTGGATTTTCCTTGACGTTGCTTATATTGTTTATTTCTTATTATAGATCCGGACTATAAAGAGTCCCATAGAAGGCTGGACATGCAGATATGAAGACGATCCTAAGGAACCCAGGTAAGGACCAAGGTTGACTTGTAGGTTCTTTATAGAGTAGTTGGATGTTTTTAGGGATTTTCTTTACAAAATTTCCCAAGTTTTTTTTTTTTTTTTTGCGTCTTCCATGATGCTGAACTTTTGTTTCTTTTGGTTGTGTTTTATGAACTATTATTGGGCTAAATGATTAAAAAGATCCATGTAGCCGGCCCCAGTGGTTGACATCCAGGCATAGCTAAGCAAGACAGAGTTTATTATTATTTGGCTATTTTGCTTTCATAGGTATTATTTGGATATTATTATTTGGCTATATGTCCAAGCTGCCATTGAGAGACCTTGGTTCTAGCTTTATCGCATATGTTTTCTGTCTGTTGTCTTCTATCTTCATATAGGTTAACATATATCTGCTTATTTGTGGTGGGTGCAGGATTAGTATATCAAATTGATTTGGAATGCTGTCACATTTACACCTTTTCTAAGAAGTTTTCGTCCTCATTTAATGGGTTTTCTTCTGAGCTGAATGGTAAAGCCATTCCCTTTATGGATGGGGCCAATCGAGAAAATTCAAGAATAGTTCAGGGTGTGAGGCAAGTAGTGGATGATGTGTGCCATATCTTGGAGGGTGGTCCATGGGGACCTGCCCTTGAGAATGCTCTGTGTGTGCTAGATGAAAAACCTAAACCAGAATTAGTAATTGGAGTCTTGAGGAGGCTGAAGGATATCAATATTGCAGTAAATTATTTTCGATGGGCGGAGAGAAAAACTGACCAAGCACATTGTCCTGAAGCATACAATTCACTTCTAATGATTATGGCTAGGAGTAGAAAGTTTGATGGCTTGGTGGAGATTCTGGAAGAAATGAGTATTGCAGGATTTGGCCCGTCTAATAACACATGTGTTGAGTTGGTTGTAAGCTATATCAAGTTGCAGAAGTTTAGGGAAGCTTTTGATCTAATACAAACCATGAGAAAGTTTAAGTTCCGCCCTGCATTTTCGGCTTATACAAACCTTATTGGTGCTCTTTCTGCTGCTCATGAATCAGACCTCATGCTCACTCTTTTTCATCAAATGCAGGAGCTAGGTTATGAAGTAAGCGTTCATCTATTTACAACTCTTATTCGTGTATTCGCTATGCAGGACAGAGTTGATGCAGCTCTCTCCCTGTTGGATGAGATGAAGAATTGCTCTTTTGATGCTGATGTTGTTCTTTATAATGTCTGCATAGATTCTTTTGGAAAGATTGGGAAGGTTGATATGGCCTGGAAATTCTTTCACGAGATGAAAGCACATGGCTTGAGGCCTGACGATGTGACATATACGAGTATGATAGGGGTTCTATGGAAAGCTGATAGACTGGATGAAGCTGTGGAGCTATTTGAAGAGATGGATAGCGGCAGGAAAGTTCCTTGTGTGTATGCTTATAGCACCATGATCATGGGCTATGGTTCAGCTGGAAAGTTTGACGAAGCATATAGTTTGCTTGAGAGGCAAAAACAAAAAGGGTGCATTCCGAGTGTGATTGCATATAATTGCATTCTTACATGCCTTGGAAAGAAGGGGAGAGTGGACGAGGCATTAAGAATCTTCAAGGAGATGAAGAAAGATGCAGCGCCCAACCTTTTCACCTACAATATTCTAATAGACATGCTTTGCAAGGCAGGAAAACTCGAGGATGCTCTAGGCATTCGGGATTCCATGGAAGGAGCTGGATTGTTTCCTAATGTTAGGACTGTCAATATAATGATAGATCGACTTTGCAAAGCTCAAAAACTGGATGAAGCTTGTTCTATATTTGAAGGAATTGATCATAAAGTTTGCACCCCTGATGGAGTTACATTTGGTTCTCTTATTGATGGTTTGGGCAAACATGGCAGAGTGGATGATGCCTACAAGCTATATGAAAAAATGTTAGATTCTAATCAGATTCCAGATGCTTTTGTATATACCTCCCTTATTAGGAATTTCTTCAAGTGTGGCAGGAAGGAGGATGGTCACAAGATATACAAAGAAATGGTACACAGGGGCTGTTCTCCTGACTTGATGTTGCTTAATACCTATATGGATTGTGTTTTCAAAGCTGGTGAAATTCAGAAAGGTAGGGCTTTGTTTGAGGAAATAAAGGCTCGAGGATTTATTCCTGATGTCAGGAGCTACACAATCCTGATTCATGGCCTTGTGAAAGCAGGTTTTGCAAATGAAACTTACGAGCTGTTCTACACAATGAAGGAGCAAGGCTGTGTTCTGGACACCCGTGCTTACAATACTGTTATTAATGGATTTTGTAAGTCTGGTAAGGTTAACAAAGCATATCAACTGTTGGAGGAAATGACAACAAAGGGCCATCAACCAACTGTTGTTACCTATGGTTCTGTCATCGATGGGCTTGCTAAGATTGACAGGCTTGATGAAGCATACATGCTCTTTGAAGAAGCAAAATTTAAAGGAATAGAGTTAAATGAGGTGATATATAGTAGTCTTATTGATGGGTTTGGTAAGGTGGGTAGAATTGATGAAGCGTACTTGATCATGGAAGAGTTAATGCAGAAAGGTTTGACCCCTAATGTGTACACATGGAATTGCTTGCTTGATGCACTAGTGAAAGCTGAGGAAATTAATGAAGCCCTTGTGTGCTTTCAGTCAATGAAAGACTTGAAATGTACTCCCAACCACATAACTTACAGCATTCTCATTAATGGTCTTTGTAGGGTTAGAAAATTTAATAAGGCTTTTGTGTTCTGGCAAGAGATGCAGAAGCAAGGGTTGAAGCCCAACACAATCACCTATACCACCATGATCTCAGGACTTGCAAAGGCTGGAAACATAGAAGACGCAAATAAGCTTTTTGAGAGGTTTAAGGCGAGTGGGGGTATACCAGATTCTGCTTGTTATAATGCTATGATAGAAGGGTTAGCATTGCTTAATAGAGCAATGGATTCATATGCACTTTTTGAGGAAACTAGGTTGAAAGGTTGTAATATTCATACCAAAACGTGTGTTGTTCTCTTAGATGCACTGCATAAGGCTGAATGCCTTGAGCAGGCAGCCTTTGTGGGTGCAGTATTGAGAGAAACAGCAAAGTCTCAACATACTTCAAAATCCTGGTAATGGCGAGTATACGGAGAGTTTTGTTCTTGATGATGATTCTTTACATGAATTCCTTTATAGGGCTGAAGCTGCTCCCTTCAGAGGTACTCTCTTATCTAATTAGTAGAGATTGAAGTTACAAGATGCATAAACGAATGAGGCTTACACCCGAGGGACGTTGGCATCCTTTCCAGCTGTCCGAATTCATACATTTCAAATACAATGCCCTAACAGGAGCTCAAACATAAAATGGTTAAGTCAGGAAGCCGCATGCATAAGTCGAGCTCCTACTCCTAACTTCTATGGGAGCTTGGTTTTTGTTTGTCTGATTCTCCATTTAACCCAGATCATCCCCCCACCCCCCAAAAAAAAAAAAAAAAAATCACCCTGTATGAGTGTGCACTCTAATATTATTGTTAGAAAGAATTGGATTCTTATGGGCTTTGTGAGGAAAAAGAAGGGAGGGGCAGAGCAGAAATGTTCGTGAATGAAGCAAAGGCCAAAATACCTAATCGTTGAGTCTTATGCCCATGATTCTACTTACTGATGATAGTCCTTAATGGCTCTCAGAGATGCTTAAATTCTTCCATCAAACTATCAAATAGTCAGAAGGAACTTATCTAATAGATTGCCCCTGATCTTTTGTATTGATGCATTATGGCTTCCAGGCATAAGAGTTGCATGTCAAACATGGGTGAATATGCCAATGAACACCGTCAGGACCTATAGATAGCATACTGCCACAAAGTTCATGTGGAACTTTGAGCATGGGCTTGTTGTAAGATTGGATAAAGCTTCATTTTTCAGTGCTCTGTTGTGAACTATTTGGATCTAGTATAGTCTATGTTTTGACCATCTTCTTCTGCCCTATCATCTTGCACACAGCGTATACTGTGGGAAGGTAAAACTACTGGAAAATGTTGGCCAGTCTACATGATATTATTAGCATTCAAGTGTTTTCTCACCAATTTGTTTTCTTACCAGCACAATTTGTCTTTCGTACGATTCTCTTGCAATCATATCATTGTTATTATCTTTTATAGACTCTCATATACAGTAGGAGGATCAGAGAAGAGTATGGTTGCCTAAAGAGTTGTAGAAATGGATCGAGTTTGTATGCCATTTTTACGTTGTGCTGTGAGATGGTTTCTGGGTGCTAAAAGAGGACCTACAAAAATGGAACTGTCACTGCTACTATTTCTCAGCTACGCATGTGCTGTTAAAATAACTAGAACCTACCAGAATAGAAACAACTATCTGTATTTTGCCAAAGTTCGGATTTTTTTAAGTCCAGTTTCTTGTTGCTCAATCTTCGGTGGATTTGCAACTCTTTTCCTGAAACATCCTGCACAAACAAATAGAACAGGATGGATAATTTTGTTTCTGGACCGTTTGTTTTCATAGATTAGATGAGATGGGATGAATTGATATTAAAGTTAAAAAGTTGAATAAAATATTGTTAGAATATATTTTTTAATATTATTTTTATTTTGGAATTTAAAAAAGTTGAATTGTTTATTTTATTTTGTATTGGAAGTTGTGAAAGTTGTAATGATTAGATGAGATGAGATGTTTTCTAAAAATAAACAAGTCCTGTTTCACAATTCTAACGGTTACAAGGAAAGATTCGTACATTGGAATGTCTGGATTGGAAAACTAGGAAATACGAGAGTTCACAAAACCAATAAGACCTTATGGTGAATGTTCCATTCAAGTTCAAGTGTATTTTTTTTTTCCTTTTCCTATTCATTTCATATTTTTCCATTTTTGGTCAAATTATCTGTGAATTCAAAACTCAAAAAAAAAATCAGCATGCATGCGAACGGGACCATTTCCTACTATCTAACTGAATTGGTCATCCAATTGAATCTCCTAACACTTCACACACCACATTATTTTTAATTTTTATTATTTTTTTCTTTTATTAAATATTTATTATATGAATAATGAATAAAAAATTTGAAATAATTTTAAAAAAAATAAACACAAAAAAAATTTTAAAAAAAATATTAAAAATTTAAAAAATGTGGAGTGTGGAATTTGATGGAGGTTGTGTAGCAAAGCTAAAAAAAAACACCCTCATACCCTATGAAAAACATCTCACACTTGTGAAAAAGTTATAAATCTAGAACGGGAGAATGAATAGTAACTGATGCATAGTAAATCTCATCTTAAAATGTTGCAGTTATCTAAAGAGCCCAACTGTTGGGACATATTTTTAAGTAGTTAGCCATAAGTTGATTCTTGTTGAACCCACTTGATTTTTAACGTAATGCTGGAAAAATGTAAGAAAAAAAATATATATCGGATCTTTTATGTATGTAAAACTACCGTTATTCTTCCCCTTCGACATGAAAGAATTGCAACATGTAAATTTGGACCAATCCAAGAATAAAAAATAAGATGCTTACGTAACTTTCATTTCTTGAAAGGACTTTCCTCTGGGTTGGTGAAAAGACACTTTAATGATCAGAGTTACTCCAATATTAAGTACATAATTTCAATATTGAAACCTTGACAGATCTCTTCCATCACAGCCACCTACAGTGACACTACATCACAATAATCAAACGTGCTTCACGAAACATTGGTTTCCGCAGGTAATCAGAACGCAGGCAGGCTAATTTTTCCCGCTTAATTCCGTAGCAGAATTGCCACTGTCAAAACTTCACCAGCAAAGGTAGAAATAACGCAAAGATGGAGGGAAGTGGTTGTTTAAACCAACCATTGACAAAAATAGAGTGAAGCGACCTGGACCCCTTAGTGTGCAAAGATGAGAAACAATGTCTGCATTCTATCATGAATTGCGCGTAGGGGCATTTTGATCTCCTTGAACCAAAGAGTGCAAAGCCATCTCCACATCAGCAAATGGTTGGCCGGCATAGAGCTGAAGCTGTCTCTTCTTCACAACAACTACCTTCATGGCATTTGCTTTTACTGCTTCATGAAGTTCCTGAACAATTTTTATTTCATTGTTGTCACTGAGGTTTCTAGAACTAAAATAAAAGGAATATAGGGATGGATTATCATGACCTACTCCAGAATGAAGCAAAACCCCAGAAATTGTGTTAAACATGGTGACTAAAAATACAGTATGCAAGTGTAAACCTTTGAACAGCAAGTTTCATCTTCCCACTTGTTTGGCACAGCTTGCACAAATATGGCCTTTGCATGTCGGGGGATGTGCATGCAATATGCAAATGTAAAGTTACAAGGGTACCCAAATATGGAGGTTTACCTTTATTGACAAAGGAAGAATGTCGGCACTAAAATCACCCAGATCTTTAAAAAAATCTTCCAGTAGAAAACAGAAGTTACTGGCATCAACACGATCCTCGAACGCAACAGTATAGGAAGAGTTACTTTGTTCCTGGGCCTGGGAACCAAACTTTAAGTTGTAAAATCCTGCCTGTCCTTCGCGGTCAGAACCTCTACGCATAAATATAGCCTAGAATTGGATAAATATCAACTTGATGATTAGTTGGAGTCTTGGAGACTGAAAATGCATATTATTGCCTAACACACTGCAAATCATGAAAGTTTGTAATAAAACACCAAAATCGTTTAGGATATATGTAACAGAACATTAACTAACATCTAAGGAACCAGTATTTCTCATTTCATAATAAGTTTACATCAAAGGTCAGCATTTAAGCCTATATTTGCATTGCTGGTGAGTTAAACCAATTGGTTTCCAGTCTACGTTGTATGCTAATGGTAACATTTTACTTAACAACACTAGAATCAGGCTTTATCCTATGAGAAAAAGTATGATCAAAACTTTTACAAAAATCAGTATTAAAAATCATATGAAAAGTGTTGGCAAATGTAGAAATGCAAATAACAGGAAAGTTAAAATGAACAGTGAAAATCATGTCAAAGAGAAATTGAAGGAGATGATATTCTAAAGCCTTCTTGCGTCACAAACAGAAAATTATGAAGTTAGGCAATCCATGAAAAGATTTGTCTAAAAAATGAGCTCAACTAAAATGATGATTATGAATGAAAGGCAGTAATTCAACAAGTGGTGAGAAGACACTGGCCAAGATGGTTCGGTCAAGTCATAAATTCCAAACATGTAAAAACTAAACAATATGGATCTCACATCTTCAATGTTAGCACAACCACTTTCTAACATTACTGTATAGAGAGAAGTAGAGTGAAGAGAAAGTTTTGGTCACACACTAGAACATAAGGAAGATTCAACCACCAGAAATCTGTCTCAATGTTTGGTTGCTTTTCTTTGAACTTGTTGGCCAGCATTTGATCCCCAACTTCTCTGTGTTTTGAACTGCCATTTCTATTCAACACAGCATGCTTATCAGATTTCATGTGAGTTTCCCGGTTTCCTCTTCTGAATCTCGGAGAATGTCGACTCTCCAGCCTTGCTGATTGTTGCAAGTTTTCTACTTCAACTAAAGGCCTCTCTAGGCTAGGTTCCTGGACAGCACCTAAAAATTTAACAATTTATTGAATGTATCAAATGTAAAACAATGTCTACATGAACTTCGTTTGTTACAGATAATCCAGGAAGCAAAAGATAGCCACCACCAATTTTTACTGATTACATATAGTTGAGAATTTTAGTAAACTTTAAACCATTAATGGCCATTAACTGCAATGGGATGTCCCTATGATATCCGATTAATGATAAGAGTTGTGAAAAAAAAATATATATATTTCCATTTGTTAAACAACGATATAAGCAAAACTTTTTAATCCTTGGGAATTTTGGTGACATTACCAGTTCTCCGTTCAGCATTTCCAACTCTTATTTCCATTCCCAAACCCGATCCCTGCTTTTCTTCCTTCAACACCTTCCCATCTTTTTTCGATGTTGAATCTTGCGTTAGTGATATCATTTCATCATCTTCCTTTACAGTCCTGTAAGTGCTTTCAGGATTATCACTATGCCGTCGCTCCAGCTGTTGTCCAAGGTCCAATAATTTTACACCGTCATCACTGACAGTTCCATCTCCGCGTATTCTACCTGCACGATCCGAGCTTCTTTTTTTCTTGTTAGGCACTTTACGATCTCCAGTACCTTGAAAACCCTTAGGACCATCAATTGACTTCGTTGAAGGGCTTCTGAATTTTAACTTCTTCTTAAACATCACGGCCCCATTCGAACCTTTTGAATCCAAATTATCCCTATTTGGTCCATTTTCAATCTTCCCAGACTTCCCAAGATAATTAACATAAGATCCCGGTAACTTCTCTGGAAGCGAATCCAACCTCTTCTGCAAGTTATTCAATGTTGCACTCATTTCTTTCTCAATGCCCGCTCTATGCCTAGATATCGCAGTCTCTTCGTCAATTTCATACTCGTCCTCATCATCTTCCTCCCCCACCTTTGCCTCACTCTTCCGCGCTTCCCTAGCCATTGCTCTTATTTCTTCAATTTTCCTTTCCAATTCAGAGTCATGCGCAAAAACCACGTTGCTTGCACCAGATATGATTCCATTTTTATTCACCAAAAGTTTCCCTTTGTTGCTTTCGGTAATACTCGAGTCCAAATTATCCAAATTCCTTTCTTTTCTATCAGAATTGCCACTTCCCATTATCCAAACCGAACATACTGTTTGTAACACGAAGACACCAACAAAATACGCACCGTATTTTAGGACGGACCCAGCCGAAAGTTTACCGAAAATGCCATCGTATTCAGCAGACGTCTCGGACACTCGAAATTCCTCGACTTTATCGCCCTCTCCGGGGTCGGCGGCTGACTTTGTGTCGCCGGAGATTTGTTCGGTTAGGGACGCGAAATCTGGGTGAGTCTCGGTTTTGGTTTCGGGAGATATGATGGGAATTACGGGGTTTGGCGAGGGTTTAGTTAGGGTTTTGAGAATCTTGGGGCGGAGATAGTTTTTTCTCCTCGTGGGTTTTCGAAGAGAAGCCGCTACTAATGTCTTTGTTCGTGTGGCAGCGGTAGGGTTAACGGAGGGTGTGAGGGACGAGAAGGTGGCGCAACGCGCAGTTGCCATTGCTCATGTGGAAAGAAGGATTCAGCTATGAGAACTGTACTGAGCGAAAAAACACTTACTTCATGGTGACGTGCGACGAGGGCGTTGTTTTGACTTGATTGGGTCATCCCCGAAAAGCCCAGTGAAAGCCCGGCCCATGCGGTTCTGACATGTTGGTAATATTATTTGAAAAATTAAAACACTATAGATACAAAGAAATCATTCTAAAGGAATTTCACTCATTGATGTGGCATACTGCTGTGACGCTGTCTCCCACTATTTTTTTTTCTCTTTCTTTCTCCCCCACCCTTGTGCCCGCCACCCCTGTGCCCTCTCTTCGTGCCAGTCATGGTGGTTGGAAACCACCTCAGGGTGGGCAGAAGATGCTGGTGTGGAGCTCACGACAACTCGCCATGCATGTTGGTGCACATTTCGCACACTATGTGCATGGTCAACTGTTGCGTGGCCGCCAATTTGAGCCGATGGCTTGCATGGTCGACGGTTGTCATCCTTTGACCATCTGTGGTGGTCGGGAACCACCTCGAGAGAGAGAAAGAGAGAGGGAATGGGGGAGGAAGGGAGAGGCACAGGCAGAAGGGGGAGAAAGAGAGAGAGAAAAAAAAAACAAAAAGAAGGGAGACGTGGCACACTATCTGTCACATCAGTATGTGTGATCCCTTTGTGGGATCCTTTTGTGTCTATAGCAGCCCTCTTTGAAAAATTATTAAGGTTGCATTTGGATACAATAAGTGTTTCATTTCATCTCATCTGATCATTACAATTTTTCTAAATTTTCATACAAAATAAAATAAATAATTCAACTTTTTCAAATTTCAAAATAATAATAACAATATTGCTACAGACAGTCGGCAGTTGCAATCGGGACACAGTCGGCGCTTAAAATAATAATTTTTTTTGCCACGTCAATTTATTTAAAGAAAAAAAGAAGAAGCAGTAGTGCGGGAAAGACGAAAAGCTTTAGCTTCTTCTTCAAGTTTCTTCCAAAATGCTCTGAGCACGGCACAAAAAGGAAAAAACTTACCTGTAGCCTCCAACTGACACATCGCCCAGAAAGACTTCCCGTCGCCTCCATTTTCCTTTACTTCTTCATCTTTACACCTCATTTCTTCTCCCTCAATTTCAGGTCTGCAAATCCCTTATTAATTTTTTTGTTTTTTAATTTTCACCTACCATTTAAACCATATCCTCCAACAGGTATATATATATACCGACCCTCAAGCTTTGAGGACTAGAACTCGTAAGTTTTTTCAATTTCAGGTTTCGATTGCAATAGGTGTCTTCGTATAGCGATGTCGTATTTGCCGGATTGCTGTGGTGGAAAGGAAAGTGCCTCAGTTCTCTTTCCCAGCTGCATAGTTAGGTACGATGTGCACCCGTTTTACTCGAGTGTAAACGCATCGGGGGCAAAGCTCACTCCACTTGTGCCTCCGCCACCTGGTAAAGTTTAATTCTTTTCTTGTTCTTTTTTAGAGGATAAAGAAAGGAATCCAAAATATGGAAGGTAAAGTTGGTTTCTCAATTATGATTAGAACTTGGGGATTTTTGCTTTCCTATATATCTGTCTTGGTTGTTTTGTCAAGATGTTGGACCTTGGAATATGATATCACCGAGTAATTAAAATGCGAAAGTCGGGCCTTTTCTTCTTCTTTCTCCATCCTTGAATTTGTCATCCCGAATCACTCTGTCTTGGATGAAGCATCGTCTTCAACGAAACGATGCGTTTTCATTTATGCCACGTAGGACCCGTTTGTCCCGCGTCTGCACGTTGCGACTGCAACCAGAGTTTTCCTAATAATAATACTAAAAATTCATATTTTAATAATATTTTATTCAACTTTCATATCAACTCATCTCATCTCAACTCACCATCCAAACGGTACCTTAGGGTTCGTTTGGATAGTGAGATGAGATGAGATTATTTTAGATGAGTTGAATAAAATATTGTTAAAATATTATTTTTTAATATTATTATTGTTTTAAAATTTGACAAAGTTGAATTATTTATTATATTTTGTGTAGAAATTTAAAAAAATTGTAATGATGAGATAAGATGAGGTGAGGTGAGATGATTTCTGTATCCAAACGATTCGAAACTGATTCTCTGAAACTATGGGGAAAGTTGATGAAGAGACTTGCTACAACATAATTGGAATGGATAGCCACAACAATGAGGAGAATTTGGTTTAGAAGAAATGAATTTGTTTTTGAAAACAAGTTTTGTAGTCCTGCAAATGTTATAAAATCAACAAAAGATATGTTGACAGAGTTTAGATTAGCTCAAAAATTTATACAGCCACAGAAAACTACACCCATTGCAGAAGAAAGTGAATTAATATGGAAGAAGCCTCCTTAAAACTTTGTGAAAGTTAATTGAGATGCATCTATAGATAAAAAAAGGTAGAAAGATGGGAGTTGAGATTGTTATTAGAAATGGGGAAGGAGAGGTGTTGGCAGCAGTATGTGATCACAAGAGTAATGTTATCCAACCAGATTTGGCAGAATGTCTAGCTCTATGGAGAGCTTTAGAATATTGTTGTGACCTGGGAATTAATCATGTCATTTTGGAAGGAGATGTATTATCAATTGTACAAGCTGTTAATAGCAAGGAGGAAAATATGGCTTGGTTTGAACACATCATTGAAGCTTTCAAAAGAACACTGCCATATACAGAAAGCTGGAAAGTCCAGTTCACCCGTAGGGAAGGAAATTCAGTGGCACACTCACTAGCAAAGGCTGCTGTGAAGTTGGATGATGAACAAATATGGATCGAAGATATCCATAATTTATTTAGTCTTTTGTTAAAAGACAAGTTATGTAATGGATGATTCATTTGATTATTTGGAAATGAAGTTTATTTTTTCAAAAAAAAAAAGAGTGTAAAAGATTCGAAAGAATAAACATTGCTCGGTAGGGTTGGATAACGGGTAGTCAGCAATCTTGCCTGTAAGTAGTCTGATATGTGTCCTTTAAAATCTATTAACGTGTTGGAGTAATGCAAAGCTTTGGATAAATCATTTTTCCAAATTCGGAAGCCTTCTTGACGGCATCATATTTCTCAAACAAAGGTTAGAAACCTTCCTGTTCTACACAACGCGAGCATTCACAATGGGTTATGTAAAATTCATGTTTTTGTAAAATTTGAAGGAAATAGCTCAAAATAGCCCATCCAACAAATTATGTATTTTATCTAGAGGTCAACATATAATACGACCCGTGAACCCAACATAAACACGATATGAAATTAGCAAGTTTGAGTTTGATGTTAACGGGTTCGGATCAAAACGGGTCAACTTGCTTAACACGAAATCAACCTGTTTTAACCCGTTTAGAATTTATTTCAAAATTAAAATTTGATTATTGTTAAGTTATAATATTGGTATTTCTCAGTATGCTTATGTTTTTATTGTTTTTATTATTGCGATTGTAATTTTAAACATATGCTCATATTTGTTATTGTATGGTTTGTGAGATTGGTTTTATTATATGTTAAAATTTGAAAAATATTAATATATATATATATATTAAGATATTGTGGCTATTAATAAATATAGATTTTAACTTTTATATAAAATTATATTAATCAAGTCAAATAAGTTATACGTTTTAGTTCAACCCATTTACATAAAAGAAACGAGTTTAAATGAATCGTGTCGTGTTAACGCATTTTTAATTAATTATGAGACAGGTCAAAACGAGTGACATGACACGACCAGTTATTTAAATGGATTGAGTTAGGGTTTGGAAGTTTGACACGTTTAACTTAACGGTTGGATTCAGATTGATCTATATAGTTGCATGTTCATGACTTGACACGACACAAACACGATTTGCTACTGTACCACATCTACATCTATGGGACACTGTACACACTTGTATAAATATTTAATTCATTTATCTCTTTACTTTCTATTTTATTTGAAATGAATAAAATATATTAAAAATTATAATATTTAAATGATATAAAAAAATAAATAAATTGATTTATGATATATTGTAAAAGTCAATATATAAAATAGAAAAAAATAAATTTTAATGATGTATTTTAAAAAACAAAATGAAGAAATTATTGGAATGGTGGACATACCTTCATGACATCCCCCGAGTACTTTTAAAAAATGAATTAAGTTATTTCCTATTTTGCAGAATTGAATTTTTCTGGTCTTGTCTAAAAATAATGACATTACCATTTTGAATATGCCTTATTAGTGCTAGAAGCCTAGAAGGCAGCAAAGCTAATTTAACGCCGCAGCGGACCCGTGCCTTTAGAAGGAAAAAACGAAAATTGTTTATAAGAGTTTTGTTACTCATCATTTTCATACATCACATTTATTTTTATTTTTTATTTTTTAAATTTATTTTAGTTTTATTATTTTTAAACTAATTGAGTTATTCTACTCATCATCCGTATATCACATATTTAATAAGAAAAAAAAAAATTATATGTAATATATAATGTCAGAATAATTCAAACTTTCACTCAATTCATAATGTGCTTCCAAAACTAATAATTGCATTAAAGTAGACTCTCAAATTTTCAAAACTTACCAATTCCTCATTCCGTCTACCATCAACGTCAAATCTAATAAAAATTCACTGTAAATATATAATTTTTATTTAATTTATTATCATTGACTATATAAAATAACATATACTATCAATTAATAATATATCATAAATCATTAACCATATATAAAATTATTTGATACCTAAGTTCAGTGGCAGACCTACATTAGGGCAAGATGGCCCCTCCCAAAGTTTGAAAAAAAAAATATGTATTAGTCTTTTTATGATTTAATATGATTATATTATCTCATATTGTGTTGATTTCCTCTCTAAAAAATTATATAAAATTATTTTGATTTTATAAATTATTTTGACTCAAAAATAGAATAAAAAATATTTTATTATAGTTTTAGCTTTGCTCGGTCCCCCTACAACAAATTTCTAGTTCCGTCACTGCCTAAGTTGCAAGCAAGTATAAATAATCTATATATACAATGAAATTATTTGATATTCATTAACCATATATAAATTAATTAAAAAATAATTTAATGATTTATGATCAATTGATAGCATGTATTATTTTATATGGTCAATGATAATAAATTAGATAAAAATTACATAAATGTTATACACATGATGATATTATTTGCAGTGAATATTATGCATATGAGCAGTATGTGCAGTAAATTTTCATTAGATTTGACGCTGTTAGTAGACGGAAGGGGAGAATTAGTAAATTTTAAAAGTTTGATAATCCACTTTATATAATTATTAATTTTAGAGGTAATTTGTAAATTGAGTAAAATTTCGTGACAATAAAATGTAATTAATCCAAAATTTTTCTACTCATATAGATGCGGGTCACCCGCCACCTGGCACGCGCTTGTATTCTAACTATATCAGCTTAAAAAATTGGAGTCCCACACCGGGCGAATAAGGAGAGCCGAGTGGGAACATGGAGCTATAAATCAAGAGAGGCGCAGCAAAACAACTCATACCTTTCTCGGCCTTTTGGCTAAGATCAAGTGTAGTATCTGTTCTTATCAGTTTAATATCTGATACGTGGTCCAATGGATCACACGATATTAAATTAATTTTTTCGGGGAGAAGACCCGCCACAGCAGCTTGCTGCTGGGGTCTTCAAGCGTCGCCCATGCGCTGCACTACTGCACGGGCCTGGCGCACCCCACCCAATACTAGTTAAACGTTTCCCGATTTGTTGAATTTTATGGATTTTGGGCCTGTGATCCTTGAACCTTCCAACTCCTGGTCCTTAAATTCTCTCAATATCTAAATGATTACCGATTCCCTAACCGATTAAGGTTTAAATTTAATCAATTTTGCTTTGTAGCAATGCACTGCCCAACTTAAATAAAAATTTCCATGAAAGGGAAGCCTGATAAAAGGTGTTTTTGCTGGAAGAACTGAATATAGGAATATTGTTTCTCAGCCAAAAAGAGAAGTATTTATATTTTTGACCTTTCAAAATCAGCCGAGTACAGAAGGTTTTTGGTAGGAACCAGTATTATAGATTCATATCACACATAATGATTTGCAAAGCTTTATAGGCTATACCTGAACCACGATGGTCACGAGGCTCGTGCGTCTCTCTTGTCCTCTTTTCACCAAACGCAAACCCCAGCCGAACTGTCCAACCCTACCCACTCTTAACCCTAAAACGACGCACAAACTTGTAATAACTCCGAAAAAGGGAAATTCCTTTAATAAGACAAAACATTGAGCTATATGAGTAACTGTTCACATTGTTGTTCTGGATTTTTTTTTTTAAATTTTTTTCTCAGCAACCAAACCACATGTTACTTAAAAAAAAAAAACAGGGAAGTTGAAAAAAAAGGGCCTCGGAGCATTTTTGCCCTGGCTTCTGTGTTTTTCCCTGGTTTCGAGGAGCAGCGAACTCGAACTCAAAAGCCATGGACTCAAAGGCTTATGTCCCTCTTTTCACAACAAAAGCGGACCCACGTAAGCGCGCGCTTTCCAGTTCATCGTCCGCGTCGACAGGTTCTCTCCCTATCCGAGCTCCTCCTACAATTGATTCTGATTCTGAATCTATTGGTGACAAAACTTCCAGTACCAGTAGTAGTGGTGATGGTGATTACAATGGGTGTGAGTCGTATGAAGCCTTTCTGATTGGGGAGGAGTTCGAGATGGCGTTGGAGAGGCCATGGGTGGCGGACCCAGATGAGGAAGCCATAGACAGTGAAAGTTTCGAACTTTCCAGACCTTTTGTGGCAGACCCAGATAGGAAAAGCTTGGGGAATTCTATTGAAAATGAGGACGAGAGCGGTGATCTTGTGCGTGAATATGGCCCAGTTGTTGAACCGATTTTGGTGGATAATCTGAACTTGAACCGGGTCATGCCCAAAGCCCAGTTGTCTTTGGACGATGACGAGGAGGAGGAAATGGTGAGTGCAGATGGTGAAGATAGTGAGTTTTCAGGTACAGTGAGAGTTCCGGGTATTGATGTGTTGGGGAAGATTGGTGGTGCTCCTACAGTCAAGGCATTAGGTGTTGACGAGGATGAGTTAGTGGAGTGGAGGGATTCTTTAATTGTTAAACAATATGAGCCTGCAATAAGCATCAAGGTTGTGGAAGCTGAGGTGTCAGATGAATCTGTTGAAGCCCAATTTGGGATTTTGGGTGCGAGAGAAGAGATTGCATTGAAGGAGTCTGGTGAGGATTCTGTATTGGCCGAGGTGATTGAAGACATGGGTCCTGATGTTGTCGAGATGTCTAATGTTGAGTCTTTGATAGCAAATGGGGAATATGTAATGGAGGAAAGTCAGAAGTTCAATGAGGATGTTGTGCATTCTGGTGAAGAAAAAGGAGTAGACAAGGAAGGGATTGAATTGGGAATGAATGAAGGGCAGCGAGAGACCGTGGAATATAGTGAGAATGGTGCTGTAACCATGAAATCGTCAACCCAAAGAGAACCATTGGCAGATGCTGATGAGGCCAATGAAGCGAGGGAAGAAACTTTTATTACGGTTAATGAAACTGATGTTGTTAGTTCAGATACTGAAGAATGTATTGATTTGGATTTATTTGATGGAAATGGTAGTCTCACTCAGCTCGAGAAGCAAAGTTCTGTAACAAATGGTTTTGTTTTAAGGGAAGTGGAGACAGTAATTGGAGCCTATAAGAATCCAGAAAGCAAAATGGGGTCAGGTATTGATTTGGGAGTTGGATTCAGTGATTTCATAACTTGTACCCAAGCTGAACTTAGCGATGCACCCAAGGGAAATGAGTACACCGATTCTCATTCCGCCGGATCCATGACAATGAGTTCCAGTGTGGCCAATAATGTAAAACGACATAACAAAGATGAAGCAAATTTTGATGCATGCACAATACAAGGAGCAGCAGAAGGGAATGAAGGTTCACTGTCTGTCGAAGATCCTCAAGGTATGATTTTGGGAAGCTTTAAAACAGTCAAGAGTTTGATGCATGAATGTGAGAAGAGGCAAAATTCCTCATTTCTTTTTGATGCAGAGGGTTCTCGGGATCATTCACAGAGAGTTGGTGGACAGATTGGCATCGACTCAGACAAGGAAGTGGACGGAGATGGGGATGGTGAATGCAAACAATTATTTGATTATGCTGAATTGGAGGCTTTTCTGAAAGCAGTAACTGTTGCTAACTCAGAGGAGCGTCCCACTGGTTTAGATTCCTCATTCCATTCTATGAGACCTTCGTCAAGATTGAATCACCCCGATTTTTTTTATTCAGACCTTAGATCCAGAGATGATTTTGAGGACAACCTAAGTGAAGAAGAAATGAAGAAGACAGAGGAAATACAACTCATAAGAGTGAAATTCTTGAGGCTAGTACAGAGGCTTGGCATTTCTCTTGAAGATTCCCGAGTTTCAAGAGTGCTATACAGGTTGGCCCTGGATACAAGGAGGCACTCCAGTCAAATATCTAGCCTTGAATCAGCAGCAAAGAGGCTGGCTATGCAACTTGAAGCAGAGGGTAAAGATGATTTAGACTTCTCGTTAAATATTGTGGTTATGGGCAAATGTGGTGTGGGGAAGAGTGCAACCATTAATTCCATTTTTGATGAGGAAAAGGCTATAATTGGTGCATTTGAGCCTGCCACAACAACTGTGAAAGAGATAGTCGGAACAATAGATGGTGTCAGGATAAGATTGCTTGACACACCAGGTCTTAGGTCTTCTTCAAGGGAACAATCTATCAATTTAAAAATATTAGCATCGATCAAGAAATTTTCGAGGAAATTCCCTCCAGACATTGTCCTCTATGTTGATCGTTTGGACACCAGCCTGACTGGAGATCTTATTGATTTTCCTTTGTTGAAGTCAATCACTCTTTCTCTTGGTTCATCAATATGGCTAAATGCTGTTGTCACTCTGACTCACGCTGCTTCTGCTCCCTCAGATGGACAATCTGGGTTGCCCCTAGACTATGATAAATTTGTTTCTGAACAATCCAATGCTATTCAGCAGTCCATCAATCAGGCAGTTGGTGATCTGGGTCCAATGAATCCAGGTCGCATACATCCCGTATGCCTTGTTGAGAACCATCCATCGTGTCAAGAGAACAGTTTTGGACAACGTGTGCTTCCCAATGGACTTATTTGGAGACCCCATTTATTATTAATGTTCTACTCGATAAAGATCTTATCTGAAGCAAATCCTATATCAATCCCATCTCCAACAGACTTGTTGGCTTCCCTTCTGCAGCCATATGCTCATCCAAAACTCTCTGGTAATCTAGGAGGGGACGAAATGTACTCAGATATCAAGTTGGCGAATTTATTGGACTCCAAGGAAGAAAATGAGTATGACCAGCTTCCACCATTCCTGCCTCTGAGGAAATCTCAGGTTGCTGAGCTCAGCAAGAAGCAAAGAAAAGCTTTCTTGGAGGAGTATGATTATCGGGTAAAACTCTTTAAAAAGAAGCAGTTGAAAAGATCGAGGGAGATAAAGAAGAAACGCAAAGATGGTGGCAAAAATTACGCTTATGTGAAGGAAGATGAGAACCAGGAGGATGAAAGTCCAGTGGATGTGCCAGCTCCCCCTTTACCTGACGTGGCCCTCCCACCTTCCTTTGATGCAGATTATCCCACATTCAGATATCATTGTTTGGAGCCCGCATCTCAGCTTCACGTGAGATCAATTCCAGGCACTCACTACTGGGACCATGATCTTGGTTATGATGCTGTTATGCTTGAAAGATCCCTCCTGATTGATGGTCGATTTCCTGCTGATTTTGGATTTCAAATCATAAAAGATAAAAAGGAATTCAGTATGGACTTGGATTCATCAGTTGTGAAGCATGGGGAGAACGCATTGGCCATGGCAATGTTCAACGTCCAGACCGTTGGCGGGCAGCTTGTCTACATCCTAAGAGGAGAAACCAAAGTAAAAAGTTTCAGTGTAAACAAAACAATTGCTCGGGCGACGGATGAAAATGTGGCCACTAGACTCAAAATTGAGGATCAAATTGCTGTTGGAAAGCGCTTGGTTTTGGCAGGAAGTATTGGAGTAGTCAGATCTCGAGGTGAAACAACATTTGGAGCAAACTTGGAAGTGTGCTTCAAGCAGGAGGATTTCCCTGTAGGGCATGACCACTCCACATTTGGTCTTTCTCTGGTGCAAGCGGCGGGTGACATATCTCTCATGGCCAATCTACGGTCTGAATTCTCAATCGGACGGAGTTCTAAAATGGCTATTCATGTTGGTTTGAATGAAAAACGAAGGGGGCAGATCACTGTCAGGACAAGCAGCTCCGAGCAACTCCAAATTGTACTCTTTAGCATCCTTCCAACGATTGCAGGCTTCATCTTTAGGCGCATCTGTCCTAGGTTTGATTTGAAAAATTCAGAGGATGTCTAGGCATTCTTTTCCTCTGTTGTTGATTTTTCGGATGGGGTGAGCGCTCATAATAACCAAACTACTACCCTTCATGCTAACGTTTCAGTATGCAGTTCTTTTAGCTTATTTTGGCAGGTGTTATGAAGTGTAGCATTAGAGACATGAAACCCACTTGGGTCTTTGGATTGTTTCTTAGTTTAGTTACATAGGTTCTCACGATCTCATCTCATCTTAGATTCAAACATAGCCTAATTATGATGATGCATTCATGCAAAATTTTAATCGCCATTTACTCTTTATTGCCACGGTTCCAATTGTATAAGGTCATAAACTATCGTCTTCAAAAAGAATTTCTTTGAATGGATAAAGATATTCTTCCATCACTTTCCGCGTATGAAGCCATGAAAATGTTCAATTACGCATTATTCGTGTAACAAGGTATTTATTTTCAAACATTACTCAAATATAAATTACTTTTTAATTATAAGTCTTCGATTTTTTCATCTAATCATTACAATTTTCTCAAATTTTTAAATAAAACACAAAAAATAATACTATTTTTTTCAAATAATTTTTTAACTTTATAATATTTTTATTAACGTTTCTTCTATCATTTTTTAAAATTTAATAAAAGATCTTAATTTAAATTCTTTTACTATTATTCACAAATAATTTTATTACTATTAACATATATTCTTAAATATTATGGGTGTCCAAACGAGCCTTTAATTCATTTAAATTAATACAAAATATGAAGAGTTCTGATATTTAATATGGAGTTTTAAAAGAGTTGTATATTAATCATTTTCTTTTGATATTATAATTAATTATTAAGTTGCAATTGACTTTTTAATAATATAATTTTGGCATGCGTATTTTAAAATGATCTAATAAGAATTCGATATTAATTTATTTTTTAATTGAATTATTCGTTACTATTGACTTATTTATAAACGAAATGCTCAAAACAAAGTTATAGTATGATTTAAATGGAGAGTGAAATGGAAGTATCCCATTCGGTTTTCGTTTTTGGTTCGTAACCATGTTATCTTTTATCTGTCTGCGAGTGGAGAAGCTCGCTCACAAATGAACGAAGCCAACATGTCCCTGTTCAAATCCTTCGCCACAAACTCCTCTGCACTGAAACACGGGGAAGCCACCATGGCTTTGATGCAAACCTCTCCGTATATGGTAATATATATTCGTACACTCTCTCTCGCCTCTTATTATTAGCTTTCTCTGAGCCTTTTGCACTGTTCGTAGTTCTCGTCAGGCGTCGACTTGCTTTACTTTTGGTTTGCTAGTATTGTTTTCGGGGGGAACTAGGAGTGACATTTGGAAGGCTAGTAAAAAGGTCAGAATTCGAGTGGTTGCTGTGTGAGATAGCTGTGCTTTCTGTTTTATTTGTCTGTACGGTTTCTCTGCCAGCGAACGGAGGAGACGAGGAGTTAAGAGCTTTTGAACTCAAAATGCGGCTATGCTTGCATTTTCACACATCGAGAACGCCCGTAATTTGTGAAAGTGGTGCGCTTGTTGTGAAATGGCGGATGAACTTGGCAATGCAGCGACTTGAGCTAAGATTTGGTATTTATAGAATGTTAGGTGAATTTGGATCACCTTTCAAAGGAATTGAAATCGTTTTTATGATATTGATTTGGCGTAATTGGATGTTGCTTGTTGCGCTCTAATCGTTCGAGAAAATGTTATAGAAAGACTTGAATGGAATTCACTTTTGTTAGAGCTTCAGAATTTTACCTCTTATTTTATTTTTGGTTTGCTATCAAATTGTTGATCTTAAATCGGTTGTTTCATTGAAACAATGTTATGTCCTGTTCGGTACAACTCTTATAAGAAAACGGTATTCTGTTCTTCAAAATGCATGAGATTCATTTAAAATGATGGCAAACAGGTCTTAATTTCTTATCTGGAACCTTTTTTGTGTATTGCTTTGGAACACCTATGCTTGAATAAAATAAACCACAAATGTAATAAAAAACAGGAACCATTTATTAATAAGCTTATGTAATTTAATAAACCAATGACTGAATTTTTGGTCTATTACAGTTAAATCCATCTAATATAGTGTGAATTAAGTTGCAGCTGATTACCTCTGCTGTATATGTTCAGGTTTTATCACGAAGAACTTGCACATCTTTTAGGAAAACCACTTCTGTTGGCTTATCTAATTTCAGAGGAAGCACTTCGGTCAAAGTCTTGTCTCTCTTAAACGTTACACGTTGTCATACTTATTCCAGTGGTGAATTCTGTTCTTCCTCGAAGAGAAGATCTCGAGGACCGGTTATGGCAGCAAAGAAAACATCTGAAGGTGATAATGCATTGATATGATTACTTTCTTCTACAAGGAGTTTCTTGGTATAATACTATTAATCTTCTTCTGAAGGACAAACATGCAACTTCATTTTCTAGATTTTTGGTGTGCTTGAGTGTTTAGGGGCAAAACAGGAAGACGGAAAATACAAACACACAGTTGATCTTCCGAAGACAACATTTGGCATGAGAGCAAATTCGTTGGTCAGGGAGCCTGAAATTCAGAAAATGTGGGTTGACAGGCAGGTGTACAAGAGAATTGTGGATAGAAATAATGGGGTGAGTTTTGCAGTCTTCCTAGGATTTATGTAGTTCATTGGATGTATTAGCTGAATTTTAGTTACTCTGAACAGGAAAAATTTATTCTGCATGATGGTCCTCCATATGCAAATGGCGATCTTCACATGGGGCATGCTCTAAATAAGATTTTGAAAGATATAATCAACCGTTACAAGGTACTTTTATCTCCTTGATTTGAACATCCAAATTGTTGCATGCAAATCTATTTGACATTCAATTGATGATATTAATTTTCAATTTGATGATATTACAGCAGAAAAGGCATGTTTCAAGTTTCAATGTGCTTGTTGAGAATTAATAACTTATAAAAAAAAAGATATTAATTCTCAACAAGCACATTGAAACTTGAAACATGCCTTTTCTGCTGTAATACACTTGCATTTGTTTTTTTTTTTTATTGTTTCTGGTCATACTGGGTGTAAGTTGAAATGGTATAGAAAGAAACAAACTCTTCCACCTCCGTCCGTCTCACAAAAAAAGGTTTAAGGAGGGAAAATGGGATGGGAAACTCAAGTTTTCCAATGTTCTCTCCCCTCCTCTCTCTCTCTCTCTCGATATTCAAGAGTTTAATGTATGTAATTATGCAGGAGTGTAGTTTAGGCATTTTGGCTTTGTTGTTGCATGATACTTCATGATGTTATTTTTACTCTCTCTAAATCTTATGAAACACATTAATCGTATATACATGAATTTCCTTCACCATCATCAGCATCCTTGTAACAGCTTGAGAAAATAGGAAATTATGAAGTTTGTTCATTGTTTTTGTCCTATAAAATATCAATCTAGGCCTAGATATGCTCATTCATTATTAGAAACCAAATATTTGAAGTTAATTTTAAAGATTTTTAGGTTAGAATTTTTTTTTTCTACGATGAGAGTTCTTGTTTGTTTTTATATTTTTTGTTCATACTAGTATTACAGCATTGCATGCTCCTAAGAACGGGACAAAATGACCATTATTTGGCACATTAAGCTCATGGATTTAGTTTTGTTTTTATAAACCTGCGAAGCTATGTGTTAAGAAAATTAACTTAAGTTCATTCTTCTCATTTTATTCTTCTTCTTTGAGCAGCTCCTTCAAAACTACAAAGCTCATTATGTGCCTGGCTGGGATTGTCATGGGCTACCTATTGAGTTGAAAGGCAAGTTTACAATTGCTGATTTTGTTAGTTTCGGCATGATGTCATCAGCTTGGGACTTCCTCAATTTGGTATGGTTGGTTTGTCAGTTTGAGATAAGGCCTCAACATGTCACTATGTCAGAACCCATGCCTTTGAATCTCACCAGTATATCTTTTTCTTTTCCCATTAAATGTCCAGTTTCAGTTGAGAATGTTATTATTAATACCTTAAGACATTATTTTATTGGTTTGTAGTCGATTATGCAACTTAAAGGTTGCAAACAAACTGTATAAACACTTTGACCCTTGAAATTCTATTGAGCTGTAAACTTTGACTGTGGTTGCTCCGAAAAGTGGCTTTAGCTTGTGTATGTCTAGGAACAGAACACCAAACATGGGTGAGCTTTCATTTGGGGTAAAGAAAAACCTATCACTAATGTTTTTTCAGTTTAAATTGTGAAATAACCTGAGAATTTTACTGTCACTTTCAAGTCTTTCAGTTCTACAGTCACTGGATCAAGATGCCAGAAAAGATCTCACACCATTAAAGTTGAGAGCAAAGGCCACCAAATTTGCCAAACAAACCGTTCAAAAACAGATGGCATCATTTAAGGTCATACCACCTTCATTGTCTCTCACTTCCTTGCTTGTATTTTGGTTCACATTGTCATGTGAAAGTGATTGCTTTGCAATTGGATGTCTCTGGTCTTTAAGAATTATTTTAATTGATTATTGGCAGTATTTAGTTCAATTAGATGGGGACCCTCTACTAGGGAAATACTTGAACTTCAATTCTATTATTTGATGTTTGCAGCGGTTTGGAGTATGGGCAGACTGGAATAATCCCTATCTAACTCTTGATCCAGAATATGAAGCTGCCCAGGTAGCCGGTTCAGCTTTTCTCATTTTGATTTTATGTTTCTTTCAACTGAATTAACTTTAGGCACCCATTGAATGCCTCTTTCCATACTTTCTGGAGAAGCCCTTTATGACTATAAAGGAGAGGGGGCTTTTTCCTTACGTTCTGTCTCTTCATGTACAAATTATTATTACAGTAAACCATCTATGATATGACCATGGCTGCTTATAGAGATTTTTTAACTCTTATAAAGATTTATCAGTAAGGCACTTTGCACAAACCATACATCTTTTTCATAACAAAGTTACTCATCTTTATTCAGAATATAAAGCTGCCTTCACAGTCAGTATAGTTGTGTTACTTTTTGTGTGCAGATCATTGTTGACATTAACTTGGAGGATATCTAAATGGCTAGACATACATCTATAAGTTCACAATTTAGTGTAAGATTGAAGCTAAGTGCAAGTGGTGCATCCATGCATTAGCACTATTAAGAAGATGGATGACGGTGGTTACAAGCCCCCCCCCCCCCCCCCCCCCCCAAAAAAAAAAAAAAAGCCTTTCATGTTAGTGGCACATATTTTTTAATTGTGTTGACCATATTTGTGCTTATTCACTAAGAATTCTTCCATGTATGCTGTTTCATCTGTTAGATTGAAGTGTTTGGCCAGATGGCCATTCATGGGTATATCTACAGAGGCAGGAAACCAGTTCACTGGAGCCCCTCATCACGAACGGCTCTTGCAGAGGCGGAGTTGGAGGTATTTTAATGTCTTTTTTACTTTTGTAAAACCTCATTGGGAACATATATCACTATCAGGTTTGTAAAAATTGAAATCTTATAAAGTTTACATTAAGTTTTGGTTTTGTTCGGTTGACATTCTCTACAACTATTCAATAACTTCAAAGCACATTTTTTTCATTGGTCCATGTTGTTACCATTTGCCTGATCTATGACTTGAAGCTTATAATAGTGGGCCCCGTGCTCTATATTGCAAGACTCAAATGATTCCTATTTGTTAATTTACAATAATTTTTTTTTGTAAGTATTAATTCACTAGTAACTTATATGCAGTATCCTGAAGGGCATGTTTCAAGAAGCGTATATGCCATTTTCAGATTAGTGGATGCACCTCTAACTTCAAGTGGCTTATTAAAAGAGTTTTTCCCCAATTTGTGCTTGGCAATATGGACTACAACTCCCTGGACTATTCCAGCCAATGCTGGTGAGTTTGCCATTATCTTGCATTTGGCCTATTGTTAGTTGACATTTTACTAATGCTGGTGAGAATTAGTATATGATATATTTGAAGCATGAGAAAAAAATGTTTTGAGTGTCTTCTGGTTGTAATATCTAATATTTGCCTCCAAATCCAACAACTTAAACTTATACCCTGTTATATAAGAAGGTTAGCAGCATGAGAAATACGCATGTCATAGTATAAAATGTTTCTTTTCTTTTGTAAGTGTGAATGTGAAATTTTGTTAAAAAGTGCAAAAGGTACAACCCAATTACACAGGATGTATACGAGTGAGACACGTGTCATGTTTCTTATCATGTTTGTTCTTCTCTTTGTCTATATAATGCTGCTGAATGTTTATCTGTGGATGCATTCTCCATCTTTCTCCTGTCTAATGCAGAAGTTATATCAACTGTATAATCATATGTTTAGATGCTACACTCATCTGGTTAATTTATGCCACCTTGACATTTATCCCTCTCTTGCAACATTTCATTGTATGGACCTCTGCAACAGGATATGCACTGACTTTTTCCCTGTTATCCTATGATCAGCGGTTGCAGTGAATGCCAAGCTTCAATATGCCATAGTTGAACTACAGTCACGTTCAGAAGATGTTTCTTTATCTGCTGGAAACAAAAAACAAAGGCTTGGGAGTCTTCTTAAGGAATCAAAGAAGCCTTTTCTTATTGTTGCATCAGATCTTGTGCTGCCATTAGAAGCAAAATGGGGAATGAAACTTGTCATTAAGAAAACACTATTAGGTTCAGATCTCGAGAACTGCAGGTTTGAATGAAATTGGGAACTATAAAATTGAAACATGCCAATATTTTCTTAGTACATTTGTTCATTTATCAAAACAAAATAGCCTATTGCACACATTAACTTGTTTTGTAACTTGTGTTACTAAACTACATTGTCTGGGTTAATATGAAGTACAATATATCTCCTGAGATATGGTTTCAATTTTCGTTTCAGGTATATCCATCCAATAGATAACAGAGAATGTCCGGTAGTTGTTGGAGGAGATTATATTACAACGGAAGCAGGAACTGGACTGGTCCATACTGCTCCTGGACATGGTCAAGAGGATTATGTGACTGGCCTGAAGTATGGACTGCCTGTACTTTCTCCTGTAGATGATGATGGAAAGTTTACTGAAGAAGCTGGACAGTTTAGTGGGCTTGATGTACTTGGTGATGGTAATGTTGCTGTTGCGAAATACTTGGATGAACGTTTGTCAATTATTATGGAAGAATCATATGGTATGTTGTCAAATATCGAGGAAACCCATCACTGTTTTCACCTGACAGTGGAACTATCATTGTATTAGCTAAATAGCACATTAATTACCTTATGCAGAACATAAGTATCCTTATGACTGGCGAACAAAGAAGCCTACAATATTTAGGGCAACAGAACAGTGGTTTGCATCAGTTGAAGGATTTCGCCAGGCTGCTATGAGTGCAATTGGTGATGTAAAATGGATTCCCCCTCAGGTAATGGTGTTATAGTAAGAGCCATTCGAAGCTTGACTGTCTATCTCTTTATATTACTCTGATTATAGGGATCATGCGGTATATTGTTTCCAATGCTAGATCAAGCCTTGTTCTTATCTAATTCATGTTTTGCCATCTGTATCCTGATCTTCTTCAAGATGTTGTTATTCCAATTCATGTTCGTCTTTTCATTGCATGATAGTAAATTTTTTTAGTTTTTATTAATTAATCTGTTGCTCAAAAATTTTAATTTCTTTGTCATATAGTACATGACTTTGACAGAGAACTGTTTTCTCTGCTGTCAAAGAATATTGGTTTATTCCAAGGCATTTGGAGCAACTGTGACCTTGAATGTGGCATGTTTTTTTTTTCCTGTTTCTTTAAGGATTAATTGAATGATTTCTGTCGAGTTTTAACAATTTTAACTCTTTTATTGACTTAGGCAGTGCTGGAATAAGGTTTTAAGTTGGGGCTTTAAATTGCAGTTGTATGTGTTTGGATATACTTGCATCTTTTATATTCGCAAATGGTATGATTTATCTTACCAATGGTGTCTTGTGTGCATGCATGACAATTGTTCAGTCAGAAAACAGAATTTCTGCAATGACTTCTAGCCGGTCTGACTGGTGTATATCACGACAGAGGACATGGGGTGTGCCCATTCCAGTCTTTTATCATATGCAGTCAAAGGAACCTCTTATGAATGAAGAGACTATTAACCACATCAAGAGTAAGAGCTCTTAGAACATTGATTGCTTTCTTTATTCTTTATTAAATAATCTTTGCATTCTTAAGTGTTATTCTCTTTAGAGTCCAAGAATCAATTAATAATATTTCTGCATCAATGTGCGAATTTAGCTGACCTCAATATGTTGGACCTATTTAAGGTTCATGTCCCACTAACGAATTTACTGCTGTGTTTATCATTTTTATGGCAGCTATAATAGCCCAAAAGGGTAGTGATGCATGGTGGTACATGAAGGTAGAGGATCTTCTTCCTGAAAAATATCGGGAAAAAGCGTCAGATTATGAAAAGGGGACTGACACTATGGATGTCTGGTTTGACTCAGGTATCATAATATGAAAGTGTAAAAAATATCTGAAACCTTTTGTTTGTTTCCTTTTTATTTTTGGCCTCAATGAAGAAGTATATTTGGCCTTACTTTTCTATATAAGATGATTTTAAATTCTATATTATCTCACATAACACATTAATATCTCTCTGGTCCTTGTTAGTAAGATCTGAGGTTGTACTGGATAGGTAAAGTTCATTGATCTATCTTGGGTAGTTTTTAAATGCTTCTTGCTAAGCCAGAGGCTAGTTTATTGTAACAAATAGGCAAAGTTCATTTGCCTACTTTGAGGTTGGTTTCTGCTGGATTTGTGTTTATTTGGAAAGCGTAATGTTCAATTATGGAGAATTTACTGTTTCTTAATTTGACAATATGTTTTTTATAAGTTCCATAGTATTGGAGTCACTTTTCTTCATTTACATCAATAACGAGTATGCAGTAAGCACCTTCCACTTAAAAAGTTTGATTATAACTTATTACTTTTAATTTATATGGAATCTTGTGAGCAGAAAATTTCGTAATATATGGTCCTTACAGGATTAAACCTAGTATTATGAAAGATCTCATTGTTGGTTGAAAAACCGGCTTAGTATAATCCCTACAGTCTCCTTGGGGAAGATCCTCACCGACCCCACCATAGATAACTACACCAATGATATACAATATAGAAAGCGTGCAGTCTAGCAAACAAAATCTTTATTCTGTTTGAAAATGCTCCATGATTTTCTTCTCAAATGTTGCTTTACAAGGGCTCTGGTTTTTCTTTGCTGTTTTGTTAATCTTTCAGGCTCTTCTTGGGCTGCAGCCTTGGGTAAAAAAGATGGGCTTCGTTTTCCTGCAGACTTGTACCTTGAAGGTACTGATCAGCATCGTGGGTGGTTCCAAAGTTCCCTGTTAACAAGTGTTGCCACAAAAGGTAACGAGCAGCTGAATGGTTTTCAAAATGTTATGTGATTTTTTTAAAAACAGAACATCCTTTCATTCTGCCTGCATTGTATAAGAACTAATTCTTAATCTCAAAAATTAAAATTTTATGGGCATTGTTGTTTTACCCTTGGTAATGAATTCCTGAACAATTGCTATCCTATCCAGAAAGCATTTCCTGATATGATTCATTGATTCTAAGAAACTTATTTCTGATTTAAAATGCTATGCTTCTTCTAAGAAAATAAAATTTGTAAGATTCTTAACTTTTTCACTTCTACAAGTTTGGTTCTCGTGCCCAAAACAGTGCAATTTTCGGCTTAACACCAAATGCTTGTATCAGACTTTCAAAGAACCACAAGGTTAATTGATGTGATTTTGTTGCACAATGACAAACATTGCATGATTATTGATATGCTACGGAATTACAATTAGATTACATTGTGAATTCAAATGACCCTTCCTCTTGTCGTATTTTAAGCTATTGATGGTTTTAAACAAACCAACTTATTTCTGAAATTGGTTAGAGACAATATGATGCTGTCACCAATGTACAGGAAGGGCTCCATACACCAGTGTCATAACACATGGGTTTGTACTGGATGAGAAAGGTTTAAAGATGAGCAAATCTTTGGGTAATGTTGTGGATCCACATACTGTGATTGAAGGAGGAAAAAACACAAAGGTGAGACATTTATAGATTCAAATCAAATGAACAACCCCAACATGATCCCTTTCCTTGATTTCTCGAGCCAACTTGTGAGGGCATTTAGATGTTTCATGGTTTTCTTTCTATTGGCAGGAAGCACCTAGTTATGGAGCTGATGTCTTGCGACTTTGGGTTTCTAGTGTTGATTATACAGGTGATGCTATGATTGGCCCTCAAGTCCTCCGTCAAATGTCTGATATTTATAGGAAGCTGCGTGGAACATTGAGATACCTTTTGGCGAATCTGCATGACTGGAGAGTATGACCAACCGGGACAATCAGAGCTTTCGAGTTCATACTTTCACTAAAATTTTATTTGTTACCACATTTCTAAAGCCTTTCACTATTTATGATATACTCTCTGGGGGAAAAAAAACTTTGGCCCTGATGCTCTCTCTCTCTCTCTCTCACACACACACACATATTAAATGTTTGTGATGCATTATATGCTCAAGTTAATTTGTCTTGATTTTTTAGTAGTAATTTTTCTTTCTCTTTAATTGTTAGTGTAAAATTCGATCCTTTTTTAATCTCAAGCCATGTTATTGCCAGGCTGATTATGCTGTTTCATACCACAATCTTCCTATCATTGATCAGCACGCGCTATTTCAGCTTGAAAACTTTCAAATGAACATTAGGGAGAGCTATGAAAAATATCAGTTCTTTAAAATATTCCAGGTACATATTTCTCCTATGAAAACTTTTAAAATTTCATGCTTTTTGAGGTGGGTAGCATTCACAAATGGAGTTATTTCTTAAAGTTGTTCAATTATCCAAGTCACAGTTCAGGAGTACAAACTTTTGATTTATGGTTTTATAATGCTCCACAATGATCCTAATTTAAGCAAAGGAAAAGAAGAAAATAAATTCATTTTGCCATTTGAAAGCAGGGAAGGCATTTTTTATGAAAAATTTGGGCAGTAACCCCTTATGTTTTGGTCAGGTTGAGACTGATCAAAAAAATGTTTTGGTCAGGTTGAGATTCACTCATTGTGTTTTTGGGAATAATGCCCAATGCTATGACAAATTTTGGATCAGGCCCCTCCGATAGAAATGCTGTCCACCCTAGTTAACGGAAAACATGTGGCAGTCTCACGAGCTGCTACGTGGAAAATTATTTTTTCTTATTAAAAAATTAAAAAAGTTATTATATTTTATATAAAAAACAGAGAAGAAAAAAAACCAAGGCTGGGAGGGGAGGTCTTTCCTCCTTGATGGACCACCAAGTGGTGGTGGCCATGTCTCTGGACCCCACGGGGTGGTTGAGGTCCAGCCACACTGGGCCACCAGGGGTGGCTGAATCCAGTTGCCCCGTGTGTTTCCATTCCATCAAAAATTGATTTGACTGTATAGACGCTTATTACCTTGGTGGCTTGAGCTGAATTTGGCCATCCCATAGTGGCCAAGGCCATGGTCACCTGGTGGCGGCGGCTGCTACTTGCTGGTTTGGATGGGAACCCACCCAGCCCCATTTGTTTTTTTTTTTTTTTTTTTCATTTTTCATTTCAATTTCATTTTTTTGAATAAGAAAAAATACTTTTCCATGTGGCAGTTCCATGGGTTGCCAGTGTTTTTCGTTAACTAGAGTGGATGAAATTTCTAACGGAAGGGGCCGAATCCAAAATTTGTCATAGCACGCCCACGGGGTGTAATTCCTAAAGAAAATATACAAGTGGCGGATCTGAACCTAGTCAAAGCACAGGGGGTTACCAAGTTTTCACTTTTTATTTATATTTCTTCTAGTTTTGCAGAAATTTTTTGGGTTGTAGCTTTCTGGTCTAAATCGCAATTTGTCCCTTAAGCTTTAAATTTTTGAAGCTTTAAATTTTTGCAATCAACATCCAAATTTACTTGTAAAAAAAGTAATTAACATCCTAATTTGAGATGAGTTTATTGTTAATTACTGGTAAAAAGTAATTAACATCCTAATTTACTTGAAAGGGAGTTTCCAGTTCAAGATTAGTATGCCCAACCTGCCCGTGGATGTATACTAATTTGAACAGTGGGGTAGATGTTACAAATTAGTCTTGAATTAGGATGTTAAAAATAAAATAGCCTTATAGTGTAGAGTAGATGGCTGAAATTAACCTTTACAAAACTGCATTTTCATTTAAGATAAGCGACCAACCAAGTGCAAAAGCAGCATTTTGATGGTATATTTATAGAGTATATAACATAACTTGTTGAAGAAAAGAATGCAGCAAGTATGGCAGGGATCAACTCCTCTTAATAGAGGCAGACTGCATATTTTATCCTGCTTGGTTTTAGAAACCATACTAGGCAGGTTCAATTTGTAAGACATCAGAAAAGTCCATTAGAGGATTTTTAGTTTTCACTGATAGTTGATACTTAAGTTTGATCTTTCATGTCACTTGTGATACCTATGGATAAGGGTAGGTGGTGTATGAGATCCCACATTGTTTGGGAAGAAGAAGTTCTTGCTCTTTATAAGGTTCCAATGAGGCTCCAATTGTATCATTGGCTATTCCTTTTGGAGTATAGGTCATGTGGTTTGGGTCTTCTATTGGGGCGTTACAAATGTTATCAGAGTCTTATCCCAACCAGAAATGTGGGGCTTGAGCCGTGCCACCTACAATGGACAGGCCCGACGAGGACGTTGGGAATTTAAGGGGGGTAGATTGTGATACTCCATATGATATGGATAAGGGTAGGTGGTGTTTAGAATCCCACATTGCTTGGGAAGGAGAAGTTCTTGCTCTTTATAAGGTTTCAATGAGGCTCCAATTGTATCATTGACTAGTCCTTTTGGAGTATAGGTCATGTGGTTTGGGTCTTCCATTGGGGCATTACATCACTTCCCTTATTTTAGTAGAAAACTCCTCTATTTTTATAAGTATGTAGAAAACTCTTCTCTATATACTGTATGACTTATAAAAAATATACTGTATGATTTACTTATTCTCTGGAATTTCACATAAAATGTATTTGTTTTTTAATTTTCAGATCATGCAACGGTTTGTCATTGTTGACCTATCAAATTTCTATTTTGATGTGGCAAAAGATCGGCTTTATGTTGGGTAATTCTTTGCTATTCTTCATAATATAAGATGACGCATGATTTACTGATAAAAAAAATAAATATAAGATGACGCATGATATGGCATTTTTTCTGCTGATACTGAATCTGGAAAGTCAACATGTGTGGAATTGAAAACTAATACAATGCCATTCTTATTTACCTGATATGGACGTCAAAGCCTCTTTCTATAAAGAATAAATTAAAAGAAAATATGTAAATCACAGATTTCAGAAAGCTCTCATCTTGGAGCCATTGCTCTATAGTTTTGACCTGATGTATTATTCCCCAAAATAGTTTCAGACACTAATTCTGTTGAATAACACTGCTTTTTTCATATTGACTTGTGGAATGAGAAGATTGATCATCTTGCAAGGAATCTTGCTTATTTGGTCCGACACCACATGTTGTATTGGCACAATTTCTCCCTTAGCACGTGCAAAAATTTCACTGTTTTATTTCCAGCATCGAGATAAATTGTCCCAAAGTCTTTGCCTTACTTGGTAGGAGAGAGTTCTGTTAGATTCTTTTTGTTCTAACAACTATTGAACCTCTAGAAACTGGAAACGTCCTTTCAAGAAGTTCCATGCAGACTCGCTTCTGGTGCTATGCTCCTTATGAACATGCAGATACACATGATCTGAACAAGTTTCTTTGCACTAGTGGAAATTTTGTAGATTTATAAACCTAATCCTGTTGAATTGTCTGTCTAAACTATAACCGAGTAAAATACAGCAATCTTAGGGGATTGATGCTTATACATTTGATGCTTGTGCCTCAATTGTCTGAGTTTGCACATCAAATTTCTTCTTTTTCTACCCTTGTACAAGAGTCCTGCTCATGCATTCAACACTTGATATGCAATACATAATGTTGTCTTAATTTTCAAAATATAAATTTTCGATGTTGGCGTGTGAAAATCTCTCCCTCTCCCTCTCTCATCCTAAGTTGGTAAATTTAGGGGCACTGCAAGTTTTACTAGAAGAAGTTGTCAAACAGTTCTTGCAGCACATCTGCTTTCCATTGTGAGAGTACTTGCTCCCATATTGCCCCATTTGGCCGAGGATGTATGGCAAAACCTTCCCTTTCAGTATACCATGGAAGATGGTTCTGTTGCTGAATTTGTTTTTGAATCAAGATGGCCATCCCCGAATGAAACATGGCTTGCTTTTCCTGCCAAAGAAATTGACTTCTGGGCAAAAGTTCTCGAGGTAATTACTGTTTTCATTTAATAATGATAAACTGACATAATTGATGGTTTTTGTATTCTGAATGTAGGTTCTATCACATTAAAAAAAAAAATCTTAAAAGTGACTTTAAACCAGCTCTTCTTGCATTGTTGCCAGGAAACAACTGAACTTTAATTTGTTTTTCTCTTGAACCTCTCAATGACTTCTTTTCACCCAAAATCTATAATTAGAGGTAGAAGAATTTACTTCTGAGATATTTGCTTGCAGATTTTGAAAGACATCTAGGAAGTTTTTTAGCTCATAAAGAACCGCCTGATAATTGTTTTGAAAAGAACAGTTTGTAAAATGTTTTTACTTTTACATACCCAAGATACTTTTAATGCAATCTGACAATTATATGGAGCTTGAATTTATGTGGTCTCTGATATCACATTAGTCATGCTGGGTAACCACTTTCCAACAGTAATATTTCCTTTTCAGAAAAGCAATGCTGGGGGGTTTATTTCGTAAAAAATACTATGATATCTTTCAGCAATCTAATATTAGAAATTTGACCAGCTGAGAACTGAAGTGAATAGAGTCCTGGAAGTTGCTCGTACTGAGAAATTGATTGGTTCCAGTTTAGATGCAAAAGTTTATCTCCAGGCTTCCGATGCTAGCCTGGCATCGAGATTGTGTGAGATGTGTGCAGCAAAAGATGACGCAGACACATTGCAGCGCATATTCATAACATCTCAGGTATGTTGAGTTTTGGTGTTGCTTCTGCTTATACGGTTATACCCTATCAAGTTATCAACTCTATTTAGTGGGGAACATACTGATGTGGTGCAACAAGCACCTCTTTCATCCCACCAAATAAAAGCGCTTATGCAAAGGGCATACATACTGGTAATTGTGTCTAACATGGTAGTTCAGCAATAAACCTGTCGTGGCTATCGGGGATTCCCTCCTGTATGGAGAACAAGTACTTTGAAAATTTACCCCATGGGGCTGCCTCGACTACTAAGTGGATATGCTGAGATTCGAATCCTCTGACTGAACTAATAACACCTGAGTAAAGGACAGCTCGGATGTCTGTAGTTTATCTTTGTTGTAGCACGATACTCCTTTAACTGATTGACCTTGTGTTTCTTGGGCTTAAATTACGTACTTGAAACTTATGAACTCCATCGTTATAGACCCAACACCACCGAAAGTAGGAATTTGTTGTATTATGTTGTATTGTATTTAGTTGCTTGAAGCACTTGAGAATATATTGTTCTTACCTGCAATATGCAGGCAGAGGTTCTTCCCTCCTTAGAGGATGAGCTTATTTCTCACATACCATTCAAAGGAGAGTGTCTCATTCAAGGGCAGAGCAAGGTTTGGATTGGCATTTCTCGTGCCGAGGGCTCAAAATGTGAAAGATGCTGGAATTTTTCACCTCAAGTTGGTTCTTTTCCGGAGCACCCCACCCTTTGTAGCCGCTGCTATAATGTTGTTGGTGTTCAACCACTTTCAGCTGTAGCAGTGACGAGCTGATATTTTGAAGAGTTGCAGAAACACTATATTTGATCTGACCAATTCAAAAATTAGAGCTGGCTATTATTTCAGTCTCACCGACAGATTTATTTAGTTCGTTCGGCCGGTATACTCTGTGAGTGATACCAAACTCAAAATTTTGATTGCGTATGGAGCTTCTGAAGCACTAACACTCTTTGCTGGATCTGTTATTCCTAAGGATTCATTTCAAGACATGATAATGACATTATATCACCATTAGACAAATAAAAAGGTTCAATTATTCAAATTCCATATCTATCTATCATTGGATTAGTCGACCTGTGCAATGTGTAAGAACAATCAAAATCCTAAATAACTATACTTTTTTGAGTCATTATACAACAAATAAGACCCTTCAAAGGGCCACACTTGAATCCCCAAAATTTCGTTGAGCATCTAGGCCTTTTCTTCCCTCAACTGGATGTTTTTTATTTATTTTTTAATTAAACATAACTTTGTATTCATCATAAACCAGTGCTATCAATACATCTCTTTTCCTTCTCTATACTTAGTTTAATACAATCTGGTATCTCTTCTATCCATACTAATTCAGAATCCAAGTGTAAAGCTTCCTTAGCTAAGAATGTGAGCTACATCTTTGAGTTTCTATTCACAAATTGCACCTTCCAGCTATTTCTACTTTTTAACCGTATCTTTGCATCTTCTATGATATTCCCATAAAAAGAAAGTTCTTCTTTATCTTCATTTACAGCCATTAACAATGGCTCGAACATCACCTTAAAAAATTACTCTTCTAAAGTTGAGATCCTTGCACACTTCCATTGCTCTCCAAAGAGCAAAGCTTTCTGCAACAACCGCTTGATTAACAAACCTTCTTTGACCATAGATGGCAGGCAACACTTCCCCTTACTCATCTCTGATTATTATCCCTAATCTCATCTTCTTTTCCTTCTAGTCTATGGTAGCATCCCAATTGGCCTTCACATAACTCTCCATCAGCTTCTTCCACTTCATATTCCTTGTAACTGCAGTACTCCCTTGATTTTTCATTAACAGTTTTTGAGCCAGCTAGAATTCTTTTAACTCTTCCCTTGCAATACTGATAACTTGACAAGGCTTTTTAAACTTACCTTAAAAAATAAGCTCATTTGTTTTTGTCCATAAACCCCTCATAACAGTGGCTATTTCCTCCATATCAAACTTGGACAACTTCAACATAAACTTTTCCCATAAAGCCAACAAATCATCTTCTGCAGTTCCCCATTTCTGAACTCTATTCGAAGTCTCAAGCCATACATCATTTGCTATTGTACACTGCCATAGAACATGCATCACAGTTTCCACCTCCTTTGTACAGATTGGGCATAAAGAATTATCAACTATTTTCTTTAAGAAGAAGTTCTTCCTTGTAGCAAGATAGTCATTTCATGCTCTCCATAGGAATAGCTTCACTTTTTCAGGAATATTCAATTCCCACATGCCTTTTCATTTGCTGTCAACTTCTCTTTCCCCTGAGGTTTCCCCTTTGATGACTTTTTTCCTGTCCACTTCCACATAATAGGCACTTTTGACTAAAAAGAACCCCTTCTTAAAAGGACCCCATACAACTTTTTCTTCAACATCCATTTTACTCAGAGGAATGCTTAAAATCTGCTCAGCTTCCTCTCCATTAAACATTCTTCTGATCAGTCCCTCATTCCATTCCCCACTGTCCAGCAATATAAATTCCCTAACCTTTGACTCCTTATCCAAAATCGATACAGGTGTGACTGTACAAAAAAAGTAGTAGGAGAAGACAACCATTTATAGCCCAATATCTTTATATTTTTTCCATTTCCCATCTTCCATCTCAATCCATTTTTTAAGAGTTCTATAGCATTCCACACACTTCTCCAAATTAGAGAAAGTCTGAAGCCCAACTTAGCATCCAATAGAGATGAAGACCTAAAATATTTTTCTTTATAGATCAAAGCAACTAAGCTGTTGGGATTTTGCATGAATCTCCACCCCTGCTTAGCCAGCAAAGCTACATTAAAACTCTCCACATCTCTGAATCCGAGACCTCATTTCCCTTTTTGCTTCCCCATCTTCTCCCAACAACTCCATTGCACACCACTATTTTTCTTATGATTACCCCACCAGAACTTAGCAAGCATTATATTTAATTCTTTGCAAAGTTTTTTTGGTAGCTGAAACACACTCATTGTATATGTTGGCATAGATTGAAGAACTGCCTTGATTAAAACCTCATTCCTTGCAGAAGACAAAAAGGTATGTTTCCAGTTATTAATCTTGTTCCATACTCTCTCTTTTATGCTTCTGAAAGTATAATACTTCGATCTTCCTACTACTGAAGGTAGCCCCAAATACTTCTCATAGCTTCCTTCCATCACTGCCCCTCGTACTTCCTTGACCTTTTCTTTGTCAACCTTACTTGCGTTTGAACAAAAGAAGATTGTAGATTTCTCCTTATTCAAGACCTGGCCAGAAGCTTTTTCATACTTCAATAACAAAGCCTACACTTTTAACCATTCCTCCACATTGGCTCTACCAAACAAGACACAATCATCTGCAAATATCAAATGATTTACTCTAATTCCCCCTAGCCACTGTCACCCCCTTATTTCACCCTTCATATCTGAATTATTAAGAAGGGAGGTTAAGCCTTCTGCACAGAGAATAAAAAGGTAGGGAGACAAAGGGTCTCCTTGCCTTAACCCTCTTGAAGGGAGTATCTTTGATCCTGACTTGCCATTAATTGATGACACACACTTCATAATCAACTCAGTCCATTTACTACAAAAACCAAGCTTCTTCATAACTGCTTCTAGATAAGGCCACTCAATTTTATCATAAGCCTTGGACATGTCAAGCTTAATGGCTATATTCCCTTTTCTGCCTTTCTTTCTTGCCTTCATTGTGTGTAAAATCTCATATGCCACCATAATGTTATCTGATATTAATCTTCCTGGTATGAATGCACTTTAGTTAGTGGAAATAATAATATAGAGTACTTTTTTTAACCTATTAGCCAACACTTTTGACATTATCTTGTAAGCCACATTGCATAGACTTATAGGTCTATACTCACTGACCAGCCTAGGATTGTTTACTTTTGGAATGAGTACAATATAAGTAAAGTTTACAGAGGGTTAAAGAAATTACCATTCAACCAAGATAGCATAGCACTACTGACTTCATCTCCAATAATATGCCAATGACTTTGATAAAAACAAGCCCCAAACCCATCTGGTCTAGGTGATTTTAGAAGGGCCATCTGCTTTATTGCTTCCTCAATCTCCATTTTGGTAAAAGTCTTTGAAAGAGCTTCATTTATCTCATTAGAAACCCGAGCCTCCATGTTCTTCTGACAATCATTCATATCATATTGGTTGGGTTTAGAGGAAGTGAATAACCTCACAAAAAATTCATTAAAAGCCACTTCTAGTTCATCATGCCTCGAATAACTTCTATTTTGTTTATCCATAACCATTCTTATTCTATTTTTACTTCTCCTTTGATTGGCACAACTATGGAAGAATTTTGTATTTCTATCCCTAGCTGATACCAATTCCTCTTAGGTTTTTGCCTCCATTTTAAATCTTCTTTTTCTAAAACCATCCTTATCTCCTGCTGAGTTCTTTTAATCTCTTCAGAATTGATTTGAATCAACGGGAATGAAATCCTTTGAACCCACAATCAATTTGAAAACTCTCCAAGAAAGTCAAAATCAAGTCAATGGATGGAGAATCTAGACCCGATGAGAACTCGTTTCAAGAACCTAGATTATATTAGAATCTAGACCCGTTAAAGAACCCAGATTACAAAGGAGGAAACCACAAACGTTGTGATTTACCTTTGATAAGTTCAAAAGTTCAATTAAGAACAAGAGGAGTAAAACTCAACTCACAATGAATAAATTCATCAAATTTCATAAACTTCTTAAAATGAGGCTACAAAAAGTATTTAAACCAAAACCTAATTAAAACCCTAGCTAAGATAAAGCCCCTTTTACCCACAATGCCCCTGGATGAACAGTGCCATGGCTACAGTAACGCTACAGTAACCTCTTGAAACCCTAGTTCCTAAAAAGTAACTTTCCAAATAAGCCCTTGGCCAAAATACAAGGTCTTCCCAAAATCCCTAATTCATAAGAAATAAGACATATGTGGGCCAAACATCCTCAAACCCAATTATTCTAGCCTAATTCCTATAACTAATAAAATAAGCTCCTTTAATGAAATAAACAAGTCCAAGGCCTTCAATCACATAATCATAATAATAGGCCCTAATTTATGTTAAACTCTTCCATAGTTTGTATCACGTGGATGATCGCTGTATCTCATTCTCTAAAGCCTATCTTGAATATTCGGCTCTTGCCAGACTCGTCACCAAGTGGATTGCACCAATCCTTGCATTGCTTTCTTGATTTTCTTAGCTCTTGATCTTATAATTGGTCCATCTGAAACTTGCAAATGATCTTTAAGACTAGGCCCACTTTGATTCCCATCATTCTCCCTCTCCTCAAAAGGATTCGAACTCGAATCTCCACCTAGATCAAAGGGAAAAATGTTAGTAACATTGAAAATAGCAGAAACATGACACATACCTAGAAGATCCATTTCATATGCATTATCATTTATTTGTTCAGAATTTGAAATGATCCATCCAAGCTACTCCTGTCGTCAATAGGCAAAGACATTAAATCTAATAGAGTAAATGGATTAAGTCTATAAACAATTTCAAAAGGTGAAAATTTAGTAGTAGCATGAACACTCCAATTATATGTAAACTCAATGAATGACAACAATACTCCCACAAATGTTCATGAAACACATCTAAAGTCTTCCTCACCCCAAAATGACCACTCCAATTATATGCAAACTCAATGAAAGGCAAATGATACTCCTGCAAACATTCATGCAACACGTTTAAAATCTTATTTACACCAAAATGATCACTCCAATTATATGCAAACTCAATGAAAGGCAAATGATACTCTTGCAAACATTCATGCAACACGTTTAAAATCTTATTTACACCAAAATGACCACTCCAATTATATGCAAACTCAATGAAAAGCAAATGATACTCCCGCAAACGTTCATGCAACACATTGAAAGTCTTCCTTACACTAAAGTTACCCAACAAACCACCATGTCTATCACACACAAGCAACTTATGCATAAAACTAGTAGGCACACAAAATCTATTCTCTCTAAACAAGTAACAATCTAGTTTATAGAACTTACCAAACAATGATTTCTCACATCTTCCATACACACTAGCAAAGTCATCATCATTAGCATGCAATTCTTTATCATATTCAAGTCTCAACAATTTTGCATATAAAATAAAGACAAGGACATACCTTTTTGCTAAAGCATCAACCAAAAAATTTTCCATACCTTGTGTGTATTTGAATACATGAAGAAAAGTCTCAATACAGTCCTCCCACTTAGCATGCATTCTAGTCAACAACTTACCTTGTTCCTTCAAGTGTATCAAGGACTCATGTTCTTCAAAGAAATATCGGGTAGGAATTGTCACACTTGTCACAAAATCAATGTAGTGCTCTATCTCCATAATAGGTGGCAATCCACTAAACACACTGCTAGGAATTATGACCTCATATCCCTGCAATAAAGAAACAACAACACTAGGTAAAGAGTCGTTAAATTCGTTAGTATAAAAACTTGCCTTAGCATAAAAGGTCACTTTTGTCTTTCTGTTTGTCTCTGCAAACTCTCTTTATTTTTCCTCTTGTGGCTCCACTCTTTTTTCTTGACTCTCAACCACCTTTCTATTTTCTTTTTCACTCTCTTTCTTGTGATGTTTCAGCCTCATTCTCTTTTTTCCTCTCACTCTCTTTGTCATTTTCACTCTCCTCTTTTTTTGAACTCTCGCCCTCACAATTGTTTTTCAACTCATTCTCTTTTTTTCTTGAGGTTTCAGCCTCACCCTCATCTTTTCCCTTAGGTGGTTCTGTTTTTCCCTTTGTTACAGCTTGATCATTTTTGTTCTAATTTGGTTTCCAAGGAGTACTAGAAACCGAAGTATACCTTGATGTACCATTTCTTTTTAGCCGCCTCTCCACCTTCATAGCCATGTGCACCATGTCCTGTACCTCCACATAATGTTGCAACTCAACTACATTGGCTATCTCCCTATTCAACCCTTTCAAAAATCTTGTCATCGTGAACTCCCGATCCTCCACTACATTAGCCCGAATCATAGCCACCTCCATCTCCTTATGGTAATCCTCTTCACTCCTAGACCCCTGTGTAAGATTTTATCGTTTTTGGTAGATGTCTCTGTAGTATTGGCTAGGTACAAATCTCCACCTCATGATAGATTTCAACTCTCTCCATGTTTCTACAGGCCTCTCAATATTCCTCCTCTTATTGGTCACTAATTGATCCTACCAAATAATCGCATAATCAGTGAACTCAATTACAGCCAACTTCACATTCTTCTCCTCAGAGTAATTATGCCAATCAAACACCAACTCTATTCTTTTCTCTCACTCTAAATAAACTTCAGGGTCAGTTCTACCTTGGAATGATGATATTTTCATTTTGATACTCTCAAGGTTCTTATCTACTCCATCTCGACCCCTTGGGTTTGCCCTAAGTCCTCTTCCACGTCTAACTTCTCTATGTCTACCCAATCCAATTTCAGATGTTAGGACTTCCTCATTCTCACCATACTCTCCATTCTCATACCCATTCTCAATACTGGGCTCACGTCGCCTCCTATCTCTCCCACCTTACATATTTCTAATCACTGCTTCTTGATGATCCATACTATCCCTCACTTCACCCAACACCAAGTTCAACCGCTCAAACTGTTGTTGCATAGCTTGCAACACGAAGGATGAGTTATCTGTCATCCCCTTTGGTGAATAGCTACTCCGGTGAGATATTGTAAGGTGCTGCACAAAAGAATGTTAGTGGTAAAAAAGAAAACCTCACACACTCTCTTACATGTTTACACTCAAATAATGGCACTCCACTCGTGTTTCACTCTTAATTGACTTTTTATCCGATAATAGTCTCACTCTCTTGCCTTTTACCTCAAGAGTTTCCCCACTCAAGTTCTTTAAGAACTAATCGAACTCAATAAAGACAATGCAACCTTATTTTATCCCAACTAGTAATTAGGTCTAAGAAAACAAGTACAAGAGAAACACGAAAGGAATAAAAAGGACACGAGAATCAAGGAAGTTATATGAATGAAAGAGTAACAATAAGACAAGATACCAACTTTAATGATGTATGCAGCCCCTTTGATGATAAGGTTCAATCAATAAATTTCTTTCTTTCTCTTCTTTGTAACTATGTAGCAACCTTTGAATATGCTACATTTTCTTTAGCTCATTTTTTTTTCAAATTTTCTTTTCTTTTCCTTTCTTTTCTCTTCTTTTCTCCAATTCAATCACAAACAACAATATTCAATTGTAAAAATCAAGCAATTGAATTCAAGCACACAAGCATTGACAATGAAGTAGAAGATAATCAATGGAACGACACTCCAAGCAATTGATAAACTTAGAGATGTAAGGAATCCTAGAATTTTGAAACCCTAGGTGATACAAATTTCAGCCAAACCAAAAACCCTAAGAATTTCGGCATCCTACTTTTTGTTTTTGTTTTTTTCTTTTTTTGCAACCTTAGAACAATGAAGCCCTAGAATTAAATTTAAAGATACAAGAATTAAAAGATAGAATCAGACCTGATTAGAAACCTTGCTCTGAATACCAAATTATTTGAACCCGCGGGAATAAAATCCCTTGAACCCACAATCAATTTGAAAACAAGTCAATGGATGGAGAATCTAGACCCGATGAGAACTCGTTTCAAGAACCTAGATTATATTAAAATCTAGACCCAAAGAACCCGTCTCAAGAACCCAAATCACAAAGGAGGAACACCACAAGGTTGTAATTTATCTTTGAGAAGTTCAAAAGTTCAATTAAGAACAAGAGGAGTAAAACTCAACTCACAATGAATAAATTCATCAAATTTCATAAACTTCTTAAAATGAGGTTACAAAGAGTATTTAAACCAAAACCTAATTAAAACTCTAGCTAAGATAAAACCCCTTTTACCCAAAATGCCCCTAGATGAACAGTACCGTGACTACAGTGTCGCAGCTACAGTAACGCTACAGTAACCTCTTGAAACCCTAGTTCCTAAAAAGTAACTTTCCAAATAAGCCATTGGCCAAAATACAAGGCCTTCCCAAAATCCCTAATTCATAAGAAATAAGACATATGTGGGCCAAGCATCATCAAACCCAATTATTCTAGACTAATTCCTATAACTAATAAAATAAGCTTCTTTAATGAAATAAACAAGTCCAAGACCTTCAATCACATAATCATAATAATAGGCCCTAATTTATGTTAAGTTCTTCCATAGCTTGTATCACGTGGATGATCGCTGGATCTCTTTCTCTAAAGCTCATCTTAAATATTCGGCTCTTGCTAGACTCGTCACCAAGTGGATTGCGCCAATCCTTGCATTGCTTCCTTGATCTTCTTAGCTCTTGATCTTGTAATTGGCTCATCTGGAACTTGCAAAGGATCTTTAATACTAGACCCACTTTGGTTCCCATCAAGAATTGTGCCTATTTTCAATCTCTTGTAGATGTTTTAAGTGTTCAGTTTTTTCTCTCAATTCATCTGAGCAAGGCATTTTTACTCTCTTCCAAGCTTGTTTGTAAGCTATTTGAAGATCCCCTCTCTTCCATACTCTTTATCCATACTCTCTTTAAGAGCACTCTCATTGGATTAGCTAAATTAAAGTACATTTTTTATGAATACAAGATGAATTTAGTATTTAGCTATTACATTCACATAAATTTCTACATTGGAATAGCCATTTTTTTATTATATGACAATAAAATAATATAAGATGAATTTAATTAAAGGATCTTTCCATTTGCTTTTCCTATCTTTGTCTCCCGCCAATCTTTTCATAATGAGTCACTATTTCATTGAAATCACCAATCACACACCGACCATAATTATATGTAGGCTTCAGTGAGGCAAGTAATCTCCAAGCTTCTTCCATTCTACTAGTTTTTGGTTGCCCATAAAAACCTGTCAACAACCATTTCTCATTTCCATCATCATTTGTGACCCAAATACTAATGTGTCTTTGTGAATAATTCACCAATTCTACTTTCACATTATGATCCCATAACATGATCAAACCCCCTCTCCTGCCAACCGGTTCAACCACAAAAAAACCATCACAGTTGAGTTTTTTTCTGATTCTATCACAGTTCCCTTTCTTTAGCTTAGTTTTCATCAAGAAAACTACATTGGGCTTCTTGTCCTTTACCATTTGGTAAAGATCTTGAACTGTCCGAGAGTTCCCAAACCATCGACAGTTTCAACTTAGTGTTTTCACTGTATTTGGTGGGGCTGTTTAATAGCCTCCACCAATTCATTTGTTTTTCCATCCATCCATTCACAACATTGCTTTATGAGTTTCTTTTTTTCCCTCACCTCCCCTTTCCCCACCAGCTCTTTACCCAAGCTTCTTTTTGCCTGTGTTAAGAAAGAAAATTGTTCCAATTTCTGACCTCTATCTCTAGCTCCACTTCCATGATCTTGTCACCTTTCCTTTATTGTATGTATCACCATTGGCTAGGGATAACTCCTCCACTTCCTTCTCTATCACTTCTTTTTCTTTTTCATACTGACCTTCTCCCATAATTTTATTACTAGCTCCCCCATTCATTATCTCTACATTATTTTCCCCATATTCCTCATTAACTCTCATTTATGTCTCCATCCCATTCCCTTCTACTACCTCTTCTCCCCTCAGATCTTCCACCTCCTTCTCCATAGAGCCATTTGTTTTTTCAGTCTCTCCCTCATTGCCTCTCATCCCAGCTAAAATTCTTTTATTATCCCCATTCAATCTTCTAAGACCCTCTCTCTTTTTTACTCTTAGTCCTACTTTTTTTAAAAAAAAAAAAAAGAAAAGAAAAGAGTCGAAGATCACATGTCCATTTGTGACTCCATCCCGATTTTATTAATCAACCCTCACTTGTGGCGGAGGAAAACCGTGGTTACAACCCGAGGCCTGGGGGCTACAAATATTAAAATAAAACCAAAACCCAAGCCTAAAAAAAACAAGATAAACTCAACCACTATACAAATGCCTCAAAAAAAAAAAAAAAAAACTGCAAATCAACAACCTGCAAGAAAAATCTGCACGAACATAGAGTAAGAAATGAAATGATCAAATGCGAAAAAGACATACCTCCAGTAAGACCAACGCACATAGCTCTCTAGCAACTACTTCGGGTTTTCCATATGTAAGGGAGGCCTCCTCTATCCAGCCAAATGTTCCCTATAATGGAAGGAGGCAACTCAGGAAGAGAAAACCATGAGTCCGTAAGACCATTAGCACCCATTTTAGCTAAGCCATCCGCAACTGAGTTACATTCTCTATAACAGTGAACAAGTGAAACATTAAGCCCAGCTAGTCGACTCTGAATTTCATCCCAATAATCTTCCATATACCACAAGCCACATCTCTGATTCTTCAACCAGTTTAGCACTAACATGGAATCGAGTTCAATCTCCACAAATAAAATACCCAGCAAACCAATGTGTCGAAGCCCATGAAGTAAACCCATCAACTTCGCATAATTGTTCAAATGATGCCCTGTGGCTACTGCAAACCCACAAACCAGATCACCTTTTTCATCTCGAATAATGCCTCCCGCACCCGAAGGGCCTGGATTACCTAGAGAACAACCATCAACATTCAGCTTGACCCAACCTTGCTTTGGATGCTTCCACTTGACCAGGATGACAATCTCTTTTCTCATGACATTTAACGGCATATTAAAACATTTTAAAATACCTTCATCACGCCGATTGAGCAAATTAACATCCTTTAGTTTTACTGCTATCCAAGAAACCCAATATTTTATGGAACACCAAACCTGTTGGACCGATTCCATTACTCCTTCCATCCGGGCCTTACAACGGCGCCCCCATAGCCGCCAAGTAATGATCGCTGGAAGAAGTCCCAACAATTGACCAAGGCGATTAGAATTCTTAGCCCGCCTATATCAACATTCCACCCTCTGTCTCCACAAGCAACCTTCCAACCAAGGAACTCCAAGAACCACCGAGCAGATACGCCAGATTTTTTCAACAAACTCTCCTCCCGCAAGAATATGATTAAGGTCTTCATAAGTATAACTGGAACAACAATCACAACGGGAAGCAATAGGAATACCAATTCTGCAAATTCTGTCATCCATAGGAAGACAATCATGTATGGCCTTCCACATAGTGATCGAAATTTTTTTTGGAAGGGTAGAATGCCAAACCCATTTTGCCCAAGGGAAATCTGGACCCCTCAAGCGAATACAATTCCAAGCACTCTTAGTAGAGAAATTTCCGTCATCATTAGGGAGCCTTATCAATATATCTTTCCCATGTTTAACCCTACCCAGTTGCAAAATAATATCTTCAGCTTTTTTATGACCAACCAACCGAGTAAAAATCTTCATATTCCAACCCAACCCAGTTTTACAATCTTCCAGCTTAAGATTTGGCATATCCGAAATCTAAATATTATCGCAAAGAGGGCAATCATCAGCCCACTTATCTCGCCAAAAAAGGAGCTTACCCTCCCGAACTTTCTATTTAGAATTAGTTTGCACTAAAGGAATACTTTGCAAGATCATCTTCCAGAAAATAGACCCTCTATTAGGATCCACCATAGAAATATGTCTATCACCAACATATTTAGCATGAAAAAAATTCGACCAAAGAGATGTACCTTGCATCAGGTTCCAAGCTAACTTCATATGAAGAGATGTTTGCACATCTTGAAGACTTCGAATACCCATCCCACCTTCCGAAACAGGCTTACAAATATCCACCCAAGAACGCCATTTTTTCTTAACTTTACCATCTTTCACACCCCAGAAAAAGGTACTGATGATTCTTTGAAGTTTCTCAAGAACTGCTTTAGGCGTCCTTAAGATAGAAAGACTGTGAACGAGAATACTTTAAAGCACATGTTTAATGAGAATCAGACGCGCCCCATTGGATAACATTCTGGCTTGCCATCCCTTCAATCTGGATTGAACTTTAGCAATCAAGTCATCAAAATGAGCTATTTTCAGTCTTCCAGAAATAATAGGAACTCCCAGATATCTAAAAGGGAAAGTCCCTTTCGTAAAACCCATGAAGCGAAGAAGAGCCCGACGTCTAGAGGTAGAAACCTGTGAAGAGAAAAATATAGAGGACTTGTTTTTGCTAACTACTTGCCCCGACCATTGTTCGTACGTCTTTAACACATCAGAAAATAGCTTTTAATGAAGCTTTGCCCCCATTACAAAATAGCACCATATCATCCGCAAAGAGCAAATGAGAAATAATGGGCGTACCCCTCGGATGATAAAACGGAGTGATCTTGCCCATTTCCACCTGCTTTTTTATTATCCTCGTAAAAATCTTCTCAACAAGGATAAATAAATAAGGAGAGATAGGATCACTTGCCTCAACCTTCGACCTCCTTTGAAAAAACCTTTGGGTACCCCGTTCATGACCACAGAGAACCAAGGATTAGTGATGCATTGTCGAATCAACATGCAACAATATTCTGAGAACCCGAAAGCTTTAAGAACATGCAAAAGAAAAGACCAATCGACACTATCATAGGCCTTAGCCATGTCAATCTTCAAAGCTACATTTCCACCATGTGCCGGTTTGTTTATAGAATGGATCATTTCTTGCGTAACACTAATATTCTCAAAGATGCTTCGACCCGGAAGAAACGCTCCTTGTTCAGGAGAAATCATTTTTGCCAGCATAGGGGAGAGGCGATTAACCATAATTTTAGTCCACATTTTGTAAAACACGTTACACAGACTAATTGGCCTAAACTTATCAAAACTAGTCGGATTATCCACTTTCGGAATTAAAACTAAGAAAGTAGCATTGAAAAACCTCGGAAGATTCTTACCTCGAAAAAACTCTGCCACCGCATCAATGACCTCATTACCCACTATGTGCCAACAAGATCGATAGAATCCCGACCCAAACCCGTCAGGACCCGGACTACTATCTTTCAGAATGGAGCAAAGAGCATCATAAACTTCCTGGGATGAAGGAGTATGAGAAAGAAAGTCATTTTCACCCCACGAAATAATCGGTTGGACCAAACCCCCCAGAATCGGCTCTTCACGGCAAGAACCAACCTCCAGGAATTGTGAGAAATAAGAAATAGCCCCTTCATGAATCTTCTCTGGTGAGGAAAGAATAGTACCGTCTGCAAGCTTTATCTCTTTCACCTCTTTATGATTACGACGACTGACCGCACGGAAGAACATAGATGTTGCTTCGCCCTTTTGAATCCAACCTTGTTTAGCTTGTTAGGCTAAGCGTTTTTCTTCCCTATCCAACCAAACTGATAGCTCCAATTGTGATGCCACGGGATCATCCTCTACTTCTTCTATGTATTCAGATTGCAACTTGGCCTCCAAACCCTTTATCCGAGCCTCAAGTGCTGCTATATGGATTTCCGTCCTCCCAAAAATGTGCTTGTTCCACTCTCTCGAAGCGAGTTTGAGTCTTTTAAGTTTAGTCATAAGCAAATGTAAACTTGAGCCCCCAACAACATCCCCATTCCAAGAGTTCGAAACACAGTAAAAAAATTGGGCATGGGATACCCATATTTGCTGAAACTTAAAAGAAGGATAACCATAAGTGACAAACTGATTCTCCAGCGAAATTAACATCGGTGCATGATCAGAGGAAGTACGCACCAAGTATTCCAATTTAGCATCCGGAAAAATATCAAGAGCCACTGTATTAAGAAAACAATGATCAAGTCTCGCCCAGTGCCTAGATCTTCCATATTGACCATTACACCAGGACAGAGAATTCCCACAAAAAGGCATATCAAGCAGACTGCAAGAACCCACCCAATCATTAAACTCCTCCATAGCCAAAGCCAATCTTGGCCGACCCCTTCTGCGCTCCGAATCATTCCTGATAATCTTAAAATCTCCCATCACCATCCATGGTAACTGGTGAATATTAGCCGCCATCAAAGAATCCCAGAGTCTTCTACGCTCCAAATAGGAGCATTTCGCATATACAAATGTAAATCAGACAACATTCAGATTATTAATACGAACTGTCAAGAATTGATCTCCCATATACTCAACAACAAGATTTAATTCCTGAACCCAAAACATCCATAACTTACCTCCGTCATCAACATTAGAGCAACAACAATCAAATTGCAAACTATCACGCCACAAATCTAAACGGGAATTACTTACCATTGGCTTAGCAATAACAAGAATTTTAGGATGAATTTTCGATACCAATTTTTTAAGACGCTTTCTCGAAGTTCCAACCCCCCAGGCATTCCAATACAAGAAAGATGTCTTCATAAATTAAGCCGGGCGGGCTTATTGACGACCCTAGAAGAACCTCTTAACTTAATACCTTTCCCCTTCCATTTCTTGTTCAAATGAGAATCTGAATCCGAGGCCACAAGATTGTCTTTAGCTAAGTGTTCTAAAGCCCCTTCAGAATCCGAATCTGAGCAAGTGTGACCATCTGAGCAATAATTCATACGTTCAACCTCCTCACAAACTGGATCACATCCTTCTTGAGTAGAGACTTCATCTAGCGTTTGTTGATCATGGCCTTCCGTATGTATATCCTCCATAATGGGTGCAAGCATGACCCCAGTTTGCAAACTTGCCATATTAGAAATAAAGCCCGTTGCCAACTCTTCTTGGACTATATCCAAACGCAAACCATCATTTCCTTCTAATGGCTCAGGTGCCACCGAGTTCCCCTCTTCAAGAACCACCACCTCGGTTACAGCCAATTCTACATCAATTGATATGCCATGCCCAACCTGGTCAATAACTGGTCAATAAGTTGTGGAACCAAGCTCTCCGTCGTTAATAGCCTCTTCCTGCTCTAGTGTTGGAACAACTTCAGTTTCTCTACCATCAACAACATTCATTCAGTCTGTTTCCGAACTCTCCAATACCTGAACATTTGGAATAAATTCCTCCTCATGCAACGGTCTCTCTCTCACCTTGCTAGATTCACCCTTCTGAACCATACTCCCACCCTTGGTTTCCTTGATAACCCAGACCTGTTCCGTCGTTGCCTTGTCTTTTGGTTCCTTCAGCTTCACATTCCATTTCTTGCCTTCCCCCTTTACAAGTCTTGGAATTATGGCCTTGATGACACCTTGGACAACATGCCAGCAACGTCTCAAACTCAATAATTTGATAAAGACTTTGAGGATTTCGGGGGTACCAATCCATAAAGCCTGAATAGGCTCTTTAGTAATATTCATCGCTAAACAGAGTCTTGCACCGTCTGTACGAGTAGCGCATCTAGTAGGATTGTCTCACTTTAGAAATCTCCAATTGGAGCCGTAATGCTGCGAAGGAAAAACTCGTGATAATAGTTTGGTGGAAGACCCGGCAACGTGATCCACACCGGCACACGAACAGGTTCTTGGTCTTCTTGGAATTTAGTAGTCCAATGAAATACTCTATACGGTACTCCATTGATTTCACAGCTCTCACGAGTGAATGCCTTAACAAAATCTTCCTCCAAAGCCAATCGCATGAATACGTTCCGCGGCCTACTCATGGATGAAACAATCGGTTGGTTCGACAGACCCCATCTGGCTCTGATGAATGCTCTTATGGAATCAAGAGAGGGTCGAAGGAATTTCAATACTAGGGAGTATTGAAAAGGTATAGCCGAGCAATCCACTTCATCTTTAGAGAAGACAATACAGACCTCTCCATCAACAATTTTGTGAGAGCGGAAGGGGACCACGACTTCAGGAATGAGCTTAGGGGTCTCCAAGACCATATTTGCAAAGGATCTGAGACGAAGAGCAGCCACTGAAATGGCCTGATGGCCTTCGGCGGCATCCATGCAGAGCCCCAATCGCTCACGTAAATAGAAAATTCTTGGAGTGTTTCTTGTAGCGTTTCAGCGCAACGCAAATTCATTATCAAAATAATAGATTTTATCAACAATTAGTTTGAGATGAATTGAATTGATCTCAATAAAACGATGAAGAATTGCTAGTTGTGGGGTTCGAACCCCATGAATAATAAAACCATATTTAAAGTAGAAATGTGGTAATTTCTTATACCTTAAGAGGGATCCAGTGAGCCTTCCCTTCGATAGTGATGGTTCTGGTTCTCCCTCTCGCCAGTGGTTTTGTCAAGTCAATAAGGACCAAAACCCTTCGAAAGTTTCCCCATCCACTCCCATTTTCCTGCGTATCAACCTCCTCTACTCTAGTAGCACCAATGAGTTCTCCTCTTGCTTTGTTCATACACACCAAAGGTAAATCATATAACTGCGTATCCAGATTCTTTCTAGCTTGAAATCCATCCTCTAAGGTGGAGTATAACCATTGAATTGCAATATAAAAAGCAGGTGGTCATCAAAAAGCCATGGTCTACTGTCTATCACCATCTGCTTGTTGGCTTGGTTAGCGAACATTATCACATAAGTGTTTGAATCAAAGTTTTGAATTTCATACCATACCGGCCGGTACAATCAAAATATACTATTTCTGTGGCGTAGCAAGTATAGAGAAGGATATTGGCCTTTACTTTTCTTTTTTCTTTTTTCATTTTTTCAAATATCAAGCTCATTTTTTTATCCACAAATTCAGACCAGACTATTTATAATTTTTATTTATATAATTTATTCATATATAGAATATTCCAAAACGATATCGGTATCAAAATATCTCGTTTCAATGCATCGACCGAAACGGTATTCAAAACATTAGTTCGAACCCACTTCTTGGAATTTAGCTCTCTTGCTAATCCTCCAAACTTTGGCTATTGTCGCTTCGATCACTGCTAGGCTTATATTTCTCTCCACCCATGCCTTCCTTACTAAGCTTCGACCTCCTCTGTATTTTAGTTCCTCCGATATCTCATCTCCAACCTCTATATTCAAAGCTTCCTCCTCCGTAAGTCTCAACTTCTCTCACATTTCTTCTATCTCGTTCATCTTTCACCCTCCATGAGTCTTTGCTAATTTTGCCGTCTCCACCTCTTTCATTAAACTGTACCATTATCGCAACCCCTACAATTCCTCAACCACCTTTAAATTCTATTAGAATCTTTATGGATCCCACCCTTCACCTCATCCTTCCTCGAGAGAGAAGAAAAGAGAGAAGACTCCCTCATTAGCATTAGCTCTTTAACTCAAATTCCTCAACTCGATGTTTGTATGCTGGCAATGAGGAACTTCACAAACTTTAGAAAGAGACAAAGAATCCATTATGGATAATATAACACCTATAACTCTTCACAATCTATTTTACAATCAAACAATCCCTTATACCACTTTTTTTTTTAAATTCCAATTTTACAAAACTACTTTCCATTTTATAGAGTTGTAAAAACAATTATAAAATAAGTTAATCAATTTCCAACCTTTATAAAGGGTGTTAAATTAACCTTATCTATCAATTGAAATACTTTACAAACTATATTAACTTAATCTAAAATTCAACTACCTTAATGTAATTGATTAAAGATTGAAAACAAAAGTTTGGGATGCACCGTTACCTTCTTTTTTTTCCTCCCTTTTTCCTTCGGGTATTATGGAATTAAGTGGGGGTTAGCCTCCTGGAATAATGCTATCTGACAAGAGCACGTTTTTTGCATCGATAATTACACCTAGATGAAGACATTCTAGGTAAGCTTGACAGCATCTCCAGTCAGATCGCCCAGTATCGTGCGTACTTGCGCACATAAGGAACACAATATCACTAGATAAACACCAAGGAACGGTAAATTCACCAACATAGTGTCGCCCACGAGACCTTACGCCATGGCTCGCTTTTGGTCACATGGTAGCAATGTCCATTATTAACCACCTGAAGATTAACCAAATCACCAGGGAAGTGGATTGTACAGCAACCCAAACTAGTCGAAACCACTTCCACGGGGCACTGGTTCTACAAATTTGTCTCAGATTTCCTAATATTTTGCGATCCTTCTCAGGGAACAGATAGTAAAATACCTTAACAGGCCCAATAAAAAACTTAACAGAGATCACACACACACACACACACACACACACACACACACACATATAGAGAGAGAGAGAGATTTGTTGGCCGATGCCTATCCCTTGCAATGCTAGGGAAACCAGGTTTATGTTACAAACAGATGCCCATGTTAGAAACGTTCCCAGGAAACCCCTGGATTTAAACATTTTCCATTATATTTAGATGAGTTCCTGAATTTGGCGATGGTTGCTGCATTAACTCAGGTTCTTCTAAATCGTGCGATTGAATAGGTATATCCTGCCAAGAATAAACCAAGTCACTCTTTTTCCAAGACTGAACTACAAAATCAGTACTAATACTGCACAGATATGCCAAAAAAAAAAAAAGTGCAATGGAAAGTTCCATGCGTATAGGTTTTGCTCTATGTGCTCGAGGTGTTAAACTAGTAACTTAATATGAAATCCACCAAAACTTGAATGCCAAAGACGAGTTCACGAGTTTTTATTAGTTTCTCCTATCTCAACTCAATGGTTGTCCTTAATGCAAAGACAATATAGTACAAAAGAACTTTGGATGTCTTCATCAACTGTAGTGGGACTAAGTGGAAGCTGGGAAACCACCGCAAAAAACTATCTAGAGAGATCTGAGTTCAGAATGGATGGTTACCAGCTATGCCAATGAGCTCTCTCGTGGAATGAATAGGATGGAAAGTGACTGGGTTCAAAACCCAATGGTGTGGGTTCAAAACCCAATGGTGTGATGCAAGTCTAAATTACCGGTATAAAATAATTTTGCATGATGATAGCTAGCCGTATGAGACTAGGCCCTGATTGGATACAGAGATGGTTTTATCTCATCTCATCTCATAATTACAACTTTTCTAAATTCTCATACAAAATATAATAAATAATTCAACTTTTTCAAATCCCAAAACAATAATAATATTAAAAATTAATATTCTAACAGTATTTTATTCAACTCATCTAAAATCATACCATCTCATCTCATCTCACTATCCAAACGAGCCCTAAGCAGATGCAGGGAAACCATGGAGAGAACTCTATAAATAGAGCTGGGTTAAGAATGAAATCACCAACTATGATGAGCTCTAGCTTAAACTGCACCTCCTATTTGTAGAAATAACAAGATGGAAAGTGACTGTGTGGGCTCAAAACCCACTTGGCGAGGCTTAACTTACCAATAAGAAAAAAGATCTTCGCGCTATTATACCTAGCCCAAGAAAGAGGTGGCATTGCTTGCTGTGTCCACCTCAACCCCCCTATTTCCCTTGCAAAATTAATGGAATAGCAGGAACCAGTAATTGACCAAGTTACCTTTCAAATTCAATTGCTTAGTTTCCTTAATAGATTCTTAGTCTAGTATTTTTTGATTTGACAAGAAGATTCTCAAACTAGTAGTCTAGTATACAAACCCTGGAGTGAATATATAGGTTTAATATGATGGTAAAATAAAGTTGAGAAGAGGAATAAAATAACTAGGAGCCAAGATTAATCCCTAGGGGTTGGCTAAGTGGTAAAGACCTTGGTCTTGGTGTATGCTCTCTCAAGTCTAAGGTTCGAGTCCTCTTGGGTGCAAACAATTTATAGGGATCATCGGACTGGGGGGAACTTCCCCTTGAATTACCAGAGGTGCACTTGGGGAAACTTCTTGCCTAGGGCCTGTGCACCACCGGGATTAGTCGGGACTTTGCTCTCGGACACCCGGTGCCAATAAAAAAAAAACTAGGAGCAACATTTCTCAATTACCGACAACCCCTCCCCAGGTACGAAGTTTCTGGTTGAAGGTTCCTGACTGATATTGCATATCATCAGGACAGTAATGTGATGATAGGATTGTCAATACCTGTGTGCTTATTAGTTGATGTGATTGTTGATCCTGGACTATTGGATATGCTTGTGGTTGAGACATTCTGTAGTAGGGCTCCTTGAGATCAAGTTTGCATGATGATGTCTGAAGTATTCCTCCTTGTTCAGCACCAGGTCCCCACATTTTAGCTGTTGGAGTGAACTAGAGCTTGTTAGAAAACCAAAGAAACAAATTTGCAAGATACAAGTTTGTCAGACAAAAACAAGAGAGAAGATAGAAACCAACCTGACAATGTCAGATATATCGTATAACTCTGAGCATTGTGGGCAATCATATGGAGTCTTCCAGTAATTTCTTGTCCTGCCATGACATAAATTGGCTGAGAGAGAACACAACGTAATTGGTACCAGTGCGTTGTTGGTGCGCCAGGGGCAGTGCTAAGCCACCTTTGTACAGTACTGTGGATCAAAACAGTTGAAAAAACACAGAGAGGGAGAGATTAAACGGATAGAACTCACATGGTTACATGGTAAAGATATTTGGAAGTATGCAGGCCTGACAAATGAAAAAACAGAATAACTAATAAAAATCAACAGATTACCTCCCATTAAACAATACATCAAACCAGCAAGCCAACCCATGCACTCTAGCACCCACAGAGGAGGTGAATCTCAACGGAATATCAATTTCATATAACTCTTCTTCCTGTAGGATAAAATTAAAAGTTTGGATGTCACGTATGCTGATTTACCAATGTGCATAAAAAATCAACCATTTTGAAGAACTGAGAAATTCAATCAAACAGCAAGAAGATACAGCTTCAAGTAATAAATTTCGAGCAGGATAGTATAAGATCTTTCTATGTTATGCACTTTGTAAAAAACTCAGAAATATTTCTAAATGCTTTCAATGCATTCTTTCTTTGAAATATAGAACTCAATGAGGGTCCAAAAGGGTTCCCACATGCTAAATGAGACATATATAGCTACTACAAAGCAAAAAACTTCTCCAACAAGTAATTCATACCTTAATTTTCATAAAGTCTATACCGTGAAATATTGGAGGGGCCACCAATAATCTGGGATCAAAAGCATCTACCACTGGCTGCGTGAAGTGTAAAACAGAAGCCATCAAATAGTAGTAAATGGTTATTACATCATAAACGAATATAATCATCACAGAAAAAACATGTAAATAAACACCCAAACATGAGGTCAGACAGTCATCTACACTTTGAATCCCACTGAACCTATCAAGTTTTCTAGAGTAGATACTGAAACTAAATTTGGAGCCCCAAAATTTCGTAAGATCCCACAGACTGAACAAAGAAGCCAGCTGTCACAACCAGTTCGGGGAGTAGAGATGAGGTGTACAATTACTAAACTTTAATCTAAAGGAGATATCCGAAGTAGTCAGTGAGAACAACCATGATTTAAGCTCCAAAAGGTCCAAAAAAAAACTTTTTAGGTGCCCAAACTCTACTATCACAGGCATATGATGGAATATATATCGTATAATCCCACAACCATTTAGAATGCAGTTCCTCGTCTAAAGATGAACAGTCTGATGTATACTCCATGTGTACTTAGCTAGTACCTTTTTGGGTCATGAATAGAAGTTATCTTGCATATAAAAAAATGACCCTTGGGATTAGTCAGGACTTTGTTCCAGACACCCGGTGCCATTAAAAAAGTCTTTTTTTGCTTGGTCAAAAAATGCTTAAAGATTAGCAGCGCTTATTAAAGGCACAAAAGACAAGAAATAGAAATTATATATATCGAGAAAACAAGATTTTGGACCTGAGAAAAATATCCCTGGAATGCACATCCATGTAGGGGTGTCAAATCAACACCATAATAATTCTGTTGTTGCCAAAAGAGGGCCTGTACCAGAAAAAGAATAATATTAGTAAATTATATTTCTCATATGAAGTATGATAGCAAGATCCAGAAAAGATACAAGGCAATATAAACTAATAGTTGATGAAAACGAAAACTTGACCAGAGAAGCAATAGTAAGCATACAATAGATGTTGCAATTGAATGTCTCTCTGCAGTAAGAAGCCAGAATGCTCACTACTTTATCCTGACCAAATATGTCTACCTCTACTAGGAATTTGTATAATATTTCTTATTTTCTTTCATTTTTTTTGGGGGGAGGGGTTGGCCCAAGTAATTTTTGTTTTTGTTTTTCTCGGGTTTAACAGGAAAAGTACACAATAATTTTTGCATGTTCCACCCCCAAGTAATTTGTGTATGATGTGAGGTTCATTGAATGAATAAGAGAAGCTTATACCCATAGAAAACTATAAGCATCCTTTTTTTTTGTGGGGGAGGGGGGTGGTAGTTAAGTAATAATGATAACGCATCGCATTAGTAAAAGGGAAAAAGGGAGCAGAATGGAGCAGTAATACTATGTTGGTGAGTCCTCATATTCCTGAAAGAGTCCCTAGTAGAATAGCCTAAATCACCTACATATTTTCAGGCTACCAATTCTGAATATTTAGACACGGGACCTCACGATAATAATAAAAGGTATTAGGATAATTCACTACAAATACGCACCTTATTTGCAATTTCAATAAATAAATATTCATCGCTGAAAGGTGCCATATGTATCCTACAAGGATAATCAACTCAAAATTGTGAGGACCAAAAAATAACAAATGTAACATTTTTTTTTTTTTTTTTGATATCGTGGACCCTCACTGAGGCAGGGCCCTTCAGATCCACCCTTAGGGAGTAAACCCCGGATACACGATATATGAAACAAATTATAAATATTTCAATTCATGAAACACTAGGAAGACAAGAAATGCAAGCCTAAGGATCCTACGTTCAAATAAACCAACATAATTATGAATAACCTAGCATTCAAAAATGTTAATAACAAACACATAAAAATATAATGGACGAGGATATGAAACCGGGTTTTGAGTGTGCCACATAATGCTGCAATGAGTAAAAGAAATCACATGTCAACGTCAAGAATTAAATCGCTAACCATTCATATAGTATTAAGTAGATAAAACTCTCATGGAGATGCTACATATCCACTTTTTTTATTTCTGAATAATAAGTCATTTACTAATTTGCGAATAACAAAGACAACTTTGGCAGCTAGAATCACACTTGCAGCAAGACGTCCAGACAACAGGGGGGAGAAGGCATTTCAAGGGTCATATTTACCTTCCAACTGTAGGAAACATTTTCCCATTTGGGACAAGGAACCGATCTCTTGCAATCACATAGGACTCCAACATTCTTTCATTAACCAACAACGTTCCTTTAAGCATACAAATGAAAATTCTAAATCAGACACACTTTAAGCAATAGAATCTGAATATTTTATGCTAAATCTTAGTAAAGCAAGTGCTTTTACAAGCTTACCCATTGGCTCCGATATCAGAATATCTGCTTTCTCAGGCAATTCAACTTCCTCAACTTTACCTTTGACTACCTACATTTTAGAACAGCATTGTGCCCAGAATTCAATAAGATAACTGGCCAATAATGACACTAGCAGAAAATTAAAGGTGACAAGAAAAAATCTTACTGTGATCCGTTGACCCAGTGATGGGTTCCCAGCAATAAATTTTTGGCCAATAATGACACTAGCAGAAAATTAAAGGTGACAAGAAAAAATCTTACTGTGATCCGTTGACCCAGTGATGGGTTCCCAGCAATAAGTTTTTGTGCATATTCTGCCATTTCAGATGCTTCCACAGCATAAACATGCTTTGCACCAGCCTTGTAGGGATAATAAAGAAGTATGAGATCGATCGACCAAAAGAAAAGAAACTAAGCATAAACATGCAACTACACACAAGACAAAAGGATGCAGGCATTATTATACATGGTAAAATAAACTAAAAAGCTAGGCATACCTGAGCAGCAAATAATGATAAAATACCGCTACCAGCACCAACATCAACCACTACACGACCGATAAAATCTGTTCGGTTCTCCACAACAGCAGCATAATAGGTTCCTGAGACAATGATCATTGATACCAAATTGAAACATCAACAATGAAGTACTGGCAGATTATCTCATTGTATAATGTGAATTTAAGGCATAAAAACTTTATCGAATAGAAATTCAAGCGTGAATGGAACGTAAGATCAATTATCTCAATGTATAATGTGAGTTTAAGGCATAAGAACCTTATCAAATACTTATCAAAAGAAAAGAACATTATCAACTAGAAATTCAAGCATGAATGTAACGTTAGATCAAATACAGACCAGATCATAGATTGGTGATATAACCTGTTCTAACATAATCCTGTAACATATTTTGCTGATGCAACAGCTGTCCATAATAATGGAAATACATTTTAGCAGAAGATGGCTCTATTTTATCATCAAATTTGCTTCTAGTATCCAAAACTGTTCCATTTGATAATTGTTTTCCTGAAACAGTAAAAGACACAACAATCAAACAAACAATTAGAAGATAGGCATAAGTATTGACATTGATTTTCATTTGTTCTGAAATCATTATATATAACCTGTGAGGTTTCTGATGGTAACACTTTCACAACTCATGACCATCAAGGTCATAGCTCATCAGATGCTCAACCAAAAGATCACCCTAAATAACATTACTATATCCAGTCTGACTGCACAAATTTATTATTGAATTTGTCGACTTGACCATTCATCTATTTATTCATGTATATCAAACCAAAATCAGGAGGGGTGGTTGGGAGAGAGAAAAATTCCAATGTGGTACCTTGAGAAACTTCCTTTTTCCATTGCTCAAAGGCAGAATGGAAGGATCTGCTCTCTTCCTCATTTCTGAATTGGACAGTGATTCCCCTTGAGTATGATGTCTGCTTCAAAAGTAATACTGTTAAAATAAACAGGCATTTCACACTGCTTCTACAATCTTACATTAATATTAAGCATGACCATAATCGTCAACTTGAAATATTTCAAAAGTAACATGCAGCAGAAATGTACTGATTATATTGTAATTGCCGAGTTAAATAATAGAGTTAAAAATACTTTTCTTCATCCAGGGATTCCTAGTGCACAACATTTATAGTAGAATGATCCCAAAGATAGAAATGAACCCCCCCCCCCCCCCCCCAAAAAAAGAAAAAAAAAAAAACAAAAACTCACACACGCCCGAGAACTTTATATCCATGTGCGCGCCTTACCTCCTTCTTGCTGGCTTCAGAACCTTCAGATATGCAAACTGATTGAACAGGACCCAATTTGAATAGCTGAAAACATCAACAACATAAACCTCCAATCATAAATTAGTCTATGAGCCGTCATTTTCGCGCATTTCACATCCAATGCACATCTTTCCCGATAAGGTCTCCTTCTGATCACCGAGGAAGTGTAGTAAAAGAAAAAAAAAATTGAATTTTGAATCTAAGGGAACAGAGGAAAACCATATTGACTAATACAGCTCTTGGATTTATTAGGCGAAGATAAGTTAATTTATTCACTCCGTCTCTACTTTATACAAAAAAATAAATTAGTCTCCAAAAATAACAACGACAACAATAATAATGCTCTACATGTTTAATTTATTTTGTTGTTCTTTCATTTCTTTTCCTCCACTTTCTCAACAACCGAAAGACAATGAAACAAAAAACAATCAAAAAGCGCAAAAGCTAACCCGAGCAGTTCGAAGATCAACATTCCTGGTAGCAATCGATTCAGGTTCCTTGTGAAATCGAAGCTCGGAGATTCCGGAATCGGCACAGAACCGAGCAACCACCGGCTTAGACGGAGAAGTTGAAGACGACGGAGAAAGCTCAGAGACCGAGACCAAAGCGAACTCTTGTTGCTTAAGCTTCTGCCCCATCGGACCCTCCATTGTCGTCCTCACCAAGCTCAGGTCCAAAATTTCTACAAATACGAAAAAAGATGTATTTTATGTATGCTTGTGTGAGCTGCGAGAGAATTAGGGTTTCTGTGAGGAGCAAAATCTTCGAAATTCTCGAGAGCCGCCAAAGCGAGAGAGCAAATGGACATCAGCTTTCGGGTTTTATAGTGTGGGTGGGTTTGTTTTGATTTTCGAAGGTAGCGGTGCGATCTGTGAAGCTGAGAGCCTGAGAGTGAAAAGACGTGCTTAGGCTGCGATGACATGTTCAGCTAAGTTGTGTTTACGCATGAATAGTAATGAATTGAGATGAAAAGAATGAATTTTATAAGATAAGTTTAATTGTGTTTAGACATTAAATAAATTTAGATGTATTTATAAAAAATTAAAAAATATTATGAGTCTTATATGTAAAAAAATATTAGATTAAAAAAATTTATAGATTCTGTATAAAGATATTTTGAATTGAGATGAATTTAATTATAGGAGAATTGGTTTAGATATTTAAAAAAATCTAATTCTAAACTGAACTCAAACTGAGTTACAATCAAGAAATCAAAGAGTACTACTCACGCGCCTTTCTCTTCTTGTCGTTTGAATAGCATTTTGGGTGTATATCGCTCACACATAAGTTCTGGTATCATCGATGACGTTGCGGCCTGGGAATTTCTGAAGAGCTATGATAGAGTGGAGTGGTGGACCCAAACCGGTGGTGGATTGGTTGCTTGAAGTGGAAGTCAGAATATATTCACCACCATTGGTTGACACGTGTGGGTTTGGGCACCCATTATTACGAAGATGTTCAAAAATTATTTAAAAGAAAATAATAAAAAAAAAAATTCAAATAAAAAATAATAAATAAGTACTAAGAAGTAATAATCTTATCATTATCTTGAATAGAAACAGTTTTTTTCTAATACCATTGCGTACTTAATTTACACCACTTATTTTATTTTTTGATGCGGCAATTCTTACATAATTTATTAAAAAAATTAAAAACATAAACATAAAAGATAGAGAATTTAGAATTTTTATTTTCATTTTTTTATGTTTTTAGAAGTCATTTTGTTTTAAATATATATAATTTTTTTAATTTTTTGTAATAAGTCACATATCACCACAATGTCAATGAGGCAAACTAAGTGATATAAATTAGGTGTATAGTAACATTTCCTTTTTTTTTTATGAGACGTCGTACATAAAGAAATTACATAAAAATAAAACCATAAATTAACGTAATTTTATATAATCCGTTAGATTTACTTTATAATAAAAGCGACTTTATAATTTGACGTATTATATCAAATCACATCAGCTTGTGAGTTCTCTTTTTTTTGGGGGGAGTGGGGTTTCGAAATCTAGACCTCCATTTTGGAAGTTAAGGGTTATGTCTATCAGGTTACAGGCCTTTGGCAATTTGTGAATTTACTTTTATATAATTATTTTGTGGTTAAAGTATTTTTTTTTTATTCTCCAAGTATGACAAGATCAGGGATAAATAGTAATTATCACAGAGAGTTTCGAAATTGCGATGCTCTCATTCAAATATTAAGTTCCATTTAGATATTAAAAGTGTTTAATCTTATCTCATCTCATTATTACAACTTTTCCAAATTCTTACACAAAATATAATAAACAATTCAACTTTTTCAAATTCTAAAACAATAATAATATTAAAAAATAATATTTTAATAATATTTTACTCAACTTTTAACTAAAACCATCTCATATCATCTCATTATCCAAACCGCACCTAAATCATCAAAATTATTTTTATTAATAATTTTAATAGATGATTGACAATATCAAGTCAGTAGTAATATTTTAGTAATTATATAATAGTATTTTTAAATAATTTTATTTTGGGACGAATATTAGACTTTTAAATTTAAAACTAATAAATTCTTCAATCCGATTTTTCGATTGGCATTAATAAGTATGTGAATAAATATTAGCATTATATCTAACAACAAAAGAACTGAAGTGAGGTGATCATTTTATATTTTGATCCAAGTATTATTGATTTTATTTTTTCAGCTTATTTTTTAAAGTTAAGTTGAAAGAAAATGAAAGGACCGAGATTTCATGTTAATTTTGATCTGTATATATGTATTATGACCTTCTTGTTATCTATCCCTCTCTATTTTGTTAATTTTGTTATCTATCTCTATATTTTTACTTGAGAAATGATAGTTACAATCGTGAGTGTGCAAGCGATGCGCAATCACTTTAAAAAAAATGAATAAATACAGGACACATATAAAAAAAAATTAATTTTTTAATAGTAAACCCTATTATTTTTCAAAACGATGGCATTGTACTTGTACACTCCACGATTGTATGTAGGACTGCAACCCGCCTGTTAAAGCAGCGTTTGCACCCGGCCCGACCCAAAAGGTCTCATGATAAGGCGCCAACCCGACCCAACTCGACCCTAACAAAATCAAGCTGAGTCGAACCCGTATGACCCGACCTTTAAAAACAAGTTGTTCTCCTTCTCCATACTTCCAGAAACGAAAATTGATCTTCAAAAAAAACAAAAGAAACGAAAACTGATTCAGTGATTTACAAACCACGAAGAGGAAAAGAGAAGTCGTATTGGGATCGAAGGAGAAGATCTCGCTAAGAAGGTGAGGCATCCCCAAACCTCGACCTGCCCAGCACCAACACTAGCAGCGGCGACTGCAGATCTGTAAACGGCGATGTCTAACTCCAGCAACACTATGCTGAAGGCAGAGAAGCAGATGTGTAAATGGCGGCGTCTAACAGCGTCTTCTAGATTCTTCTCTTCTCTTCTCTTCTCTGCATAGCAAGCTAAAGAAAACTCATCATTTTTTGCTTCTCTCTCAACAACTACTACGAAATTTAAATTATGGTGGACGAGAAAAAGGCGTGGGGTATTGGGTGGAAGGAAAGAGAGGGCCTCCAAGACAAGAGAGCAAGAGAGATAGTCGACGAAGATGAGCTTGGACTCTCTAGCACCTTACTGCACCGAGATTGAGCATAGTCAGTGAGATTTTGCCACATTGTTGGTTTTTGGTCGCGAGTTTCAACTTTTTCTATTTCATCCTCCATGCCACTTTCAAGTTCGATTTTTTTCCTTTTGATTTTTCTGTAATATTTTTGCTGCTGAATTCTAATCTGGTGGTGAAGATAAGATTGATAAGATGAATACGGAAGCTTCGCGGCAGGGACCAAGTCCAACGATTGAGTAAGCAACTGGTTAGGGTTTGAGGAGCTGTCGAACGGGTTGACACCAATCAATAAACCTGTTAATTTAGTCGGTTGGAGACCCGCTCAAGTAATACCCGACAAAATACGAGTCAGTTCGGGTCAGCATGATCGGGTTCAACAGTTGCTCGGGTCACATGCACACCCCTAATTGTATGTAGCATTACTCTTTTTACTTTAATCAATTTTGAGTTTTTAAAAATATTTTGAGAATAAAAGCCATCAAATATCAACACATTAACAGCTTTTTAAAAGCCAAAGGCATATAGCATGATGGCATAACATCTATACCTTCAAAATGAAAGTCTTGAGTTCGACCCCCTCCCCGACTTAAAAAAAAAAAAAAGCTTAAAAAAAAACATTCTTTTCGTGTATTTTTAATAAAAGAATCTTGCCTTTGAGACTTGAAAGAAAGTTGTTCAAATCTTATCCGCAGTCACTAACATAGTGATAGTTCTTTCCACCAAACCAAGAAACCACTCATATCAACATTGATCAGACCATTCTCCAAATTTCCTTCTTAACAATTGCCACTAGCCCAACTCAAAATCTCTCACTCAACTTACACTACGCTCCCACTCACCCATAATTCATCTTCACTGTTCTATCTACACAGCATCCCTTTCCTCATCTCAGTTGACCTTCATGCCATGAAGGCATGAACTTGGCCAAACCATCCCATTCTTATGTAGCCCAACGATGCGTTGTCTTCCAATGTCCAACCTAACTTAGAAGAGAAATGCTACAATTGCAAAGAGATCAAACAAAAATAAACTTACAAATTGACGTGACTTGATAAGGTACATTAAATCTATTTACAATAACAGTAATTTTACAAATTAACATACCATATCAAACCACATCAATTTATAAATTTATTTTTATATAATTTCTTTGTAACTAAAACATTTCTCAACTTGGAATATCAACACACCCAATGTCTTTAATTATCTTTTGAAGTTCTGCTCCTTACAAGTCCATTTTACCTTGAAATTCATTGTAGGTACAAAAAATGTGTTTCTTCAAAACACATATTTTTTATACTACTAATGTGACAATCTTTCACACCCACGATGTTTGGTGTGCCAATAAAGAGAGCAAATTTTTCCATGCTTCTTTCCGAGTTTCTCGACATTATTTCTCAAATTACAGTCAGCCATTTGCTGAACCATCTTAATTAGCACCTTTTCTTTTTGTATGATATAATACGCACTATCTCATGTTTCTCTGTGGATGATGTCTACTGCCTGTAGAAGCTTAACAGTAATATTGTACCGAATGATGTAAAGAAACAATCCCTGATCAAACCATTCTTATCAGTCACATGTCGGGTGCTTTGGGTCTGTCTATTTTAGCTCCACAAAGTTTTATATTTATAGCCCAGGGAAACTATTTATCTGCATCCAAGTAAACAAACAAGCATGCATCAAGAGATGAGATCAAGAGATGAGATGACGAGAATAAGAGGCCATCGGGATTACTCTGCTTGCTAACTGTTTACATCCACTCGGGAGATGCGAAAAAAACAAGTTATAAACTGGAGCTCCTCTTTTCCCAGAGTCTTCAAAGCTAGTTAAAGATACATAAAGCTAATTATGATCTCAGTGCTGGCTTTACTGCTTAATCCCAAACATCAGTCATCAATATAATTCAAAAAAGGAAAAAAATGCATAAAAATGATTTTGTGAGCTTTTAATTCTTTAATTCGTTGTTCGTATGTTATAACATCCGTTGCAAAGAAACTATATCAGTCACAGACTCTACCAGAAAGGCGCGAATCAACACTGAGCTCTACAAATGTAAGTTTCAATTTCATCAAATGAACATGGATGTGATCTAATGAGAATTGTAAGCAGCAGTGCTGAACTCTACTTATTTGTTCATGTTGCAATTCCATTCAATGAACTAGAATGTGCAGCTAAATTTAGTATGCATCTTTGAGTCTTCACATACAATGACTAGAAGACTGTCATTTCCCATCAGATCAAATGCAGTGGTTTTGAATTTCAAAATAACATCTCTTAAGATTTTGCAATTGCCTTTTACTATCTAGAAACTATTTGCAAAAGTGGAACTTGAATCAATGAAAATGGTAAAGCCAATGACTAGCTGCAATCAGAAAATAAATTCAACATTATCAAATTAAAACAAGGGAAAAGTCACAAATCTTCTCACCATCCATCATTCCATGATAATGCCAACTCAAGTGTCCTAGTGGGCCACTTTAGTGGGCAATAATTTCTCACTTTTGTAACATATATATATATATATACACACATATTATATGATAAATAATGGCACTTTTCAATCTCTTTCCTCCTTTTATATCAGAACCCAACAAGACTTTCATGTGTCAATTCATAGTAAGCTTGAACTTTTCCATGCCCCCAAGTCTTTAGGCTATCAAACTGTCCCTTGAAGGAAGAAGCACCAGTACAATGCACTAGGAACCAGCACTAAGGAATTTGTCCTAATTAGGTCATCATGACCTAAGAATTTTAGGTGAGGGTACGTTGGACACCAATTTGATCGCTCACACCATACATGACAGTTGAACTCTCGTATTCATATATTAGACACGCATACTCCAACAGACTAATACACAAGTAAGAAAGGCTGTGATTTCTTCCAAAAATCAATATAATTTTTATGTTCTTGATCGCTACAGACACAAAAGAGTAAAGGAAAAAACAAAAAAGATATCAATACAATAACATACAACATGACTCGTATCAATAACTTAACAAAATGTGGAACAGAGAAAGATTAACGTGGCAGTGCAAATCAGATTCAAGAAGCCGTAGATACCTTGACAGCCTTGAACGCAGGGTGAAGCAAGCCGAGCTCGTCCTTCACTTCAAGCGGATTGCTGGTCTCGTTCCTTACCCTCTTCACTCTCCTACTAGCCAGGGACTTGTGCGTGAACCCATAAATCTGAAGAATCTGATTGTCACCGAAGTTGTACGCCCGGTCCATTTGCCTCAAGCATCTCTCCACTGGATAATCCCCAAACTTCCCGCAAGGCTTGCAACCAACAAAATGGGTCACCAGCGGCCACCGGTGGTCGCCGAGTCCCGGATGGTAGTTCTCGATCATCTCCTCGTACCTATCGACCAGAATCCCCCAATAACCGTGGAGATAATACGCGCTTTCTAGATAAACTTTATCTCCCCATGTACTCCTCTCCTTCATTAACAAATACACCATTGCGGACTGATCGTCGGCCTCGAAGACCGGCCTACCTTTGAGCTCTCTGGTCAGTATCTTACCGGCCTCGTCTCTTATTTTTCCCTTTGGACCCATCGGGGCCCACGCGTCGAGAATATCCAACGACCACTGACAGTTCCTTAACAGAAAGCTACCGGTGTTCAGACCGATCCAGTTTTTCTCGTCGTACACCATCTCGTTCCAACCGTGCATAACGAAGTTGTGGTCTTTGTAGCGCTCCCAGGGGACCTCGAACGCCATGTCGGTGAACATTGCGTCACTGTCCATCCACCAGAGGAACTCGATTTCGGGGTGCGACAGCAGGAGCTTCCGAATCAGTGGAAGTTTAGCCCAGAAACCAGCCATCTCGGCATCAAGAAGGGCCATGTTGTAGAAAACCTCGATCCCATGTAGCCTGCAGTAATCAATTTTGTTCTTGATGGACTTCAATAGGTAATGGTCGCCGACCGGGTTTTCACAAGGTTTTGGGGAAGACCCGGTGACCAGGAGGACCCGGGGCTTATTGGGTCTGATGAAGTTTGGGAAATCCGGGTTGTTTTTCAGCCACTCGGCTCTCCGTTCGTCCCAGTCAGAGATCTTCGGGCCGAGACTGTATTGCTTGTTAGGGTCGGGCTTTTCCTCGGGCTCTTCGTCCACGAGGATTTTTGAAATATCGAAAGTGGCGTAGTTGTTGGATTGGTCGGAATCGGAGTCGGGCTGTGCCTCCTCGAGCACGCGGTGGGGCTCGACCCGCCGGCCGCGCGAGTAGAGGTGGCCTCGGATCTCGTTGAAGTCCTGCTCAGGGGTGCCGAACTTGCCGGCGCCGATGGTCCCACGTAGGACGACCACGGTGAGGAAGAGGCAGAGGAAGGTGACGGTGCTGTGCCGAGCCGCGCGCTGGATCTGGCGGACTCGGCGGACTCCCAAGCACCGCTCCAGCATTTTCCGGATTCGTGTTGCCGAGTTGAACCGGCGGGCGACGCGACCGATTCAGACAAAACAAGAAATGGGGAATCCAACAAAAGAGCTTCAGGATCTGGAGATGGAAGGTCTGGTTGTCATCGAAAACGAACTTCACAATGGCTGGATTATTGAGGCGTCGGTGGAGCTAAAGGAGGAAGGAAGGAAGGAATGAAAGAAAAGGCACAGAACAGAAGGGACGAGGAAAGGAAACGAAAAGCTAGTGTGTTCCGTTCCGACACCTTTGTTTTTATTGCTGATTTAAATTTACCTGGATAAATAGTTTCTTTGTTATTTGTAGGACTAATAATTGCGATATTCTTCACGTTATATTATATATATATATAATAAATGTAACCGCTTACTACATTTGGAAGATTATTAGACAAAAGGGCATTATTATAGGGTAAAAAGGCTTATTTAGCTTGGTGTTTGGAGAGAAAAAGCTCTTCCAAATTTTCTCTTACTTTTGTCCTAAGAACTTGCATCTTGGAACACAGGTATTTAATAAGAGGTCCATCTTTTATTTACACTATGAGTGCCATACACTAAAGTTTTTGCTTTAAAGGGCCATTTAAAAAATTTTTGCTGACAATGACAATTTGTTAAGAAAAATGCTAAACATATTAAAGAAAAATTTATAAAAAACTTAATTTTTCACATGTCAGTTATTGATATGCTGAAATTCGTAAAATTTGAAATTCAAAAGAAAACTAACAAAACGAATCTTGTAAATAAAAATAGTAAAACTGTAAGTACATGTAACATTACTCATTTGTTAATAGTGTAAACCAAAATGCGGACTAAGCATTGATCAAGATCTCTCTCAATACCATCTAGTCAATTTGATCGGTGTTGGAAGAACCCTTCAAAAAATGAAAGATCCAAGGCCGAAACCATAATTCATATAGGATTTGTGAGGAAGGTCGTTCCCAATGTTGGGCCGAACCACACGGGCTTAGCCCATGAGGCACCGATGGGTTTCGGGATAGCTCGATAGTAGGGAATCGATATGAAAGGATAGGACGGGCTGGGCCCGATGGGCGAGGCCAATCTAGGAGGTCCAGAAAGGAGCAATGATGTATCATGCACGAAATGTGAACCACTCAGTTAGAAGGTCTGACATCTCTACTGGCCGACAAGCAGTGTATGCAAGGACAGGAATGGCCATTGCCCCAGGTTACCGATGGTTAGGTAGGCATGGGGAGTGGGCGCACCAGATCAAGACCATGCCACATTTAATGAAGGACAGGGTGAACACGCCACTACCTACAGACAAATCTGTCAGATAGGCCACGATCAGGCATGGCAAGCCTGTTGCGTGGCAAGAAGTTGGTAGACGGCATGACCTGGGTACGGTGTGGCAGAGCCATGATCGACCTAGCAAGGACCACCACCATTAGGTAATATGCCCCCCAAGGGTTTGGGGCTCTCAAATTTTCTCCTTCTAAATTTCCCGCAAACGGGTACTGACTTTTAGGCATCAAATGTGTTTCTCACCACCCCAGCCCTCACTTCTTGTGAAAAGTGGAGGATATGTTTCGATTTCACCGACCTGAACAATTCTTGCTAAAATGATAGCTTCCCTTTGTCTCGCATCGATTTGATAGTCGATTCAACAACGAGTCACCCACTACTCAGCTTCATGGATGCGTACTCAGGTTATAACCAGATCCGAATGAGCCTGGACAACGAAGAGAAGATGGCCTTCATCACCAACTGGGGACTCTACTGCTACAAGGCCATGTCGTTCGAGCTAAAAAATGCTGGCACCACATACTAGAGGCTGGTCAATCGAATGTTTAAATAATCTATTGGCCGAAATTTAGAGGTATACGTGGACGACCTACTCGTCAAGAGCAAGAGATCCGAGCAACACTTGTCTGATCTACGGGAAGTTTTCGCAGTACTGCGATGCTACAAGATGAAGTTCAACCCATTGAAGTGCGCCTTCGGAGTGGAGTTGGGCAAGTTTTTGGGTTTCATGGTCTTTGAATAGGGAATCAAAGCCAATCCGAAGAAAGTTGAGGCAATAGTGGAGATACCTTCCCTGACAACCTTCATAAAGTGCAAAGGCTTGCAGGGTGAGTGGCGACATTGAATCGCTTCATCGCCCGATTGATCGATGTCTTCATTTCTTTAAAGTTCTAAGGAAAGCACGAGAGTGGAACAACTGCGACAGGCGTTCAGCGAATTAAAGAAATACCTGGCCCACCCATTAACTTCTCGACACTTTTTGTACACGCCTATAATTTTGCAAAGAAGAGATGTAATGTGTACACCCTTACAATTTAACTGAACAACACGAAATTTGGATGAAAACATGTAAACAGTAATATATATATATATATATATATATATATATATAAATTTACAAACTAGTATCATGATCTTAAATTATAAAATTTTATTACGGTAGTGCAATTATAATTAAAATTAAGTGAAAACGTGATGGTTCACACCAAGATACAATTAGATGCTAGATAGGCCGGGGAACACACTGCATTTATTTAAATCACATGGCTTGCTTGTTGTTGTCCATGTGCAAGTTTGTGATGTTCGGTTTAACAACTAATATGTTTCCAGTGAGATAAAGGGTGGCCAGTCGTATTAGTATTACGCTCCGAATACAAACAAATAGTGTTTTGACTGTGTACTGAAGATTAACGCGTGCCAAACGGTGCATGGCATATGTCGCTTTCAAACACATCTTGGGCAACAGCCCATACCTTCTCAAACTTTTCTTATAACAAAAATTCGATATGCCTTGTGTATTTCTTAAGCATTCTATTAATATAAGGAAAATATTCTAACCACAAAGTGATTATACAAAAGTAATCATATAAACTGACATGATTTGATGTGATTCGTTAGATTATAAAGTTATTTTTATTATAAAGTAGATCTAATGGTTCAGATAAAGCCACATCAGTTTATAGGATTGTTTTTGTATAATTCTTTTGTGGATGTAACAGTCCTTCTTAATATAATTGATTCCATCAATTTTTTTAATATAAAATAATTATAAAATTGACTGTGTATAATAGAACTCTTCTTATAATATAATAATAAAACTCCAATAATTTTATATCCAAATATTGTTACAACTTAGAAAAATTCATATAGAGCAATGAAATCTCACTGCATTAATTAATATTTTACATAAATAATAGAAATTCAATATTTAATACGATATAGTCTACATGTTGTGTTTATTCAATGCCTTAATTATATGTATACGTTATAAAAACAGAATGATAACTACTTGGAGATTAAATGCATACTTTAGTTGATGTCTGTGGTTGATAATGCACATTACTAAACATGCTGAAATGAAAGATTAACATTTCTTCTCATTTTTATCTTAGCTTGAGCTTGAGCTTGAGCTTCAAGCTATGAGAAATATTTATTATTATTTGTGTAAATTTTTTTGATAATATTAAATGCTTAATAAATAATATAGAATTTACTTTACGTGTCAATATCCCTTTTACTTGAAACTCTTAAATTAGGATGATAACATATATTTTCACAAATAAAAAAGATGATCCCAAAAAGCTCTGAATAAAAGCACTGAGCATATATTTAACGTTTGTTAGATACGTTATTAAATATTTACGTGAAAAAATATATGTAAAATAAAAAAGATAAGAGATAATGAAAAAGAGTCATGCATGCTATATAAAGGATGGATGCAATCAAATAAAAGGGGACGCGTAAGGCTAAAACAAAGAAATGAAAGAGATTAGTATATTTGAAATTTGAGAAAAATAAATAAATAAATAAAAACATAAAATGACATGTGATGAGAGTTTGAAACCTTTAATCGGAATTATAAAATTGTAATCGAATTAAAGAAATGCCAATAAACCAAAATTAATTGCAATCCAAATAAAGAGATTACAAAAAATTACATAAAAATAAATCTATAAATTAATATAACTTTATATGATACGTTACATCTATTTCACAATCTAACGTAACACATCAAATTATATTAATTTATAAATTTATTTTCAAAACTGTATTTGTGGATAAATCATTTCTCTATTATACCCGTTAGTACCGTCGTAAAGTATTGAAGGAAACTGAATTCAAATACATTAGAAAACAAATGGACATTTTTTTTTGCCTTTTATTTTTAACATTTTTTAAAATGTTTTCAAACATTTTTTTTTTAAAAAATCACCAATACACTAAAATCCGATAGGAAGATAAGATGAGATAGTTTTAGATGAAAGTTAAATAAAATATTATTAGAATATTATTTTTCAATATTATTATTGTTTTGAGATTTTAAAAAGTTGAATTATTTATTATATTTTGTGTGAAAATTTAAAAAAAATTATAATAATGAGATGAAATGAGATGTGATGAGATGAAACTATTTCTATATTTAAACTAGGCTTAATAGTCATTTTTTAACCATTAAATAAAAAATATTAAAAAATAAAATAAAATACGTCAGCAGTCAAATTGAGTGTCAAACTAAGGGTCATAATATCATTTTTCTTAATTAAACAGTATGACGGTTCCACTTTATCACAAGTACTTACGTTTTCTTAATTTAAATTTTAGATTTTACGCAAACACTTCTCACTTATTAGAGCCCCATAAAATTGATATAAAAAAATAAAAATAAAAGCCCCATGAAAAAAGATGCCTTTTCTCGTATAACAAAATCCAGCTGCCCCTTGTAAAATTGTTATTTATACGAGCGACTCAAAATTTTAACAATTCTTCTACGGGTACACGAGACGGGTACATGCGGGGAAATCAGTTGACTTGGCATTAGCCGATTTATTATTAAAAGAAAATGCAAAACACAAAATGCGAGAATCCCTTTTCTCCTTCAAAATCAAAATCTTGAACAAAACCGTGCTAACCCAGAACGAAACGAGATCCCTTGACAACTGAAAGCCATCGAATTTAGCCAAATCTTGTCGGTCTTTGGCATCGTTGCTGAATCCCGTGTAGGCGTCGTTGTGGTGGCCACTGAGTCTTGGCATCGTTGTGGGTAGCGACTGATTCTTGGCGTCGTTGTGGGTAGCGACTGATTCTTGGCGTCGTTGTGGATAGCGACTGAGTCTTGGCGTGGTTGTGAGTAGACATTGAGCCGAATCCCTTGTTGGCATCGTTGTGGGTAGCGACTGAGTCTTGGCATCGTTGTGGATAGCGACTGAGTCTTGGCATCGTTGTGGGTAGCCACTGAGCCGAATCTCGTGTTGGTGTGGTTGTTGGTAGCCGTTGTTGTCGTCGTTGGGGGTGGCTGTCGTTGGCATCGTTAAATATTGATTTCCTGAGGCTCCATTGTATGTGCTTGAGTTTGAATGAGTTTATCATTTCTCTGTTTTGAGCATCTAAGCCTAACCAGAAACTAAAACTAATCTTCATGTGAATGAAAAATGTATTTAGTTTGATGTAATTTATGTACTCGAATGGAGTACTCAAATGGAATACTTCCATCATCATTTAATTTTAATACTCAACGGCTCCATATTTTTAAGAGAAAATCTGTTTGCACTCGGGAGGGGTAATATTCATTTGAGTTAGTATGTAATACAAAGCCTGATATATAATTTTTTTGTTCATTATGTTTTGCATTTGCTCGTATGTAAATTGTAGGCAGATAATGTTTAACCAAATTAAGGAACAGATGTTCTTAGGTTATTCGAGTGTGTTGTTCTGTGTTTTGGGTAAACAACCTCTTATAATGACAAAAAAGTGTTCATGAAACAGTGATTTTGCACTATGAATTTTGAAACAGCTTTCTTTTTCTTGTCGATTGGTTGTTTCTCTTTTTCTGTTTGCTTTGGAATTCGAATATGTGAAAGTGATTTCATTTGATGCCAAATGCAGTGATGTTGCATGAGATGAATGCATGCTAGAAGAAAGGACATGTTGAAAATTATGCATGCTAAAAGATGATATCATTCTTATCATTAAGCAAGCAGCCCAGATTTGCAGGGATGGGGGGTTCTTAAGCAGCCCTTAAGAACCTTGGCAATGCCAAACCATTGAGTTACTTTTTTGGTTTGATGAAAACTTGTAATATTGATAAACTAAACTTGTAATACGCATAACCTGTTGAATGCTGGGTGCGACTTTAATGACTCAAAAGGACATGATATCCCCAAACCCCTGGAGTAGTAGCTATTTGTGACTATTTGTGACTATTTTACTCATGGACAGTGATGATGAATTATCTACTTAAGAGTGACTATTTGTTTCAGGGTCCTAGAAAGTTATCTTTTCTTTATTGAAAAATGAGAAAAAGTAATAAGGATATACCATCAACTTCTCCATACTTCACAAATTACATGCATGGTTACTATTGACCAATTCCTGCGGGGTCACCTACTTTTTTGCCATATCCAGATGGCTACCAATATCCAATCAATATTCAAATGGTGATGCAACTGTGTTTATGTATTTCTTTTTATTTTTTTTTTGTTTGTTAAAGTGTAATGTTTTTTTTTCTTTTTGTAGAATATTGGTTACCCATTACAGATGCAATATGGATTGGATGACTCACAACCGGTGCAGTATGTGATGGATCAGCCCTCCGTAGTGCAACTTGGGGTCGATGAGACTGAACCGGCAATAATGAGATAGTTTAATTTCGATACTTAGAATATTTATGTGTTTTGCAATGTAATTCATGGACATATGGTAGATTTGTATTTTTTTTTGAGTTGGAACAAATTACTATATTGTTTTGGATGGTATGAGAGTTTGTAAAAGAGTGGAAATATGAAGTTGATTCCAAGTAGATTTGTTGTTTATGGAATATTGTAGACCAATGAGCATGAACAGATTTGTAGACCAATGAGCATGAACAAATTTGTAGACCAATGAATATGAACATATTTGTGTTTGTTTATTGGTCATTTGAAGTGCTTGTGGCGAGCCTATTTAATCCTGGGTTATTTGATATTTATTGGTCATTGAAAGGTATCATGCAACATTTGAAGTTATTGGTATCAAACATGACTTAGAATAGTCTACAACATCTGAGGGGTCCATATTTGGTTCCAGGAAGAGATTTGTGCTTTTTCTGAAGGGATCATAGTTGGTTTGAAGTAGACTTGTTGTTTATGGAATATTCAAATCTTATTCAAATAACAGATAAAAAGAATTAAAATGAAAAATAATTCATTTTTGTTAAACTAGCATACTTCAATTCTCATTACACGTTTCAATTCACAGAGATTACACGTTTCAATTTACAATGAAAAATAACACCATCAGTTATTGCCTGTCACTACACAACACTAATAGGTAACATGATACAACAACTGAAAAAACCCCATACACCTGGAGTAGTGTTCTTGAACGTCTTATTTAAGCTTCTCGATCCCGAATCAACATCTCTCTCTTCTTGATCTCATACACACTCTTAAGGACCTCAATCTTCATCTTCTCGATATCGTCGAGTATCTTCATGATTTGTTTTTCCTTTCTTAACAATTCATAATTTCTTTCTCGGAGTTTGAGCTCATTCTCTTGAGTACTATCTGCCGACTTGAAAAATGTGTAGTACGGCAATCCCTGATCATTTTTATACATATACAAAAATGTTAGATGTACGGATATATTAAGTATTTTTCACAAAAAATTATGTTGTTACCTCTTTGTTGTACTTTGGACATCCTAAGAAGGGTCGTCCGGGATTTCTTCTAGTGTTTGAGTATTTCAATGTGGTTTCGAGCTCACAATAGCATAATGGTTGACTTGAAGAAGACAATGACGACGATGATGACATTCTAGCTTGAACCAAAATCACAATCATATTGATCATAATATTACCAAATAAAATCAAGTTTCATTCATTCCCATACAATCATAATATTACCAATTTGAGAAGGACTCATGTCAATTATCAATGGAATAACGCACATACAAAAGTACTAAGATTTACTAATATATTAGTTGTCAACCAACCAACACAGATTTTGTAACCAAGTGAAAACATACTTCAAAAATCTCAAATCCTAAAACCAATTTGAGGTCAGCCAATTGAAATGCATTAAACCAAATTTGTGCAAGTAGAAGACCTAAATGCATTAAACAGAGCAACCAAGATCCTTACAAACAACTAGTTTTTCATCATTGGGCCTAGTGATCAAGATATGAAATATATGAATGAATGATGTTGAGTTTATGTAATGAGATGAGCGTGTTGTTGGACCTGCTGTGACAAACACTTGTGCTCATTGGTATTTACCTATCTGAATTGCAAAGGTACCAATACCACTGGAGCCCCGATGGACCTAACATTTAAATATTAACACAACCACAACCACAGTGAATCCTTAAGATATTTCAGGCTTTTTTCATTAAGATATTATAGCATTTGTGTTATAGTTCTTCTACAGGTCAACTCGTGAATAAGGGAGAAAAATCAAGTATCTCCAAGAAACGTGTACAATGTTTTTGGGTAAAAAATCTGGTTTCATAGCTTAGGGTTTTGAGTTTGGTGGGAAGTTGGAAGACGATGGCAGGGTTTCGTGGGAAGGTGGAAGGGTTTCGTGGTCTCAGTATCAACACAACTACAACCACAACCATAGTGAATCCCTAAGATATTTCAGGCTTTTTTCATTAAGATATTACAGCATTTGTGATATAATTTTTTAGGGTGGAAAATATGGTTTCATGGCTTAGGGTTTTAGGTTTGGTGAGAAGTTGGAAGACGATGGTAGGGTCGTTGTGGAAAGGGGGAAGGGTTTCATGGTCAAGTATCCCTTCACATTGTAGTCGAAATGAAGCTCTTCGTGTGTTACGATTTCGAGCTCCTAACCCATGGAGAAGATGAAATACGATGATTCAGAATAACTATTCAGAAAATACGAAGAAGATGAAGTTGGCGAAATGCAAATCTGTTTTCGAGGTGAAGAAGATTGAAACCCAGAGAGGTCACGAAATTGCAGTGGAAATGAAGCTTTTCGTGGGTTAGGGTTTCTGGCTTCGAAATACGAAGATGAAATACAAAGATGAAATACAAAGAAGATGGAATACGAAGTGGAAATGCTAACCTGTTTTCGTGGGTGGGAAGCAAAGAGGTCGCCTTGGTGAAGCTCTTAGCCACTAGGAAGCAGAGAGGTCACCCTGGTTTTGTGGGTGGGAAACAAGGGAATCGCAGGGAAACTGAGGATGAGAGAAACGGAAGCAAAATCGAATTAGAATTCAAGTGAAACGCACCGTTTCTATCGACTGACGTGGAGGGCCCGAGTACACGGGGTGTACCCCTCCCGAGTGCAAACAGATTTTCTCAAATTTTAAATTCAACGAGGAAGGGATAAAATCGTATTTTACACATCACCACTTGACTCGTAGTTGCCACCCTTTCCTCGCCGGATTTGAACCAATGCACGACGCCTCTCTGGCCCTTGCAGACCCAGTGATGAGGTGCTGAATCTAACTTTCAAGTACCGAAGCTTTCAAAATAGTACATTGATGAGTTCCAAGATCAATTTCACAGAGACAATATGGTTTCTGTAAACATTAAATTTTATTTGCAAGAGAGCAAGTAAGAAAATTAGAGTAAAAAGATGCGATAACTTTTGTATATACAAAGATGAATCTTCAGCAATGTGAACGTGAATGGAAAGTGTCTAATTACATATGAAGAATTTTATGATTGAACATGTGAATTTTGGGTTGGTTTAAAAATATGCTTTTCATTTCTGAGGGGAAGAATTTCAGGAAAAAAAAACACAATGAAGAAATGACAGATTTGCAATATCCTAAAGAAATACTGTGCATAATATAAACTATCAACCTAAGAGACAAAAACTTAAACACCTAAGCTTTGGTTTCACCCTTTCACATATTGTCAATGAAAAATGCTCAAATTCCACTTTACTTAACCGCTAACCCCTAGTCTCTGACTCGACAACAATATTCCATTCAGTTGACTCACAAAGATGTGCAAATGCTTATCATTTTAAGGGCAAAGATGGAACTTTAGATTTGATGGCTCACAAATATAACGTCAGGTTATTCCTAGTGCCACTAGTTGCAGTTTCAATATGTTTTATGTGCAAAATATTGGCAGAAATCAATTTGAGTCCAATACTAAAATCTGATGTATAATTAAGTATTCAACTCTTCTTTGATGAAATAATTTACTCACAGAAGCTACTTAATTGCGCATTTTGACACTTCATCACACCCTCCAACTAGTTTTTTGCTAGTCTCTAGCAAATAAAGTGATCGAGAAGGCAAGTAGACTCAACTTTAATCCAAAATCACTAATATTCAAAAATCTATGCCACATATCAGTTTCATTGGTTTTAAAGCAATGGAGCTAATGGAAATCAGATGCTAACTCTCCACATAAGCTTATACATTATCCAGTTAATCATCCAAAGGGAAAATGCAAAACTAATGCTTAACCCTGAGTGCGTAAGTGTGTGATCAAATTTCTAAAATTGACTACCAAAATCCATTAAAGGTTCCAACAACAGCAGCTAATGAAGAAAGATCAACTAATCTTACTCTAATTCGAAACCGTTGCAATGGTTGCTTTCACGCTATTACACTTTAAAAGGCTATTTTCTTCTCTTCTTTTTCTTTTTCATTTATTTAGGAATCCCGATAATAGGCAGTCTTTTCCATCACACAAAACTTTTCTTGATCCCTAATTTGTCCCTTTTCTCATTTGTTTTTCAAGCTTTCATTCTCCCCCCTTTTTTTTTTTAAATGGTTTCTTCCTAAGCCATTAGGATATGGTTCATCAGAGTTCCATACAACTACAATGTTGATCACCAAATCATGGCATAATAGTGTCAACTAAGGTATTTTGAATGTATGTGTGTAGTAGCAGTTAGCAGTTTTTTTTAGCAAATCACCCCTGACCTAATCAATTAAAAATTGGATAAACTTCTATTTTGAGCTAAAATCTGGATCATTAGAAGCTAATGTAGCCATAACTCCAACAAATCATTTCACAGGCATAAAAGTTCAAACATAGCAATTCCAAATCCTGTTGAATCATAATAATATTCATTTCCTTTCAAATGCTCTTCGAATTTGCAATAAAAAGTGTCTCACACAAAACATGATTGTCCCAAATAAATGATTCTACTCCCACCCTCCAACTGGAAAGGAGCATTGCCCTCGATGATAAAAAAAAAAAAAAATAGAAAACATAAGAAGACAAGAAACAAAAGAGAAGGAGTACTTGAGTGAGGATGAAATGAGTATCAAGAAAAAAAAAAGAATACAAAATGTAATACCTGCAGAAAAAAATGGAAAGAGAAAAAAAAAAAACAACACAAAGGAAACTAGGAAATGTGAAAATTAAGTAGCTGGGAGAGAGACAAGATCAAGAAAATGGAGAGTGTAATCTTCTGGTGAGAAATTAGTGAAAAAAGGTTTAAGTCTCTGACTATTAACCTTGAAAACATTCCCATTTTGTGGGTTAAGGATCTCCATAGCACCATGAGGGAAAATGGTTTGAACAATATAAGGATTGTAGAGAAGCACTTGTTGATTAGGTTCAAAGGATTTTTTGAGAATATGCTTATCATGTAAAAACTTCATGTATTCCTTGGACAACTTAGAATTATCATAAGCATCTCTCTTAAGTTCCTTTAATCAGAAAGGTGTAATTTCCTTAAAGATTCAGCCTGGTCAAGATCAAAATTAAGTTTTTTGATGGCCAAAAAGGCATGGTGTTCAATTTCAACAGGGAGGTGACAAACCTTACTATAAACTAACTGATAAAGAGACATACTCAGAACATTTTTGTATGCAGTCCTATAAGCCCATAATGCATTGGGTAATCTCAAAGACCAGTCCTTTTGCGGTTAGAATTGACAGTTTTTTCTAAAATGACCTTAATTTTCCTATTAGCAAGTTCAACTTGACCATTTGTTTGAGGGTGGTATGAGGTAGAAACCTTATGATGAATGCCATACTTGTGCAAGAGGGCAGCAAAGGGTTTGTTGCAAAAATGGGCTCCATTGTCACTTATGATATAGCTTTAGGCATGCCAAAGCGAGAGAAAATGTTTTGTTTTAACAACTTAAGTACAATCTAGTGGCCATTTGTTTTGCAAGGAATATCTTCGATCCATTTAGACACGTAATCAACAGCAACTAAAATGTATAAATGACCAAAAGAAGCAGTAAATGGTCCCATAAAGTCAATGCCCCAGCAGTCAAAGACTTTAAGCACCAAAACAGGTTGTAGATGCATCATGTTTTGTTTAGTTATTCCACCTAACTTTTGACAAGGTTCGGAAGATTTATAGAAACTATATGCATCCTTAAATATAGTAGGCCAATACAAATCACATTGCAGAATTTTAGCCACAGTCTTATGAGCAGAAAAATGGCCACCACATGCCTCCGTATGACAAGCAGTAAGAACAACATATATTTGATCATTTGGGACACACTTTCGAATGATTTGATCTGAGCAATATTTAAACAGATAAGGGTCATTGTAGAAAAAATACTTAACCTCAGTTTTGAATCGTTTTAAGTCTTGAGCAGTCCAATGTGATGGAGTCCAACCTGTCACCAAAAAGTTCACAATGTCAGCATACCAAGGTAGAACATCAATAGACAAGGACTGAGCATCATGGAAAGAATCAGATATAGAGGAAGAGGGTTCAATTTCTGTGAATTAGAGTGGGATAGATGATCAACAACTACATTCTCTACACCTTTTTTTCCTTAATGGTGATGTCAAACTTTTGAAGGAGGAGGATCCATCGGATGAGGCGTGGTTTAGCATCATTGTTATCATGATATATTTCAAAGTTGCATGGTCAGTAAAAATTACCACATGGGAGCCAATAATGTAAGTCAGAAATTTGTCCAAGGCAAAGACAACAACAATCAACTCTTTTTCAGTGGTAAAATAATTCTTGTGAGCTCCATTTAAAGTTTTACTTGCATAATATATGACAAAAGAGAGATTATCCCCGTCGCTGTCCAAGCACAACCCCTATGGCAAAATCACTGGCGTCACACATAATTTCAAAAGGGAGGGACCAATCAAGGGGTTGCATGATAGGGGTTGCATGATAGGGGTTGTGGTGAGCAAATTTTTAAGTTGGTTAAAAGCATTTTGGTGCTCAGTTGTCCATTTAAAAACAGTGTTATGCATGAGTAAAAGACACAAAGGTTTAGAAATGGAACTAAAACCTTTGATAAATCTCTTATAAAAACCGGCATAACCTAAGACCTAACATCCTTTACGGTTTTAGGTGCAGGGAGCTTAGAAATCAGGTCAATCTTGGCCCTATAAACCTTAATTCCCCTAGCTGAAATAATATGCCCAAGGACTATCCCTTTTTGAACCATGAAGTGACATTTCTCCCAATTGAGTAGCAGGTTTTTTTCTTCACACCTAGCCAATACAACTTGTAAGTTAGCTAAACAATCATCAAATGAGCTACCAAAAACATAGAAATCATTCATAAATACTTCCAAAATGTTTTCAACCATATCACTGAAAATACTTAACATGCATCATTGGAAGTAGCTGGTGCATTACATAAACCAAAGGACATTCGTCTAAAAGCAAAAGTGCAAAAAGGACAGGTGAAAAGTAGTATTTTCTTGGTCCTCTAAAGCTATCTTAATCTGGTAGTAGCTCGAAAAATCATCTAGAAAACAGTAAAAAGCATGGCCAACAACTCTTTCCAAGATTAGATCAAGAAAAGGCAAGGGAAAATGATCATTCCTAGTGACTGCATTTAATTTCCTATAATCAATACACATACACCAACCAATGGTCATTCTCATAGGAATAAACTCATCTTGATCATTTTTCATAACTATCAAACCAAATTTTTTTGGAACCACTTGAGTTGGACTCACCCACTTGCTATCCGAGATAGGGTAGATGATGCCAACATCAAGCAACTTCAAAACTTCATTTTTAACAACCTCTTTCATGCTAGGATTCAATTACCTTTGAATTTCCCTAGAAGGTTTTGCATTTTTTTTCTAGGTAGATACTATGAGTTCAAGTAAGGGGTCTAATACCTTTAATGTCTACTATAGTCCAGCCAATAGCTCCCTTATGCTGTCGCAATACTTCAAGTAGCTTCTGTTCTTGCTCCTCACTAAGCAGGGAAGAAACCACTAATGGAAAGGTGCTGTTAGGTCCCAGGAAAACATATTTTAGATCTGTTGGCAATGGTTTCAGATCCAGCTTTGGCGTTTCTTCTGAGGAAGGCTTTAAAACTGCTGTTGATGATGGGAGTTGCTATACTTTCTACCTCCAGAATGCCTCATTTTGAATCCTTTTGAAAGAAATACCAAGCTGGTCAGAATTGTTACCAGAAAATTCACTAACATCCTCTAACTCATTTTCTACATTAGCAAACTGTTTTTCTAAATAAGCATCTTCGTCAAAAATTGCCTCTAGCAGATTAACTTCTTGAACCTCCTCCAAGTCATGTGGCTGTCTGCATGTGTTAAAAATAATAAGTTCAAGTGTCATGTTTCCAAAACTCAATTTCAAAACACCACTTCTGTAGTTAATCAAAGTATTGGATGTTGCAAGAAATGGTCTCTCAAGGATTACTGAAGGCTGGAATGAGGATGAACTTGTCAAGTGAACATCAAGCACTACAAAATCCATCGGATAAAAATTTATCCACTTGAACCAAGACATTCTCAACAATACCTCTAGGCATCTTGATGGACCTATCAACTAATTATAAGATGATTGAAGTAGGTTTCAATTCTCCTAAACCTAGTTGCTCATATATGGTATAAGCCTATAAGACAGCAAATTTACACTTGAACCAAGATCCAAAAGTGCTTGACCAGATTTTGAGCTACCTATTACAAAAGCAATTGTGGGAGACCCCAGATCTTTATACTTTGGTGGGGTATTGCTTTGTATAATGGGTCTGACTTGCTCAGTTAAAAAGGCTTTTTTCTAGACACTTAATTTCCTTTTAACAGTACCCAAGTCCTTTAAAAACTTAGCATGTGCAGGAATTTGTTGGATGGAATTTAACAAGGGGATGTTTATCCTAACTTGTTTAAAGATTTCTAAAATGTCAGAATGATGCTTATCTTTATGCAAGGGAGCAAGTCTTTGAGGGAAAGGGGCTGAAGAAGGGCAGGGATTTACCTCCACATCAGTCAACTTTTCTTCAACAACAATTTGAATTGGGTTAGAGACCTTACCAGCCTGATCTACTTTGTCTACCCCTTGAGTAGGAATGTCTACCACTAGTTCATCCTTAAAGTTGTGATGGCCTTCACTGGTTTGACATTGGAACAATCAGTGGCATCTTGACCTTGTTGAGGTTGAACTTGTGGATTTGGTTGTGGCTATGCAGGACATTTTTCTTTCTCTTGAATAATCAATGTGTTAGCCAACCTTGTTAGTGTGCTTCTCATATCATTTATGACTTGAGAATTCTGATTATTAATTGTTGCTTGTCCTTGCATGAATTGTTGCAGTGTATTGGCCAACTGTTGGACAGTTTCTTCAAGCCCCCTTTTCTAAACTGGTGCAAGTTGGGTTGTATATTGCGATGCTCATTGAAATGTAGGTACTTGAGCTTCATTTTGATCATTCTTCCAACTGAAATTTGGATGGTTCCTCCAACTTGGATTGTAGGTGTTAGAATAAGACCCAACAAATGGTTTAGCAATCAAGTTCACAACATTTGTTTGATCTAACAATACTTCTTTAAAAGCAGTCTTTAAAAGCAGGGATAGTAGGACACTCATTAGTGAAATGCCCTGACTCCTCACAAATTCCACACTTGTCAGGCACTCTAGGAATAACTTGCACCTCATTAACTATTTTAAATTCAACAGAATCAATTTTTCTGGGCAGCAGTGTTAGCCTAGCACACATGTCATCTTCTTCTCTTAAGTTAAACTTGCCACTGCTAGACTCAACCCACTTAGATCTGTCATAAGCATAAGCTATATCCCAAGATTGGGCATTTTAGGCCAAATAACCAAAATATTCGAATGCATTTTCAGGTTCTTTATTGAAGAACTCCCCATTACATATGGTTTCCACAAATTGGCGCATTTTAGGTGTCAAACTCTCATAGAAAAAACTAATAACACGCTAATGCTCATAACTATAGTGTGTACATGAACTTAACAGATCTTTAAACCTTTCCCAGCATTGATAAAATGTTTCAGAATCTTTTTCAAAAAAATTCATGATCTGTCTTTTCAAAGCATTTGTCCTGTGTATTGGAAATTTTTTTTTTTTTCAAAAATTCTGTTTGCATCTCCTGCCAAGTGCCTATAGACCAAGATCTAAGTGAATTCAACCATGTTTTTAGCTTTATCTTTTAAAGAAAATGGGAACAACATAAGCCTAATGACCTCTTCTGTGCATGTCCGATCAAAAAATGTAGAACATACTTCCTCAAATTCTTTGATATGTAAATAAGGATTTTCAGACTGCATACCATGAAAATGTGGAAGTAAAGGTATCATGCCGGGTTTGAAATTGAAATTGTTGGCATTTAGAGGTTGAATAATGCATGAAGGTGCACTAGTTCGAATAGGATGTAGGTATTTCCTAAGAGTCCTATTAAGATTCACAACTTTCCTCTCGGGATGCTCATTATCATCCATATGGATGCTAAATCAGATGATGAATCAAAAGGTGTTGAATCAGAGTGTGTGCTGTTAAAATTTCTAATCAGACGACCATAATGGTTTCGACCCCAACCAGACATATACATCAGTAGAAATTCTGTAAATAAAGAGAACAAACAACTGAAAAAAAAGGTTTAGATATCACCAAAACTGTGAAGAGGTTCACAGCATCAGAGACTTCAACTCTCACAAACAAATTACTTCAATGAATACCAATTATTCTCGGTAATAATGCTAAAAACTTGATGAGCTGCTAAATTTATCTTCCAAGTGCAAAAGCTTTCAAAGTAGTACATGGATGAGTTCCAAGAGGGACAATGTGGTTCATGTAAACATTATATTTTATTTGCAAGAGAGCAAGTAAAAAAACTAGAGTAAAAAGATGTGATAACTATTGTATATACAAAGATGAATCTCCAGCAATGTGAACGTGAATGAAAAGTGTCTAATTACATATGAAGAATTTTATGGTTGAACATACGAATTTTGGGTTGGTTTAAAAATCTGCTCTTCATTTATGAGGGGAAGAATTTCAAGAAAAAAAAACAAAATGAAGAAATGACAGCTTCACAATATCCTAAAGAGATATTGTGCAGAATATAAAATATCAACCTAAGAGACAAAAACTCAAACACCTAAGCTTCGGGTTTCACCCTTTCACAACTTGTCAATGAAAACTGCTCAAATTCCTCTTTACTTAACCGCTAACCCATTCATAAGGATCATGGTTGGAAAGTGTAACAACTTATAAGCAGTTTATATCTTAGCCGAAATTTCCTACTGAGTTGCAAAGCAAGTTTGGACAATAAAAGAAGACAATCAGAATCTTAAATCAGTTCAAGGGTTGTGCCTTGTGTCAACAACAGATCAAGATTAAAGGGAAGGATTTCCAAGCTTCTCCAAATATAAAAAACATCGCAACTCAATAAGTTGTGAAATGAGAATCAAGGGGGAAGTGAGAAATCAATCCAATTTGTTTCTGGGTTACTCCCCAAAACTTAGGCTTTGAGATTTAGCCCAACATCTTTCAACCAAAATTCTGTCTAAGCATTCTAGAGTCTAGGAATTAAGAATAACAAAAACAAAAGAAAATAAATGGGAGGAGAAAGCTTCTACTTCTGCTTCTTGCCTCCTCACTTTTTTTTTCTCCTTTTTTTCAATGATCCCATCTCCATCGCACCATCTGCTCTTTTGTGCACCCCAGCTCCGTATTGATTTTTCTTCCTCCTGCCTCCTATCCAAAACTTGCCCCTAGTCTCTGACTCAGCAATAATATTCCATTCAATTGGGATTTTTTTTCTCTTCCATAAATGCTCTGCAACATATAAGTGCAAATGCTTATCATTTTAAGGGTAAAGATGAAACTTTAGATTGATGGCTCACAAATATAACATTAGGTTATTCCCAGTGCCACTAGCTGTAGTTTCTATATGTTTTATGTGCAAAATATTGGCAAAAATCAATTTGACTCCAATATTAAAATCTGATGCATAATTAAGTGCTCATCTCTTTTTTGATGAAATAATTTACTTAAGCTACTTAATTACGCATTTTTGACACTTCATCACCCAGCTTGTTAAGTGAAGCCTCCAAGGCCATCTATGGTAGAGGACACTGAAAATGGTATTCTGTTTTTATTTTTTTTCAATCAACTTGGAACCACTCTGCACTCAGTGACATATAGAGTTCGTTTATTGTTATTAGTTTCTAATATCTTATGCTGCATTTTACTATCGCATTAATGCAAGTTTTTTGTAAATTCAACTTAGGGTTTTGGTTTTTTTCTTTTCTCTCACTATGATTACAAAATGCTTGTTAAGTACCCTAGATCTGTTCAATAATCTTCACTGCCATTGTCATCGGTTTAGTTAAATTTATACATTTTTTCTTTGGTTGTATTATGTTAGTGTGCAATTATAAGGCATAGGGACTTTGCCTATCTGACTTCGGAGAATTGTGAGAATATTTTTTGTTTAAAAGGGCTTGAAGTTACAATGTAGCGTGAAAAAATTCATCTATAATGCTTTGTTTTGGAAACTTTTGGTACTAGGTTGTGCTCCGGTTTGGATATGGGTTCTATATCCAACTTATTAATTGCTAAGGCTCAATTCGGACATTCAGTCTGGACACTAAGATGGCATCGGTGGATGAAGAATCACCAACGTAATAATTTCTGGTTGACAATATTCCTAGAAAAAGATACTTTCAAGAAACATATGCTTTTGTGTCATTTAGATATAGTTTTAGACTAGTATGGATTGATCATATGTGACGCCCCAATCCCTGCTTGGGATGGAACGAATACTTAGAGCGTTGAGACATGCAACACAAGGTTACATACCCCCGTTCATGACAGTTAATATGCAATGCATCCTAGTATGCAACTAGAAGTATGCAAGAATCGCAGCGGAAATAAAAGGTTAAGGTGAAAATATGCCAGAATAACTAAAACATCCCAACTTCATTAGATAATCATCATGTTCGAAATACTAAAGTAGCATAGACTTATATACAAAATCATATCATTCTCTTAATGCGATCTATAACATAAAGGACTTGGGTTATGAACATAAAAATTAAGTCCAGCTTCCTCTCCAAATCTAACTCCTCCTCAATCATGCGAACCTAGTGCTCTATCAATCTCGTCTTGGTCGATTCCTGACACAACTTCTATAATTTCGAGTGGAATGATAGTGATCCCATAAAATGGTGAGATTTACTCGAAATCTCAGTAAGTTAAACAACTAACTGACACAAAGATAAATCAATCATGAAAAATGATAAATATGCAATGCATGTGATGTAGAAAATCAGTATGCATGTCTCCCATCCAGATTCCTCAACATTTTTTTTAAAAAAATATGGAGACACGGGTTCTTACTCAGTAAGTAATTTCGTCATCATTTTTTAAAAGATATAACTTCTTCATAAAAGTTCTATCATAAATCTTCTTCATCATAGACATACATCATTATCTTAATTAATAACATAACGTGTGGTAGTGTCACAGTTCCCCATATGCACTGTGAGTACCTGCCGGTGACCGTAGTATAACTTGCGTTGAAATTATGTTGTCTATAGACTCGTTCTCAATATATTGGTAAATAACATAACATCATAAAAATTATAACGTGTACACCCACCAGCGTTAGGTGTCATAACATGTTGACTTCGCTCCGACGTTCTTTAAAAAGAACCCATTCGAAGCCTGTTGACTGTTCTTTGTCAACTCAGGGGTTACCACTCCATTATTAAACACTCTAGAGTAGACAGAGGAGTTCCACAGGATAATTCCTCATCCCGGCCTTTGGGGTCGTGACAAAAATGATTTTCATACTATACTTTAAAAAAATATTTTTCGTGACATGTGCATATGTAGTAAATTTCATGCAAAAAATGACATTTATAAATGTAATATTCAAAAATGGTGAAAATGTCATATGTTATGTAAGTATACACTCAATATTTCATATAACATGATAATTTATGCTCAAAATGATAATTGAAGAATAAATGAAGTATTTATCAATAATTTATAAGAAATTTATCAAGGTGTAAGTTAGAGGCCAACTTACAAATTTCTAGAAAAATTTGAAATTAGCGCCGTAGCTACGTAAATCGTGTGTATACTAAGTTAGAGTTAATAATCTTATGGATATGTTCAAAATCAAACGCTTCAAAAATTTGGGTATTTACAAAATACCCCTAGACTTTAAAAAATTGTCATTAAGGTCTTAAATTTTCACTAATTGCAAACGAACTCCAAATTTAACCAATTTTCATGGACTTCATATTTTTGGCATTCTAAAACCATCATGCCCTTATATTTTCAAAATTCAAAGTGAAACTTGTCCAATTAATCCCAACCCATGGCATGCATCCTAGTTGATGCCTATGTGTATTTTTAACTATGAATGCATGCATATGAGATTTTCTTTAATCATTAATGATCACTAACATATTTAGGGACATTATGAAGTCTAACCCTTGAGTAATCAAGTTCATCCCAACACTTAATCAAAGCTAAGAGATCCTTAATCACAAATATGCTTAAAACCGATTCATGCTTGATGATAAAAACAAGATAGATTTAAAACCTATCATGACATGCTTCTAATCATAAATCTAACCTTCCATAATCATGCTAGGATAATGATAGATCATATAAAATTATGCTTTGGACATGCCATAGCTAAACTTCCAATTAAAAACATTCAATCATTCAAACCTTCATTTAATTGACCTGGTTTTGCATTAAGCATCATAACCTTCTCAAAACTCAACCAAATTTTATACCAACACTTAGAAACAAAGCTTGACATGCTAGCTAAGATCAAAAGGAAGAAAACTTACAAATTTCGTGGTCTTCCAAGCTCTCTAGACTGCCTTACACAAGAACACTCAAGAACTCACCAAAACTCACTCGGTTTAAACTCTTTTGATCTCTAAGAGGGGGAAATGCTCTCAAGGCTCAAGATGATGCTTGGATCTGTGGTGTGGGTGAAATGAGAAGGGGAGAGAAGTATTTATAGGTGGCCTAGGGGTGAGGGACGTTGGCTTGGGTGCTTGGTGATTGGGTGAAGTGGGAGGTGCTCAAATCTGGAAAATTTCCAGATTTGCTTGCATGAGCTTAGGTCACTTGTGCAGAATGCAATAGTGCCCTAAACCATCATCATTTCCTCTCCACAGTAGCTACAAGGATCCTTTAGATGATTCCAGGTCGTGGGGAATCATTTGGATGACAGAAAATCCCTCAAACCACCCTTGAAAACAGGTGGATGAAGGTGGTTTTGTGGTGGCAGGAAATCAGTTCGGTTTTAGATCTTTTTGGGCAGAAAAAATGAGTCAAAATCCTTCATGATGGTCATGAGACTTCTTAGTGATTGGGTGGAGAAGGAGGTGGTGTGGGGTGGTGGTGCAAACCATGGCAGGAGGCTGGTTCAAACTCAATCCAATTGGTTCCTACACAAACTAGACCAAGGTGCACCCGGTTTGGTTCTTTGAGTCGGTTGATGTAACCAATTTCGTCCAAGGCTCAAACTGAGTTTGAGAGGGTCTCATAATGTGTTTAAGGACAATATTATCCTTGAGGATAAACCACAAAAATGTTGGGCCCAATGGCAAAACAGTCCAAGCATTACAAAGGGCAATGCACAAAACCGATTGAAGCATGGTTTGGGCTTGTTTTGTCATTTTTCTTAATGACATGTGGAATGGTTTAGCTAGGGTATTAAAATGGTCTAATCATGGTTTAAGGGAGTATTAATTCAAGAAAATCTGAATTAAAAAGTTTAAGAAAAGATTAAGCATGATTAAGCTTAAAAGCATGGCTTAAAGTGCACTAACCTCAAGTATGATAGTTAATGGCCTTAGCTAATTTTCAAAACTTAATTTGGGTACTTTGAGTGTGATTTTGGCTTAACGAAACCAATGGTATGGTGTATTGGACCTTTGGTCTTTGAATGGTAAAATGAGTCCAAACATGGCTTTGTGCCATATGAACTTGAAAACGGCCAAGCCAATCTACACCAAAAGCCTTATGCCTTCCTATACTTGGGCCAAGACTAGTCTTGATTTTCTAAGGGCTTGGTTCAAAGTTTTCTTGGGCTAAGCCCATGAATGTACTTGGGTCCTAAAAAGCCTCACCAAAATTACTAATGGGCTTGCCTCTTTAATCCTTAGCTCATTAACACTAAATACCAACATTAATGCTAATCTCACTATCAACCTTAATGAAAGTGATTAACCCATAATTAAAAGCCTAATCTAGAGCACTTAAGGATTAATCAAGAGTTAATTAAGCGGGGTGTTACATCATATGTTCAAGTTGGGGGGCTTGCACGTATTGGTGTTTAAGAGCGACTATGATCCTGAGTTGCTTTCAATGAAACTTGTCAATAATGTTTTACTTACCTTAAAATCTCATCCTGGTACCTGGGGAACTTACACGTGTTGATAGAGCTCACCTCACCCATGAGATTTGTCTCGCTAGCGAAGTGTCTAACTTTTTGAAGACTTAGAGACCATCCCTTACTGGCAAGTTGTATTTGTAACACAATTTGATCCATTTGGTGGGCAAAGTTTGTAGAAGATTGTATGAATGCTGGGGTTAGAAATAATAGATCAAAACAGGTAGCAGAAGCGATATTACCTAGTTGACAAATTGTAGATCTAGTGTAGTTGTTCCACAGATTCTTCGTCGTCATCGTCGTTCATCCGAAATCTTCTCGGCGATGGTGGAGTGTGGTACGTGATAATATACCATAGCAACACCCACATATTCCACAGCCTAGATACCGAGACTAGAGAGAACCATTTGACAGAGAGAGAGAACTTGTTTGTGATGCAAGTGCTTCATCCAAAGGGGGTAAATAGCCCCTCTAAGTGTAACCCCCGACTGGCCATTAAGGGTCGGCCATCACTTTCTTACATCTCCCATTAGCATATAGTGGGTAATACTTCAGGTCTATATCTCTCAATATGTTCTCAATCCCCATAAAACATGATGTACTCACAGTTATGTTGCAACTCCCAAGAAGTAACATAACTTACCGGCAATGAGTATACACCATTATCGATGTGTTACCAAATACTCTTCCTTTTGCCCTCATGTCATTTAGTTTAAGTTCAGTAGCTTTCTCATCAATGTCTCTTTAGATCTTATCATACATGGTCATAGATAACATGCCAAAGTCGCAGACATTAAAACATCAATCTCGTAACATAGTCAAAATTTTCCTAAGGACATAAATAAATTAAAATCATCAATTATGACCTACAGGACTCACACGGTGAGAAAGTAGGGATCCATTCACTCACATCTACTGTTTGTCACAAAAGCACATGTAGTATGAAATACATGCTATGGTGAAGTTCTTTTTCCAAAGATAGAGCGTATATCTAATCTCAATTCACTGTATAGATCTTAGTTTAGTCGTTATTTTAACGGCTACCCCGAGTCCGTTTATTTGCTCGCTATCCAAAGCGCCAAAGAAGATCTCGCATCTGACTAAACCATAGGCTACATGGATTGTGGGTAACCATGCACGGTCCTTTATGATAGACTTCATCTTAGCTCCCACTAAGGTGACATATATTTTGTGTCTTACAATTTATCCCTCTTTGGACAACTACCGAGCGACTGAATGTGTGTACTTACCAAAAAATGCTTCCAGCCATGCCACATGATCATAGAACACATCAGTGTCATGTGTACGACGAGCAATACCATGACAAAGAGAAATCACATGGTCAACTAAAAATAATCAAACCACAACACTCAAGTGGTGTTTAATGACCATTTCTCTCCATGTGCAATCTCATGTGTAGTAACTTTCCAAAACATGCTCCTACCAAGAGACTTTTTGCACAACCATGAAGTCAAAGACTCATCGCGAATATCACTTAAGGTCAAACTCATAATATAAATTTTAGATTTTAGTTAGCAAGTCCAAATGCGATTTGTAAGAATCTACAAGGTGAACACAACTGTCATTCAAAAACTTAATTTGTGACTTAAAAAATTCAAATAAATCTCTTGTACTCAACAAAAGCATGTGAGATAACCATAATTTATTTTTCATCAAGGGTAAAGTGATCAGGGCCCTTACCTCCAAAGACAATCAAAATAGTCTAGTCATTATTTTAATAAAAATCACATCACAAACTCACTTAATCTAATAAGCCATATTTACCCTCTAACAAAATCTTAACCTCTAACTCCCATGAACAAAGCATAATGAAAACACCATATAGTATAGGCAAAACTAGATTCTTTGGTATTGTTCATCTCATTAATTGTCTATAGATTTTGAACAAGAGCTTGTAGATCTTCATATCTAAGACAACCAGATATTCATATCTCTTAGGATGATACTTTTTTAAGATTATTAACAGCGTTCAAAGAACCTCATTTTATTCAATAAGTCGTTAATAAAAAAGACTATGTACATTGGGTATCTTTGAATAGATGGTTCTTTTAGGCCGCATGTAAATAGTACTAGTGGCATTCATTTGCTTTTTGTACCAAAACAGTATAAGTAACAATCATGCACTCACAATACTTTGCACCTAAACATCACAAAAACTAACCATCTAATTCTCCTATGAGAATCGACTATTTAACTCATTCAAGAAAATTTCCAACAAATGTACGATCAATGGTTATCTAAATGCGACTCATTTAATGCCAAGAGATGGACTTATACCTCTATCAACTCCACTTTTCATTTGTCAATTAAATCAATAATCCTAAGTTAGATCATATAAATGAAGCGAATCTAAGATTCTATGTTGAGATTCCTACTATGTGAATTCAATACATTTAGCGGAGTCATATTACAAATATTCTTTTCTAATCTCTAAACGACGAGAGAATAATGACATAAAGCTATCACACTATTTTGAGGATCTTTATATTCTATGAATTTTGGGAGTCACTATTACTAGTGGTACACCATCACTCAAAGATATATTCATATTAGTTGTTGAATCACTCCCACTATTTTCGGCGATCTTTTATAAAAAAAAGAAAATATTAAGGTCAAGGTAATGTGGAATGAAACGTAATGAAATGTTCTTTCCAAAAAATAAATGTTTACAAAAATTCACAATTTCCCACCCTCGCCGAAAATACAAGTAATTTTCTTAACTCAATCCAAAAATATCGAATTTAGATCCTCCATATTTCATCTTAATTGAATTCATGTATACAGAAAATAATCACTAGGCCTTACTTAAAGGTGAATGAACTTGATCTAAGGATGACAAGTCATAATTAAGGTTGCAACCCATATTACATCAACCCAAGTGTGATGTAACAACTGATTTGCGCCATTATTCAATTATAACTCCATTTTCAGCAAATCATAAAACTGCAAGATAATTGCTCTCATTATATAACTCATACAATTGCGATTCAAAAAATATATAAAATATTTTATCTACAAAATATATTTTCCTTCTGGTTAAAAATAATAGTATTTGGAATCACATTTATATGATGAGACAATATTTCTTATTTCATGTCCTTAGTGTGCATGTATAGGAACATTAACATAGAGAATGCTCATATTTACTTTTTCAATTTGATTCTTCTAAATAAAGGAGAGGATCTAATTAGTGAGAAAACTTTTAATTTCTTAAGCTTCACACCCATCATCCTATGCCTCTACGACACATTTTAGTATACTATCTCTCCACCTGAGAAATAATATCACTGAGTCAATGAGTGACCATCCAACTTCTAAACCTCTAGAACTTCTCACTAACACTACTATTTACAACGAGTCTTAAATCAAATTAGGTATAGACTTTGCCAATATTGCGTTAAAGTGCAAAAACATCTCCTTGTGCAACAAAGGCAATATGTGATGTTTTAGCCGCTGATTAGCGATAATATATCCCAATTTCTTGCTTACTCAATATTTTTCATATTCTCCAATCCACTGTAAGAGAGAGAAGAAAAATTTTGTGAGAAATTATCTTAGCCTAAAACCTATCTTGCATCAGTGCAACCACAAGCAAGATTTTTAGGCTTAATTAAGTCACACCTAATTATTTAGACTTTTGCTGCAGTTACCATGCAAATCTCCAAGGTGCTTGGTATTACATTACTCTCAAGGGGTGCTCCCAAGTTCATATATCTACAAGAACATATTTGTTCTCGCTAGAGGAAAAAAAAACTTAAGCAAGATTATCAATGCTAATACCACAGAGAGGTGCACTGATAAAACCTTTGAAATGAATGTACCAATCAAGAATGTCCTCAACACTTTTGCACACTCATATTTTAATGTCCTTACTTGCCACACATACTAGCAGCAAGTTTTAGAGAGTATGTGCTTATCTGTGAGTTCATCTAAGTTACTTCAAGATTATAGTGTTCAACCTTGAATATAGGAGCAAATAATCTTTGCATTACACAAACAACGCTCAACTTCTATTATTACCCACAAAATTCTCAAAGCAAAATAGTGGTTTAGCTCTATCTTTCTAGTTAACCCCTTAAACTTGTATAAAAATTGTAGTGCATGCGTCTCACGCGCACTTTCAATTTTACTCTAGATGCAGAGGTTTATATAATAATGATGGTTTAAGACTATCTAACACTCATAATTATCTTCATTCATTTTCAACTATTGCTCATGGAGGAGATTAATGCTACAATTAAGTCACATTTAAGTGCACACATCTAATAAATTTACCGCATTAATCTAAGTCAGAACAAAAATAATTAATACACTTCACAAGATCAAAAACTCGCTATGCTTTCTGATCATCTCTTGCGCCACAAGGCCTAAATATTAATTCTAATTTAATTTTCATGCAAATTTATATTGTATAGGAGATTAATTCCAAATCAATCTCAACTATACTCCCACTAGGATAAGTAATCTACTGAGTTAGTCACATGCAAAAATAATTTCTTCCTAGATTGAAGAAATCAATTTGAGCCAATCATAAGCATGGACTAATCAGACTCGGGCTACTTAATCCTTCATTTGATCACATTCTAAAAAATTGAAGACTAATTCCTAAAATTAGCCTAGCAAATACTAGTGATAAAATAGGCTTACACATCTACATGTAATCACAATACATGTACAAAAATAATCACATTTCATCCAAATAATTATTATTCATATAAAATAATAATCTAAACAATTTATAACATAAAATAAAATGCCTAACAAATGTGACAAAATGATCTTATAATATCATGGCATGCATATATTCAATAACCAAAATCACATGCAAAAAAATAACTTCAAATAAATATTCTGTGCCATAGTGAGATACTAATAAAAATAGCAAACACACAAACAAGAAGATCTAGCCCAATGGTTTTGAGCTTATTGTCCTTGTGTGTGAGATCTTGGGTTCAAAACACCACATAGACTTTTTTTATTTTTTTATTTTTTCTAGTGACCCGAATAAAAAATGAACTTGGTGGGGGGTGTGATGTGTACACACTGGGCTGCAACCATTATGTACATTGGAAATCTTTTGGGCTATTAGCGGATTATGAGCCTTTTCCTTGTTTGACCAAAAAATAAGCATGTTGGGCCAAGCTAGAAAACCTGTGGGCAGCCCCCTAGGCGCCCAGCCCTTGAAGGCCTTTGATTGCTAGCCAGAGGCCCAATTGCTTAAAACAACACACACACACACACACACTAAATAGATGGGCTTTGTTTTAAAAAATATATATGGGCTGGGCGATTTTAAAAAAAATAGACCCATCTACATTTAAGTCCAAAAACATTTTGCTGCCACAATCCGTATATATCACCCAAAGAAAAGCATTGTTCATCTTCCCCACTGGCCAACCGCTCCAGAATAATGTAACGAAAGAAAAAAAAAATCCATGTAACCACCGTTACTCTTTCAGCACCACCACTGCAACTCCTAGCAAAAGCACCGTGTCGTAGCAGCTCTTCCTCACGCGACATAACATGCGGCACTGCTTCTCCATCTTCTGTGTTGCGGACTGCACCCAACTGGTGCACACAGCTCCATGGGCAGTGCAGCATCCAGCTGGTGCCCGATCAAAGCTTTTGTGCTTTCGGCCAACCAAGGTCCTGTGCTATTTTTGTAGACAGCCCCACATGTAGGAGACCAACAGGGCTTGTTGTGCTCCTCTAAGCATTGCAGAGCCTGCAACACGACTATGGTGCGTGGTGTCTTGAGTGAAACAGAGAGTTGCGCCTTCGTCGAGGTGTGTGCCGCTCTGTCAGCAGCATAGCGTGCAGCATACCATGATGCACGAAGCAGCGTGATGCCATGTACCGCGGTACTTGGCCTGCAGCACTGGCAGCTGATGTGCACATAGCCACGAGCGTTGCTAACTCGCAGTACCATTTGATCGGTGCGGCTTCGGTGCACTTCTCAACATGAGCCACCCTGAACAACAGTGTCACTACTGTCCTACACACAATACAACGGCCGTTGTGCCGCCTACGTTAAATAGAGTCAGCAACAGCCTAGTATGCACTGTTGCACTGCCTCCTGCAAGCCGCAATTGGCAAAGCATATCTCGCTACGCATGGTAGTGAGGTGCGCGACATTGTGTGCTGCACTATGCCGATAGGCATCCCTACCTCGTGGTGGAGTTTCACTTGTCATGCGTACGATAGAGCAGCATCAGTGGCCGCTATGGACATATGTGCACAGTTTTGCGCTCAACGCAGCAGCTCGCACCCTAGTGTGCGGCACTGCTCACAATAGAGCCTGCCACGACCTCTTCTATGGCTCTGTGCGCACGTGGTGCCGCTGCATTCAATAGCCAATGCTGCCCCTTGTGGCAACGTGCAGCTTGCCCCGTTAAAGTAGAACTGCGTCCCTACACCTATGGTGGTCGTTGCACCGAGGCTGTAAACACGGTACCCGTGTGGTAGTACCGAAGCAGTGTGCACTGCTGCCTCTTGCGGTGCTTGTAGCACCCTCAAGCGCACGCTACTGCCTCATATGGTGCAGTGTAGAGATTTGGAGAGCCTCCACGTGCAGGGTTCCGCGCTGTTTTGTGTGGGTGGTTACAACCATTACTTGTGCAGCGATGCTACCACCGCAACGACTAACCTCGGCAGCTTGTGGTTACAAATCATTGGAATAAAAAATCACATCACAGAAAAATATTCCGTAAAATAAATCACTATAGGCACGCCAAATCATAAATCGGGAACAACCGATAATGCTCTGATACCAATTTTAGAAATAATATATTAGAATAGGTAGCGGAAGCGATATTACCTAGTTGGCAAATCGTAGATCTAGTGTAGTTGTTCCATAGATTCTCCATCGTCATCGTTGTTCATCCAAAATCCTCCCGGTGATGGTAGAGTGTGCTAGAGAGAACATACCAGAGCAGTACCCACATATTCCACAGCCTGGATGCCGGGACTAGAGAGAACCATTTGAGAGAGAGAACTTGTTTGTGATGCAAGTGCTTCATCCAAAGGGGGAGGGGCTATGTAAATAGCCCCTCTAAGTGTAACCCTCGATTGGCCATTAAGGGCCAACCATCAAGGCTCATGAAGTGGCTTAAGAGCCACTTCATGACCCCCAAGAGAAGGGGAAGAGATGCTCACTATAGGTGCCCCTTTCTTACATCTGGTGATGGTAGGATTCATGTTAGTCTATTACTGGGTACAACATTGTAATGGTCTTCACTTAGAAGGGCAAGTTTCTCGTTTGCATTAGCCCCTATTCCCTAATTTCAGTTGGTTGTTTTGTTCAATTACATCTAAGCACCTTTCTCTCTGTTAGGCCCATAAAAATCAACTCCTTGACCCTTTCTTTTTTGAGAAATTTCGTTTCTTGACTTGTGCTTGTCATAACTTCATTTCTTGAATCGAGCATCTAAAGAATAAATAAACAACAACATGAAACCTATCATGTGTATATATTTGAATACAGAAACATGCCTTTAGGGTTGGTTGGGCACCTGAGATGAGACACAGATAAGATGAGAATTTTCAGTCTGAGAGATGAGATAAAGTGTCCAAACGACCAGTTAAGAAAAACATATCTCATCTCAAAATTTTCAACAAAAGGGTCTCTATTATTCACCGAAAAGACCATTTACTACATCGGATGTCCTTCGTAATTGTGATCCCCTTCCCTCGAAATACTTCTCTTTCTCCCTCTTTAAAAAAACCATCCCAGATCCAAAAATCACCCTTTCGAATCATCCTTGTTGTTCCCCTCCTCCACTTCAGTTTGGAATTCCCTTCGTCCATCTTGATCTGCCTTTGAATTCCCGTCGCATGGTGAGCTGCAGGTCGTAGGAGATTTTTCCAATCTACTTTTCGATAAGAGCATTTCGTCCGTTAGCCTGGGTGAAGTGTAGTTCTCTGCAAGTTGAAGCCACGCGAATCTTTGCCCAAAGCTGGCCATTGCCATACGAATCTTTACCCTTGACCTAGCCATAACCCTTCCTGCAGTGCATTGTCACCTCAGAAGCCAACTGCCCATTGCCATTCAAGCTCTGGCTTCGCGTGGGTTTGCAATAGTCGACCCCTATCTCCATTGTTGACGGGGTTGTCTATTGTAACCGAAAATGGTGTATAAAGGTAAACTCCCCAAATCGAGGAAAGCCACCCCTTTCAAACACCGGAAGCCTCGCATCTCCATCATCGAAACTGCCAATAAACGTCGTTGGCGCCATACGTCCACCACCATGGCTCTTAGGACTCGCTCTGTAATGAACCTTGTTCACACTTATAGAATCTGATGCAATTCGAGGTCATCAGCCTCTAGAAGTCTCGAGAAGTTAGGGATAGAAAGAGAGGAAGAGAAAGAAATAGAAGAAGTAGAGAGAGAGAGAGAGTGAATTACACTTGAATATCGAAGTTGGCCTCCTTCCCAACTTACGACTACTATTTATAGAAGAAGAATTCAGTTACATGAAAAAGTTATGGAAACTACACAACTTGACTCAAACGACAACCAAGAACGACACCGTTCTATTTATTCTTCCTTAGCACTAAACGACACCATTACAGACAGTTAAACAACCAACACTTAAACAAAACACTGTGTTTTGATCATTCCTTTTATACGAGTAGAAGACTTCAACCTTTGTTCATGCAAAACTCAGCCCTTCATCATGCTATTCTCGATCTACGATCTCGTTCAACTGCCATCATTGCAACCCATAACATACTCTCCCCCATCAAAGCACCTTGCCCACAAGGTGAGGAAACCTATTACGCAATGACCATTATGGCTTCCAAGTTGCATCATCCACACTAGCTCCCTTCCATTGAACTAAGACATCAACTACTGCCCTATTATGAGCCTGCCTCATTCGACACTGCAAAATAGCCTCAGGCTCATGAGTCAGTTCACCTTGCAAATTTACTGGAGGTAAGGAAGATAGTGGAGAGTGATGTTGACCCAGGTTTTTCTTAAGGCAAGAAATATGAAAAATTGGATGAATAGAGCTAGTTGGAGGCAATTCCAGCTTGTAAGCAACCTTTCCCACTCGTTGGACAATCTGAAAAGGTCCAAAGAAACGAGGAGAAAGCTTGAGATTCCTTCTAGCAACCAAAGATTGTTGCCTATAAGGCTGTAATCTCAAATAAACCCAATCCCCAACAGCAAACTCTCGTTCATTTATTCTTTTGTCAGCTTGACACTTCATCCTTTCCTGAGCAGCAGCTAAATTACTCTTAAAAGTAGAAAGAATCTGATCTCTAGTCCTTAAAGCCTCATCAACTGCTTGATTAGCAGTTAAACCAGGTATATAAGCTTGCAACTTTGTTGGAGGTCTACCATACATTACCTCGAAAGGAGTTAACTTGGTGGAAGTATGAGGAGTGGAGTTATACCACCATTCAACCAAGGTTAACCAATCAAACCACAACCTAGGCCTATCCCTAGAAAAACTCCTCAAAAAATGTTCAACACATTTATTGACTGCCTCAGTTTGGCCATCACTCTGAGGATGTTAGGCAGATGAGTAAGAAAGTGTCACTCCTTGGAGCTTAAAGAGTTCCTTCCAAAAGGAACTAGTAAAAGTAGCTCCTCTATCAGAAACAATATTCTGAGGCATGCCATGCAGCTTAAACACATTATCAAAAAATAATGTTGCCACTTTAGATGCTGTAAATGGGTGCTTCAAGGCCATAAAGTGTGCATATTTGGATAATCTGCCAACATCAACCATGATGACAGAAAACCCATTAGAGATTGGCAAGCCTTCAATGAAATCTATGGACAAATCTGTCCATATATTTGCAAGTACAGGAAGAGGCTGTAAAAGACCTGTAGGATATAGATGTTCCACCTTATTCCTCTGACACAAATCACATTCCCTTATATACTGTTTCACTTCACGTTTAAGGCTAGGCCAATAAAAATCTTGTCTAGCTCGATGCAATGACTTATGGAACCCTGAATGTCCAGCAGATGGACTAGCATGGATAAAATGCAGAATTTTCAATTTCAATTCATGATTATCAGGTATATAAATTCTGCCTTTCTTGAATAACAAGCCATGCTTGATAGAAAATGCAGAAGTTGAAGGAGGAGAACTCCCTTGTAATGCTTCCAAGTGGTCCTGTACTTTCTGATCTGAAGCATAAGTTTGTTTCAATTCCTCCAACCAGATTGGAGTAGGAAATGAGGTAGCAGACATTAGTGTTGTGTCATCTGAGACTGCCTTCCTTGACAAAGCATCTGCTGCTTTGTTTTCAACTCCCTTCTTGTACTCAATTGTGAATTCATAGCCTAAAAGCTTAGAAATCCACTTCTGTTGAGCATATGTTCCCACTTTCTGTTCTAAAAGAAACTTTAAACTGTGATGATCAGTTCGAATAACAAAAGCAGCCCCTAACAAATAAGGCCTCCCTTTTCTTGACAGCCATGACCAGTGCCAAAAGTTCCTTCTCATATGTTGAAAGCATTAAATTTTTTTCCCTTGAGGGCCTGACTTAGAAAAGCCAATGGCCTCTTATCTTGCATCAAGACAGCTCCTATTCCCACTCCACATGCATCACATTCCACTACAAACTGTTTATTAAAATCAGGTAAACATAGAACAGGAGGACTTGTGACTGCCTTCTTCAATTCTTCAAAGGCATGAGTTGCTGCCTCAGACCACTTAAAAGCATCTTTTTTTAACAAAAGAGTTAAAGGTGTTGCAATCTGACCATATCCACGAATAAACTTTCTGTTATATCCTGTTAATCCCAAGAACCCCTCAATGCTTTGAGATTTTTTGGAATTGGTCAGGACAACATTGATTCCAATTTCCTCGGATCAGCTCTTACACCATCTTTAGAAATTAAATGGCCAAGGTACTCATTTTCTGAGCAAGTAAAGTAACATTTTGACCTCTTTGCAAACAACTGATTAGCCTCCAATGTCTTCAAAACAGTAGTCAAATGAATTAAATGGGATGCCATATCCTTGCTATAGACAAGAATGTCATAAAACAATACTATGACAAACTGCCTAGGAAAAGGTTTAAAAACCTCATTCATCAATGCTTGAAATGTTGAGGGAGCATTTGTAAGGCCAAATCGCATAACAAGGAACTCATAGTGACCTTCATGAGTCTTAAATGCAGTTTTTGGTATATCTTCATCTCTCATTCGAATCTGGTGGTAACCAGATCTCAAGTCCAATTTAGAGAATACTGTTGAGCCAAATAGCTTATCCAATAACTCATCAACAACTGGTATTAGGTACTTATCCTTAACAATAGCTTCATTTAGCACCCAATAATCGATGCACATCCTCCAAGACCCATCAGATTTCCTCACTAGCAATACAAGAGATGAAAATGGAGACTGACTTGGCCTAATCACACCAGACTTGAGTAATTCAGATACAATCTTCTCTATTTCTGTTTTTTGAAAGTAAGGATATCTGTATGGCCTCACACTTACAGGTACAATATCTTTCTTGAGATTAATTTGGTGATCTCGAGCTCTATGAGGAGGTAAAGAAGTAGGTTCATCAAAAACCTTTCCAAATTTTTTTAATAACTACAGTATTTCTAGACAAGGATCATTCTGAGTTTTCATGACTTCCACAGCCATAAGCTACAACCACACTCCTTTGGAGCCCACTTTAGAAATCATAGAAATTTCTTTATCATCTACTAAAGTACTAGCAGAGGATGTGAGTCCTTTAAAACAAACTTTTCTTCCATGATAATCAAACTGCATTTTTAAGTCTGTGAAATCCCACAGTATTAGTCCAAGTGATGAAAGCCAACTAACTCCCAACACTACATCACACCCCCCAAGAGACAATGAGAAAAAATCAACAACAAATCTGGTGCCTTGTATATGAATACCAACCCCATTAGCTTTGCCACCACTAGTCAAAATCTCACCATTAGCTACTTTGACTTGCAAAGCTTGCTCTTGATGTACTTCTAACCCACATCTGCCTATCAGTGCAGTATCCACAAAATTGTGGGTGCTGCCAGAGTCAATTAATATCACTATCTTCTTTTTATTAATATGCCCAACCATTCTCATAGTTTTAGTACTTGGAGAGCCAACCATAGCTTGCAAGGAAATGGAAGCTATGTCTGCAGACTCAGGCTCTTCATGTATCTCTTCCACAATTAATTCCTTCTCACCCGTATGAACACTACTTTCACCCATTTCCATTCCATCTAACACATAAACTTTTGGCCTACTGCACTTATGGCCTTGTTGCCATTTCTCATCACAAAAATAACATAAGCCTTTCTTTCTTCTCTCTTGCATCTGAGACTCATTTATTTTTTGGTAAGGTAACTTAACAGTAGTTGCCTTAGGGTTTCCCAAAATAGAAGCTCCGACATTCGATTGTTGAGAATCACTAGAGCTACCTCTCCATGATCACTTTGTACTCTAAACATACTGTTCTTGAATTTTTGCTAAACTAAAGGCATCATTCAAAGAAGAAGGATTCAACATTCGTATTGGCAGTCTAATCTCATCTTTCAAGCCACTCAAAAAACAACTTAATTTGTCTCTCTCAGAAATGCCTTTAATACGATTGGAAAACAATTCAAAATCAGTCTTATAAGCAGTAACTGAATGAACCTGTTTTAAGCGTGTCAATGCCTCCATAGGATCATCATAAGCAGATGAACCAAATTGAACCTGCACTGCCTGGATCAATTCCTCCCAAGAATGAAAAATTCCAGACTCACTTGCATCCTGGAACCACACCAAAGCATCATTGTCCATGTGGAATGAAGCTATAAAGATCCTCTGACCAGGAGGTACTTGATGATACAAAAAATACTGATTGGCGCGATAAATCCAAGCTGCAGGATCCTTTCCACCAAATCTTGGAAAATCCAGCTTTATTTGCCTCATATTAGATCTGTCAGCCATGTTTGTGCAGTAGACTTCCCCCGTACTATCATTTGTTTCACCTTCTCGCGATTGTTGAAAACCTTGTCCATTCCTTGTATTCTAAGCATTACCTTCCAACAGAGGATTATAAGAAAGCTTCGAAAGATGTTGCAATAATTCAACAAATTTCCTATCCTGAGTCTCCCTTTTCAACCGTGCTGCTTCTTGCTGCTGAGCCAGGACCGCAATGGCATCCTCGATCTGTTTCTGTTGCCTTTCTTGCTGTTGCCGCAACTGATTCACAGAATCAAGGATCTGTGCATATGATCTCGTTCCTTCCGCCACCATTGACAACTAATACCAATTGTAATGAACCTTGTTCACACTTATAAGAATCTGATGCAATTCGAGGTCATCAGCCTCCAGAAGTCTCAAGAAGTTAGGGATAGAAAGAGAGGAAGAGAAAGAAATAGAAGAAGTAGAGAGAGAGAGTGAATTACACTTGAATACTGAAGTTGGCCTCCTTCCCAACTTACGGCTACTATTTATAGAAGAAGAATTCAGTTACATGAAATAGTTATGGAAACTACACAACTTGACTCAAACGACAACCAAGAACGACACCGTTCTATTTATTCTTCCTTAGCACTAAACGACACCATTACAGACAGTTAAACAACCAACACTAAAACAAAACACTGCATTTTGATCATTCCTTTTATACTAGTAGAAGACTTCAACCTTTGTTCATGCAAAACTCAGCCCTTCATCATGCTATTCTCGATCTACGATCTCGTTCAACTGCCATCATTGCAACCTGTAACACGCTCCTACCGGGTAAGAGTTTCTGACCCTTATGCATTGCGAGGCTTCCGTGACAATAGGACTAGGCTTTTACGCTTGAAATTTTGTTTAATTTTTTCACATTGTTTATCGCTGCTCAATTCGTTGTTTGTCTTTGGAATCTGAAAATATGGCTGTTGGGTGTAATAAAAAATTGGAAGAAGTCTTACATTGGGGTTAATAAGAGTGTTGATCAGAAAAGACCTATGTTTCATATAGGTTCAAAGTTACGTTTGCAAATTAATCTGTAGAAATAGAGCATGGCTTTGGGCAAGTTTCAATTAAACACAACTGATTGTCCAAACCCTATATATCTATAAATCCTTAAGAACAGTAAACAACTTATAAAATGAATACAATCTAAGTAATATTATTAGAAAGTGAAGTAACAGAGATAGAAGGGTATATAGTATGGTTGATGGTTGCAGTAGTAGTAGTACTAGAAATGGATTGGAATGACTTTTGTGCTACTAAAATATATTGGTTGTGATAGTCTTGCATCTTTTGTTGGTTGGTTTCATGTGAGTATCAATCCATAGATTACAGTGTACTTGTATGAATGCAAATCAATACAAGGGAGACTTGGAAGATATTTTGTATGACAATTGACAAGAGCCATAAACTTTGGTAGTTTTGTATTTTCATAATTGTTTTGCATGTCTTTGACAAATAATTTGATGAATACATGCAAATTCTGAGCCACTTTAGCAATAATTGGATGAATACATGTAAATTTCGTGCTGCTAAAATATATCTCTTGTTGAGGATTCAGAATGGACACTTCAAACCCTTTTCATACCTCTTGTTGCAACAAAAGACTCGTAGCAGCTCAACCCCTATACTCTATAGCATTAAGAACATCTTCTTGACACCATGTTTAATAGTTCAAATCTTAAGGCTTGGATCAGGTTTGAAAGCCATACTTTCGGTATGACTTTCAAAGACCCGTAGCAGCTCAACCCCTATACTCTATAGCATTAAGAACATCTTCTTGACACCATGTTTAATAGTTCAAATCTTAAGGCTTGGATCAGGTTTGAAAGCAATACTTTCGGTATGACTTTTAAACAAGGCAAAAATAACTCATTATTGTGCATAAAAATCAATTCATTTTCTACCTTAAAAACACATGTGCCAGTTACGACTCATAAAATAAATTTTTTGCCAAATTCAACCAACACAAAACCAAAACAATAGTCAACAAATCTTACAAATTAATATTCTTTACAATTTTATATGTGGTAGAAGGTCATGAAGTGGTTTTTTTACTGTCTCTACTGATAGCTATATATGAATTTGTAAAGGGAAAAAGCTTAAAATCATTTTAACCTTGTAGAAATTATCTAGAGTTCATCCTTTGCTCTTAAAATCCTGATTTGAAGGAAACAATCCATCACTGTGTCAGAACAACTCAAAAACTTGAGGAATTTGGAAAAAGAATTATTCATTCTCACCATAGTTTTCCACCCCAGATGATCTTGCACTTTGTTGTTTGGATTTACAATAAATTTGCTGCATTGTAATTACATTTTCAAGAGTTAAAAAGGATTGTTTTAACAGAAATATCCATTCTTGTCTATCTCTAAGGGTATGTGTCACACAATTCTAGATCGTGGCCAAAACTCACTTTGATGGTTACTTTTAAGTGCACTTTGGTCCTTGTGGTGCATAAATGTGTGACACATGATCAATTAAATGTGAAGAATTATAGACCTTTATCATATCAATGATGATACTAAACAGATTTTAGGCCTGCATAATATCAAGGAAGTGTTTTGCTTCCAGTGAGGGAATTCCCCAAAACATGGAAAATGTGGATTGTTAATCTTTTTGTTTTTCATTGAAGTGAATAGATATATAGCGTATCGATCATATTACAAAAGAATGGGATAGAGAGCCCCAACAATCACCTCGAGTGCATAGCAACAAAAGGAAAAACAACTGGTTAAGTTGGATTGGTTAGGGTTGGAGGATATCCTGATTGAGATGATGTACCAAGAAATGTTGATGGATACACTGAGGGGAGGGAAGATCACAAATGGAGACTATGTGAGGGTTGAACGATTGTCTGCGATTGGGCTAAAGAATTTCAATTTCGATCAAGTTAAAGGCATAATTACTTGTCTTAAGAGAAGACAATGGGAATTTACAGATCTGATGAAGCAAACCGATTTGGGGTGGGACCCCGAGAGGAAGGCCCTAGTTGCCAGCGAGGAACACTGGGCGAACGCATTAAAGGTACGAAATTTGATTTACAAAAAACATTTATGATAGAAATTGTGACCACCTGAAAATATGAATTACAATTTTTTTAAACTTGTTCTCATTGTATTTAATTACAATTTCAATGGTAGGTGAGATCATTATTCAAGCATTTCAAGTATGAATAGCTTCGCACAATTTTTGGCCGTTCAGTTGCACTGAGACACTGCATTGGGCATCAATTGACCTGGCCCCAACTAGTGACGATGAGCGGATGCTTAAGGAGGAGATGCGAAACTGTGGCCGATCAGTGGTTGATGATGAGTGGGGCTCATGAATGGATGGTATGGACGTATCTATGCAATTAGGGAGCCCCTTCTCCACCTCCTATGCTAGTGGATCTCGCCGACGACAGAGGGGAGGGCCTTCCCTGCCCATGCCCCTTCAAGAGCAATTTAGTGAATGCCTTGAGGAAATTAAGCGTAGAGCTGCTGCAAGGCGGAAAGCTGCTGAGGACGGGAGGTATGGGAGCAAGTCCAGGAAGCGCAGCAAAGGGTTGAATAGCCTCGAGTCTGATGGAGTGTTTGATCTCCAGATGCATTCTATGAAGTTGCTAGAAGCAATAGAACCTCCCCTACCTCCTGAGCAATTTAACAAGGCCTTCGATTGATTACTTGATCCGGCAGTGCAGAGATCGTTCGTGTCGATTTCTAATATTTGCATGAGTCAATGGGCTTGGAGTTTGACCTGAGAAGGCATTGATGAGGGTATTACAGGGGGACTGTCGGACTGGTATTTTATGCTTATCAGTTTGAGTGAAAAACATTTATCTGACCTAAGATTTTATGTTATTTATGTTTGTTTTGATTATTCATGTTGAACATGTGACTTAACTATCTAGTGGTACGTTGGATGATGATTACGTCTAAAGAATAACGCGGTAGTTGTAACACAGCTTTGGGATGTCGATTCCATAGAGAGACAAATTAAAAGAATTGTAGAAGGAACAAAGAAACTAAAGAAAGATATTAAATGATTAATGGAGAACAAACATTAATTTTAAATGTAAATTTAAGTGAAGGAAAGTGACTAACGGAAAAAGTTCTCAAATTTGACAAACAGTAAAGCGTCGGGAATCCCTTACACAAGTCTAGTATTTTAATTATTCTTAATTCATTGAATAACTCAATTGGGAACGCAATTCCCAAAATTCCCAATCGGAAGGTATAGTTTTATAAACCAAGATTAAACCAAATGTAACCCTTTGAAAAATCATTCATCACTTTGAAAATACGTAAATTATCATTACTATTTAGAAAATCCAACGATGACAATATACTCTGAAAGCGATATTGCAGCAAAGAATTAAATCAATATAGATAAATAATTGATCCAAGTTTAATAGGAAAAATATGCCTGGGGATGATGACGTGGGTGAATCCTCTCATGTGGTAGACATGTCCAATGAATCTGCCTAAGCTATGGCTGCATTGAGAGATGAGATTACGTTACCTATGTTGGCACATAGGACTGGGCAATGAACATGTAATTGAGAATATTAATTCTTGATTATTGTCAAGAATAATCAACTTGTTATGTTTCGTATGTGGCCGCATGTATTAGTAATTTTATCGTTAATGATAAATTATTTTTGAAGCAAAAGAGGGTGCATGTGTTTGAGAATAAATTACAAAGCAGCATGTGTTTGAGAATAAATATAAACAAAAATTTCGTACTTAATAGTGTAATTTTCATTTTATTTTCCTTAATGGACCAAATTTATTTATACATTATTATATAAACCAAACAATTTTTTGAATTGATATTGTAATTTTAAAAATTGAGTTATGAATTTTTGAAATTATTTTACTCATTAAAATAGAAATAAAATAGATTTTCTAATTAATAGCTTAATTTTGGTTTTATTTTCCTTTATGAACGAAATTTATTTTTAATTATCACATTTACAAACTAATTTTTCAAATTGACAATGTAATTTCTAAATTATTTTTCTCAATTTTCGAAATTAATTTATACATTAAAATATAAATCCATAATTACATAAACTTTTCAATCATTAGTGAGACTCACCACATTTTCCTTTCTCAAAAAGTTAAAAATATTTTATCTCATCTTTACATCTAAACATACCATGAATCCACATATTTTTTTAAAACCCACTAAAAAATTTCAAGTCAAATCATCTTAATACTATTTAAAAAAAATGTTCGTTGTATACTACCGGTGACTTGGGCGATGCCTCTTATCAAACAATGGGCAGGTTTGGCGGGTGTGTTTGGAAACTAAACTCATCTCAACTTATTATTACAATTTTTTTAAATCTCAACACAAAATATAATAAATAATTTAACTTTTTCAAATTCTAAAATAATAATAATAATAAATAATAATAATAAATAATAATAATATTCTAACAATATTTTATCATCTCAACTCAACTCAACTTAACTCAGTTCAACATGCAAACACACCTTATTCACATAAATGAGCCGATCTTTGGCAAAACAGTGGTGATTGGAAAACTAGTGGTGCAACTGTTGCTAGAGAGTCAGTGTGATGATTAAAAAGGGGGTGGGAGCTTCAGCTCCTCGCCCCTGCCCTCTTCCTTTTCTTCTCTGTCCATTTTATTTCTGTGTAGTGTTTTTTTGTTTTGTTTTTGTATTTTTTAGGCCGAATAAGGGAGGATCGCCATTCGAGTCTTTCCAGCCATCACATCTCTACACGCGCCCCGCCGGCATGACGCCCAGCCGCCGATCTTCAAGACCTCCAAATTCGGCGTCCATCGAAGTGGAGCGTAGCCCGCACGCACGGGACGAAGTTCCGGACATCGTTGGCGAGTGGCCTTCACGCGCCACCTAGGAGCCCTCTCCCCGACGCCACGCTCGGTTTCTGTGGAACATCTGACTCCGGGACTTCCTAGTCTGACCGTCGGCTTTCCTAGTTTTTGCATGAGCCAATGCCGACCATTGTGCACTGTTCATCCGTTTTTATTTTTTTCTATTTCTTTCTTGTTGACCATTTCAGTGTTTTGTAGTTGTTTTGTTTCTGTTTTTTGTGTTGTTTTTGTTGACTCGAGTGAGGTTTGGGCCTTTGGATCGGACGTAATCCGGAGCAAGAGTCTTTCGAGAGTGGTGGGTCATCGCTACAGCCGGTGATTGTACGGCCGGGCTGTTGTGGTCCGTACGGAAACTGGGTGCTCGTTTCCACCAGGGCTCGAGATGACGATGCTTGCGGTGGCCGTTACGTCTGGGGTCTCACCAGTGCTTGTGGTCTTGTAGTTGTTAATGTGGTTATTTGTAATTGTTTGTTAGTTTAGTTTTTAATAAAATAGGAATAGACTATTGGATTTGATGTCCATAGCAGTGTCCTGTACTCTTCTTCCCTGGGAGGATAGAGAGGGCCTTTAAGTTCTGTTTTACAGAGCGTTGTCTCTGTTATGAGAGAGCTTGATTAGAAGTTAAGACAATGTCCGCCACAAAAGCAATTGTGTGTGGGGAAGCCCCAGAGCTGTTGCGTAAGTTGGCTTATGGACTAGATTTTCTATGTATTGGATTTTCTTGTATCGATAAGTCACATTTGTAACTTCGGTTCATTAATGAAATGAGTATGTTTTACGCAAGCAAGATAATGTGTTGATAATGTCATCTATAGTACTAGTAGTAATTTCTCTTGATCAAGAAAGCTCCAAGAAATCTGGGAAGTTGATCAAGAGTTTGGCATCGGGCCCTCCCAGGGGGCCATGGCGGCCAAGAATGTTGAGGCAGGTCGACGTTCATTTGCAGAACTGGTCTCGGTGGTTCCGCAACCACTTCCAGAATTATCGGTGCCTCATCGAGGGCCAAAGTACGTGGATGGAGAAATATGTTTTCAGTTCACTAAGGAGGAAATTGCTCGATCTGCGGAGCCTTTTCATTTTTCTGTCGTATTGAAATTCCTAAGAAGGTCGACGTTCATTTGCAGAAGTGGTTGAGAACTGGTCTCGGTGGTTCCGCAACCACTTCCAGAATTATCGGTGCCTCATCGAGGGCCAAAGTACGTGGATGGAGAAATATGTTTTCAGTTCACTAAGGAGGAAATTGCTTGATCTGCGGAGCCTTTTCATTTTTCTGTCGTATTGAAATTCCTAAGAAAGAGAGACCCTCGTTGGATGTGATTCGGTCGTTTATACATCTCCACTGGGGATTATCTTGAATGCCGATGGTTACAGCTATTCGGAGACCAAGAAATGTTTTCATTCGAATGACAAATGAGCAAGATTTCTTGAAAGCTATTTCTCGGGAAGCTTGTGAGGTGAATGGAGTTCAGTATCGAGTTTTTCATTGGAAACCAGATTTTAATGAAGATGAGGAGCCGTCGTTGGTCCTAGTTTGGATTGTGCTGTTGGGTCTTCCGCCAAATTTTTATCATGAATCTTTTCTAAATATTTTCACTGCACCAATTGGTAGATACATTAGAAGAGATAATCCAACAAAATGTGCAACTCGCACGGATGGAGCACGTTTATGCTTGGAGATGGATGCTTCAAAAAAACCGATTTCTTATTTTTGGATTGGGATGCCAGGGTCGGGACGTAAGCAGGAAATTCTTTATGAGACGCTTCCAGCCTTCTGTATAAATTGTAAAGTTCAAGGGCATAATGCACATACCTGTAATTTGAAGAATCGGAAAGATGGAGAAAATATTTGGATGCGAAAGAATGTAAAAGATACTGAAGAAAAAAAAACAGAGCTACAAGCTGAAATAAATGTTGAGTTGGATAAAGGCAAAGGAGTGATGATGATGGAAGCAGGAATGGAAAAAGGAGATCCGGAAAAAAAAAAATAGATTTGTCTTAGGATCAACAACGGGAGTGTGGTGCTCAAGATCAAATTCAGGACCTGGGTGAAAAGGAGGGGGATCCTCTGGAAAATTTGGAGGGACATGAAATGGAAGTTAGGTTGATTGGCGAAAATGTATCATCTGGTAAGGAATATCTTGTAGAGGAGATAGAAGAAGATGAAATAGAGGGCATGCAAATGAATGATATGGTGAATTTGGCAGGGGAGGGGTTGCTGGAAGAGAGGTTTGCTGGGGCTGTCATCAAAGAAAATTTGGAGAGTAATTTGAATTTTGACGAGGAAGTTGAGCAGATAGTTTCAGACTCGGAGCTAGAAAGAATACCAGAGGAGAATCCTGAATGTATGGAGGATACGGTTTCTGAACCAGATACGGAGTTAAATGTGGAACATTTTTCTAAACAAAAAGATTATGCCTCAGATAATGAGGGTGCGGTTGCTAAGCGAAAAGGAGCTCGTAAAATATTTCAAAACGTTAGAAGTTCGAATCGGATGAGTTCTCGGCCTAATAAATTTTCTCTATGATTGGCCCTATTTTATCATGGAATATTAGAGGGATTGGAACTTCTAGAGGTCGATTAAAAATTTTCGTTAGGAAATTAAAACCAAAAATTGTTGCTTTAATGGAACCTTTTGCTTCATCGGATAAGGTGCAGGATGTCATTCGGTTTCTACATATGGATAAGGTTATTACTAATGAGGGGGAGTCTGGTAAGATTTGGGTGCTTTGGCAGGATGATATTTTAGTTCAGCCGATTCTTTGTAAAGAACAATATATCTTAATTCGTGTTAGGGTTGGAGATAATATTGTCATTTGTTGTTTTGTGTACGCCAAATGTAATATGGTTATTAGGAGAGAAGTGTGGGAGTCTCTTAATGGTCAAATACTAGGAAATGAACCTTGTATTGTTGTAGGGGATTTTAATATTATAAGGGAAGATTCGAAACGTCGAGATGGTAGATCGCGTCCGAGAATGGCAATGGAAGAATTTAATACTTGGATTGATAATTGTGGTTTAATGGACATGAAATCGTCGGGAAGAAGGTTTTCTTGGTGTAATGGCCCAAGAGGGTTAGCTCGTAGTAGGGCAAAATTGGACAGAGGGTTATTAAATGCCAGTTGCTTGACCAGATTTCCAAATGTGAATACTTGCTATTTATCGAGATCTACATCAGATCATTCGCCTATGTTTATTCAATTTCAGTCTGATATTTTTTCGTATGGGCCTTCTCCATTTCGGTTTCAACAAATGTGGATTGAGCATCTAGATTTTCATCAGTTTGTGGGTAGAAGTTGGAAAGAGGTAGTGAGTGGAATGGGACTTCTGAAGTTGGCTTTTAAGCTTAAAAGATTGAGAGGTGCTTTACGTGAATGGAATAAAAGTATATTTGGCAGAACCGAAATTCATATTCAGGGGTTAGAAGAGAAAATTGATGAGATTGAATCCGAACTTCAACAGCATTGGGACCCAGGGCTCGAACAGGATCTTGTGAGTAAAAATATGGAATTAGCTAGTTGGTGCAGCCGGGAAGAAATTAGATTGGCTCAAATGACTAAACTTAAATGGCGTGTGGAAGGGGATCAAAATTCATCTTTCTTTCATACGTATTTATCTTATAAAAGAAAAAAAAGAGTCACGGAAATGAGGCTTCATGATGGAACTTATTTGAAATCTCCGGGGGAGATCCATTTAGGTGCAATCCATTATTTCTCAAATTTTTACAAGCAGAAAGTCAAGATAGTATACCAGATTTATCACATATTATATCATCGGTTATTTCATTGGAGGAAAATGAGGCTATTGGTGTAGTTCCTTCAATTAATGAAGTGAAAAATGCTTTGGACTCCATTCCTTCTAATAATGCGCTAGGACCGGATGGTTTTGGGGCGGGTTTTTTTAAGAGTGTCTGGGATATTATTAAGGTGGATATGATGGAAGTAGTGGAAGAATTTTTTAGAGGAGGTAAATGGTCGAGATTTTATTCGTCTTCATATGTGGTCCTAATCCCTAAGGTGGATAAACCAACAGGGTTTGAGAAATTTAGACCAATAAGTCTTTGTTCGGTGTTTTATAAAATTTGCTCAAAAGTGATTGTAAACCGTTTGGCTATTTTGCTTCCAAAAATTATTTCCGTTGAGCAAGGTGCGTTTATTCCTGGAAGAAGTATTTTTGAAAACATAAGTCTAACTCAAGAAATGGTCCATTCTATAATTAAAAAAATACATGGGGGAAATGTGGTTTTCAAGCTTGATATGGCCAAGGCATATGATCGTGTTGAGTGGGAGTTCCTCTTGAAGGTGCTTCATTCTTTGGGTTTTCTCCTATAGTTTGTGGATTAATTAGGGAGTGTATTACTACGCCTTGGTACTCGATTTTAATGAATGGTACAACGAAAGGTTTTTTCAAAGGTGGTAGAGGATTGAGGCAAGGTGATCCTTTGTCGCCTTATTTGTTTATTATCTTACAAGAGGTCCTTTCTCGACTAATAAAACAAAAGGTGGCTGAAAATAGTTTTGGACATTTCTCTCAACTGGTACGATTTTAGTATCTCATCTAATGTATGCGGATGATGTGGTCATTTTTACTAATGGTGGTTGTCGTTCAATTCGGTGTCTTCTAGATATTTTGAATACTTATGAAAAGTGGTCTGGTCAATTGATTAATAAAGAGAAAACTGCTATGTATTTCTCAAAAACACTTCCGATGGCTAGAAGAAGGAATCTCAAAAGATTGACGGGGTTTTCGGAGGGTAAGTTTTCTTTTAAATATTTGGGGGTGCCTATTGTTTCGGGTAGAATGAAAATTGGTGATTTGGAAGAGTTGGAGAACAAGGTTAAAAAAAAATTAGTGGCTGGAAATGAAATTATTTTCAGTAGGGGGTAGAGTGATTCTATTGAGGCATGTTCTGGCTAGTATGGCGTTACATCAATTAGCAGTTTTAAAAGTTCCAAAGTTAGTTATTTCTTCATTAAATCGGTTAATGAGCTCTTTTTTTTGGGGGAGAAAGGGATGGAAAGAGTAAGAAAAAATGGGTTGCTTGGAGGTCTATTTGTAAACCAATAGAAGAAGGAGGTTTGGGTATTAGATCGTTTGATGATATGCAAAAGGCCCTTCATTTAAAACTTGCCTGGAAATTGATGACTGAGGATTCTCTTTGGACAAATTTTTTTCGTTCGAAATATGTGGGGAGTAAACCTTTGTTGCTGCTGGATGCTCAAAAGGGTACAAGCTTTTGGCAGATGATTGTTAGAAGTATTCCCACAGTTTTGAGTAACTCTAAATGGAAAATTCGAGAAGGTAATGTATTTTTTTGGTATGATAATTGGCTGGAGCAGGGTCCTCTTGCAGAAAATTATTTTGTGAGTGAACAGCCTCTTTTGAAGATTAAAGATTGTAATTTGGATAGAGGATGGGATATGGCTCGGTTAGAGAGGCTTGTGGGGACTGAGACTGCAGAGAGGGTTCTAGAGGTTATTGCTAATTGTAAGGAATGAAGGGATTTGCTAATCTGGGCTTCTAGTGAAAATGGTAAGTTTTCTACAAAATCAGCTTGGGAATGTGTTCATGTTAGCTGTCAGAATTTAGAGGGGCATAAATGGATTTGGAATAAAATTCTTCCAAAAAAATTTTCTGTTCTAATGTGGAAGGCTTGGCATGGAGTTTTAGCAGTGGATGATAAAATTCGGAGACTTGGTATCCCTTTAGTCTTGAGATGTAACTGCTGTATTCAAGGAAAATATGAAGACTTAAATCATGTTTTATTTGCTGGTGAAGTGGCTGTTGAAGTCTGGAAAAAAATTGGAATTTTGCTTGGTCTTCCAATTGGAAGAAACTGGTATGAAACCTGCCTTAGTTGGTTTCGGAGGGCTTCAAATGCCTCTCAAGCTGGTGTCATATTGGGTGTATTACCTATTGTTATTTCGTGGAGGCTTTGGATTAGGAGATGTAAGGCACGTATGGAAGGGAAGATGGAATCTGGTCAAGTTGTGTGGCAATCTATCAAACAGTGGGTGGGCGTTATCTGTCAAGGGTTTTCAAAGCCTAAGAAATTTACTCAAACTGACTTTTACATTCTTAATTGTTTCAATATACAGAAAGTTCCAATCAAGCAACAACAAATTAATTACATAGCATGGTCTAAGTCAGATCAAGGTCGTGTGAAGCTAAACACGGATGGTAGTAGTCTAGGGAATCCAGGTGAGTCAGGGGCAGGAGGTGTGATTCGGAATATGCATGGGAGGTTGCTGTTAGCATTTGCTAAGAATCTCGGGTATGGTAATAGCACTTATGCGGAGTTAAGAGTGCTGTTGGAAGGTGTCAAACATTGTAAAAACATGAATTTCAGTGCAGTTGATATAGAAATGGATTCTAAAATGATTTTGGCATGGTTAGACAAGAACAGATGCGGTAGCTGGTATTTGGAGGATTTTTGGGAGGAATTGCAACTTCAGCTCATTACTATGGATGTACGGTTTATGCACATTCATAGGGAAGGAAATGCTGCTGCAGATTGGTTAGCTAGAAGGGGAGCAAGTGATGGTGATGTGGAATGGCAGAGTATGGGGGAGGTTTCTCCTTTGTTACGGGGTTTGCTTAGAGTTGATAAATGGGGTCTCCCTTCAATCAGGCAGAAGAACTAATTGAGTTAAACTGTGTGTGTTGTGGGTTGCTGCTGGTTTTCGTTCGTGTAGATTTATGTTTCGTGGAGGAGGCGTTCGGGTTTCTGTCGTGTTTTGTATCTATAGGCAGTTTTTTTGAGTAGCAGGTTTTTGGTTAGGTTAGGATGGGTCTGCTGTTTTAAGTGGTTTTTGTAATTTTGATTTTGGGTTTTGGTTTAGATATAAGGGATGTTTGTAATTCTTGAGTCTCGGTTTTGTAACCACGATTTTCCTCAGCCATAAGTGAGGTTTTTTTAATAAAATTGGGATGGGGTCACTAATGAACAGGTGGCTTCCGACTCTTCTATAAAAAAAAATGAGTATGTTTCTTTCAAAAAAAAAAATGGGAGATATGCCAGTCAAAGTTGTCTTAAAAAAACTGTCCAGCGTCTCTTACAAACAATGTAATTAGTCATGAAATTTACCTCCACCAGCTGAAATGAGTTCTTTCAAGAATTGATCTACTTGTTCTATCTTATTGATTAGTGTTTTTTCTACCGACAGTTGCTATGCGTAATCATGGTGCAATCGACAATGCCACATCAGCCAATTCAATTAAACAAAAAAGAAAAAGAAAAATAGAAATAGAAAACAAGAACAAAATTACACAGATGCAGAGCTTCTTCGTCTTCATAGGTGGATTCTTCTTTCGTCTTCATGGGTGTCGTGGGTGGAGCTTCTCGTACATGACCGAGTTACGTTCTCTTCATGGGTTCTCTTCGTGCATAATGAGCGGTGGGTTCTATTCGATCTGTTCACCGTGGTTCTCTTCGTGGTTGGAGCTTCTTTGCTTCTTCGTAGATTTTGAAGCTGACCGACGACCGAGCGATGGACTTCTTAGGAGCCAAATGGTTCAGAAATGTATCTAGCAGGAGCACAACCCGAGAGAGAGAGAGAGAGAGAGAGAGAGAGAGAGAGAGAGAGAGAGAGAGAGAGAGAGAGAGAGAGAGAGAGAGAGAGCACCTTAGTTGTTGGTAGATGGGGAAAGGGAAATAAGGGAAGTTGCCATTGGAGGAGTTTGCATTCGGACCAAATCGCACTACTAGGCCTACCATTACAAGAACAATAATAGCTATAGGTACAAGAGGAAAGGGAGAAGATAAACCTCGGGGAGAAGATGGAGGAAAATGAAAAGGAAAGTGAAAACAAAAAAGCATCGCTTGTTACACGTAGACAACGACTGCATCACGATTATCCCATCCGACTGCAAGAAGAGTTTTCATATTGATTATGCATGCTTGGCCGGGAATACTAGTCGTAGGATGAGTGCTCTCCTAAAAAGTTTTCATGTTGCACCCTGACTATTTATTACGTGTAGAAAAAAGGATTGTGGTGGATTAAGGTTCTCTGACTTGCTTTTTCTACTAGTTAGCAAGAAAAAACCACTATACGACTTCAAACGTTGAGGGCACATTTGAATGGTGTGCTGATGCCCTCATCAAGAATGATCGGGAAACTTGCATTAGTTTTTTTTTTTGGTAGACTGCCCTTCCATGGTATCATCCTTTGGGGCTTGTGCATTCGGGGCTGCCCCTCTATTCTGCCTTGGATGGTGTTTGGCGCTCGTTAGATAAAGCAAAACATTTTTTGCCGTGCCAATACTCACATATGAATGAAAGAAGAGACGAATCCATATTTTCTTATAATTTTTTCAGCAAACTATTGTTCGTCTGCCTACTGCTATTGATTCTTTTTTTTAATGCACGGAAAATTAGTCTGAATTTTAGTTCTATATGTATTATTGCGACTGTTGCATAGAGTGGGAAATATGTCAAGTTACCTTCCCCAAGGGGGACTTGATAATAATTGACACGAAATGATATTTTGATTTCTTTGACCGTAATGTACTTGATGAGATGGGTAAATGAATTGGCAATAGCCTAACCAAATGTCAATGCAAGTCTATAATTTGACTATATGCAAGAAAAAACATCTACATTGGACTAAAAGTCCAACGCTCAAAACTTGAGCTACAGTAAATTAAGGGAGCTCTCCAATATTGGCGAGGTACTGTTCACAGGCCATTAGATTTTTTTATAATTTTCATCAACCTCTCCTTTCTCTTTCCCTCGTTCTTTTCTCTCTCTTCAGACCCGCAAGCTTCCTCGCCCTCTTCTCTCCCTCGATGGTCTTCTTCTCCGTTTTCTTCCAGGCCAAACGGTAAGTCTCTCTTCCTTGCTCTTCTCTCCCTCTTCTATGTGCATTTTCTCTGAGTCTCTCCTCTCCCTCTTCTCTCAGTATTTTCTCTGATTCTGTCTCGTGCTCCCTCCCATTTTCTTTTCTTTTCTTTCCTTCCAAACAAACCAAAACCACTGGATCTACGCCTTCGAATCTCCTCGTCCAGCGAGCTCTTGTTGATGCCTGGAGACTTTTGGTTTGATCAGTATAGTTTTCTTCATCTGATTTGCTATTCTCGGCAACATTTTTTTTTTCATTTTGATATATTTGGTGGGTTTTTCGTTCTAAGTTTTTATTGTGTAAAACTTTTAGTTCAATTTTTATGTTATGATTGAATTTGCTTGGCTGGACTTTTGGCTGGTATGGATCTATAAGTCTTTATGATTAGAGTGGAGGGCTCGCCTTCTCCTTCAATCCCTTTCAAGTCGAAGCTAGAATCCACGAAATCTGCCGATGATTCAGCATAGTATGATTTCTTTGTTTTTGATTTTCTGATTTGAAAAAGGGATTTTATATAACTAATTTGAGAATATGTAAACGTTTTGTGAATTTGTGTTGAGAAACTCCATACAGTTTAGGAATAAACTCATCCTAATCTTTATAAGGAGTTGCCCCACTCCTCTTATTAGGCCTTCTATGGAGAGAAATTGGTGTCTCTATATAGTATCAGAGCCAAGTTAACTTATGACCGATGATGGGTTCCTGCAACCTACCCACGATGATGGTACCGAAAATATCAGCCCACACATGCGGTGTTGAGAAGTCTCACATGATTTAGGATAAAACTCATCTTAGTCTTTATAAAAAGATACCTCATTCCTCCTCCTATTAGGCATTTTAAAAGGAAAAATAGGTGTCTCTATAATTTGTATTTCCTGCTTCTTTCTACTTTTACATGCTGTGGAGCTGAAAGAAGTCGATGATCTTCCCAAATTTTCAATGTCTGGCCTTTATGTCGATGATATTTTCTTTTTTCTGGGCAGATTATATTCTGTAGATAGGTGCAATGATCTGTGCTATTGACAACCTTGCACCACTACCAGAAAGTTGTGGGCGTGATTTCTTTTTCTTTAAAATATATAGATTGATGTACTAGGAACCGCGTTTAGGTGAATGCATCTTTGTATGCCACATGAGAAGTACATTTTTCAAAAGAATAATTAAAAAAAAAAAAAAAAAGGAGAAATGGACTCGTGCCCACCACTAAGTTGGGTCCTAAATCCTGATGTTGAATTAGATGAATTTGACGAAGACATCTATGGATGCCATATGGTGTGGTGGGATTGACATCCATTGCAGTTGATTCCTTACATGTTCGTGTGGGCCTGGCTCTAGTTGGCAAGGGAATGGGAAATAACATTCCCGAAAAAGCATTATTTATTTCATGCCATTTCAGCCTGGCTTAGGTTGGCCGAAAATTGCCTAAACTCTCCCTGATTAGATTTGGATAAGCTAATCACTTTACCGGGAATCTCGGCTCGAATTTGGAATGGGATTTTTGAGAATGAGTAAAAATTCTAAAATTTTATTCTGGATCTAGCTTTGCTCTGATTTCAACCAAATGAAGTCGGAATCTGAGTTAGATTTTTTTTTTTTTAAAATTTTCAATAGAGTTGAATGTGTCATTAGACCGACTTCAACTCTGAATCTGACTCTAAATCCGATTTCGATATTGTACATATATTATAAATTATAAAAATATATGTTTATCTATATATTTATCATATAAAAAAATATATTTATAACCGTGAATTATATAACTGCTACGTAATCGCTTTAAAAAAATGAATAAAACATGAAATCCTCATTAAAAAATTAATTTTTTAATAGTAGATCCTACAATTTTTCAAAACAATTATGATATACTTACACACTTCATAATTGTATGTAAAATTACTCTTATCATGTATATTAATATAGTTATATAGTTAAACCTTATATAATAAAATTCAATAATATACTAATATGAACAAATTATTATAAAATAATAACTATTTATAAACATCATAGTATTACTAACAAGTATAATCAAGTATAGAAATAAATTAAACACTAATATTTAAATAAGTATAGTATAATAAATTAATAACACATATATTAATTTATTAAAATATAATAACATATAATTAAATACTAAAATATAATACTATAGTATAATAATATATAATTAGACACTATATTATAAGTCTAATATAAAAATAAGTTAAATATTAGTATAGAAGTAAATTAACAATAAATAATTTAGTTTTAATTTTAAACTTTTTAGAAAAATTGTAATTTAAAATTTCATAATTTTATTTTTTTAAATAGGCTAAATATGAAGCTAAAATGATGCCAAAACTGAAACTTCAAATCCAACTTCATTCCGACAGAATCGAAATCGGATTTAAAAAAGAATAAAAAAAATAGCTTATCATACCGACAATACAGACACAACACAACGCTTATCGACCTCATATTTCTTACCGGAATCATGAGGATTTTGTCTCCAGAATTCGAATAAATAAACGTGAAAATCAAACCCCGGAATATCTACGATGATGATAAATAACAATACCGACAGAAACAGATAAGAAAATCATCATTTGTGTAATAAGAGGTACAATAATCCTTATTCAAATCACTTGCTTCGTTAAGTATAACAGTAATACACAAACCCAATCGAAACCCACACATATATATATATAAGGGAAAATAAAAGGCTAAAAAAGGGAGTGAAATTGAAAAATAAAAGAAAAAAGTAGAGTAGAAAAATTAGCGTCTGCAACGAGTGATGGTACTGCACCCGCGACGGTAGGGATTGGCCTGTGCTCCGGGTCGGCAATTGTAGTAGGACGCGCCACGTCGAGAGCAGGGCACACTGTTCCTCCTCAGCGCACCGTAGCTTATGTACTGCCTCGTGGCCAGAATGCGGCGGTTGCTCTCCGAATCCATCGCGAACTCCGAGTCCAATTCCTCGTACCCACCAGACATCAGGCACTCGGCGATCGAGCCGCGGCACTCCGATTTCATCGGGAAGAAGCCCAGCTGGCGGTGGTCACCACCACCGAAGGAATCGATGGGTGAGGATGAGCAGAGCATGAAATGGGCGGCCAGGATCGCACATATCACGAGAAAACCGAAGGGGTTTGCGCGTTCCATTTTCGAGAGAGAGAGAGAGCTGCTGTTTATGCAGGGAATGAGGGCAGGTTTGGGATTATAAGTGACGGCTGGAGAGAAAACGCCACTGTGTTTAGAAATAATTACGGGAAGTAGCACTTGACTTCGGGGGAGTTTGCTTGTAATCTAAGGATGTCTTTGTGGACACCCACTAGGGCCACTAATCAAGCTTTTAGACCTCATTAATAGGAAGATTTATCTCTGTTTTCAAAAGAAGAGAATTATGAGCTGTTTTAATAGAGAGGCCAGTTAGTGGACAGCAAGTGCGTGAGTCTGACGATTGGGCAAACGCCAAATGATTCCTTCTGCGAATCAAATAACAGTCCCTTTCCAGAAAAGAAATACAAAAAGTTGAGCATTTTATTAGTTCAATAAAATCTATGGGCCAGTTTTATCCATCCTTTTCTGCATTTAGTAATTACTGGTCTCGGCATTTTCATCAAATGTCGTGTTATTGAAAGAGATTTATATGTCAGTAATGCTGGGTACCCGCTAAATCTGCAGCACATCTTTCAGAATTTTTTTTTTTTTTTCAACTCAACATAATGTGTTGAGGATATTAGACTGCAGCAAATATTTTTTTAAGATGAAAATACTATATATCCGTACACTAACACTAAATCCGTATAATATATCCATACACTAAACAATTTACTTCGCACTTTGTCAGCCATTTAACCCGTCATCATGTGCTGTAAACAAGGTTATTATCAACTCAATGAATTTTATTTTTTACTTTTGAAATCATGTTAATATCGTACTACATAAAGGAGGTTCTAGAATGTGATTATCATAATTATGGGATTATGGGACAAATTCCCCAAAACCCGCCAGCCTTAAAGTTAATTAAGACCTCCCACCTGAACCACTTGAAGAGCAATGGGAGAAAATTAGCAGTGGGCTCCGACTCCGACTCCGACGGAGTCGAAATGTCCACTTTCAAGCTCCAACTCCGACTAGGATCAGAAGTCAAAAAGTGCTCTGACTTCGATCGGAGTCGGAGTTCGTTTCCCACTTCTATTGAGATTGGGCCACGGCCCAATATCTAACGCCCAAGCTAAAACTTAAGGTTTCATTTGTTTTCGCAGATAAGATGAGATAAATTGAAATTAAAATTAAAAAGTTGAATAAGATATTGTTAGAATATACTGTAAAAAAATAAGTTAAAAAACTAAAATTTAAATACAATGACGAAATCAAACTACAAATCGCAAACAATAAATTTAAATTTAAAACTACAAATTGGAATAAATTTAAATTTACAGCACCAAAATATTAATAATGTCAAAGATTTCATTCAAATATGAAATAGCCACAATCTCCCGTATCAGTCTTGACAGTCCATGCATTTGAGTAAATGGCTCGATAGTGATTTTCAATTTTCCTGCATGAAGTTTTATTGATCAGATGCACTATCTATTCTTTAGTCATTTAACTATAGACTTCTGAACCATCAGCCAAGTGATGTATGACATAAAATATGATACATTATGAACTTACCTCCACCTCTAACTCTGACGGATTTTGCATGATTGTAATTTTCAGAATTGAGTTTCTCACCAATAAAGGGGTCATCCCATGGTGCGTTTGTCTCAGTCATCCACAATTAGTCTGGGGTTCACAGCTAGGTCTACAAAATCATATAAATTACAAATTAAATAATGAAAACATTAACATTATGTAAAAAATCATTTAAAATCATAAAGTTACCTGATTCAAGCCTATAGTTCTTGGCAACAACGATATCTACTCCAATGGGAGTTGAGCTTAACCAGTTCTGTGTGCAAACGAGGGCCTCAATGGTGGTCAGAGACAATGAACTCCAATAAGCATCCAAGACACGACCTCCGGTGCTAAACGCTGACTCAGAGGCAACCATAGTGATAGGAATGACTAGTACATCCCTGGCTATACAAGAAAGGACTAGAAACTTGCCAGAATTCACCTTCCATCAAGTTAATATCTGGAATGTATCAATAGGTGTCTCAACATCTTCCATAAAGTAACACTCAACCTCAGACTTACACTGCATAAGGAGTTACCACTTTCAGTTGAAGACTGACCATTGCTGTTTTAATGTCTATATAAATCATCAATATCACATTTAAGTGATCTAATAAAATGATCAGTATCCTCATCACCGAGGACGTCCCTAATCCAATATTTTACAATCGCCAACTTATATCGGGGGTCAAGTATCGCAACCACAAATAATAATCTATTTATCTTCTCCACATCTCACAATATTTATTATATTTGTATTTCATACTCATACTCATTACATTCAAGAAACCCACATTGTTAGCACAACTCTCTCACAAGTGGTCATAAAGTCTTGAGAGCTTCTCGAAGTACATGTTCGTAGTAGGATATTTTGTTCCAAATATCCGCATAGTTATGTTATAAAATAACTTCAAAATTGAACAAAATACCTGACATTGGCCCAATCAACTATGTTCGGCATAGCGAGCCCCCTTCAACCCCCGGCTGACTCTAGTAAAGCATACCTCATGCCTCCCTCCTCAACCTCCATTCGTTCGAACGATGTTTGATACTTCTGCGTTATATGCAACATCATGAATGTAGAGTTTCATCGAGTATGGACGTCCAGTTACAACATATTGAAAGATGGGATCTCAAGTTGTTCGACTATTGCCTTAAACTGGTTGCCATTGGGGGGAAGCCCTCACATATCTCACAAGGTTCCGGACTTTAATAATGGAATTATTAACCTCCTTAAACCCCTCAGAAACTAAGAGGTTAATAATATGGACACAACATCGAACATGGATAAACTGGTTCTCATGAATGATATCCTCCTTTACCGTTGTATTCCGCCTAAACCAATTAATGGCAGTGTCATTCGCATTGGCATTGACAACCGTGATACAAAGTACTTTTCTAATCCCCCAATCCTTTATACAGTCATTCATTTCCTTGCCAATGGATGACCCCTTGTGATAAAAAATTTATTTGAATCCGATAATGTGCTTCTGTAATGTCCACTCACTATTAATAAAGTGGACTGTGATACACATGTAACTCATATTCTGTATGAAGGTTCATGTATAAGTCGTAAATGACACTAGGGGTGTAAGAGTTAACCGAAAAACCGGACCGGCAGGTTTTGGACTGGTTCGGTCCGAACCGGTTCCCTTAGTTCCAAAATCGGTCGATACCTGTCCGATTCTGATTTCGGTTCTATGCTTTTTAGGACCGAACCGGTTCACTATATTAGATATTTTAAATTAATTTTTTTAATGTTATATATAATATTTTTTATATATAATATATATAATAATATAAATTATAATTATATATAAGATAATGTTATTATAAATTATAACATAAAATTTTAATCTTAAACATGATAATTTATTTGATCATATGCTTTAAACATAAAATATATATATTAATAACATTTTATAGCCTAATAAATTCTCAACATATTCCTTTTGATAAATACATAATACACTAGTAATACTAATATACATTAGTATATTAATTACATTTCGTTTTAATTAATTAGTATACAATAGTATAGTAATGTATATTAGTATATTTATTACATTTTATGCCACAATACTAATACTAGTAAAATCGAAAAACCGGACCAAACTGGACCATAAATGGTAAAACTGGAGGTATTGGTTTTGGAGGGTAACCGGTGCATATCGGTTTGGTACTAAATTTTGTCCAAAACCGGACCAGACCGGACTGGTTACACCCCTAAATGACACTCTCTGGCCAATAAACATTTCCTTCATCGCTTCCTTCTCCTTATCATGTCTCTTCAAACAATCGCGTATCACAGTATACCTTGAAGGCATGGGAAATCGTGGCTCTAAAGTGTGCACAAATTTGCAGAAGACTGCCTTGTCAACTATGGTAAAAGGCATCTCATTAGTGATGATCATCTCCGCAAGAATATCTCTCAACATCTTCTCACTGTATTGAGAGACTGATAGCTTCTTAATTTGCATGCCATCAATGGCTGTAGAAGTCTCGTAACTCAACTTCGTCTGATCAGTTGTCACCAACCCTTTGTGAATCTTATGTCGTTGGCAGCCCGTAAGATGTGCTATTAATATTGACATACCTTGCTTCTTTGAATGACAACCGCATAGTTGCCCACAGTAGTGGCATCGAGCCTGCAGGCTCTCACGATCACTGAGAACTTTGGTAAAATGTTTACATGCCCACGACCTTTTTTTACTTTGTCGTGCTGGTGGATTGACCTCAACATTCATCAACTCCTCCTCCTCATTAAGCATATCAACGTCATCTAAACCTATTAGAACTTGGCTAGTTGCATAGGAGGTAGCTACTCTAGATGGGGGTCTACGGCCCGAAGTATCTATCGGTGACGCCAATGGTTGTGCGTCATCCTCTTGTAGAGAATCACGGCGAGATGGTATAACATCCATAATTTGAGCAAATATTCTGAAACAATTAACAAACAACCATCATTTAACATGTTAAGAAAATTATCTACAAATTGAAAAGGAAAAATATGTGTCTATACGTTTTTATGATTTTCAAAATAAATAAAACACAAAAAAATGAACGTCCGCTCGAGCCACACTCAAGCGAAAGCTCGATTGAAAAATCTGTGTGATGTTCACTTAAGCCATACTCGAGCGAACAATCTATGTGATGTTCGCTCGAGCGAAGGCTCGATCAAACATTTTGTGTGACGTTAATGTTTCCAACTACTATAGGAAATTAAGCAGGAACTGGGGTTTTATTTAGAGGAGGTGGGCGAGATATCTGTGTGTTGTATGTGACTAGAGGGGACATTTGGACCCCTTGGGCCTCGAGCCTAGCTCCAAGACTAAGCCCATCACCAAGGATTAGTCCAAATGCTCACGGTTAGGAGCCCCATGGATCGGGGGCTCATAACTATGAGACAGGATAATCCCAAAGAGCTAGAGATAAAGACCACAGTTGGATACCGTTATCTTAAGCTAAATAACTTTTGCAAAGCAAGAGATATCTTCTATTTTTTATAAGAGATCATGAAGGATAAGTACACAGGACTAGTGTCAGAGATAGTTGCCACCACGTCACTTCCTTCTAAAAATAACTCTGTAGAGGTAACATTGTAACAAACATCTTCATCTTCATTTTTCATGCACTTATCCTTATATTGTTACTGACTTATGCATCGGAGTTTACTAAGGGCGACAAAAGCCATTTCTTCATTACTGCAGAGTCATCCGTACGATTGGTTGTGTGAAACACGTCCTTTACAGTAACGCCTTCTGTGGGATCGTTACAGACTTCAGTGTGATTTTTACATGCCAACCTTCACGCGATCACAAGTCGACCAAGATCTAGGACCAAGTATGCGGAGGCGGAAGTGAGGTTAGCAGAAATGGAGGAAAGGCTGAAACAAGTAATGGCGGTTGTTGAACAATTGTAGAAAGGGAACGAGGAATTAAAGCGACAAAGGGACAATCCTCCAGCCCAGAATGGGCAGCCTGAAGGAGACACACACAGTGCATGGGGTTAATAGTGAAGAGATAGAGAAGGAAAAAATGCATGATGAGCTGCGTAGTCTTGTGGATAAATACGAGGAGATGGTGAAGAGGATGGGTGGTTCCTCTTCTGTGGAGTAGTTCCTCACACGCATGGACCTCCCTTAAAGCGAGGAAGTCATGGCGGTCCCTCTACCGTTTAAATTCAAGGTACCACATATCGATCTTGAAGGTACCAAAGATCCTATTGATCACCTCAAGAATTTTGAAGCGCACATGACTCTCTATGACTTCTTTGGAGAGGTGGCTTGACGAGTCTTCCCATTGACGTTGAAAGGAATAGCACGGGGGTGGTTCGGGACCCTTCGCCCTGGATCAATTATCAGTTTTGAGGAGCTTGCTAAGCAATTTCTCACGCTGTTTATGGCGAGCAGGAGGCGCCGCAAGCTGGCAGCCTATCTGCTGACCGTAAAACAAAAGGAAGGGGAGAATTTGAAGGCTTACCTAATGCGCTTCAATAAAGAAAGGCTCACCACTGATGATCAGGATGAGAAAATCACCTTAGCCGCACTACTGGGAGGAATCTAGCCTCGAATCCCCTTCATGGTTGAGCTGGCCAGACGAACTCCGTCCACATTAAGGGAATTCATGGACCGAGCATATGACTTTGTCAATGCGGATGATACTTTACATGCTTTGCTAGAATCACAAAAGCAGGAGACAAAATTAAAGAACATAAACCAGAATAGTTCTAAAGACAAAGACAGAGAAACGAACGGGCTAAGCTACCCTAATGGCAAACGAGATCGATACACCAGCCACCAAGACCATGGGTGCTGACTGGTGCATAACAACCACAATGTACAGGAAAATGGTAAAAACTTAAGAATGGAAGAATTCACACTTGGCAAAGGCCAACGCCATTGCACCTACCACCAAAGCTACTCCCATTAGACCAAGGATTGCATCACCCTAAAGAAATGGATCGAAGAAATGACTAGAAGTGGGGAACTGGAAAGGATGTTGGCTGATTACATAAAGCCACAAAGGGAGGAGAATCACGACAGATGAGGCAGAAGCCCCAAGCGCCAAAAACATGAGGAGTAGAGAAGAAATGATTCTCCGCGACCCAGGAGAGATCAAGAATAGACCCCCTAGGCGAAATCTGCACTATAGCAAGCGACTTTGCTGGGGGTGGCTCCACATCATCCGACAAAAAGGCCCACACGTGCAAAGCAAGATATCACGAGGTATACATGGTAGATAGGCCATATAAGTACCCTAGGGTAGAAACAATGCCAGCCATCTCATTCGGGGACGAGGATTCCGAGGGGGTTATGTACCCTCATGACGACCCTTTGGTTGTTATGCTACTGGTAGCCAACTACACGACCAGACGAGTCTTGGTCGACAATGCGAGCTCTGCTGACATCCTTTTCTTGGATGCGTTTGCTCAAATGGGGATCCCTACAGACGAGTAAGGTGTCTGGCATCACGTCCCGACCCATCGAATCGGCATATTGACAGGCAGCGGCATCAAGCTTGAAGTCTCCCAAGTTTAGACTCCTCAAGACGGTCTGAGGGTTGGCCAGTAGGTGCATCTTTAGGTGCGCCAATCCCACACCATACTCGTATCCAAAAGCCCTGTCCCGAACAGCTCTGGCGGTGAAGAGTTGGGGATGCAGTCGAACAATCTCGTTGTTCGCAGTGGTAAGCTCAGACTCTGACCTTCCTTGCACCTCCCTCAACTCGTTCACTTCCGGAGCCAACCTGGCCAGACTCTCCAGCATCTTATCTTGGCGAGCGTCAATTCCCGCGTGATCCATTTTATACTTATCAAACTTGGCTTCTGTCTGAGCCAGCTCACCTTGCAGTTCATTGATTTTTGTGTCCTTCTCATGACGCTCCTTCTGGAAGGCCTCCTTCCTTTATACTTCCTCTTGGCATCGATCCGAGATCGCTCAGAGGAGTCCAACACCCTCTTAAGGAGCAGTACCTCTGCTCGAGTGGTGGTCCTCTCCATCTCAGCCACATGCAGGGCAAAGCTGTCATGGGCTTGAAGACTCTCAAAGTGAAGGAGTTCAGACCGAAGGCTAGATGACTCCTCATGACCATCAGCTTGCTCCAGACAGCATTGCAAGTAGTCTCTTTCAGCCTTGAGGCGACTGTTCTCTTGCTTGGCAAAGTAAGAGAACTTCCGCCTCTCACGAACCTTTTCCTCCAATGCAACCCTTTCCTCCACGATCCAAGACGCCAAAGCCTCTACATTATGCACAAGCATAAGAAGGTTAGAATCCCATATAAGCATCAAAGAAGCAAGCGCCTGCATACAAAAATGGATAAAAAAGAAAATGAGCCTTACTGGAGCCAACATTTTCCTCAGGCTCCTTGTCACCTCTACGACTGCCTTAGACGGAGGCACTGAAACATGGGGGCTGGCGTCCTCCACCCAACTGGCGTCTCCCATCGTATTGGCTTCAGCCTGCACTGGCTACCCTAAACTAAGGTCTGAGGCTGCCGTAACCTCAGGAGTGGGCATGGACAAGCCACCTTCAACATAGGCGCCAACTTGCTTGCTCACGGACTCATCATCGCGGATGTCGACTTGCCCACCAACTTGACCTTCACATTGGGCACCTACTCCCACGCCCACTTGATCTTCAAGGACCCTGTCGCCTTTACAAGGAGTGGTGTCCCCATCCCCGCCAAATGACGACAGAGTCAACGAAGGGATGGACACTCTATCTTGATCTGTGGGCGGAGTCTCGCCGCCCGAAATGGTGGTAGGCAAGGAACGCGGAGAAGAATCTAACCCCCCACGGGAGACCGTGCCTCCACCTTCAGCTTCAGTTGCGGTATCACAAACCACAGGGGCAGGAACATCAATCACCCCTTCCCCAGACACACCCAAGGCAAAGGCAGCATATATGTCGTTCAAATCACTCACACCACCAAATGCGGGATCCACAACATGGACTGAGGGGAGTTTGAAAGAGGTGTCCAAAGAATCATTCCTCGAAGGGAGTCCAAAAACTAGGCTAACGAGAGGTCCTCGATAGCCTGCTTCATCAAAGCACCTAGGTTGTCAAGACCTGGGTTCATTGACGAGGAGGCTTTAATAGGGGACACCGCCGGCATAGCCTCCCCAGGAACAAAAACATCCACATCCACCACCAGTGCCAATTTCTCGGGGGAACCTGCGACGCTACCAGGCGTCGCTTCATTTTAGGCCCCCCAGTCTGGGGAGCACTTCTTTTTGTTGGAAGGGGAACCGACTTGAGCTTCTTCCCCTAACATGGGCACGACTAGGCACTGTAAAAAACCTATCAATGCTGGAAGCAGATAGAAGGTCCTCCGACCACAAACCATCACGGTTGTGGTCCTTGGCCCACTCACGAATGAGGTTCACCTGGTTACGTTGACTATCTGTCAACTCCAACAACAGGTGTTTATCATCAGGAACACACCCCCAGTTGGCAGAAACGGGGTAGTCCCTTATAAGCATCTCATCGGCGGGATACTCCCAACCACTACCAGAAATTAAAAAAAATTTACTTGTCCATTGCTTAGCTTTGGAATAACGCCCCTCAAAGGCTGCCAGACGCTGCCCACGAACACGAAAACTACAAATGTTCCCCCGTAGAGACACCACCCCATAAAAAGAAAGGAATTCCTTTGTCGTAAGGTCGAGGTACCTCTTCTCTAGGGGCTCCAAAACATGACAAAAGACCACGCAGGCGCACATTAGCACGCGCCACGCCTTACTGTGAAGCTGGGCAGAAGCAAGTTTCAAGAAATGTAGAACATTACGCACTAGGCGGATGAAAGGGAGACGCAACCCATGGGTTAAGGCACAAACAGTTAGGGCTACGTCCCCACCGTAACCCTCTTCATCGACACACCCCCTCTCGGGAACAGTCATATCCACCGACTCAGGAATGCGAAATGATTCCCTCAATTCAATGAGGTCTTCCACATCGAGAACCGAACGCCACAAGTACCCATCGAAAGAAGTGGGGCAACGGGCAAGGGAAGATTCGGGTTTTGTTTGGGGGAAATCTTGGAAGACCGCGACCAGCCATGGCAAGTAGCTCGAAGAAAAAATGCGAAGAAGACAGAGAGGAGAAAGAATAAATTCAAAGAAGGCAGAGAGGAGAAAGAGGAAATGGGAGGAAGATAGAAAGAAATCTAAAGAAACGCAAGGGAGATGAAAAAAACAAAGAAGTGTGAAGAGAGGGGTCTCGAGAGTAAATGGCGTGTGAGCGAATACAAAGAAGGTAATCATGAGGGTCTTGAAAATCCAAAAGGTTGTCTGCGCCGAATGTTACTACTTTTTTAAAACCATTAAGTTAGCGGGAACAGTTATGGCTGACGCAAGCCACGTCTTTCCCTAAAAAGAAAGAGTAAAGGCTTGTGCACGCCATCTAGCATGGACTATAGCCAAAAGAAGAAAAAGTACAAATAAATGCTTACAAGATAGCGTGGTAGGCAATGGGACGAAGAAAAGTTTAATTTCCCATGTGCTAGCACAAAGGAAATTAACGGGATAACTGGAGGGGATATTTGGACCCCCTGGGCCTCGAACCCATCTCCAAGACTAAGCGCACCTCCAAGACTAAGCCCATCACCAAGGATTAGTCCAAATGCTCACGGTTAGGAGCCCCATAGATCGGAGGCTCATAACCATGAGACAGGATAATCCCGAAGAGCTAGAGATAAAGTCCACATGAGTTGGATACAATTATCTTAAGCTAGATAACTCCTACAAAGCAGAAGATATCTTCTCCTTTTTATAAGAGATCATTAAGGATAAGCACACAGGACTGGTGGTCAGAGATAGTCGCCACCACGCCACTTCCTTCTATAAATAACTCGGTAGAGGAAATAAACATCTTCTTCTTCTTTTTTCATGCACTTATACTTATATTGTTACTGACTTAAGTATCAGAGTTTACATAAGGCGACAAGCGCCATCTCTTCATTACTACAGAGTCATCCATACGGTTGGTGGTGTGAAACGCGTCCTTTACAGTGACAATTAGTAGATAAGGGATGTTCGCATGTGAGAGTACTTGTTATAATAACTAGCTAGGATTCTCGAAGTTGAGCATTTGACTAAGCAATTGACCCTTCTCTCTCCACTCCACTCCACAAACACACACCTTGAAGCTCGTGGAGAGACACCTTAAAAATAGCCATACAAGGACTTGGTCTCTCGCCATGAATCCATACTTTCATTCTTCCTAGGTTCCCATGTACATGATACATCTCTCTCTCTCTTTCTCCAATCAAAATTCCTAACTTGCCCAACATTGTTTTTCCTAAGTTGGTGGTGAAGAACCTTAATTATCGAATTACATCGCTTTTCCACACATGTAGGATTCAGTTGTAGTCTGTTTAGAAACATATTTGGCTTTCCTCGAGATTTCCGATGATCTAGTCATTGAAATGAAATGCAGCTTGATCGTAGAAAAGTTTTTCTTCCTCGGAATGCTAGTACGTCATGGCACTACGCCTCTTCTCAAATGGTGCATTCCCTATGATATATGGTAAGAAGCTTTGTGCAGTTCCTTAAAGATTTCAAGGATTTAGAGGTTCGTACCTTCTCTTTCCAAATGCTATAAGCACCAGCTATCAAGAAAAAGGGGGGAAAAAGAGAAGGAAGCTTCGATAAATATAAAAGAAGAAAAACGAACATATATTAAATTTGGTATAGCAGAAGATAATAATGGCATCCCAATCCAGCCAAACATCAAAGAAGAACATGCGCAGCGCTAGAGGCACTTCCGACGGTTCTCAAGGCAGTCGTGATTTTAGTGGGCAAAACTGTTAATTAATTTGCAAGACGAACTTCAAGTGGACGGTATGTTACTCTGTCAAGAGAAGATCTTGATATCATGTCTGGAGAATTTTCGGGGGACTACATGAACTACACCGTGCACATGCCTCCGACGCCGGATAATCAGCCAATGGACACGTCTGTGGCCGTCAAGGCCGAAGAGCAATACGTTTCGAATTCTCTTTTCACAGGGGGATTCAACAGCGTGACACGAGCACATCTCATGGACAAGGTGATCGAGTCAAAGGTGAGCCATCCTCAAATGCCTGGAGCCAGGGGCTCTGCGTGTTCTATGCCAGTATGTGATGGCAAGGTGATGAAAGATGAAAGAGGAGCCGACGTGATCCCTTGTGATTGTAGGTACGTACTATTGTTGGTATATTAATTTTTTACGTTGTCACTGATCAGTTCTAAAACTTTTATGCACAATAATTATAAGTAACTAAGGATTATAAAGCAGGTCAATTAGGAATAATATATCTAAATTGAAAGGATTATGAGTAAGGATTATAAAGCAGGTCAAATAATGCACAATTGAAATATGTTGCCTAGGTTTAAAATTTGTAGAGACTGCTACATGGATGCCCAAAAAGGAAGTGGTCTATGCCCAGGTTGCAAGGAGCCATACAAAGCCGAAGACTACGACGATGATCCACAAGACTTTTCAAAAGGAGCACTACCATTGCCAGCCCCTGCAGGAGGCTCGAAGAAGGATCCCAAAAATATGTCTATGATGAAGAGGAACCAAACTGGAGAATTCGATCATAACAGGTGGTTGTTTGAGACGAAAGGTACGTATGGCGTTGGAAATGCCTATTGGCCACAAGATGATATCTATAGCGAGGACAATGATGATGGGTTCAAGGGTGGCATGAAGGAAACGATGGATAAGCCTTGGAAACCCCTAAGTCGAAAAATGCCAATTCCAGCCGCCATTATCAGCCCCTACAGGGTAACATATATCCAAGTTACCCTATCTTGTTTTACTTGAAAATAGAAAGCATTTTTCATATTTGAGATTACTCTGTTGTAACACCTAATTGTAATGATACATATAACAAGATGATAAGAGAATAAACAGGTTGCTAGTCCTTGTTCGGCTAGTGGTTTTGGGTTTCTTCTTGCAATGGAGACTGATACATCCAAACAAGGATGCAGTATGGTTGTGGCTCATGTCAGTGGTGTGTGAGGTATGGTTTGCATTTTCTTGGGTCCTTGACCAGATTCCTAAGCTCTGCCCCATCAACCGTTCCACCGACCTTCAGGTTCTTCATGACAAGTTTGATATGCCATCACCAGCGAATCCCACTGGTCGTTCTGACCTTCCCGGTGTTGACCTATTCGTGTCCACAGCTGATCCCGAGAAAGAACCACCTCTCGTCACTGCTTGCACCATCCTTTCAATCCTGTCCGTTGATTACCCAGTGGAAAAAATTGCTTGTTACGTTTCTGATGATGGAGGTGCCCTCCTGACCTTCGAGGCAATGGCTGAGGCTGCAAGTTTTGCTGATTTATGGGTTCCATTTTGTCGAAAACATGATATTGAGCCAAGGAATCCTGAGACTTTCTTCAGCGTAAAAGTAGACCCAACCAAGAACAAAAGTAGGTTGGATTTTGTGAAGGATAGAAGGAAGGTCAAGAGGGAGTTCGACGAGTTCAAGGTAAGGATAAATGGACTTCCAGACTCAATTAGGAGGAGATCGGAAGCATTCAATGCGAGGGAGGAAATGAAGATGATGAAGCACATGAGGGAGAGCGCCGGAGCTGATCCTTTGGATCCAATCAAGGTCCAAAAGGCCACATGGATGGCTGATGGCACCCACTGGCCTGGTACTTGGTCCGTCCGTGCTAGTGAACATGCAAAAGGTGACCATGCAGGAATTCTTCAGGTACACTACTACTGGTGAATCGATCTACTAAATGAGGAACTAGTATAAGTGCTTTAATTTAGATTACATGATTTCAAATCAATATTGCTGATTTGCAAAGACTAAACAATGCACGCACAGGTGATGTTGAAGCCCCCTAGTAGTGAGAAATAGTGAGATTTACTATTAAAAAATAAATTTTCTTTTCACGTGAATCCCGTATTTATTCATTTTTTTTCAAAATAATTACACAGCACTTACGCACCACTACAACAGAAAGGGTCTTTTGGGACAAAAATTTTCGTCCCAAAAGACCCCAATTTCGTCCCAAAAAAATTTTTGGGACGAAAAAAATTTGTCCCAAAGTCGTTCCAATATCACTGTGCCAAAAGGTATTTTGGGACGAAAATCACTATTTCATCCCAAAAAATTTCTTTTGGGACGAAATTGAAGGAAACCATTCGAACACGTTCGAACGAAATTTTTTTTTTGTCACGGTTTAAATTCGTCCCAGAAAATAGTTCGAACGGAAAAAATTTTAAGTTCGAACAGTAGTGACGTGTTTGAACGATTTCGAAATATGTTCGAACACACATGAATTCGTTCGAACGTTATGAATTGTCTTTGTGTTCGAACGTTAAATGGTCAGGTCGAACGGTATATGGGTTCGAACGGTATATGGGTTCGAACGGTATAGGCTATTTTCGAACAAGACTGAAATTAGTTACGTTCGAACGTTGTGTGATCGTTCGAACTCTACGAACATAAATTTTGTTCGAACATTACGTTTACGTTCGAACGCTATTGTCGTTACATAGAGTTCGAACGTTTTACGTTCGTTCGAACGATATCTCTTTAATTTAAATCAATAATAGAAAACCAAATAGACATTCATACTATTTGAAAAAATACATTAGAAACTATTTAACACTCACAAAAGTGTTAAAATAAGCGCAAACTAAATAAATAACAGTCGAGACGGGTATTGTTCGTACATAAATAGATAATCTCAAAATCCATCAGTTGCTTGGAGGCCCGTACTGTTGCATAAGCTGCTGCATTTGGAGTTGCATCTGTCTTCTGAACTATTCTTGTTGTTCTTCATGTTGTTTGAGTTGCATCTCCATATCTGCTTGTTTTGCCAATTGAGCCTCTAACTCATGCTGTCTTGCAGTCAATTCTTCGATTCTGGAATTCGCATTCTCTAGCGCTATAGAAGTCATAGATGCATTCCCAGAAGAAGAGGAAGAGGGACTAGGCTTTACACAACGACCCAAACCCCTCAAATATCCTGAACGTTGACCCAGAACTTGTGTAAAAATGTTAATATCACTTGTTGAGGAATTTTGATCTGACGCAGATTCAGCACGTAGGGCAACCATTTTATCCTAGCCATATATAAGATAAAGAATTAATATCGTCATAAATATTCTAATATATTTAATTAAAACAGGTTATAAAACTTACATAATTTTCACGGGCATCAGGATGAGTCCACTCTCCATTACGATCAGTGTGCGATGCAGCATATAATTTTGTCAAATCATAATTAGTATCTGAATCTTGCTACAATAAATGTGTTAAGATATAAAGTCATTATGATTCATCCAAATAATTAACTATATCCAATAAAAAAAATAGCAATACCAATTTCTTAGAAAGGCGATGGAAAGATCTTGAGCCTGCATGATGATTAATCTTCAATTTTGATCTATTTGTTTTGTTTATAGAACTTCGCTCCTGCAAAAAAATTGAAAATATTATGAAGCGAAATGATAGATAGGACAAGTAAAATAATTAAATTTCATTATACCTGATATGATGGATCCTCAAACATGTCACAAAGTTTTTCCCACTCAGAAAGTCGGACATCTTGGAAAGGATGTTGGCGTGCATCTTCCTTCTTCTCAAACTTATTATAATGCTCATGACACCTCGCCTTATATTTGCGGAATGCATTACCCATAAGCTCTTCCACAGTCTTACGCTCCTCTCTCCGACCAAAATTTAATTCGAAATCATCCTTAAAAAAATAGTCACAAACACATTATCATTTATAATATTCTAAATTTAAGTAAAATATAGAAATTTATTATACTAAATAAATGTTTTAAACATTACCAAACAACGCTTCTTGATAAACTCTTTAACATCTTGGGGGACTTTCTTCCATGAAGTCGTTGCCAAAGGTGCGTAAGTTCGTGTAAGAGCACCCACATGTGATGCAAGCCAAGCTACTGGTTGTCCTTCGCCCCCAGTATGTTCGTCAGGAATGTTAACCTTGATCTTACCCACCTTCCGATATTTTTCCAACGTCACCCCTCTAGTGGTGCCTCGACGTTGACGAGATTGTACTGTAGATTCTATAAAATATAACATTGTAATCAATTTCATTTATATCTCTATTATAGGACCTTAATTAATAACTTTTATGAGTATTAGATTTTTACCTTCTTCTGTAGAATCAATCTCTAATGGTGAGTCTGAAGGAGAGCTAGGAATAGGTGGAGATGGGTTGCGAACTTCCTTCCTCTTTGGCGGCATAATTTTAAACTACTGATACATTCAATAAGTAAAATATTTGTCATCAAGTGTAATGTTAATACATAATTGGTCAATCAGAATCTGTATCAGTTTCATTTGACAATTCGCTCTCATCATCTGTAGATACTTCAGATGATTCAACATTTTCCTCAACTGTCGCATCAACAATTTCAGCCTCAATATCTTCTCTATTTAATGGAATCATCTCGTACTGGCTCAAATCCACAAACAAATTTAAGGCGGGTTGACTCTCTTGGTATGCTTCTTGAGTAGAAGAGTCATCTTCTTCTTCATCTTGTCCTTCCGCCTGAGGGATAACATCATATATATTTCTTGGAGAATATTTTTGAACTACTCGCCATTGATTTCCTAACTTCGGGTCATCTAAGTAGAATACTTGAGATGCTTGAGAAGCCAAAATAAAAGGATCATCTTCATACCATTTTTTTGATGTATTAACACTCAAAAAATATTCATCATCACGGACTCCAGTACGAGGATTGCTTAAATCCCACCAATCACACTTAAACAGATACACCGCAAGCTCTCCCAAATATTTCATTCCAATTATATCGACAATAACTCCATAGAAATCAATACTTTCTCCATCATGACTTCCTTCGACTAGGACACCACTATTTTGGGTTTTCCTATAACAATCTTGATCCAGTGTGTGATACCTACTTCCACGAGAAATACATGCAGAATATCGAGCAGCGCGTCTCGATGGGCCACGCGCCAATGCATACAGTTCATCAGATATATCATTTGGATTATTCGCATGCAATTGTACAACCTACATATTAAGTAAAGCATATACTATATCAAAGTTGAAATTAATATTTTTTAATTTGTTATTGAGTAACGCATATGTAATTTCATTACCCGTTCTTCAAACCATCTCGGGAACTCCTCTTCATGTTTCTGGTTTATATCATTTACTCCTAGTTCCTTGAGCACGTTAATATGATCACTGAAATTGATGATTACCACAAATATTTTATATTTTGTATTTTTTTAAAAGTAATGAGGCAATTTAAATTAAGAAAAAGTTATAACTTACTTCAAGTAGTTCTCTATCTCAGGGCAATTGTTCAGCACATACCACTGAGCTTTCTCGAACTCTCTTCCACATAAGTCATAACCACGCACTGCACCAATTGAACGAACTTGTTGGGAAAACACAGAAATTATATTCCGTTGTTTTGCTCGGTCAACGTCAAAGTTTCTTTCTGGCCGATCAAACCGAGTGTCAACTCCGTGGAAATATTTGGAACAGAAGGTATGCCACTCATCGTCAATATATGCTTCTGCAATTGATCCTTCTGGACGGGCCTTGTTACCCACTGTACGTTTCAACTTTCCAAGAAATCGTTCAATGGGATACATCCATCTATATTGAACTGGTCCTGCAAGTCGAGCCTCACGTGGCAAATGAACGGCTAGGTGAACCATGACATCGAAGAATGACGGTGGATAAATACTTTCTAGCTTACACAATATTATGACAATTTCTCGTTCCATTCGATCCAAAGCTTCTACATTCAACGTCCTAGCACATAAGTCTTTAAAAAATGCACCCAACTCAGTCAAAGCCACGCGCACATCTCTGGTCAAGTACCCACGGATACCAATAGGCAAGATATGCTGTAAGAAAACATGACAATCATGACTTTTTAATCCAGTTATTTTCCAATCATTTGTTCTCACACACCTTGTTAGATTCGAGGCATAACCGTCCGGTAATTTGATCTTCATTAGCCACTCACAAAATGTAACCCTTTCATTCCTTGACAATGTATACCACCCAATCGGCATGTAGACAGACGAACCATTTTCTTGCAACTGCATTTCCCGTCTTATTCCCCAACCGCTTCAAATCCTTCCTTGAGTTTATTGTATCCTTTGTTTTTCCTTCAATTGACATCAATGTTCCCAGTACGGATTCACAAATATTTTTTTCAATATGCATGACATCAAGGCTATGTCGTAATTTTAACTTCGACCAGTACGGGAGTTCGAAAAATATACTCTTCTTTGTCCAATTCAACTCATTCGTAGCTCGTTTTCTCTTTCGTTGTTTTTTACCAAATTCATTACAACCAACATCTATAAATTGTGCAAGTACATCTTCGCCAGACAAATATGGTGGAGGTTGGCCCCATTCAACAGTTCCATCAAACATTCTAGAATTTCCACGCCATCTATGGTCACAGGTAAAAATCGACGATGACCCATAAAACATAATTTCCTCCCGTACGTAAGCCATTCAGATTTTGTATATTTGTTACAAGTTGGACATGCCATTTTCCCCTTAGTACTCCAACCTGACAAATTCCCATAAGCTGGAAAATCATTTATTGTCCACAACACCGCAGCATGCATCTTGAACGACTTGCCTGTTGACGAATCAAATGTGACAACCCCATTCTCCCACAAATCTTTCAATTCTGCAATCAATGGCTGTAAGTGTATGTCTATATCATTTCCCGGTGACCTCGGACCTGGGATAAGCAAACTCATCATGAAATATGGATCTTTCATACACTTCCATGGTGGTAAATTATATGGCATAAGTACAACTGGCCAAGTACTATGACTAGTACTCATGTTCCCAAAAGGATTAAATACATCTGTTGCCAACCCAAGTCTTACATTACGCGGTTCTTCAGCAAACCATGGGTGTTCCTGATCAAATTCCTTCCACACCTGGGAGTCAGCAGGATGTGACAAAATATTATCGTTCCTTACTCTATCTGATGAGTGCCATGTCATATCTACAGCCGTTGCGCGTGACATAAATAATCGTTGTAATCTAGGTATCAATGGAAAGTGGCGTACGACCTTTTGCGGAACATTTGCCTTGTCCGATGTCCATCTTGACTCGTGGCATATAGGACACTTGTTCAACTGCTCATTCTCTCGCCAAAATAATATGCAGTCATTCTTACATGCATGTATTACGTTGTAATCAAATCCGAGTCCTCGTTTCAACTTTTTTGCTTCATAGAAGTTACGAGGTAAAGTATTGTCTGTCGGCAGTGCCTCTTTAAACAGCTCAAGTAACATATTGACTGCCTTAATAGATAATCGACACATTGATTTTATGTGAAGCAATCTTACGGTAAACGACAACTTACTATGTCTTCTGCATCCTGGATATAGCTCACGCTGTGAATCATTCCACAGGCGTGCAAAAGTGTTATGGCTCCCATCACTTGAGCTTGATGTGTCCGTGTCACCTTGATCCATAAACATTCCCGCACCGATGTCACCTAACATTTCCTCAATATCCTCATCGTAATCATCTCCAACAATCTCTGGTTGTACATCTTCATCGATCTCTTCTTCTTCATGTGGAGCCTCAAATGAAGTTGGATATGGTTCGCCGTGTAAGACCCAATCAGTATAACCCTTATCAATACCTTTGACAAACAGATGCTCTCTCACCAAGTCTATCTTATGAGAATGCAAATTCCTGCATTCTCTGCATGAGCATCTGATACGCCCATCACTATCACATGTACCCAATGCAAACTCCAAGAATTTCTTAACACCTTCAGCATATACATTGTAATTCTGACCCAATCGATCGCTAACTCTCATCCAACTCTTATCCATGCCGACTATATTCATTACAAACAATATTGTAATGCATTAGCAAACAACCATGTATCATGTACCAATTAATGAGTATGCCACCTTTCACCGGATAGTTGGTCCTATCCCGTTCGGGATTGTAAGATCATAGTCGCCAACCTATGAGCAAATATCTGTCACGTCCAACAAAATTTCGGCAGCATCTCCCCATAGTTCTCCAAATATGCTCGTCTGGTTGTGTGCACTGACGATTAACACGTCGTTGCACCATCACCGAAACTGCATATCCAGAGAACAATGGATGAATCTACCAAAATCATAATTTTGGACGACAACAGATATAGTTCTATAGTTTGCGAGAATGATCTTACAATCTCAAACTGTCCACTCTGGACAATTCAAGAGTTATCAATCAAGCATTCATCTGGATTGATAACTCTCGAACGGGTCTAAGGTTTATTTTGATGAATAAACAATACAAAATATGCTTGAATATGTGAAACAATAACAACATATTATTTATACAACAATACAACAAAAACATAATTAGTAGGTATTATTTCAAGATTTATTCCAGAATTTAATTTAAATATTAGTTTTACCTGTTTATAATTAAGTATTTTAATTTAAAGATTTAGTAGTATTTTAATTTGAATATTAATTTATAATTAAGTATTTAAGTATTATTAAATCTTAACTATTTATATTTTAATTTAAAGATTTAGTAGTATTTTAATTTGAATATTAATTTTATTAATTTATAATTAAGTATTTAAGTATTATTAAATCTTAACTATTTATATTTTAATTTAAAGATTTAGTAGTATTTTAATTTGAATATTAATTTTATTAATTTATAATTAAGTATTTAAGTATTATTAAATCTTAACTATTTATATTTTAATTTAAAGATTTAGTAATATTTTAATTTGAAAATTAATTTTATTAATTTATAATTAACAATATTAAATAGTAATTGGTCCTAATTATTTGTGATTTAGTAGTACATATAATTTATATATATTCCAAACTAATTGTATTCTGTATACGTTATTGATGTAATGTCATTACCCGTTCGAACGATGAGAACATATGTTCGAACAAAATGAATACATTCGAACGGTAATCCTAACCCGTTCGAACGTATTCATTTCAGATTCCAGTCGTCTTCAACAACGCCGAAAATTCCATTAATTACAAACTCTAACAAACACAAACAACAATCTCAAAGCATACAACTTTCTAACATTGCAAAATATTAAGTTCAAACCATACATTTCTATTTTAAAATAAATACCTGAATTTTTGAAGATGAAAATGAAATAATCCGAGAATAATCCAAAAATAATCACAAACTATCCTACAAGTATTAATCCGAAAATAATGGAGTGAGATGAACAATTTTTTTGAGCTTAAAGACTAGTTTGAGAAAGAATACCTCTGATATGCGAAGGGATAATCTTCAGGCGACCACACAGCGACAGCGTGCGCAGGAGAAGAGAAACAGAATTGTGAGGTTCTGTCGTGTTTTTGAAGAACAATCATGTTCGAACGGTTATTTACTAACCGTTCGAATGTGAAAATATTAAGCGGGAGAAAATTCCCTCCTAGTTTTCACGTTCAAACATATAAAAAATATGTTCGAACGTTATTGATTTATTCCCGCTCAAAAATTAAACGTTCGAACTTTAATTTCTAACTGTTCAAACGGTATTGTAAATGTTTATTTTTAATTTTTTTAATTATAAATAGTTTAATTGGCGGGATATTTTCCTACCACTACAATAATCCGTTCGAACTATAACAAATTACGTTCGAACGGTAATCCAGCTGTCTTTAATTGGCGGGATGTTTTCCCGCCATTTGCCTTTTCCGTTCGAATGTTTTTTTTACGTTCAAACGTTAACATATGTGTTCGAACGGTGTACGAGTACCGTTCGAACACATATCCTTTATGTTTAAATATAACTTTTTTCATCATTAAATGAAAAGTACTATAACATCATATGTATTAGTTATATATACTATCATATATAATGTAATATATACTATCATATATATAGTAATCTATACTAAATATATAGTATATATAGTAATATATATTATCATATATATATATAGTGACCTATACTATCATATATATTATTAAGATCATATGTATTAGTAATATATACTCACATATAATATATATCACTAAGGTCACATAATAAAGTGTAGAGAAATTTATAAGATGATAGTATATTAGTAAGCTATACTCTATATATATATGTTGTATAATATCATATATAACTTTAGTAGGTAAAGTATAATGGAATATATAATATGACATATATTAGTTAAGTATAAACTCATACCATATAGTACTACATGCTATTATATGGTACTATATATATATATTAATATATCATAAATAACACTTTGATAGTAAAGTATTATGATATATTACTATTATACTATAAAAAAATATTTTATAAGTTATTATACTTTCATTTAAAGTATTCTACTATTATAATATATATTATAATATTACATATATATTACAGTATATATAATCTACTATAATAGTATATATATTATACTAATTTATAGGAATATAAATATAGTATATATTTAATATATTTTTTAATAAACTTCCAAAGCTTCCGTTCGAACTTGAAATAGTAACGGTCGAACGGTTTTATATTACCGTTCGAATGGTTATGCACGTATAAGTTATCGCGGGCAGCGATTTATCACATGCCGCCGTCCCCACCGTTTGAAAAAGCGAGAAAACGTTTGAACGCACTACATTCACCGCCGTCTGCCGTCTTGATCACCACATACGTCAAACACTTTTCCTCCCAAGTAAAGGTATGTATTTTCAAACTCATTTTACCGTTTATTTTATAATTTTATGGTTTTATTTGTTTTTTTAAAAAAAATTACATTTTTTCATCAATAATTACCGTAGAACATCATAAATCTATCGTAGGATGTTTAGAAATGAAGAGTACTTTGTTTTTAGTCGAAGAAACCACGGAATCGATTAATTTTTGAGTATTTTCATGGCCGCTGAGTTGACTCAGCCATGGCCGAGTTAGATCTGTTTTACGTTCGAACGGTATTAACCAGTCCGTTCGAACGGCTAAACCGGTACGTTTGAACTTGATAGACACGTTCGAACGTTATTAATTGTCCGTTCGACCATATATTTAGACGTTCGAACGCTAATTATTAAATTCAATCCATTAACATTTTATTGGCTTATTAAATTGTTTTCATCGTTTAATTGATTATATGTTCTATCAATTAATTTATTAAATTGCTATTAGTATATAATTTTGTAAATCTTTTAGTCGTAATTAGATTTTATCACTAATCTTGAATGTATATTTTATTTTTAAAATTTCAGGATCATAATAATGTCTTATCGGGGCCATAAACGTGGTAGATCAGGAGAACCTTACATCCAAACAGTTCGAGAGCGAACCGTTTTACTTGAGCGACAGGTAAAACTGTCTGATTTTGTCGCTCTTATATGGGAGGGTCATTCCCTCCCATCAGTATTCAATGATCGTGGTTGGGCACCAATCTTAGATCAGCGAGAAGAAGGAATGGAGCTCGTTTCCTTCATTGAGATCATTACTGAATTCTATAAAGAGCTCGGTGCTGCTAGCCCAGACGATGGAGGGGCATATAGGATCTGTGTCCGAGGAGCTCCTGTTATATTTTCAGCGGACGGACTTGCTGCACATCTGGGTATTCCTAGGCTTCTTGATGCCTATCCAAACCTGCCGCCTAGAGAGTCTGGTCCTTCAGGTGATGCAGCTATGTCTCAGGACGAGGGACCAGATTACACAAATGAGATCGATACACTTGCTGATCACGAGGTCAGAGACTTGATTGTTGGTCCAGATGCTCCAGTGTACGATGGCTCCAAGAGTATTAGGCAGACAGATTTATCCTCTTTCTTCAAGATTATGAATTTGATCATTGCCAACAATATTGACCCACGGCAGCACAAGACCGAGGTCGGCATGGATCGAGCGAGATTTATGATACGGGTCGCTCGTGACATCCCGATCGACCTCGTTGGTTATATATTTGAGAGGATCCGATCAGAGGCACGGTTCATTACGACAGATATACTGCCGTTTGGGATCCTCATCACTCAATTTTTGCTACATGTCAGGGTTGTGTCCGAACCTGCCGAGCGTTCCCGATTTCCGATGGCACCGATCAACAGCACCACCCTATCACGGAGCACGGGACACTCTAGATTTCATTTTCGTGGGGCTGGTCCTGACAGGGCTGAGATTCAGAGAGATGCGCAGCCGGGAGATACTGGAGTATCGGCTGGTGAGACATCTACACAGGCTGAGACATCACGCACATATATTCGCGAGGAGATGGCCAACATATTGCGTGCTGAGATAGGTGTACACACATCAGCAGTGATTGATGCAGTGCATACTGCCATGTCTGAGTTGCGTACAGAGATTATGGCTACCGTCTCTGGGTTACGTACAGAGGTTAATGAGTTACGTACAACGATTAATGCCAATAATGCAACTCAGGTCACAGTTAGTACTCGACTGACACAGGTAGAGACACAATTAGCTGCAGTCAAGGATGTGTGTAGAGACCTCGCATCACAATAGTTTTTATCTTTTATTTATATTTTCTTTTGTTGTAATTATGAACAATATATATGGCATTTTGATAATTTGCTTTATTTGGTTGATTAATATATATGTGGTTGATAATATTTATTTAACTAAAAATCTTATTTAACGTAAAAGAAATCATTAAAATATTTTAAAATTAATTACATAAAATTAATTAATGAATTTGTATATATGATAGATATTTTTTATATTTTGAGTTTCGTATCGAGATTAATATTATACCTTCAAATGTATGAATGTGGTGCTTGAATATGTTGTAACTAAATATATTCCGTTCGAACGGTTTAGAAACCTTCCTGCCAGGATTTGCCACCAAATATTTTCCGTTCAAACACAACAAATTCTCGTTCGAACGTTTTTGAACTTTCCCCGCCATAATAAAGTAATTCTCCGCCAAATTTTACTGTTCGAACGTTTTTTTCACGTTCGAACGGGAGAAATTTTTTGAGACGATTTAATTCGTTGCAGAAAATACTGTTCGAACGATTTTCTAAATTCATCGACATTTTGGGACGAAATTTAAATTTCGTCCCAAAAAATGACTTTTAGGGATGAAAACAATTTCATCCCTAAATAATTTCGTCCCAAAATCTCAAATTTGTTGTAGTGCACATTCATATATAACTGCAACTATCTATCATTTCTCTAAAAATATATATAAATTCTAATACGTAGTATTTTTATTAAAAATCCAGGAAAATTATCATGATGTAGCACTATTATTAATTATGTCGACTATGCAGGGCCAGTTTATGTGGGAACAGGTTGCATGTTTAGGCGGTTTGCACTCTATGGCTTCGACCCACCACAACCAGACAAGATTTCTCAAAGTACAAACTCTGAGATGCAAACCTTAAAGGCAGATGAGCTTGATCCTGATCTTGATGTGAGTAGACTTCCCAAGCGTTTTGGAAATTCTACAATGCTGGCCGAGTCCATACCCATAGCTGAGTATCATGGTCGCCCTTTGGCTGATCATTCTGGAATCTAGTATGGACGGCCTCTTTAAAAATAACATTATGTGATATGAACTCAATTATAAGAAATAAGATCACCCACTACAAGAAAAATAGATATTTGTGACCATTTGTTTGCAATAAAAATACTATTTGTAATCAAAACAGACTCATTTTAACTATAAATAGTTATTTCGCTGGAATTAACTGATTTCAAATAAGTAGTTTTCTTGTAGTAACTCTTGTTAATTTTTTGTCTATCAACGTACATTAATAAAAAATATGTCGAATCATAGCCGATCACCACAAGTAAATCTTATTATACATTTTCATAATTAAAAACACATTTAAATTATATATAAAAAAAAAAAGACATGTTGAAGGCCACTGGTGGTGGCTAGCTAGCTAGTGGCGTTTAATGTTTTACTTAAATATATATATATATATATATATATATATATATATATATATATATATATAATCATTTTTTATAACTGTTAAAATATATTTCTTGTTCTTTATTTTTTTTATACACGAGGGAGGCCCACAACAAGAATTATGGCCTTTTGCCATGAATTCTTTTTCCATGACAGAAGGTGGTGGCAAATAATCGCCTAATCACACGAAAACCATTCGTGGAAAATAAAACTAGCCTTTTCCCACAAAATTAACTCGGCAAGAAAAACTTTGTGGGGGAAAAGAGATTTTCCACCAAAACATTGTTTATTGTGGCGAAATTTAGTCACCGCAAATAGTTTGGCCAGATATTTCATCCATTCGTGGTTTATTATGTTGTTACGACGAAGTAACTTACTTTTTGAGGCGACATCTTCTCGCCGCAAATAAACTTATCGGATTATTTGGTTCTTGCGGCGTTATTTTCAACTATTGCGGCAATTAAAAGTCGCCGCAATAGATAATAAAATTAATTACCCCGCGTTTTCACTTTTCCCCCTTTCCCTTTCTTCCCCCATTCCCCCTAACCCGCGCCGCTCTCGTCTCTCTCTCTCTCCTTACGATTGCGAGCCACGACCTCACGGCCTGCCTCTCGCTGCCACTACGACCCGACCCTCTCCCCCCCGCCCCCTGACCTTACCCAGTCACCTAGAACCAGTCCCCCCACCCATCACAATCCCCAATCACCTCCACCTGCCGGAGTCCAGTAGACGCACTCCAGTTCCACACGGTGAGCCTCTCTCTCTTCTCCCTTCCTCTTCTCTCTGTGTAATCCTCGATGATATGATTGTACTGTGTAATTTGTGAATCTATGAAATGTTAATCTGTAAAATTTGTGTTGATTCTATTGTGTCATGTGTATTCTCTGTAATTTATGAATCTGTGTATAGTGAATCTGTGTATATGATTGTGTAACATATTGTGTAATTTACCATCATATGGTTGTGTAATTTATGCCTATGAAGAGGATGATATGCATGGTTGTGTAAAACATATTTCCATAATTTTTCTCAGAATGAAACCCTGCCTTTGTTTCTGATTGAAACAAAATGTACTAGGGTGAGGACTGAGTCTCATATTATTGTTAGTTTTGGTCTGCTCTGTTTCTACACGTTTCTCCTAAAACAGGTCCTTAAACCATTTCCCTTGTACTTGACCCTAAACCATTTTGCTGCATTTGCCCACATCCCTTCCAAGCTCTATAGCACAACTCTCATACTCTTTCCCCAATAGAATCGTAAGGTACAATACAACAAATAGTTGGATAACTTCACATGTATCCTACCAAATCTCAAAACGGATTGGTATCATAATGCATGGTTTTCAATTTTAGTATACTCCATGTTATATTGCTATCGGGGTTTATCTCTATACTTGGACCACCAACCAGATTATGTCTTAATGTGTCTTAGAGACCAATTAACTTACCTAGTTATTGAGTTTGAATGGAGAACAACCCATAGAGTCATGTGGACATTGTTCAACTCCAGTATAAATTATTTTCAAGCACATGAAGATGATGATGATATCTTTCATCACGACTATGAATCTCTCCCCATGCACTTCTCCCCTACTTTTTTTGTGCTTGGCTTGGTAACCTGCAGTGATATCGGTTGTTTGGTTTCCATGTCAACATCTTATAAATCACCAATATTAATGCCTCCTTTTGGAAAGTTGGGTAAATCTCACATATTTACCCAACTATAGTGAGCTAGGGTGGCTCCATACATGTATGACAAACGTGCGATTTAATTAAGGTAACACCCGTTAGATTATTAACAGGAGTTATTTGCCATGTCAAAGAATATAGAAACAAAAAAAAATAATGTTGGAAGTACTAAGTTTGACTACATATATAGGCTTCACAATTTAGGGAACTTGTGGCCAATTAAAAGTTCCTATAAAAAAATAGTCATTTTCCAATGTCTGACTATTACATGATTAATGCAAGATGCCTAAAAGGCAGCGAAGAGATTCTGCACCCCAGTAATTAAGCCAAAACTGATAAATATAGCAAAACTGCTTCCACATCTATCAATTTCAGACTTTGATAAATTAACTCTTAACCCTCAAGCAACTTCAAAATACAGCAATAGTGCCCTCAACGCACGTAAATTATCATAATTAGTTAAACTAAAATTGTGACCCCACAACTATAAAGTAGATTTTTAGCTATGTTGTAGTGGCACGTTTTCCTTGTAAATCCTGCTCGTAAAAAACAATGAGCATTGTCCAATTTATCTATTCAGCTATTTCATGTCCCTAGGAGATCTGATCCGTGATTCTCTTAATGATCAGAAATCAAGGTGTTACTAATTGATGCAAAGACCTCGGCTGTCTGAAAAACTTTAATGAAGTCTTTTTAAAGAGAAAACAAAATTGACACTAGATTTATAGTATACGATGCGCCATCATGTGTTTTCGGTTAGTGTTGATATATGTACATAAAAATGAACGAAAGTCCGACCTCTAATAAACTCATAATTACTACAAAATCGCGCATGAGATTATTTCTAAAATAAATGGCACATGATCATCATGATCATGAGGGGCTTCACATAAGTGATCAAAATTGCATGTATTTCATGATAGGTACGAAGATAAGACTGAATGGGGTGATCGGGTTGGTTGGATTTATGGTTCAGTCACGGAAGATGTTGTGACAGGATATCGAATGCACAACCATGGGTGGAACTCTGTCTACTGCATCACCAAGCGTGATGCATTCCGTGGTTCCATTAACCTCACTGATAGAGTAATAGCCCGTATTTTTTTTTTAGTGTATTTATTTTTAGTGAAGGATTATTTTAATTAATTTAAATATTGTTTGTCTTGTTTTAAAATTTATCGGATTTCTCATTAGATTTATTTTATAATTTTTTTTTAGTTGTAAAATTTACTTTGAGGTGATTTCTTAATATTAATTAGTGTTTACATTTAAATTACACTTTGCTTTAGTGAATAATTTTATTGTTGGATTTTAATTATTAATTTATTATTTTATTTTATTTTCCCACGCACAGCACTACCCCATGCACGTCTTTCTCTTTTCAAACTTTAGGGTTTGTTATCACCAATTCACCCATATATATATATATATATATATATATATATATATATATATATATATATATATATATATATATACATTTTCATCTTAGACTTAGAAAACTACCTTGTGCCGTCGCTGCCACCAGATGCAAGAACCTCCCAGCCCCTCCTAGTTGGACGCCAACCTCCATCTCCACGCAAGTAAAACTGACGCCCAGTAAATGACCTTTACCAAGGCTCAAACCTCACTGTGCGCCACCACCTCCTTCACGGCCTCAGTTGCTGCCACCAGCGTCCACCCAATCAAGAACAAACCGAGCACACCTCCTCCTTTCCACAACCCAGCCGTGGAGGGTGCACCCTTGCAGAAACCATAAGTCAAGTCTTCGTGTGATAGCCCCACTGCCCAGCCCGTTGGCAAACTGTGAACCCTACGTAGCCCCGCCGATGCCTCTATGTTAGACCCCCTTACCGCCGTCCTTGCACCACCACCGTTGCACCCCTTCTCAACCACCGTGGTACAACTCCCACAGCCCAGCCACCTTGCCTCCTCCACAGTCAAACAAACACCAAAGAAACCTCTATTTTAGTCCCTGAAAACAGAGCAAATTTATTTTCTGCTTGCAGCTGTTCGACGCAAACCAGTCGAGCGACGCCGCCGCCAACCTTTTCCATGTCATCGCCACCGCACTGAGAGTATCGTTGGGCGCTGCACTCCATCCAAGTTCATCGCTCTCCTCTCGTATTATTTCACGTCGTCGACCACCTAGTACCGCCCCAACTGTTGTCGCGAGGTCCCTTCTGGTGAATAAGGAGCTGCTGCACGTATGCCTTCCTTCTCGGTGACGATTAATTATTGTTCGACATTTCAAGGAAAATTCTGAAAAGCTAAGAAGTCCAGGTAAGCGGGGTTCCTATGCTAGAATTTGTATAAAATAAAATGAATTGAGATCTTTTTTGGAAAATGTGCATGTTTTGCTATGAAAGGAAATCTAAAAAACAATCTCAGTTATTTGTTCTGCATTATTCATGAGATTCTGTTTAAGAATAAAGTATTTTCTGTCATGACTGGTGTAGACATGAGCTTATTTTTTACATCTTGTTTCTGAACTTTGAAAAAAAGAGCGAATATGAAATTTTGTGTATAAGTTATATTTTTGTGATCTGATTCTGTTCAGTACTCTGTGTTGATAACATGTGGCACTTGAAAAACCTTTGACATAACTTTTTGATTCTATTCTGACTCTGATTCTAATTCAGATTCTGATATGGTAATTCTGATTCTGTTTTGCTCTGATTTGTGGCCCTGTCAGGGGATATAATAGTGACCTCTGGCCCTGTCACGTGATATAATAGTGACCTCTGGCCCTGTCACGAGATACAATAGTGACCTCTAGTCCTGTCACGGGATACAATAGTGACCTATGGCCCTGTCACGGAATATAATGGTGACCTCTGGCCCTACCACGGGAGATAATAGTGGATTTCTGTTCTGAGTGCAATCGCTTTGATATTCTTGGTGATTTATGTTCTGCTTGGCTTTCCGCAGGATGCACAACCCTACCACGGGAGTTAAACATGGCCTATGTTCTGATATGATGTTCTGATAAGATGAAGATGTTCAGTCGTGTTGTGCCAAATGAGTCTTTGAATATGAAAAGTTGGTTTATGAATATGAAATGTTTGAAAAGTCGCTCTGATTTTCTGATAATATGTATTTTTGAGATTTGAATATTGATACTGAAATGTTTTGTTTCTGCATTCTGAACTCTGTGAAAATGCTCATGTTTATACACTAGTATATGTCATCTGCTTACTGAGTTGTTGATAACTCACCCTTTATCTCCAATTATTTTTCAGATGATTTTTGAATAGTCCAGCTAAGGATCAAGATTATGGAGAATCGGTGAGATGATTATTTAAGCATAATGGATTACTCATAGAAGATTTCTGAGAAGTGGCGGATTTTATTAAGAGATTTTGTAGTATTCTTATGAAGTTATATTTTGGAGTCTATAAATATATTGATGAATTGTGAGTTTTAAGTTATAGGAAGTAACTCTTCGATCCCTGCAGGAACGGGGCGTTACAGATAGACTCCATCAGGTGGTCCGTTGGGCGACTGGCTCCGTTGAGATTTTCTTCTCCTCAAATAATCCCTTGTTGGGTTCAAGGCGCCTCATGTTTCTCCTGCGTTTGGCTTACCTTAATGTTGGCATTTATCCTTTCACCTCCTTATTCCTTATTGTATATTGCTTCCTCCTTGCACTCTCACTCATCTCCGGCAACTTCATCGTCCAAACTCTTAGCGTAGCGTTCTTAATCTATCTACTAGTCATAACAGTATGCCTCATCATGCTAGCCATCCTAGAGGTAAAATGGGCTGGTATAGGATTGGAAGAGTGGTGGAGGAACGAACAGTTTTGGCTCATTTCTGGAACCAGTGCTTATTAGACTATATACCTCTGATATATCATTGTCTGCATGTGAGACGAATAATAAGCAAACAGCTGATGTGCAATCCAACTCACTACCGTAGAGGCCTGCTGTTAGTTATTCTCTATTGTCTACCGTAGAGGCTTGCTGTTAGTTATTCTCTATTGTTATTTGTAACAACTTAGATTCCTTTCTGATTCTTTTCAACAGTGTATATATACATAGCTCTACAAATGGAATGCATGTGAAAGAATTCATTTCTGTTATGCTTTGTATGCTGCTATCACACTTTGTTAACATGGTCTCCAGAGCCAGCGACTAACTGTCTCTGATCAATGGCTGAGTCTTCTTCCTCTCCCACTCCCCCTCTCACTCCCCCTCCCTCCTCCTCCATTACCTCATCCTTTTCCCATATTGTCACCACGAAGCTCACAACCGAAATTTATCTTTTATGGAAAGTTCATACCACTGCATATCTGCGTGGTCAGGACCTCTTCTACTTCGTTGATGGATCATCTCCCAGCCCTCCTGAACTCCTTTCTGCTTCCGCTAATGCAATACCCAAACCAAACCCAGCTTTTCTCGCTTGGCGACGCACTGACCAACTGGTCCTTAGCATTCTCTTCTCATCCCTTTTTGAATCTGTTTTAACTCATGTTCTCTCTTCCACCACAGCTTGTCAATTATGGACCTCCATTTCCTCCATGTTTTCCTCTCATTCTCAGGTCAAAGATTTTCAAATTCGTTTTCAACTTGCCAATTTATCCAGAGGTGAACAAACCATATCTGATTATTTTGGAAAGGTGCGTCACCTTGCGGATTCCATTGCCTCTAATGGAGCTCCTCTATCTGACAATGAGCTTGTTACTTATCTGCTCAATGGACTTGGTCCTTCATACGAGTTCTTTGTGCTTTCCATTACTACCCGAACTTAGCCAATTTCTTTCAATGAACTTTACCAACTTCTACTTATTCATGAAACCAAACTCTCTCATAACACCAAACCTGCTCCGTCTTCTTTTGAGCCATCTCTGAACCTCACTACAGCAAACAGAGATCAACGAGGCAGGAATTTCTTTCGAGGTGGGCGTCAAGGTCGAAGCAGAGGGAGATATCCTTACAATGGTTGTGGTAGTCAATCTTCCTACAATGCCCAACGTCCCACTTGCCAGTTGTGCAATAAATCTGGTCATATTTCCCTTCAGTGTCGCCACAGATTTAATCATTCATATCATATGGAAGCTCCAAGAAATTTCTCTACAAATTACACTGCACAAAGCTCATCCTTTGATTCAGCTTGGTACCCCGATTCTGTAGCCACACATCACATTACAAATGATTTATCTAACTTGAATTTATCCTCTGAGCCATACGCAGGTAGTGAGACAATTAGAGTGGGTGATGGAGCTGGACTATCAATTCAATTCTTCGGTGACTCTTCTCTAGACTCCAACTTCTCTTCTTTTATTCTTTGAAACTTACTTCACATCCCTTCTATCACAAAAAATCTTGTTTCGGTTCTTAAGTTTTGCATAGACAACAATTGTTATTTCGAATTTAATGACACCCATTTTTCTGTAAAGGACAAGGAGACGCAGAAAATCCTCCTCACCGGGCCCACCCGTGATCGTCTCTACATTTTTCCATCAACCATGTCATCACTGTCGCCTTCTCCCTCAGCTCATGTTGGTGAGCGTACCTCTCTTGATCAATGGCATCGACGGCTTGGGCATCCATCGTTAGCCTTAGTATCCCGTGTATTGCACACCAAGTGTTTGCCCTTTATCCCCACAGAGTCTGTTTTTCAGTGTTCTCATTGTCCTCTTGCAAAGTGTCACCAATTACCATTTCGTGCTAGTTAGGCCCACTACACAAGGCCTTTAGAACTATTGTGTGCTAATGTTTGGGGTCCAGCCCACTATGTCTCCCACAACGGTTATAAATATTATATTTCCTTTGTTGATTACTGCACTCGCTTCACTTGGCTTTTTCCACTTAAATTAAAATCGGATGTGATTCAAGTGTTCTCATCTTTCTTGCCATTTCTTGAACGATTGTTTAATACCAAGTTAATAACTCTTCAAACGGATGGAGGTGGTGAATTTAAACCACTCACCTCTATGTGTAAACAACTCGGTATAACTCATCGTTTCTCATGTCCACATACCCATCAACAAAATGGGCTTGTGGAAAGAAAGCACCGGCACATTGTTGAAACCGGGCTTGCCTTATTGGACCATTCCTCACTCCCCTTCACTTATTGGTTTGAGGCTTTCGAAACGGTTGTTTACCTAATTAATCTACTTCCATCTCCCTTTCTCAAAAATAAATCACCTTATTCAATGTTATATAAATGTGACCCAGATTATACATTCCTCGAAGTGTTTGGTTGTGAGTGTTGGCCCAACTTACGGCCCTACATTTCTCATAAGCTCAATTTTCAATCCACATCTTGTTTATTTTTGGGTTACAGTTTAGCTCATAAAGGCTATAAATGCATGGATCTCAAAACAAATAGATTGTATATTTCCCATGATGTTCTTTTCAATGAAACTTCTTTTCCCTTTTCAAAAACACTACCCAGTACCTCTTCCCGTGCGTCTTCCTCCACTCAAGCCACATTACCAATTCTTTCTACTCCATCTTTGGTTTTTCATTCCAGCCCAATCACTCACGCCTTTAGCCCATCCATCCTTGGCCCTGGCCCATCTCAACCATCACCGACTTTACCAAACCCACAAATATCTCCATCGTCTTCCTCTCAATCCTCTGTTCCTACTCATCTCGATTCCTCCCACACATCACTGCCCAGTTCTTCTCTTCCCCTCCTTGTTCCTCCCAGATCTCTAATAATTACTCGTGCACAAACAAACTCGTCTCGTCCTCGAAGATTTCTTGATGGTACCATCACTTATCCTACTCGACACTGTCTCACAATCTCTGTGCAGGTTCCGGATGAACCCTCCAGCTTTTCTCAAGCCGCAAAATTCTCGGAATGGACTCATGCTATGGCACAGGAATATGATGCATTGCACCAAAACTCATGTCGATAGGTCTTTTGAGAGAAGAAAGGCACGGTTAGTTGCCAAGGGGTTTCATCAACAAGCCAGAATTGATTATCATGACACTTTCAGCCCAGTGGTTAAGCCCTCTACAATTCGTTTGTTGCTTTCAGTTGCAGTGTCTAGAGGATGGTCTTTGCGCCAAATTGACATCCAAAATGCCTTTTTACATGGTACACTAACAATTGATGTTTACATGTAGCAGCCTCAGGGGTTTTGTTGATCCCACACGGCCTCACCATGTTTGCAAACTTCATAAAGCTATTTACGGTCTCAAGCAAGCTCCAAGAGCTTGGTTCGCACAGCTAAGTACCTGGTTACTTGACTATGGCTTTGTTGCTTCTAGAGCAGATCCTTCACTTTTTATTCTCATCCACAATGACATTCAAATCTATCTGTTAGTCTATGTTGATGACATTGTCATCACATCTTCTGCATCATCGGCAATTACATCTTTAATACATGACCTTGGTTGTGCATTCCCTGTGAAAGACCTTGGTAGTCTTGCATTTTTCCTAGGAATTGAAGTGGACTATACTCGTGATGCTATTGTTTTATCTCAACGTAAATACATCAATAGTCTACTCACTCGAAGCAAAATGCTTCAAGCCAAACCCATGTCTTCACCCATGGCTGCCTCTCTAAAACTGTCCAAGCATGATTCACCTGAGTTTGAGGATTCCACCTTATACAGAAGCATCGTGGGTGGTCTACAACATCTGTCCATCACAAGACCAGACATTGCCTTTGCAGTGAACAAAGTTTGTCAGTTCATGCATACACCCAAACTTCCTCACTGGAGTGCAGTTAAAAGGATCCTAAGATACTTGAAGTCTACCATTAATCACGGCTTATTTTTTGCATCAAAATCAAGCCTTACACTTCAAGCTTATTATGATGCCGATTGGGGTGGGTGTCCTGATGATCGTCGATCAACAGGAGGTTTTTGCATCTATTTGGGAAAACATCTCATCTCATGGAGCTCTAAGAAATAGTCCATTGTGGCTAGATCATCGACTGAAGCAGAGTATAAGTCGATTGCTTCATCTACGGCTGAGCTTATTTGGTTACAAACAGTCATCCGAGAGCTAGATATTCCTTTAACACAAGCTCCAATTTTATGGTGTGATAACCTTGGTGCCACATACCTCTCGGCAAATCCTGTTTATCATTCACGGACAAAACACATGGACATTGATTATCATTTTGTCCGTGATCGAGTGGCTGCAAATACTCTCAAAGTCAGATTTATTAGTTCTCAAGATCAAATTGCTGATGTGCTTACTAAGCCTCTTGTAGCTGATAGATTTTTGCGTTTCAAATCGAGTCTCAATGTTATGGAAACTCCCTTGAACTCGAGGGGGCGTATTTGACTATATACCTCTGATATATCATTGTCTACATGTGAGAAGAATAATAAGCAAACAGCTGATGTGCAATCCAGCTCACTACCGTAAAGGCCTGCTGTTAGTTATTCTCTACTGTCTACCGTAGAGACCTGCTGTTAGTTATTCTCTACTGTTATTTGTAACAACTCAGATTCCTTTCTGATTCTTTTCAACAGTGTATATATACATAGCTCTACAAATGGAATACATGTGAAAGAATTCATTTCTGTTATGCTTTGTCTGCTGCTATCACACTCTGTTAACAGTGCTCACTTGGCCGCTGTGGTGCAAGCCCTACTCAAAGTGATTGCTAGGATTGAGATTTACAGAAGCTAGTGGAGGGGGATTTCAATTCCCTTCAACAGAAACGATGGCTTTTAACCATGCACTGATCTATTGGATATCAATATATACAGTTACAGGGAAGAGAAGCTGTATGACTTAGGGACTGAAACATATTGCACCCATGCGAACGGAGACCATTAAACTAATATCTAGGTGCATCATGGACTTCTCAAATTAGTACGAGAATCTGTACACATGCATGATTTTGTATGCCATGCATGATATATATTTTTTGTCTATAAGTGAGTAGGCAATTAGAGACATTTGTTTCTGATCTTTGGAATCATGAAGTTCCCACCATATATTACATGATAGGTTTAACATCAAGAGGAAAGTTATTGATGAAGGATGTAACATTTTTGGCAAAGCACAAGTTGGTCGAACTAATTAAGTCATCATGTCTACTAAATCCTTACCGATCAATGTAAAATATGAACTCTTAATTTTAGTATTTCTATTTCTCAAAGTGATTACATTGATATGTGAAATCATGATCAAACAACTCGGTCATTATTCTCAACTAAAAGAATGTTATACATTTCAAGTGAAATGAACGGGATCGTATAGTTGGGCTTACGTACATATTGTGAAAAATGACTAGATCATGTGATGTAACACTCATTTCCCAAGAGTTAGGAGTGTCACATAATTTTCATAAAATATTACCCGGCAAGAGATTTTATAAAAATTACGTGACACTCCTAACTCTTGGGAATGGGGTGTTACAATTTGAAATCAGAGCCAGGTCGAGAGATTCTGTAGACTTTTTGAAAAGAAAAAAATAGTATTTTATTAATTCTAGAATAAGATCACCTAGGATGCTTCTGGCCCTCTCCAGAGTTATTGGAATATTTCAGATTAAGATAAATCGCTTATTAGCTTTCAATAGATAGCATTGTGATGTTGTTATTGTTCTCATAATTATTGTTATTATTATTATTTTAATTTTTCAACATACTAGTTATTGGTTAACTTAGAATATGACACCTAGCACCAGATATGTAGCATAAATATTTAAAATTTTATGGATATTATGTTTAGTCAAACATTCCCTATTTACCACGCCTAGTCAATAGACAATCTTTAAAAAGTTATCTCAAGTAATCCTTTGCAGATCAGTGGAATTACTAAAGGTAATTTTCCTACGTAATTCTACATTTCCAATAATATTCCTTTAATTGCAGTATAGTGATTATCCCGATGCAGAAGAACATGTTGAACCCAAATACAGTAGTCATTTCTATATGTGGTCTTATCACCCTATACGGTCTTAACTAGTCTACAGAGAATGGAGCAGCTAATAAGTATGGCTACTTATAGTTTATAAAACAAGTTAGACATCGACTCTAAAACATACCAGTTAAACATATAGTTGTTCATCTATACCTACCCACAAAAATTAATGAAAAACAGATTGAAGATGGACTATTTCCAAATTTACATTATCAGCAACTTTTGCCATCTATCCCAGTATATAGCTCCACTGCAAAGTCCATGTATCATATTCAGTTCATTGATTATACCCTTATAATGAAAACTATAGGATTTCATTGCTAATGAAACTAATATATTTACTCATTTCTTTTTGAGAGTAGAAGCTTGTCTCCAAGTATGGAGACTAATATTTATGATCTTAGTCTTGCCTAGTCATTGCATTAAGTCTTCTTGAACCTAACAATCTATTTTCTACTAGCTGGTCTCCAGCATAAGATTGACAAGACTTGGATGCATTTCAAAGATAGAAGGAAATCCAATGAGTATGTTGAAGGTGTTAGACAATTCCTAGCTATGGCGCAAGCCCACACACCTAGATCTGATCACATTAAGTGTCCATGTAGGAGATGTCGGAATAAAGCTTTCCACTCTATTCATATAGTCGAAGATCATTTGTTCATCATAGGGATTGATCCAACTTATATGGAATGGATATTCCATGGAGAAGATGATCATTTTCTAGATGCTACATTTTCTGACGAAGAAGAAGATGATGCATCGGCTTACAGTGACTACATTGATGATGTCGACGAGATGTTTGATGACATTCGTCATGGGTCGTTTATGGATAATTCAGCTAGAAATGAAGGAAATGCAAACCCGCATGATCAACCATCCACCTCTAAGACTCCAACAAAACTTAATTTGGAGGAGTTGGTAGCCGATGCACGACGTCCACTTTAACCTTCATGTGATAAGTTCTCAAATCTATCATTCATCGTCAAGTTGCTTCACATCAAGAGCATTGGTTAAAGTCATTTGACATGGTGATAAAGCTTTTGCAAGCTGTATTTCATGATGCTCTATTCCTTGACTCATATTGTAACGCCCTGTTCCCGAGGGTCAGAAGAGTTAACTCATGTTACCTAATAATCAACTCCAACACTGCTAATATACTTCTAAAAGCTTCAAATCAAACGTAAACACTTCAAATTTAATTAACCACACAAACTCATATATCAAATCCTCGATACAGTAACCCAAAAATATCAACTTCTCTACATGTCACTTAAACTCACATTTTAACAATATAATTATAGACTCCAAATTTCCAATATTATAAAGAAATTTTGATTCAAACTAATTTCCTCAATATAATCAATTTTTCAAAACGCCAAGTCGTCAGAACGCAATGAAATTTCTTAACAAAAATCGCCAATACTCATTGAAAACTTTCTATTGTTAATTCACTATTCTTATGTCATCTCACACAATGCTTCATAGTCTTGATCCTCAGCTGAAATATCTAAAATCATCTAAAAAATATAGTGGAGATAAGGGGGTGAGTTATCAACAACTCAGTAAGCAGAGAACATATACTAAAATGTAAACATGAGCATTTATCAAAATTCGGTATGTTGAACAAAATATTTTCTTTCAGAATGCAGAGTCAGAATACTTGTTTTCAGAATGCAGAATCAAAACATGTTACTAAAAATATAAGAGCGAAACTCTCAGAAAACATTCTTATTCAAAATTTCCTTTGGTAGAGCATAACTGAACATCCCCATCTTATCATGTCATATCAGAATAGAGATCATGTTTATCCCCCGTGGTAGGGTTGTGCATTCTACAGAAAGTCAAGCAGAACATAAATCACCATAAATATCAAAGTGATTGCACTCAGAATAGAAAACCACTATTATACCCCATGGTGGGGGCCAGAGGTCACTATTGTATCCCGTGATAGGGCTAGAGATCACTATTGTATCCCGTGACATGGCCAGAGATCACTATTGTATCTCGTGACAGGACTAGATGTCACTATTGTATCCCGTGACAGGGCCAGAAGTCATTATTATCACCCGTGACAGGGCCACATATCAGAATCAGAATCAAAGTTAGAATAGAATCAAAATGTCATGCTAAAGGTTTTCCAGATGCCAAATCATTTCAAAATGGAGTACTGAGCAAATTCAGATCACTTCACATTTTCCAAAACAGATTCAGAATATCTTCATGTCACATGCAAAAATTATAAATTTTCTTATTCGCTCATATTTTTCTCAGTTCAAAAACAGAATGCCAAAAAAAAGCTCATGTCTACATCAGTCATGCTAGAAAATACTTTATTCTTATACAGAATCTGATGAGCAATGCAGAACAAATAACTGAAATCGTTTCACATTTCTTTTCATAACACAACATGCACATTTTCAAAATTGACCTCAGCTCATCTTATTTTTATGCAAAATCTAGCATAGGAATCCCGCTTACCTGACTCTTGTGGAGAGTTACTAGAGCCTTGAACTTGAGCTCTATCAATGTCACGACAGTGCTAAAAGGAAATTTCTAAAAGATCAAGCACACGAACACCTGGTTTAACGAAGTGATATTTATAGAATAAAAGGGCTAATTAACTGAAATAAATCTAGAAGATAATGGTTGGAAGATGCAACTCAAGGGAAACACCAAAAATACCAAGGAACCGAGTGAAGCTCACGACCTTTATGGGCAAAACAGGGCACGGGGCAAAACAGAGCAATGAAAGACCAAACAAAAGGGAATGCAATGGGAAAAAATCACAAGTATGAGCCACGAAATTAGTAAGGAAACATTAAGAGAAAGTACAACAATGGAGGCTCACGGACAGACCTACAAATGGAAAGAAAAATAGATGAAAAATAAATGCTAAAGAGGAAGAGATCTGCACGATTTTACAGCAAAAGAGAAACAGAAAATTAAAGAGATAGAAATGGAACCATTACTAGCCGAAAATGGAGGAATGAGTGGCGGCATTCGCTGACTTGCAGAGGGGAAGAACTGAAAATAAGATGGAGAGGAAGAAGGAACGCAACAGACGACATCCTATGAAAAATAGAGGAAAGAAACAACATAAAATGAAGAAGGAGAAGAAGAGAAGCAGCAGCCGCACGGATTGAAGAAGGGAATGAAAACTGAAACGAAAAGGAGGTGGAGAAGCAACGGCGCAAAGGTGAAGAAAAGAAGAGATGAAGAAGCCCTAAGGGTTGGACCAAACGACGCCGTTTGGGGGGATTTGGGGGGCTAAGTTTTAGGCTCACGAGTTGGGCTGGGGATTGAATGGGCTAGGCCCAAAAGAAAAATAAAAGACACTAAAACAAGCCCAGTCTAAAAATAGAAGAGTCCAACAAAAGAAAAATGCACAATAAAAATAAATAAGAGCCAAATAAAAACAGTACAACTCAATATTAATAAAATAAAATAATTAAAGTCCAACAATAAAATAAATTAAAGCAAAGCACAATTTAAATGCAAATAATAATTAATATCAAGAAAGCATATCAAAATAAATTTCACAACTAAAAAATCATAAAATAAATCCAACAAGAAATCAGATAAGTTTAAAACAAGAGAACAAATATTTAATTAATTAAAATAATCATTCAATTAAAAAAACACTAAAATATGGGATATCACACATATAACGATGCTCGTCGCTTGGGCTTTAGTTACAAAAAGATACATATGTGCCCAAATAATTGTGCTTTGTTTTGGAAGGAAAATGCATCGTTAAATGAGTGTCCTAAATGTAACGCATTTAGGTGGATTGTATAAACAAGTAAGCAACAAAAGATACCACAAAAGTTCTCCGATATTTCTCCCTAAAGCCACGCTTGCAAAGGCTATTTATGTCAAAGAAGACAACCCAAGCCATGAGATGGCATGTAGAAGCTTGTGTTGACAATCCGACAAGCATGCGACATCCAGTAGATTCTAGGGAATGGAAAGACTTTGATCACAAGCATGAGAGGTTTTCCCAAGATCCTCGCAATGTTAGACTTGCTTTGGCAAGTGATGGGTTTAACTCATTCAATAACATGAGCAAACTGTACAGCATATGGCCGGTACTACTTGTGCCTTACAACTTGCCCCCTTGATCATGCATGAAAGATCCATACACCAAGTTGTCCTTACTAATCCCTAGTCCTAAGTCGCTAAGGAATGATATTGATGTGTTCTTCATCCTCTTGTCGATGAGTTGAAGGAGTTATGGGAAGAGGGTATTCATACCTATAATGCGTATAATGGGCAAATGTTTAGGTTGCATGCAACGCTACTCTCAACAATCAATGACTTCCCCACATACGCCAATCTTTTCGGGTGGAGCACAAAGGGCAAGATGGCTTGCCCTTCATGTACAGCTGACACAAATTCACAATGCTTGGTATATGTGTGCAAACATTGTTATATAGGTTATCGACGATGGTTGGCACCAGATCACATTTGGAGACGGAGAAAAATTCTTTTAATGGGTACGAAGCACCGACTCCAATCATCAAGAGTCAAGAGAGAGAATTTGCTAGAACAATTATGTGGGGTGTCATATGTCCAGTTTGGTAAATCTTCTTTGAAGAGGAAACGAACGCCCAATCAACTAAACTGGACAAAAAAATCTATATTTTTTTAGCTTTCGTATTGGTTAGACTTGGTTGAGACATAATCCAAACGTTATGCATATTGTAAAAAACATATGTGATAACGTGTTGGGAACTTTGCTCAATATTGAAGGGAAAACCAAGGACTCCGCCAATGCTCGTAGGGATTTGGAAAATTTTGGACTAAGGAAAGAATTACATTTACAACATGATGGCGATCGTATTTCTATGAGTCTTGGTTGCTGCATGTTAAATTTAAATGAGTGAAGGAAATTTTTTGCATGGTTTTCAAAAGTGAAATTTCTGGATGGTTTTGCCTTAAACATTGCACGGTGTGTCAGTGTTAGTGATGGAAAAATCAAAGGAATGAAGAGCCTTGATTGTCAAATCTTTATGTAAGCACTGTTGCCGGTTGTGATTGGTGGGTTCTTACGCTCGATGTGCATCAAGCCTTAATAGACTTAAGCTAGTTCTTTAAAGAATTATGTTCACGAACTTTGACCTTATCAGTGTTGCATCAGCTTCAAGCTAATATTCCCATCATTCTTTGTAAACTGGAAATGATATTCCCTCTCACATTTTTTTATATCATGGTGCACCTAGCCATTCATTTGCCAGAGGAGGCATTGCTGGCAGGACCCGTGTAATACAGATGGATGTATCCTTTTGAAAGGTATCTAAGGAAGTTCAAGCGGTACATCCGCAACAAAGCCCGTCCAGAAGGCTCAATTGCTTAGACATATGTTCATCTCGAGTATCTTACATTTTTCTCTATGTACCTTCATGATATCGAAACTATATATAACCGAGAGGGACGTAACAGTGACATACTTGGTGGTTCGACTAGGTCGAGAAATGAGCCTTGTTTATCTGTTTTCTCACAAAAAGTCCTGCCATTGGGGACAGCAAGCTCTCAAAAATTGTCTGACATACTAATGGCCAAGGCCCGATGGTATGTACTTAATAATTTCACAGAGGTTGATCAATACATAGAGTAAGTACATCATGCTTGGAAAGTTTATGAATTAACTGAGATTTATAGTTTTTACTCTCCTATTAACGTTTGCTCACACATATGCAGGGATCACTATAACAAATTGAAAGAAGAGGACCCTCATAACATCGACCGTAGACACCAGAGTCAATTCCCACCGTGGTTCAAATCACATGTAAGATACCAAACCACTTAGCATACATATGTCTCCCTTCTACAATTTAAATTAAAAAAAAAACCATAATTGTGTTTTCTTATGTCCTAGATTTATAGAGTTGAGTGCAATTAGGCCAAGTGAGGTAACCGATGACATATATGCATTAGCATGTGGTCCAGATCCGTGGGTCGCATCATATGCTGGATACATAATGAATGAAGTTCGCTTCCATACGAAAGAGCATGAAAGGTATCGCCGCACCCAAAATAGCGGGGTGGTGGTTCATGGTGAGCACCAGGGATCCCCTGTTGACTTCTACGGAGTGTTGCTTGATATTATAGAATTACGCTATATGGGTTGGCACAAGATTTATCTGTTTAGTTGTACTTGTTATGACATTGGCGACCCGAGAAGGGGGATACGTGTCAGGGACCACTTGATGATAGTGAATAATGCTAAACAATGGTATAAAGATGAGCCTTTCGCCCTTGCGTGCCAAGCATTTCAAGTGTTTTATCTCACGGATCCAACATTGGGGGGAAGTTGGCAGGTTTTACGTAAGATTACAAATAGGAATGTCTACAACATTCGCTTGATGACTACTGTTGATGATGAGAATGATGATGACTAATCTTCTAGGGGTGCAGTAGAAGATGATAGTCACACACATCTCCAGAAATTTCCCTCTATTCTCGAGAGTGAATCAGCCATGGCCGATCCATTGAATCGAGTTGATGAAGAGAATTTGACCGTTGATCTAGCAATCATATCACATCGAATCCCGTCCGAACCAGTTGATGATTATGTATTTATTGATAATGACCCACTAGACAATGAATTGAGGATGGATGACATAAATGAAGATGATAACTCCAATAGCAAGTCTGGGCAACATCTTCATGAGAAAATAGATGATGATGACGGTAATTCTAATTTGTATTAAGTATGTTAATTTAAGTTCAAATTCATAATGTAGACTTGCCTTGCTCGATATATAGTTTATTGAATTTAGAGCAACATGATATATAATCCATATTTTAGATGAACAATTAGGTTACCTTATCCACTCTCTCCCTTCATTTTGAATAAACCATCCATGAGCACCCATTGTGGTACCATGCCTTATTTTCATGGTTTCCATTTCACGACCAATGATAAGAGTAAGTTGTTGTCTACAACTACGAAATGTATTGATAACTTATTCTAGTAGCTTACTTTGTATACGTGGTTATCACAGACAATGCATGACTTCAATTGTCGATGTCGATGAAGGTGGATGAGATGTGAGTGTAAGAACCAAGTTGTGACAATTGCATTGCAATGCATCAGGTATTATTATAATTGACTACATGAGTACTATTATTAGGACTTTGTTGGTTCATCCTTGGAGGTAGATTTTGCATAAAACATGTGATTATCTTAAGTGGAAGTCCATGGAGGCCAAATTCTAGAATTGTATACCAATAGCCTCCCATGGAAAACTTGTGCGATTCGTTTATTTTATATTGCATAAGTCTTGGTTGGATATCATATACAATGACAAACATCTAAGCTATTTAGATGAGTTTAGATGAGTGTCACGTCCAGGCTGTTGGTAGATAAATTTTATAACAAGCTGTACAAAAGTGTTGTTTTACATTTAAGAAGATGTTATACATATGCTTATAACATAAAACGTGATATGGATGAACAAAAACAAATGTTGCTTGGCATTTTACACTTAAGAATCAGAAGAGGTTTTTAGCTAGGTAAAGAAAGTAAAGAATTACTCATGTGAATATGAATTACATTGTGTGCAGATTCAATTGTTACTTTAAATCAGGAGAGGTTCTTAGTCCACCTACATCGAAGGTCGAGACACGAAAGTTGTTGCAGTGGGATGATGAGCATCTTCTTTGAAGTGCCAGCTAGGGGATGTAGGAGATTTACATGTTTGTCTGTATTATTTATGAAAATGAGTTATATGGTCACAAAATGAGGATGATGTGTAAATGTTTAAGTGAATAATATTCAAACTGCATATGATGACATAGTTGATGGATTGCATTTAGATGGATAACATAGGTTGTAACTGCATTAAAAAATGTGCTACACTTTCTGAAAAAGGGGCTGGGAATGCAAATCAAGAAATGCAAACAAACAAGAACTATATGCAAAAACCCCAAAAGTAACGTAGATATTTAGGTGGGGTTAATTTTTAACATATTGGATGTGATAAGAAAAGACACATTAAATATGAGCTAAGCTGGTTGAACAAGTTTAATTACAAATCTCCTAAGCACACAATTTATAGTGTATTTTAAAATGAAATAAATTTAAAATTCATGCACCTAACCATATTATTTATTTAACATATGTTAATTTTTAACATATGTTTATGTGATAAGAAAAGACACATTAAATATGAGGTTTTGCTAGCTGAACCAGGTATTATGGAAAAATCTCTTAAGCACAAAATTAGTCATGTATTTGACAAATGAAATAAAGTTAACATTCATGCACCTACCCATGTTATTTATTTATGGCATTTTCACAAATCCTGACAAATGTGTTGTACAAATTAGGCTCAAAGGCAAAAATGATAAATCTTCTTTGACAAGGGTATAATTTAGGCAAATTGCAATTTTATAAGTTACAATATAACTTAATTATTTTGCTAAATGTTGCACTACAAGGCCTAAAAGGAAAGTAACATATGTCTCCAATTCGTGCATGATGAAGAGCAGTACTTTAAAGCACATATATAAAGAGGCGGGAGATTGTATAAGAGCTGGATAGTAATTTTAATTTGGCTGGGAAATGGCGCCAGGGGTCATATCCTTGTGATCTGTGGAGCATATGGCTTCCTCTTTTCCTAGATAGCTGGCAGTTTCTTGATTGTTTGATGAACCTCAATTTGTACTTTGCTTAATTTTGAAGAGAAACAACATGACAACATTTTGGTAGTCTAGAAAAGAAAGCTTATTTGCTTCTGTTCTTGTTCCAACGAGGAAGCAGAAGTTCCAGTGGTTAGCTCCCGAGGCTATGTTCATTTCCTATGCTGGAGCTGCTTCTCTTCTTCCACTAAACAGATATAGAAAGTATATTCTCATTGTGGATTGTTTGGTCTACTTCTCTCCTTGATCTCTAACACGCAACCCAGACCCAAAACCAAGTACAAGTAGTTTTGCTTTTTTAATATATTCATTCTCCTCCTTCTGTTTGGATAGATAATTTGTGCATAGTCTTTTGCTGTGTTTTACACAGTCTAACTACATACATTTCACTTTCAACTGTTTTTTGTTATCTAAGTTTGGGATTATTTAGAATATTGGGCTGAATATTCAAGTCTGCCAACTGATTTTTAGACATTTCAGTTGGCTATTTTACATTTCAAAAGGTATAGAACACAAATGTGCCATCACTTTTGGCATTTGAAAAAAATCTTATTGGGTATCAAATAGATACTATAAAAGCTAGTAGAGGTTATTGGTTGTTTTCAGTAGAGGATATAAAGTGTTTATAATGCTATTTAATATATCGATGTAAAATACATGGTTGATTGTTAAACAAAAATAGAACTTAATTCAAGTTTTGGGTTTGAAAATTTCATATATGTAATAGTCATACACTTTATAAGAAGCTAGTAATTAAGTTAAAACCTATTAGATATTCTAAATGGACGGAAAAACCACAAGTATATAGTGTCAAAGTTTTCAAAGGTTAGGCTGATTTGAAAATTTATAACCACTTAGCATTAAACAAGCCCATAGAAACAGATTAGCTAATTGGGAACCATATCCAGCAATGATATGATTCATATTAGGGCCGTACAAAAAATCGAGAAACCAACCTAGACCTACTCAGACCGACCGCTGGAGCTCAGAACCGGCCGAAACTGATGGAGGATCGGTCGGTGTGCGGCAGCAAATAGAGAAAACCAATATCGGCCGGTTCAGCGTCGGTCCGAACCTGATTCAAACCACTGAACTGGCCGACTAAAGAAACTATTTTTTTTTATATATTATGTATTCAAAACGACGTTGTTCTACTTAAATTTAAGTGGAACAGCATCGCTTTAAGCCTGTAATTGTGTTTTAAACACAACTTAAACGACGCCGTTTAAGTTGTTTAAAACTTAAACGATTAAAATAGGATGATTAAACAACTTAAACTTAAACGATTAAAATAGGATGATTAAAACAGCCGACCAAACGGCGTCATTTAATTAAGAACGTATTAAAAAAAATTAAGTAAAACGACGCCGTTTGGTTTAAACCAAGCGTTGTCGTCGTTTCGAAATAACTTTGTGTTCTTCCTCTTGTTGTCTTCCTCACGTCATCTTCCCAGTTCTCATCCCTTCTCTCTCTCCTCTGCAACACACACACACACACTCTCTCTCTACTATCTCAGAGGAAGCTCGGTCTAAGAACCGACCGTGAACCGCCAGAAAAATGAAGCAACGGTTTCAGCCGGTTTTCTCCCCCCAAAAATTAAGCTTCAGTCAGCATTGGTTTTGCCCAAAAAATGAACCAAAGGGGTCGGTTTCCACCCCTAATTCAAATGCAAATAGGATGATTAAAATTGGACAAAAAAGATCTCTACTACAAAGGAAAATAAGCCATTAACAGACATACTCTATTGTAAAAACATACCTGAGCAGAATTTGTCTTTTGGTAGATTAAGAGCTTGAACCTCAAAATATGTTCAATGAGCAAGAAATACAAAAATAGTTAGTTAGTGGCTCAAAGTTTAATGAAAAACGCAACACATATGGAAGTTGCCCAAAACACTTTTGAAGCTTTGACACTAACTTGAAAGGCATAGTGCAATCTTACAAAGGGCAACATTTGCACATTCCCATGACTATTGATTTATATATGAACCCCACAAAATCAATTACAACAGAAATTATATCCATTAAAGCTTCTTAGTTAAAAAATGTATGATCTAAGGTGGGTGAATATTACTTGTAATATTAGTAATCTTCTAGATACATATGTGTAGCAGTGAACATTAAACATTTAAAATTTTTCATCTATAAAGGCATGCTCTATAGTGGTCTATTTATAATGATTTACTTATTATCCAGAGGCTGAATGATCTCTTAGCTGGGTTTAGTATGTAAATAGTATATTAATAAGTGATTACTAATGCTTTGTTGGTTGCATGTTACAACATTTTTCAATTGAATTCAAGCGAAGGCAAGGATGTTGAAATCTGTAAAGAGGGGAAGTAGGGGGCGAGTCCGACACTCAAGACCGATCATATGTAGAAGCCCAGATGCAGAAGTATTGCCTCCGAGAAATATTTTACGAGACGAGGTGGACTCAAATGAATCAACTCAGGTAGTAGGAGGTACAAGCGTACAAGAGTCCATGGAAGTAGCACAAGGTGGAGAGGGGAATATTAATACAGGTATGCCAACCATTTATATAAAAGTTATGCATCTTTTGTGATCAATTCATATAGGAGTCAAATTGGATCATTTATTATGGTTTATGGATCGTATTTTAATTCTATATTTAGCTTCATAACTTTTTGAGATATAGATCCACCTATTAAGAAACGGGGTCGAGGGCCAGCGCATGGCACACTATTTGAACACCTCCGGAAGGTGGGTAAGGTTCCTTTGGATATAAAGGATGGCCATCGAGGTCCATCGTGCGAGAATGCCTCCATCTTCACTGGTCGAGTTACGTGGATTGTTAAAGTATATGCTGACATGAGGCATGAAAGCTAGAGTTTTGTACCTGAGGAGGAGAAGCAAGAGCTCAATGACCGTGTTATGGTATGACAGTTATTTTACAGTAACCAATTAAAATGTAGTTTTTTACTCATTTAGCTTAATGTGCATTTGATGACAATGTGTAACAACAAGAATAATTGAACTTGCAGGCAGATTTTGTATTGGATTAGATGAAAGACAACCATAGGGAAAAGGTTGTGTTGCATTTGTCCTAAAAGTATAATGCATATCATTATGGGCTACACAAAGTCTACCTAAAATATGCATCACATGAAGAGGCCCTACGTGATGGGACACCCATGGTGGTAAACTTGTTTGGGAGATGCTTTGTGAGAGGTGGGCAAGCAGAACATTCAAGGTATATTGTAATTAAATTTCAGCTTCAAGTATGGCTATTTACGTTGTAATATTTTTTTGGTTTGTGTTATATGTAATATATATATATAGATATATATACTACTGCCTTTTTAAATTCCAGCAGTAAATGCACAAAATGAGACTTGATTTCTTGAAAAAAAAATGAAGGAGAAGTCTCGAAGAAACACTACCGATAGGCAAAAACTAAATGTGAATAATACCAGCGAGAGGAAATCCTTTGTAAGGATTTTGGAAGAGAAGGTTTGTGCCTTTTATGATGCATAATATGAGTATTATAAATATAAAGAGACTTGAATATTAACATATATAGTTAATGATGTGTGGCAGCGGGAGACAACACCAAATATGATTGCTTTCTATAAAGAAATACATTAGTCAGCACGGAAGGGCAAATTCATCAATGTCACAACTGAACACAATTATGTGGAAAATACTTGTATTTGAATTAACTTGTGTTAGACTATATATTTGATCAAGATTAATAGCATAGTTGATTTTCTTTCATATTATTTTTATAATCTTATGGTGGAGAAATTGAATGAGAAAGATCCTGAGAAGGACGTTGATGAAACGGCGGCTGAAATTTTGAAGAAGAACAAAACTTTTATGAGTCTAGTGGAGGAGAATGAACGGAACAAGAGTGATGTAGAAATGTATAAGAGCAAAATAGACCAGATGATGGCTGATATTGAAGCTATGAAAATGAATTATTAGGAGTATGAGAAAGAAATGAACTATCTGGTTTCTAAGTTGGAAGAAAATACTCAGTCTCATAGAGAGACTCAGCAGGATGCTTAAGCGTCCCAAGTCCAGCAGTAATTTTTGGGACTTTTTTTGTGGATGTTTTTTATGGATGGTAACAATCCAACGGCCATTGCGGTTTGTAGAAAGGGAAATATTTTCCTATTTACAGTGGATATGATATTGTTAGGTTGGGTATGTTAGAACCAGTGCAGGAAACTTAATAGTTGTTTTGGTCTATTTTTTGCTAGTGTTTTGTATTGGATTATGGTATGTAAGTCATGACTTTTGATTGTCCTGCCGCTTCAGAGAGACTTGTGGTTAAGAAGGGGTAATTCCTGACTATAATTTGTGCATTTAATTAATGGTTTGTAGACTATGTATATATTAAACCAGACCAAGTAGGCTAATATCATTTTTCCTTTCATTGTATGCAGGTTTAAGCTCTCTCATAACTTAGCTAGAAATTTGATGGAAGGATAAAACAGTAGTTGGTGGAGATGAAGAGGGTTTCAGGTGGCTGGCAACATTTGCACTGTTTTCCTTGATATATAACAGTAAGTATAAATTTTTCAGCCCATTTGCTATTATTCAAGTTAATTATGCAAATACATGGTGGATGAATTATCATACTACATTCTTGGTTGGCACATATCTGAAAGTGTTAATGTGCATAATGTATTTTGGTTAGTGTTTGACCATGTTATTATAAGACTATAGTTCTCAAGTAGCTTAGACCCACTTCAAACAAGTTGGATATGTGAGAGTCAGAATATAAATCTATTTTAGTCTCTCTCTCAGTAGTTATAATGTGGAGATGATTCAAGTTGTAATTCAAATATACATTTAGCATGGTCGGTAGTAAAGTCTATATTATATATAAATATGTGTATATATATTGATGGTTGAACCAAAGTTACATGAGTATAGTGCCATGTAAAAAAGATATAATTTCATAACTTTAGAGTGCGTTTGAATGTTAAACTGAGTTGAGTTGAGTTGAGATGATAAAATATTGTTAGAATATTATTATTTATTATTATTATTATTTTAGAATTTGAAAAAGTTGAATTGTTTATTATATTTTGTATTAGGATTTGAAAAAGTTGTAATGATGAGTTGAAATGAGTTGAGATGATTTTGAATTCCAAACGAAGAATTCTATTATCCCAAAGAGACTTGTGGTTATTATGTTGATCATGGAAGGTGTTAGATAATTCATGATTGGTTTATTTTACATTTACAAATACTTAACTACAATTCTTTGTAAACCATTGGGTGGTTTGGTTTGTTTGTTTGTGAGGGCACCAAGCTCAAAGACTATTCCATGCATGCTTTAATTACCTGCATATCATGAGGACTTTATCCATGCATGATGATCTGTTTTTCCTAATTTGGACCGTGTTTGATGACTTGTCAGCCATGAGAACCATAACTAATTGACAAGAAATATAATATGAATGGCAGGATCATGTATTCAGAATACCATGCTATAGCAGAATTGTTCTTCGTATATGTCACTGCAGTATTTAAAATAGCATAAAAGTTGGTAGATATATATATATATATATATATATATATATATATATATATTGTAAGTTTTTGAGATTCAACTCTTGACATTTAGCAGTTTTCATGCATCACCCTAGGATATTCTTTTTGGGAAGCCTCATTATTTGTGATTAATGCACTATGGATAATTAAACCTATGTACAACATGTTACAACAATTATCATCAGTAGGCTTCCCAACCCATGTCACTTCCTCCACCATATAAGTATTTTGAGTTTGGCATAGGTCTCTTCACATTTGCCATCAACTCCCAACATGAATGGCCAGACTTGGGAATAAGTGTATGAAATGAAGGGGGAAAAGAACCTGGACGTCAGCTTTTATTTGGCCAGTAGGTTAATCTAATTGTTAACTATTTGCATCAGTTTGCCATTTGGTTTTGCTATAGTAATGTCCTAGCTAGTACCATTGCCTTAAATAAATGTTTTCTATTGGCTAATACAGTTAAGTACATGACAATTTTTCCAGGTAGATTTTAGGACACCATGTTTTGTAGATCAAAAGGGGAATATTGATGTATTCCAGAATGAATATTGTCTCAGTGAATCAGCATTACTGCAGTAATGTGTCTTTTATTCCCAAACTTATCATCCATGTTGTTGGCACTAGGATTTGTAATTCCCTCCTGTACTTGGGTTCAATTTGTAAATATAATTGTATTTTGATGGCCTTAATTGACTGGTTAACCCAGTAGACAGATTTGTAAATTATAATATTAATTATGTATAATATATGTTGGTAATCTGAATTTTTAGTTGGATTAGTTTGATATGGTGTTGGTTACATTTGTTGATGGGTTATTGTGTTGAAAGAGGTTCAATACATGCCTGTTTGTGGGATAACTGCAGAAAGAGTTGATTTTGGTTGGATTGTTTCTGGGATTGATTGGTAGAAAATCGATTTTTTTCCTAGTAGCAGACACCGGTGACAACAAACTTTTTAAAAAGACTTGTTTGGTCACAAAACAAGTTTTTTGCACAATCATATTTCCCATGACTAATGTTCCTAGGAAAGCAATCTTTTTCAACAGATGATTTTGATGGAAACTATTTAACCAAACTGAGAGAAAAAGTAATTTACACCGACAATTGTCATGACAAAACCTCTTTTGCCATGAATTAATCCCCGTGAGAAAAAGTAAAGATCATTTTTGCTACAAATGAACTTCACCGGCAATAACTATTTACAATCATTGCAATTTCATAGAAAATGCTCTTTTCCGACCAATTGATTATAGTGGAAATTGTAATTTCTACCAGAAGTCATTATCCTGAATAATTTTTTGCCATGAACGACTTGGTGGGTAAAACTTATAAGACACTATTTTTGCCACTAAGGAAATTCATGGCTATAGAAGATTTTTCATGAATTTCTTTCTTGGATAACAACATTATTACTGACCACGAGGTCATGTTAGTGAACTTATTTGCCATGAAATTAAAATATTTTATCCGCCGTTCATGTCGTGGCAAAAAGATGATTTTCCCATGAACTCAAAATTTTGTGGAAAAAGATTTTTTTTTTCCCATCAGTTATATGCCACTAGTCTCCCACGATACAAATTGCTGGGAAAAGATCATTTTCAACTAAGTCTACACTTTTTCCGACCACAGTCCCTCCAGGGAAAAAAGGTGAGCCTAAATTAGACAATATATTATTTATTTCTTTAAATTTTAAAATATTATCAAAAATATTTTATTTTAACATATATTACTATTATGAATTTTATCAAATTCTATTAGTAACATGTGTAATTATAATTGAGGTTATTATTATTATTGTTGTTGTTGTTGTTGTTTTTGTTGTTTATCTGTTATCCATTAATAGAATGAACTTAGTGGAATAAACCCGCCTCACGTTCTTCCTCTTCATGAATCATGGATATGCATGTTATGAGTTGATATGCACATTATCAGTTTGTAACCGACGGCATTGAACGCATAAAAGCCATTTTATATTTCTTCGCAACAAACCACCTCCTCTGGAATCAAAGCAAGCCCCCACGTTGAAGTTGATCTGCATCGCACCCACCAGTAGCACCGTCGACCTCGTTAGGCCAAAATGAAAAAAACCACCAACACACGTACCACCACTAGACAACCACTGCGAGCCATTGAACACCAACGATGCCCCTATTTTCTCTTCGTCAAAACAGAGCACCATCGCGGTCAAGAAAAATACACGAGTCTCCACCACGCCAAAGTAGCTACTGACAATCGAGAAACTGGCACTGGTCACTGCCGAAATATACCTAGAATACGTCAATGCCTTGGACAGCCACCGTAAGCCAATCTCTCATATGTTTCTCTCTCCCTCTAACTACACCCTGCACGGAAGTTTCCGCCTTCGTCCGGCCACCCACGTTGTCCCTTCTTTCTTCCACGGTGCCCTCTATCTCCTTGGGTAAGCTCTGCCACAGATCTTTTTATTCATGAGTGGAAGTCGGCTGCTCTCAAAGTTAAGGATGCTTTTAAGTTTTCAAATTTTCACAAAATGCCTGCAATTACATATTATTACAAAAATTGTCCTTTAATCCATTTCTATGTAGCTCCTAGTCTTTATGTAAAGCATATTTATGACTTTTGTTTTTCTTAAAATACTTTTACGTTTCTGCCGCATGGTATGTAAGAATGATAGAATGTTTTTTTTTTTTTTTTTAACCTGTGTGTTTACAATGGCATGATGACTCTTTTTATTGGGCTTGAATTAATTATTAGAAAATTTTCATTAAGTTGGATTTGGTTTATTTTGTTTAGCCCAACAATCCTATTTTTACATAAATCTTATTTTTCCTTATAGAAAATAATTAAGGAATTTAAACTAAATTAGTTATGATTAATTTTACAATTTAATTTCAGTAGTAAATAGTAAATGTTTAATCTTTGATTTAATTTAAACTAAATTAGTTATTAATAATTTTACAATTTAATTTCAGTAGTAAATAGTAAATGTTTAATCTTTGATTTTAAATACTTAAGATTTATTGTTTGAAATGGATCGTTAATGTCATTATTATAGATTTGGATATATTTATGCTATTAAAGTTTTAAGTTTAAAATAAAGAAGTATGTTAAGAATATTTAAATAATATTAGTATTTATTAGATTTCTTGTAAAAAATTAATAATTTTGTTAATTATAGGAAATAATAGCTATTTTAATAATTGAGGTTTTCATGACTTATTTTATTAGAATTTAAAATAGCTCAAGTATTCTACTAAATTATAGGGTTGTAAGGTTTGGTCCAGTTTTGGTCAAAATTTGGGACCAAACCGGTATGCACCGATTTCACATTTTCAAGAACTGATTTCGCACCAGCTACCCCCTTAAACTGGTACTTCCGGTTTTACCGATTCCGGTCCTATTTGGTTCGGTTTTTCGATTTTAATATACTCAATTATATATTATATAATATATATATATATAATAGTATATTATAGTATATAATACTATAGTGATAATATATTGTAATATATTATAATATATAGTGATATAATATTAGTATAACTATTAATACGCACTATATAGTATTAGTATAACTATTAATATAATAGACTATAATGATATAAGATTTTAAATTTTAATATTATATTAATTAGTAATTTATTATATAATACAAAACTATTTTATATATAGTTATATATTATATATAAAAATATTTACAATATAAAAAATTAGAATATATATATATGAGTCGGTCTGGTTCGGTCCGATCCAATTTTAGAAAAAGAAAAACTAGAACGGGACCGATTTTGACCGGTTTTAAGAAAAATAAAACCGGTACCAGACCGAACCAAACTCGGTACCACACCAAACCCACTGGTCCGGTTTGGTTCACCGGTTTTTTTTACACCCCTACTAAATTATAATATGTTATTGGTAATTAAGTAATTTAAAATATCAGGATTCATTGATTATGGTGTTCAACATAATATTTATTTGACTATTTTCTAAATTATGAATTTAATTAAGTGGGATGTTAGGACATATTTTCCTAGACAGATTTAGTAATATTTAGTACTTCATATAGGTGACAAGCTACGAAATAAGATTTAGGAAGTAGCAATGCGAAGTAAGTAATTTGATCACAAATTAGGATCATCACATGTTAGTTTAGATAAATTATTATTAAAGCCAATTCTTGATAGCCTCTTTTACGTACCACATATGTCATGATTATGCAAACATGTCATCCAGCATAGAATACGATCATGTCATTCTGCATCATATTAAGATTCAGAAATTATAATTAGGTATATGATATGTCATGCATCTCACGTCGCATAAAACACGTAAGATATCTTAAGTTCAAGTGCAATATAAGATCAAATTAGTTTAATCAGTTGGCCATTTAGATGCATGGTACCAATGCAGTCTCAGGGCGGATGTGCAAGACATGAACTCAAACGTGGTCCACCATAATATGTCAGAATACTATCTACGGCTCCCCTTGCGGCTGCGGGACGTGAGGCTGGTGCCCAACCTCGCACATAGGGTTAAGTGTGTTGGCCAGTTAGATCAGTCAATTAAATTAGATCAGTCAGTTAATCCAGATAAATTAGTCATGCATAGCATAAGCATCAGCATGAACAGTCATAATTTGCTGTCAGCATGAAGATTCTTATGAAAAAACTTATATTTATTATGTTTACGTTGTGATGGATTTCTTACTGAGTTTTCAACTCATTTTAGTTTTATTTCATGTTTTTAACCACCTAGGTGAGGATGATGACCACGAGCAGGCGAGCCAGGCTTAGATGGAGCAGTTGAATTTAATGTCAAGCATTAATGATTTAGTTAGTTTATTTATTAAATTATAAAATCTCTTGCCGGGTAATATTTTATGAAAATTACGTGACACTCCTAACTCTTGGAAAAAGGGTGTTGCATGTGATGTGTCATGTTACATGGAAATTAACAGACAAGATTAATTGAGGTGAATAAATTTCATCCGTTTAAAAAAATAATTAGGTATATATGTAAAAAATCACTTCAATATATAAAGAAATCACTAGACGTGTTCTATTAGGTAACCAACCTAACAGTTCAAATTAAGGCCCCGTTTGGAACTTGCACTGAATTAAGATCAAATCAATTCAGTCTAATTTTAAGTTGAGTCTAACATCCAAACACCTAACTCTCAAATCACTAAACTCATCTTAACTCAAACCTCTTTACACGTGGGATTCATAACCTTTTTCAACTCAACACATCTTTACATGCAGGACCCACAACTTTTTTCAACTTCCCATAAACACATCTAAACTTATCTTAGGTGGGCCTATAAAACTTACTCCACCATCTCAACTTAGCCTCGTTTGGTTAAGCAGTTTAGATGAAATGAGATGAGATATTTTGTTAAAAATTAAATAAAATATTGTTATAATATTATTTTTTTAATATTATTTTTGTTTTGAGATTTCAAAAAGTTGAATTGTTTATTATATTTTGTATAAAAATTTGAAAAAGTTGTAATGATTATATGAGATGAGATAGTTTGGTTTTGTGAAACCAAACCAACCGTACTATTCATAAAGAACTCAATTCATCTCAACTCAGCTCAACATCCAAACAGAGCTCTCCATTGTCACATTACAACCTATCATATTATTAAAATTATTTACATGATTGTGCGCACCAATTTTAAATTATTTAACACTACTCTAGAATAAAATGAGAGTATCATGATCCTCTTATTATTTTCGTTTTTCTCTAACATATCAAACAAAAGAAAAATAAAAATATGCTTCTGCAAACAAATTGAGACATGTTGACCATCATGATCATGTGATGCAATTGTGAATATGTTATAAGAAATATCAACCATTGAGATCCTTACACATGTCAAATGTAGAAAAAGACTACAACCAAGTGATCCTTGAGTTGCTGAGGTGGAGGGCTAAAGCTATTCTGTTATGCATTTGAGAAACTATATAAGGCTTTATGTAGTTCATTTATATTGATCATTGTGATACAAATTACATTGTGACTTGGTGAAAGGTCAGGGAGAAACAGAGAGAGAACCCGAGAGAGACATTTGAGAGAAAGTGAGGAAGAGGGTGATATCTTGTAATCTTAATACTGTAATTTTCATCTTGATCAATGAGAACAGAAGGCTCCTAGATGTTCCTATCGTGGATGTAGATCATTAGGATCGAACCACATAAATCATTGGCGTTCTTTATTGCTTTCTCATTTGTTTTCAATATTCTGTTAGCTTTCTTGGCAATCTTGGAGGCAGAGTTTAATCTGAAATTCAAACATAGATTAGATTTTAGTTCAACAATTGGCATCAAGAGCTAGGTTCGATGTAGACAACCAAATTTGATGTTGAGAAATTCACTGGAAAAAATGATTTTGGTCTATGGAGGATCAAGATGAAAGTATTACTGGTACAACAAGGGTTTCAAGATGCACTTCTTGGTGAAAAGAACTTGAGTTCTTTATCAGAAAACGGAGAAAACACAAGTCTTGCAGAAGGCTCATATTATCATAATTATTTCTCTTGGTGACAAAGTCTTGAGGGAAGTTGCCAAGGAAGAACTGCAATTGGAGTTTGGTTAAAACTCGAGAATCTATATATGACAAAGTCTCTGGCAAGACTCTACAAAAATACCAAGCTTTACACCTTCAAAATTACTCCAGGTATGGTTATGGAAGAACACCTCGATGAGTTTAATAAGATCATCTTGGATCTTGCAAACATAGACATAACAATAGAGGATGAGGATCAAGCAATTCTGCTATTGAGTTCCTTAGATTGCTCCTATGCAACCTTAAAGAAACTATCATGTGTGGTAGAGAAAGTCTGTCACTTGAAGAAGTTCAATCTATCTTATATTCAAAATAGTTACAAAACAAAAGTGATGACAAAACATAAACTGGAGAATGGTTAACTATAAGGGGTAGGCTAGAGAAAAGAAATCAGAAAGGGAAGAACAACAAAACAATATCAAAATCGAGAGGAAAACAATTGAAATGTTTTGTCTGCCACAAGGAATGACATTTTAAAAGAGATTGTCCAGAAAAGAAGCAAAGTGTGGGAAACAAGTCTAAGGAGGAGGGAAATGCAGTTGTTGTCCTAGATGGATATGAAAGTGCTAAAGTTCTGAATGTTTCAGAAGTGGATTCAAGAAATGAATGGATTTTGGACTCAGATTGTTCATTCCATATGTTTCTCTCTAGATCATGGTTTGAAACCTTTACTGAACTCGATGAAGGACATATGATTCTTGGAAACAAGGTTGATGCATGATATAGATGGTATCATATAAAAAAAAAATAACAAAAATGTACTATTTCATCGGTACAACCCATCAGTGCCTTTATACTATTTCCCTTTTTGGATAATGGTATAGATGTTATCATTTTTTTTTTCGAAATAATTAGTCCCCAACAATTTATAGCTGAGGTACTAGTAAGAGGAAAATAAAATTAATAAATAGAAAGATGTGACCCCGAGCTTGGGCTGTTATGATTAAGCCCATTAATGTTTGGGGCCTTTGGGCCGACCCAAGTAATTCCTCGGAAATTAGGTTTCCCGTCCCAGTGCTTTAAAAACCTCCTTTCAAGTTTCCTCCCTCCCAAAGCTTCTACTCGCCGTTGTCTTCCTGCTCGTGTGATCCTTCTTCTTTACTGGTTTTTTCTCTATCCTGTCTCTATTTTTCTTATATATATCGGTATTTGAAGGCAGTTGTTTCCCTTTGTAAATTTCTGTCTTGGGAATTAGGGTTTTGTTACTTTTAATCTGAGAATTAGGGTTTTGTTTCTCTTGACAAACTGGCTGAATTCTTTGTTTTATGTGCTCTTTAAAAACATGTTTTATTGCTGTGATGAAGATGTATCTCAAAGATTATTAAATTTTGTATTAATATGAATCAGCTAAGAGTTCTTCTTTTGTGAATGAATGAATACTTTGAGATTCAAAGATTGTTTTTTCTTAGCTACCCTCTCTCTGTTTTTTTCCCAGTGTTAGTGCTCATTTGTTCTTGTTTTCATTCATATGGATGACCCTGATATTTCTATTATGCTATTCATCTGTTGCCCCTAGTTTTTTTCCCTTTAATTTTTCCTCTTCCTTAGTCCATTAAAAGTTTGGATACTTGGTCTTGTTTGTTCAGATTGGTAAGGGTTTGAAGAAGTAGTTTACACAGAAGCCAAGATGCAGAACGAAGAGGGGGTTATTACCGAGCTTTACATTCCCAGGAAATGGTATTTAATATGTTTCCATTTTTCATTATCATTGTTTTCAGTTTTTGTGTTTCTCGAATGCGTCTTGATTTTTTTTTATTTTTTTTTTGGCTAAATGCTTGTGAATGCAGCTCGGCCACAAACAGGTTGATTACTTCGAAGGACCACGCTTCCGTTCAGATTAATGTTGGGCATTTGGATGAGAATGGCGTGTACAACGGCCATTTCTCCACCTTTGCTCTCTGTGGATTTGTTCGTGCTCAGGTTTTTGTTCTCCATTTCAGTTTTCTACTTCCACAGTTTTATTTGCATGAGTTGCTTGAGTTTTAGATTATGGTACTTGAAGTTTACTCTCAGTGAAGGACTGTTGAAATTGCTTTGCGTGTTTAATCTGAAGATTAGTGGTAGGCAATTACTTTTGGGGTAAATGGAATGTGCCTTTAGATCTTATATAAATGTAAGTGCCTTAGAAACTGATGTTTTGTCTTTTTTATGGGAAACGTTTGATATTAACATGCAAAGTACACCATGTGGAATGCCACATGGTGTCGAACACTGACTGAAACTTGAAGCATTTACTTTTCCTTGTAGGAATTGTGTTCTGTATGTGTTAATCGTTTCTGCATTTTATTGTGGAAGTCTGTGAAAGTCTTTCTTTCTTTCTATCGTTTCTGCCTTTGGTGGGCGCATTGCCATGTATTTTGTAGATGTATGAGACATTCCACATGGTCTGTATTTTTATATTTCATTCTTGTTTATTTCGGTGCTTCTATTGCAATCTTTCATGAACAGTTTTTGTTTAATTCATACAATTTACTCACATCTTGGTTAGACTTTTATTTTTGATTGTGTAGTTTTTTCTGATTTCTTTTACATTCTATTCCAGGGAGATGCTGACAGTGGGCTTGATCGCCTTTGGCAGAAAAAGAAAGTTGAAGTTCGTCAACAGTAGAGTAAGGGAGAGAGAGAATCTAGTTCATTATCTTGTTTGAAATTCTGTTCTCGGGTCGATGCAATGTGGTCTAAGGATTTTGACTCCTTTCATTAGTTTTTATGAAATATTGAAAACTACTTTTGGATCTTTCACGTGTGGCTGTTTGAGTTGTGGATATGACATAAAATCTCATGTACCTTTTACATATATACTGACTGCTCTGCATAACATTTGCTTTTCACATATCTGAATAGCGAATTATCTTGACCATCACAGTTCAAGCAAGGTACGGGTGTATGCCAATGGGATCGGTGGCCAAAAGGAAAACAAAATAAAAGGATGCCTAGTTTTATGAAATTTGCTTTGAGGAAATAGTGGTATTGCAAGGGAAAAAAAATGTTCTAAACAATATTTTGCCTGAGTTTATCTTGAATCCATGACCTGCATTTATTCTGGGCTTTACCCTTGAATAGCAATGAATGTTGTTGCAGTTGGTAGTGGGTACCGTCAAGTTTATATAGATATTTGGTTGCTTGAATTTCCAGTAAGTTTTACCTTGCTTACTAGCACAAGGTGCCGTGTTACCAGGTGTCCTGGAAGCTGATTTTCCTCGCATGTCTTCGAAGTCAACGAGGACAGATTTTTTTTTTTTGTTTTTTCTCTGGATTATGATTCTCTGCAGCCTAGGAGTTATCTTTGGTTTCATGAAAGGTAAGGGATACAATCATTTAGGTCATGAGAAATTAGGATTGCACAGGCTTTGTGTTAGTCGAGGATTGGCTACCTAATTCTGATCGAGTTCATTTATGCTTAGAAGGACAACGCAACAGACTTGAATTGAACTCTTTAACTAAGAAAAGAGAACTAATTTTAAATGAAATAATAAAGAAAGTTATGTTAATATATAGGGAAGTATTTTTGAGTTGTTGGATGAGTATCTAAGATCATTTGTGAATGGTCAATGCTAGGGATTCTCCCGTTCAAGCATCCCGCCCCCTTTTTTTTTTTTAGTTTTTTTTTTTATGGAGTGATTAAGAAAATGTTGTTTAATGATATTGTGAATTTTGTTTTTTTTAATATTTAAAATTGTTAAAAAAATTATGTGAAAAGAAAACAAAAAGATAAACACTTAAATATTTTTTTATATCATTTTTTAACATTTTTAAATATTTTTAAAAAAACATTAGCAATATTAATAAACAATATTTTCTTAATTATTATGGGAAAAAAATAAAAAAATAAAAATATTAGAACGGGATAAATGAACGGGATCCCGAGTAACACAATGTTATGATCGAAACTACTAATCGAGCAAGTGTGGTAACTGGTTTGAGACGTGGCAGTTCGTGATCTAATTAAGAAAATTTTCTGCAATTTGAGTATACTTAAAACAATGTTGTAAAGATATTTCGTATAGGGATTTTAAAAGGTAAGCTTTGAGATTTAACTAATTATTATGGTATTTGTTAAATACAATTTATTTAGTTAAAATACTTAACAGAAACCAGAATAAAGAACAAGTCAGTCTATGTTCGAATCCAAGATCGCTTGCTATAATAAATAAATAAATAATTGTCCCAAAAAACTCAAAATAATATAAAGTAAATTCAATTATTTAATATTTCAAAATTTATTAAAATAAAAATAACACCTTCTAGTGACATGAACTTCAAATGATGTGGTTATTTTTATTACGAGTTTGTTACATAGAATCACTTTTACGTACTCTTTATGCATTTTACTGATTTGATTAGTCAAAACAGTTATTTTATATTAAAAAAATGACGCAACTAATCACATTAGTGAAGTACACAACAACGAGTATATAAAATTTTTGTTTTCATTAGTGGCACAATGAAGCTGCAGTTAGAATTTTGTCCTTGACTCATTAGCAGGGACAGATAATTAAAGAAAAAATAAATGGCCCTACAATCTTTACAGCAATTAACCTACCTTTTTAAATCAATATAATCCCACTTGTTTCTCTTCTCCTAACATAACATCATCCATCTTTTTAGCTTCTTGGCCATTGAGTCTCTTGACAATGGAGCTGCATGCTGTTCACAATACCCTCTTTGTGCTTTTTTGCACCTTGTTTCCGTCTTTTTCACAACATTTCTTCACGATCAAAGTAGGTGCTTGGGAATCTTTCTTTTCTTGGACATTGACCAAATAATTGTAATTTGAACCCTTTTTTTTTTAATTTAATGAAAAAAGTGCTCTTTCATATCCTACTTCCCTAGACAATTTTATAGATTTAATAATTAAACCTATAATACATACACCAAACAACAAACAAAATGGCCGTAAGGTTCGCTTTTGACCCGAGCCTCGTAATGTCAATTAGTGTGGATCTTTGGGGTTGACCACAGTAACGACAAATGGGAATCAAATTATCCTTATTCAAAATTTCAAATAGCATGAATAGTAATACCATCTCTTGTGAGTATTCTATTTATTTTTTTATTTTTTTTATTTATTTATTTCCTTAACAAGTATGTGATATAGAGATTATGAGTAAAAAAACTCAATTAGTTTTAAGGAAATAAAAAATTAAAATTAAAACAAATTTGGTGTGCGATGTAAGGAGCTGGATAACCAAACTCACTCTATATATATACCATATCAAAAGTAAAGAATAAATAGTCCTCATGTTGACTACTACATAAGGGGCTACTAACTATATTATACTCAGCTCTACGAGGGTACTGTTTTTAAAGCTTATATTCGCCTTTTGTAAACAAGAGAAACAAAACTATATGATATAGAGAGAGCTCGTGCCACTGCAACTGCAACTGTACAGTCTGTACCATGCACTCATTTGTTTTAAGCTGGAAGAAGCTTGGACTAAAGCCTAATGGGTAGGAGAGCATACTCTTTTGCCACTATGAACTTTATAAATCGAATGTATGGTTCAATTACATCCTCGAATTGTGGCCAAATCCACCCAACAAATGGGTGGTTCAATCGTCACCATCTAGCCAACACCACCCCCAAAAGGATGGCTGACAAACCACTTTTGTGGAATTGCTCTAGCTTGCACCACCCACGCCGGGTGATCTAGCCATCCTAAAAGGGTGATTGGCCAGCCATTCTATAACATTATGAACGGCCCCAACAACTGCCTTTACAACAATCTCTTTATGGACTCAATTTATTTATTTATTTAGATTAATGTTACGTACAGTCGTAAAGTATGTAAGCGTCACGTAATCGTTCAGAAAAAAATTGAGGTCCACTATTAAAAAATTATTATTATTTTCTTGTGGATCTCGTATCTACTCACTTTTTTCAAAGGGATTGCGCAACACTTGCACGCTTCACAATTGCAAATATCATTTCTCATTTATTTTTCTTTGGCATTTTTCCATATATAAAACGATATATATGTCTATTGCATTCTACTATCCATCCTTTTATATATATCCTTGACCTTATTAATATGTCTTTTGCTTATAAAATAGAAATTCTGGGAGCAAACAAGAATTACCTTGTAGGTTGCAGCTTTCATTTCACAACCAACTTAGCCCAAGCAAGTCACAATACTTAAGAGCCTAGAGCTGAATTCCATAAAAATTACATACCCATTTGAGCCCAAAATACAATTCTCCCCCTGACAAACACTCTAACCAACTTTGTATATAGCAATATGAGTCCCAAAATGGTTGCTTTTGTTACCGATTCTATTTATCTGAACACAAAGTCAAAGGCCTATTCCAACACTACCCACCGTTCGATCCCACAACAAAGGCAATCACATGATGGAACACCCATTGGCGTTTTCATCACTGAAAATCCCAAACGAATCCAACGGTGCTGCTTGCACTGCATAAATCTCGTGGTTGGCACCTGCGTACGTGTACGGTACTGATGGAACACAATAGGAGGGACCGAAACTTTGGGCAGGATGTATCATGTTGTAACTTGCAATATACTCCGGCTGAGGGTAATTTGCTTGTAGGTACTGGCATGATTGCTGACGTGTAGGGCTGGGATTTAGCGGGGCCACACCACCATGATTCATACCCGGATCATGAATTTTAGATTTCGTGCCTGCAGGCGTACCGAAGAATGGTGCACCCTGACCACTGCTCTCATTATTACCTTCTTGCCCTTGCCCTTTCTTTTTCTTCTTTTTACCACCACCTTTTGCAGCAAGCACAGCAGCGCCATCACTTTCACTGCCCTTGTGACCCGCAGCCGGCGACTCCTCACCGGCGGTATGATTTACCTGCGACTTCTCTCCACTTTCGCTTCCACTTTTTTTAGCAGAGCTACGCTTCTCTTCAACTTTCTCGCATGGATTCTCAACTTTTTGAACATTGTAATTTATTCCACTTTGTGGCTCACTATCTTTGTACTTGTTCTTTGCTCTCCCGGACTTCTTCTCTTTTCCGACCGTATTTTCTGGCCAAATCTCGGCGCGTTTTCCTATTTTAACCAGCTTATTAATCAGGGTCTCAACTGTGACGTTTCCTATCACCGTAACTTTGTCCTGCTGTGAATCAAAGGTTGTAGAAAAAACACCTGCAAAATACTAAAGAAATTACAATAAAGGCTGTGTAACAAAAGAGAACCCCGAAAACGAGTGTATAGAGATGTATCTCAGATTATATGTTTGTAACACTGTTTGGATGACTAGAAAATCGAACGAAAGTACAATGAAACTTAAAAGGTACTCATGTTTTCTGTTCTGGGCTTCACAAAAGAGAAAAACTTGCCTGCATTAAGTCGGACAGTTCTGTATAGCTCAGTTATGTTATATGTTTTCGTTCCCGCAGGTTACTCAAAAAAAGAAAAGGTGTGGGATTTAAACGTTTCAAGTGATATATTTTTCTATTACTTCATTTTCTCAACAGCGAAATGATAAAAGGGTTTTCATATTTCTGTTCAATACCATCAATGCTCTGCAGAACTTTCTTGACTTTCCTCTTACAACCTTCACAGTGGAGAGAAACCTTCAAGACCCATGTCTGAAAAAACAAAGCAAGCAAGCATTGAAATGCCAAACATGTAGCGAGGAAAGAAAAATATAAGAAAGAATACGAAGGGGGTTTGTCTTCCAGGATATACCTGATACTTCAGTGCTTCTGATGGTTCTAGAGTAGAATTTGTAGCCATTAGAGGGAGGAAGGTAAAGGTTTGAGATTGAATGGAGAAGGTAAAGAAAGAGTAACCCGGGAGTGTGGGAGTTTTGAAGGCGCTCAGGAAGAGGCAGGAATGAATGTGAGAGAAATTCAGGTCAAAGCTGTACCCGTGTGCTTTGAACTTTGAAGGACTTCAATTTATGCACTCAAATTCGGCGCGGGGGGGGGGGAGTCCAAAGATAACTTATTAACTATCAACATCACATTTTTTTTTAATTAATTTTTTAATATTTCTTTTAAAATTTTTTGTTGAGTTCATTCTTTTTAAAATAATTTAATTTTTTTATTCATTATTTATATATTAAATATTTGATGAAAGAAAAAAATAATAAAAATTAAAAAATATGTGGTGTGTGGAAGTTAGGAGGTTGTGTAAATTTTTTCTTAATTATAAGAGTGGTGCAGTCCTCGAATAAAAGTATAAGGGTCGGTTTGGATATAGAAATCAACTCATCTTATCTTATTTTATTATTATAATTTTTTTAAAATTTTCACGTAAAATATAATAAATAATTTAATTTTTTAAATCTTAAATAAAAAATAATATTTTTAATAATATTTTATTCAACTCATTTAAAACTATTTTATCTCATCATACTATATGAACAATCCAAAAAATAATAAAGATATAAATTTTATTAAATGAATTTAAGAAAAATGTGTAGTCCTTTAAAACAAATTATGAAAATTTATTTTACAAATTAATGTAACTTGTTGTATGTTAAATTATAATTTTTTTTTAAAACTAACATAATCAAGGCATATCTATTTATAAGTTTTATTTATATAAATGATTTAGTCACAAATAGATTTTATAAAAGTAAACTTACAAACTTATGTGTCTTGATCTGATAAGTTAAATTATAAAATTATTTTTATTATAAAGTAAATCTAACATATTATATAAAATTAAGTCTATTTGTGAGTTTATTTTTATAGGATCTCTTTATAATTATAACATTTCTATTTTATAAATGTCTTTTATCATAATCACTACTATTTTTGTTGTAGATTTTACAGATTAATTATGGTACTCACTAAATTTAATTGTAATCGGGAGGCTAGTTGAGTGACACATGGATATATTTTATTTTGCAAGAGAAACGATAGAAATTACTTCTACATAACAACTTGTTTATATCTATGTAATAAAATGATATTATTTTAAATTTTATTTTAACTTTTACTTTTAATTTGATGGGTTTAAATTTAATAAAAATAATATTATTATATTTAAAGTTATAAATAAATGAAAAACGTTTGTTGCAAGCACCTGGTGTAAACGACATGCAAACGTGACTGACGTAAAAACACTTGATGAGAGAGAGACCGAGCTAATGAGAGAGGGTTGAGGAGAGGGAGAGACCGAGCTGCTGAAGCTGATGAAAGAGAAAGATCAAGCTAATGAGAGAGAGAGCTAGAAAGACCGAGCTGATGAAAGAGAGAGCTGACGAGAGAGGAAGAATTTATTTTAAATCTGACGTGATATAAACGACTGCATATCGATTATATCTACCTACTATATATGGAAGAACGGTATATAAATTGTCAATAGATTGTAATTTTGCAATACTCGTCAGCTGCATCTTAAACCCTATTCACGTTTCAGGTATCGAAACCTTAATTGGTCGGTCGAGCAATCAATATGGCTTTCAACATTTGCACACGTAAGCTTCTATTTTCGCGATACCAATTAAAATTGACGCTGTGCTCAGAAAATGGTGCAAAAAGTAAGAGATTGATAAGACGAGACCGGACATCACATTAATCTTTCATCTTTCACGCAATAAATAATCATCAATGGTAGATATGGGTAGATATATGGATTAAAAATAGGGCTGCAATTACCCACCAACAATAAATTAAATCACTGCCATACGATTAGTTGGCCCAACCAATAAAACACGATCCTTATAGATTTTTTATTGGTACAAATTTTATAGAAAATAAAAATACTATGAAATTTAAGTGAAATTTTCTTTTAGAAAATAAAGTCTTAAATGACACGGATTTGGTTGTTGGAAAATTTATTGTTTGCCCCGTGAAATTCTAATTTTAGCTTGTTAGATACAATTATCAGTTGTGTAAGCGTTGCAAATTCAAAAAGAGTAACGTTCTTCATTAAAAGTTTAATTTTTTTTTATGTATATCATATTTATTTACTTTTTTAAAAAAGAATACGTTTACTTACTTTATAACTACAAATATCATTTATTTTTAAAAAAATTAAACTAATTTAAATATTTAATTTTTACAATAAATTAAATGTAAAAATAATTTTACAATCTGACAAACCACATCAAGTCATATCAGTTTGTGTGATTACTTTTGATAATCATTTTATGGCTAGAGTTTTTTCAAAAAAATAAATGTTCATGAGTCATAAATTTATCTACTTTTTTTAAAAGAAGAGACTGAACACTACACAACTGTAAATATCATTTTCCTATTTAAATTTCTCTATTAATAACATTGGTACAGATTCACGGAATAATGCCCATCTCCTTTTGGTGCAAAACCCAAAAAGGCAATGCACACTCCCGAATTAAGCCATCTAGCTTTCACTTTCTTTATCATTATCGTCTTCCTCCTTGGGCAAAATATGTCCTTCCTTGTCACTTCCCTCAACCCTGCAATCTTGAGCCTGAGCATTTTTAGTATCCGTTGTGACATCCTGCAGCTGCGTCAGTGCAGGTACTGGTGATTAGTTCTCAAAACATATAATTGTACCAGAAATCTATTTAACAGATAAGCCAAAGGCATAGGAAAAATTAGACTAGTGATAGCTTACCCCCAAGTTTCTTAGGCTAGAAGTAACATCCTGTTGTTGTTGCTGCTGCTGGAGAGTGGTCCTCAGTTCTTGAAATTCCTAGTTCCAATTTGATTGAGAAAAAAATTATATACATATATCTGGAAAATAGAGCTTGGAAGGCTAAATCTGGAGCCACCACTTACTGATCGAAGTTGCTCTACTTCAACATTTAGTGATTTCTTGAGATCTGAAAGCTCCTGTATGAAGTAAGAAACAATTGCATAAAAAGTTACTAGTTTAAGAACAAAGGAATCTCTATGAAAACTAGAAAGCAGTGAGTTCTGGTATGCCAATTAGACATTCAACTTCTGCACGTTGATGTATTTCTATTACTGAACTCCATTGAGCATAATAAAGATGACTTAGAATCTGATTTGATGTATTTCTAATACTGAACTCCATTAGGCTGTACCAATATCACCATGGATGATGATGTTACATTCAATCCATTTGAATTAAATCATGCATATCACAAATTCATAGATGTCAACCATGTTAGATATGATGTATTAATGATCAATACCTATCCACTTTTGTACTAATTCATAACCTGAAAATAGACCATCATTCTTTAAACATGGGCAATAACAATCGGAAGAGGAATTATTAAGCCACTTCCATCTTTCATCCCTGACAACATTCAAATTGGAAATCCCAATGTCAATTTATCGCATGCAAGCATCATCGATTCAAAATATGTCGACGTTGTCTGCTAATATCCTTATATATCTATTTACAAGCATAGTTGTCTACTTAATTTCAAATGATTTGTTTTATTTACATAAAGCCTACCATTTTATCAAACATATGATGTTTCTATTGACAATCCCCAACCAGATGTGTGGGCAAACCCAGCATAAGATCCAAATATCAATTCCAACACTTGTTCAAAACAGCTCTGGGTAAGAATTAATCCAGTCATAAATAAGATCCAAGTATCAAACAAAGGAAGAGAATATCATAGCATGTCCCAAAGAACAAGCACCCATGTGAGCAAGATACTTTATTCGAGCAAAAATGACTATATATACAAAATTTAAAAGACAAAAATACACCCAGAATTTTCACATCTAGAAAACAGAACAAAATAAATATACAACCACGTTTTGTGATACCCAGCAAACACTTACATCGCGATAGACCATAACTTGAGTGTCTAACTTTGATCTCCAATTTTGCAAATCCTAATTAGCTCAAAATAAATAAATAAATAAATAAAAAGCGGTCCGCAGTCAGAACTGAAATGTATGAAACCAAGTTGAAGAAATTAACAACCATTATTCCCACTAAGAAAGCATTGCTTAAAGTCACCTGTTTCAAACCTTGAATTCTATTAAGCAGCTCAGCCCTTGATTCATTTAGTTCCTGAGAACCAAAAGAAAACTTATATTAGCAAGCTACAGCTGTTTGAAGTCCCTGTTTGGCTGCAGAGAATATCGGGAACACAGATAATAGAAATGCCCCACCCCCAATTCTCTCTTTGTTACTGTTCAACAAAAATCTAAACCTCAATCAAGCAGGGTACTAAAAAACCCATTAAAAGCAAACAAACGAAACACTGGTTATGATAAACAGATACAGAAAAAAAGGTAGGTGTGGAGTTGAAATTACCGCGATCTTTGAGCCAATCGGAGTAATATTCTCCTTCTTCTGCAAATAAAAATCACAGATCATCAAATTCATAAACAGAATAATATATCAGTACAAAAACGTGGAGAGAGAGAGAGAGAGAGAGTACGGAGGAGAGTGGATTGGCACGAGGGAGAGGAGGAGATGCATCAGAATTGGCCATGGAATCGAGGACGCCTATGAGATTTATCTGGTTTGTTTGGGGAGGGTTCTGAATTCAGATTTGTGGTCGGAGGCCTTAAACAAAGTTATCTTCAATCCGGAGAGTTTCCACCATCGGCACGAGGTTATATATACAAGGACCCAGACGGTGGAACAGTGTGACAGAACAAAACAGTACTTCGGATTTTGAAATTTGAGTTTAAGGATGTGTTTGGGCGGGCAGTTCGTACAAGTTAATGGCAGCTGTACGTTAATCTGCAGATCTAATCACTCACACTGTGAATGTCACAGACTCACAGTATAATTGGGGACAACCTATTTATTGACCCTTATAATTTTTATTTCATTTTATTATTATAAATTTTTTAAAATTTTTATATAAAATATAACAAATAATTCAACATTTTTAAATTTAAAAATAAAAATAATACTAAAAAATTTATCATTTTATTATTATAATTTTTCTAAATTCTTGTATAAAAATATAATAAAAAATTCAATTTTTTCGAATTTCAAAATAAAAATTATATTAAAAAATTATATTCTAATAATATTTTATTAAACTTTTAACAAAACATAGCATCTCATATGTACTGTCTATCCAAACCAACCCACCCTTAGGAGTTTTTGTTTTCACAAGTCTTTTTAACTCGTTTCATTTTATTTCATCTAATCATTACAATTTTTTTAAATTTTTATATAAAATAAAATAAATAATTTAACTTTTTCAAATCTCAAAACAAAAATAATATTAAAAATATATATTCTATTAATATTTTATTTAACTTTTAACTTAATCTCAATTCATCTGTAAAAACAAACAAGGCCTAATATGTTTTATATATTTATCTACTAATATATTATAAAAACATTCGTAATTTAAATTTTTTATAAATATAATTATTCACATAGTAAGGGATATGTTTTTACGATGAATGTTATGCATCTGCCATTATTCACTCTCACATTCCATACTTATAATTTTTTCATAGGGTATAGGGATATTTTTCATAAGGTGTGAGGTGGTGAATACTGATTGAGAATAATAATGTTTCATGTTTACATATCTATATAGTTAAATAGTAGAACATCTGGGAATATTTTTAACAAAATTTTAGAGATATTTTTTTTAAGGTTCATGGAAATGGGTGATGTTTATGAAGAAATATATGTTGTTTGAGAATAGATATATTTATATTAGAACTTGAAAAGGCATTTTGTAAACATAGTTCACGACCCGAGAACCCATGATCAAATCCAAAGTTAGATCGCGACTTTAGATTTGAAATGTGTTAAATTTATACAAAAATATTATAGAAATAAATGTATAAAATACTCATCTATCTTAGCGTAATGGTTTGGATAGCTTTTCAAGTGATTTACCTACCACTTTTCAGATCCACTTGATTTTTTAAATTGTTTTTAATTATTTGTATGAGGAAGAAGGTTCGAGAATTAAAGCAATTGGACAGAGAAAAGCGAGATCTAGGGTGTGTTTGGATGTTGAAGTGAGTTGAGTTGAGTTGAATTGAGTTGAGTTGTGATAATAAAATATTGTTAGAATATTATTTTTTAATATTATTATTATTTTGAGATTTGAAAAAGTTGAATTGTTTATTATATTTTGTGTTGGGATTTGAAAAAATTGTAATGATAAGTTGAGATGAGTTTGGGATCCAAACTCACCCAGGAGGCCGTTGGGGTGGGGGTGGATTCAAAGCTTTCTTTTTTATTCAGACACATATCTATATATATATATATATATATATATATAGAGAGAGAGAGAGAGAGAGAGAGAGAGAGAGAGAGATATGTATATGGGTTTCATTCGTTGTAATTGGGAAATTCAGAGTACTAAACATTCAATCATTATCTTACTTCTTTATTCTCTTTAACTTTAATCCTACCTTTAAATAGATGATTAAGGAAAGGGACGAATAATTAACATTCACCTTGTTACCCACTACCAAAATCCTCATGATCATATCATAACTCATGCCTTCCATCCTCATTATTTCTATCTCTAATAATAAGAAAAAAAAAACAGAGCTTTACTTGAATCTACATTTTTTATTTATTTATTTATAATTTGAATATAGAGACCTCTCTATATTAAATATTATTCTTAAGTAGCGTCAGCCCTAATATTAAAAAAAAAAGAAACTATACTCATCATCTCCGCACACCACACACCACACATAATTTTTTATTTTTTTTCATACTAAATATGTGATGAATGGATGATAAGTAGAAGAATTCAATTAATTTAGGAAGAATAAAACAAAAATTAATGTGATATGTGGTGTGTAGGAATAATGAGTATCAAAAACCCAATATTAAATACAACAAAACTCACATATTATATTTGAGAAATGATAGTTGCAGTCGTGAGTGCGCAAATGACACGCAATCGATTTGAAAAAATGAATAAATACGAGATCTACATGAAAAAATAATAATTTTTTAATTGTGAGATCTATTCTTTTTCAAAGCGACTGCATAATACTTATACACTTTACGACTGTATGTAATATTTACTCATTATATTTATATCTCTCCAAATAATATTAAAATTATAAAAGTTTTAATTCACTCTACTCCCCTATCAAAGTAGAAATAACATGCTAAAGAAAATGACTCATGAAGTGGATCATCATTCATAGGAAGAGCATACCTACCTTGCAGATTTGACTCAAGCTGGATAAATTAGTATTTTTATTTGTTATGCTTTGCCAACAAAGAAAACATGAATTAATTTAAAAAAAAAAAAGATTACTAAAAGGAAATCAACGGCATGAAGAATTTTTTTTTTTTTTTTCCAAAGTTTGGGAATAATGTGATTAGGCATGAAGGAGACATCAAACCACATTCACGCCTGCTTTTGACTCATGTTTAATTTATTATTTTCATCAATTAATGAACAACTCATGTCAATGGACCTAATCAATGCGCGCATGTTTCTCCAAACCTTATGATAGTGATCAGGGATAATAAAATAATTTTACGAATTGATTTAACTCTGTTGTAGGCATTGGTTAGGTTACCTGCCTACTTCAACTCGATGTATACATTGAGCTGAACACAAAACATGTATTGACTCTCTAGAATGTTATAAGATCGATAAAACGAAACAATTCCATTGATTATGTTTTTTTTTTTACCACTTTTACGACATGAACATAGTCTCTTTTTTAAGACATGGTCACACAATAACTTGTTAGAGCATTGGCAATGGCCTAATTGTCAAGTCTAAAATTTGTCTAGAATCTTAATTTTTGACTATAATATCAATTTTTGACTCGGTGAGTCCACATTGGACTAGCTATTATAAAGTTAAAATAATAATATAATATTATTTTTTAATTTTTTAATTTTTTATTTTTGTAAATACAATTTATATATTTCTTAAATTTTCATGCTTTGTAGAAATAATGTGTCTACTCTATCAATAAGTATAAATAATGTGCATACCATGTATATTTTACCATTCAAAGAGAGAGGGAAGTGATGAAATAATTAAATATTACTTTCCATTGTGAATAGTAGCTAGCCATATTTGGAGAAGACTTAAGATTTATTATTCATCAAGTCTTAAGCTTTGGGCCATTAGCTAGTCTAATATAGAGGCTTTTTCTCACATCTAGTTAAAGTTTAGACTTGTATTAACATTTGACTAGTCTATTGTCAATGCTCTTAGTTGTAATAGATATAAAGAAGTACCTATCTGAAACTGTTGAACAACTTTTCCTGTGTAGAGAATCATATTGGCCAATCAACTCCTGGGCCGGGGGGGGGGGGGGGGTGTTGCAGCTTGCTCCATATCCAATCCAATGTTGGATTCGGATTGTTCTCTCAAACGATAATGGATACAAATTGAACTCGAAAGAAGAGTAATGCTACGTATAATAGAGTAAGTAAGTATTGTATAATTCTTTTGAAAAAAAATAAAATTTACTATTAAAAAGTTAATTAATTTTTTTTTCATTTGAGTCTCGAATTTATTTATATTTTTTAAATAAATTATGTAAAATTTACACACTCTACGATTACAAATATCATTTCAGGATATCATAGAAAGCTTGAAAATGATCAAATAGTAGAAAATAGTTGTATTTATTATGAATATCATCACTCCACTTCTAGAAGATGTTAGGTAATGAAAGGCCATGGCCATCTAAGTTGAGCATAAATGCTAATTTTACTGCGTACAACCCTACTGTTTACAGGTTATACATCACTAAATGCATTCCTTCGTCCATCCCGCCCCCACACAGATTCTGTTAGGACTTGAATTTGGTCTCTTTTTTCAATATTTTGGTTTTTGTATTGCTCCTTTAAAATAAATAAATAAATAATAATAAAAAAAAAAGTAAAGAAACAGGCCAAAATATCCCAGAAATTGCGAACGTAGAAAAGAATCGGAACAAGCTCTGAACTCTCTCTCTCTCTCTTGATCACGTTTTGCTCCATCTCTATCCTGCTTCGGAGCTAAATCATTGCATAGAGAGAGAAAACAATGAGTCAGGAATCGTTCATATACACCTTTGTGGCCCGAGGCACCGTGGTCTTGGCCGAGTACACCGAGTTTACCGGCAACTTCCCAGCGATTGCGGCTCAGTGCCTGCAGAAACTCCCTTCCTCCAACAACAAGTTCACCTACACCTGCGACCACCACACCTTCAATTTTCTCGTCGAAGATGGTTATGGTAAAATTTCCCTTTTCATTTCACTCTTTTTCTTTGAGGTGGAAGTTGAATTGCGAGAGGAAGTACTTGGATCTGGCCCCAAACACTCGCATGTATATTTTGTTTTCTGGGTTCTAACTGAGGAAAATACTAAATAGTTGAAAATCTAACTCTTTGTTCCCATGTCGTTTTGTTTTCAAAGAGTCTCTTAACGTGAGCTAAATAGTTATATTCTGGAAAACTCAATGAGCGGTACTTGTTTCTAGCCCCAGAGAGTGAATTAGTTGAGTTATTTCTGTTTGTTTTTCTATAAAAAAAAAAAAGTTGTTCTTTTTCTTTTGTAACAGAGTTTGACGCTCTTTGAAGAGTTAAAATATTCATAATTTCTGAATACTTAAATGGAAATTTAGCTTGATTCAGATGCCCATTGTAACATAGCACGAGTTCAACTTTTTCCCAATAAATCGTGCTATCAAATTGCCAGCGAACACGTTTAGATGGACTGAGATTGATCGGTATTAATCTGTAGGAATTCCTTTCTTATAATAGAAGTATTAGTCTGTAGGGCTGACCTTTGTTTGATTGATTGATGGATATATCATATATGCTGTTGGGCGTGGAATGTGCTATTCGTGGGTATGTAATGAAGAAAATCAGAATAAGTATTTAGGCCTCCTTTCGTTACACATATAAGATGAGATTAGATGAAATAAAAATTGAAAGCGGAATAAAATATTGTTAGAATATAATTTTTATTTGTGAATTTGACAAAGTTGAATAGTTTATTATCTTGATAACCAAACCAGGCCTTAAAGTTAGCAGGAGGAGGATAATCAGGATGTGCAGTAAATCCAGGCATGCGTGCACGACACAAGTTTTTACCTTTTTTAATGCTCCAGTTGAACTTATAATCTCCGACCTCATGACTAAAATATTAATGCTGAAGCTTTGCTTCACTGTGGGGAAATATCCTTGTATGAGGCATCTTCTATTTTTGATTTTCCGATGTGGTTTACCATTAAGGATGCCTGTGAGGTAAGGGATTCCGTTAATATGGAACTTGTGAATGGGCTCTGTCCTGTTATGCCATTGAAGCTGAAATATAGTGGTTTTAATTATTTTACCTGTTTATGGAATAGAGAATCACATGCATGACATGAGGGAGGATTTTGTTTTTTTGGGGGGCGCGGCTGGATTGATATAAAAGCCGGATTTGTATCAAAACATTTTTCTATGTTATGAAAGTGCACTGGTTTGGGTGTCCTGCAGAGTGTCGAACCCTTTCTCATGGTATATATCCTTGGCCATGTGGCTCCCATTCTTCAACATCAGAGCATTTTTCGTTTCGGATACCCGGATACATATCAGACAATGTATCCCCCCCTTACCATAGCTATATGCCTGTTTCGTAATGTCTTGTTGTCATAATTTATTTCTAAGAATCTTTGAGTCTAAAGGTTTTCGAATCTATGTGAAGTGGCCAAAATAGTTGTGGTGGAATATCACATGCTTTTTTGTTCAGTACTTGAAGTGGTTCACCAGATCTGATGCGTGGATATTGATATGATGAATACGGAATCTTATATTTTCTCTTGATCACATAATTGCACAGAGTGACTTAAATTAACTGGAGATGTTTTAGTTACTTAGATAAAATAGTTGAGAATTTAACCATTGAGTCTAGTTCTTAATAGGTTGACTGTCTTGTTGTGGATCTTTGTGATTTGCAGCTTACTGTGTTGTGGCCAATGAATCTGTTGGCAAGCAGATATCTATTGCATTCTTGGAACGGATGAAGGCAGACTTTAGGAAAAGATATGGGGGTGGTAAAGCAGATACAGCTATGGCCAAAAGTCTTAACAAGGAATTCGGGTATGTAACTTTGACTCTTGAATATGATGTATTAAATATCTATGCATTTGAACAGAAAATCTTGCTAGGAGGTGAAAAATAAAGCGAATTTAAGTTTACAGACCAATCATGAAAGAGCACATGAAGTATATTATTGACCATGCTGAAGAGATTGAGAAGTTGTTGAAAGTGAAGGCTCAAGTTTCAGAAGTTAAAAGTATCATGTTGGAGAATATTGACAAGGTAATAGTTTATTTTTGAATTAAAATTTGTTCTTTTTACCACAATACTGTGTATCCCTGCCTTGGTGAGGTTTCATGTCATAAAATAACACTGTACATTTGCTCAAATTTGTTTTTGGGGATTCTTTATATGATGCTTTAACCATATGCATCTATGGTTCTCTTTATGCTGGCACTAATATAGAATTCAAAAAATTTATGTGCAGTTACTTTTACGTACTCTTTGCGCACTCTACTGATGTGATTGGCTGCGTCACTTGTTTTAATATAAAATAATTACTTTGGCCAATCACATCAATAGAGTACACAAAGAGTATGCAAAAGTGACTGTATGTAGCAAAACTCAAACAGGATCTCTCTCTCTCTCTCTCTCTCCATGAGTTTGCAAAGTTTATCAAGTAAATCATCCCGTTCATACTCTGTTAAATAAACTAACGGCAGCTTTGTTGCCTCCAAGCCACTCTCCTCTAGAGTGCCAAAGACCCACCCTCGCAGGGTGGCTAGCAAATATCTCTAACATCAACTTTGCTTGCTTCAGTTGCACCATTTCTTACATTATAAGAAAACCATGCAACAGAAGCTGCATGTTACACGATTTGATTTTATATATGCGTTTCAGGCTCTTGATAGGGGGGAACACCTAACGAGTATTGCTGACAAGACTGAAGACTTGCGTAAGCAGGTAATTGACAGAACAAGAGCAACTTTTGGCTTTATCTCTCTTCTTCATACTGAACAAGTTTCTTCTTTGGAATTTTCAGGCCCAATTGTACAAAGAAAAAGGAACACAAATTAGACGGAAGATGTGGTATCAAAACATGAAAATAAAGCTGGTGGTTCTTGGAATCTTGTTCCTTCTGGTCCTGATAATCTGGCTTTCTATTTGCCATGGATTTGACTGCACCAACTAGTAGAAATTCTTCAGTACACAGCAATGGGAACAAAATTACATAGACTTAGATTCAACAATTTGTGCACATGAACCATGCTCTGTAATTTGGGATGTATCTTCAAATCAAAAGTGAAGTTGTGCTCAACAGTAAAGTCCAGGAATTCTTTGCAAGTCAGTGTAGGAGTTTTGTTTTGTTTTTTTTCAGTGTTGAGAGAGAGAGAGAGAGAGAGAGAGAGAGAACTGGGTCATGGTAGATCTTGTCAAATAATACATCAAGATGTTATTTTGAATCCAATATAGCAATAGTTTGTGATATTCAAAGTCCAGTTGCAGTTCTGGATAATTTATAGTTATTTGTTACATTAAATCAACCTAACATCTTTCATATTTAACAGCAATTGTCTTTTATCACTCGTCCTTTGTTTAGGTCCAATTAATCAATTGCTCACTCAGATTGTTTTCATACAACGAGGGACTTAGCCGAATGTATACTTCTGTACTATTTTAACAGGTTCTGCTCTTTTTTTTTTTTTTTTTTGCAAGGAAATTAAGTATAGATGGAAAGGCAAAGATTTTAAAAATGGGTGGCTCTACAGCCACCGCTCCCAGTCCCGCTGGGAGTCACCGTTAGTGTAAAATATTGTATTTTTTTATTTTATTTTTTTATACATGTATTTTTTTAACACTGTAAAATATTTTTTAAAAAAATAAAAAAAATTATAATATCATTAAAAAATATTTACTTAATCATTAAGTAAAAAAAAGAATATTAAAAAAATTAAAAAAAAATATAGCAAGACTAAGAGCAGGACTGAGAGCAGTGAGAATAATTTTACACTTTTAAAAATAGATTCACCCAAATGGGTCAATGTGTATATACCTCATAAGTTGATATTCACCGTAACAGCAAGTACTTGTTTTTATAATGGGGTCCATCATTGGGCCCAAGACTAGCTAAGCCTTTAAACTCTTCTAAAATGGGCGGACATGTCCTTACTAGATACATGTTGCTTAGACATTGCAAGTGTAAGTACTTCTCCCTATCATTGTTGGTCCGACAATCTGACAAATAGGGGTCCAAGTGCTCCCCATACTTTGGAGATTGTCACATTTGAAGGCAAAGGCTAAGCTAAACCCTAAATTATGAGTAGCATCGTTCAGTGCTTTTTCATAATATTGGTGTATGCTCTTGGAAAACTCTTCAGAAGTTCTTTCTAAATACACGGAGATCATGTATATCCAGTGAATATTTCTCAACACCAGATAAATGAAGAAGAAACTCCGGAAAAAATTGATAAGTTTGTCACTGTTTAAGGTTATCTTAGGGAAACATTTTCAGATCGAGTTTTTGTTATTCCGGCTATGGTTGAACTCCTCGTTTGTTTTCACAGTTCATTTTAACTCATCTCATCTAATCATTACAACTTTTCCAAATTCTCACACAAAATAAAATAAATAATTCAACTTTTTCAAATCTCAAAACAAAAATAATATTAAAAAAAATATATTCTAACAATATTTTATTTAATTTTTTAACTTTAATTTCAACTTTTCTTATCTCATCTGCGAAAACAAACAAAGGAGGAAATAAAGGGCCCTTGTAACGTTCCTTGCTACACATATCTTCAAATTTTTATAACTAATATATATATATATATATATATATATAACACAACGGACCCTGTCGCACCACGAAGCGCTGTTGGCGAGTCGGGTTGTTTGGGAATGCAGCCCCAATTGGGCGGTAAATTTCGTCCAAGGCTTAATTTTTAAGACCTTCCTTCTTCTTCCTAATTCTCCCTGGTTTACCTTCCTTCTCTTCTTCCATTTTCTAACACTTCCACATGTTCTTCAGTAAGTAAACTTGTAATTTTAAGCTTGTAATTTTATTAAGCTTATATTTCAATACAAGTTGTTATTTCTGCATCTATTTATTTTCTATATTTCATATACATGCATATGGTCGGTTTAATCGCCTGCTCTTAACTGTGCATACTCTACTGCTCACTGCTCTTCTTCTAATTCTGTTTATTGTCTTATGGCTCTTGTTCATTCCGCTGTCCTTTTGGTATCAGAGCCACTTGGCAACTGGTAGTTCGTAATTACTTCTTTTCATTTCATTTATCTTGTTGTTTTTCAACCCAATCCCTGAATTCTTACTTTGTCTGACCTATCTCCTTGTTGTTCGTCTAGTACCTTGGTAAGACCCATTTGTCGGAGAGCGTTGAGGGCAGTTAGGTTGTCAGGTCGAGATAAGGATGTTAGTTTTAGGCACTGAAGTGTGAATTAGGACTGTGTTGACTGGCGACAAAATGAGTAGAATGTTTAGATCTAATTCAACTATTAGTTCCAGGTCATCTGTACCACCTGACATTGTTAATGAAGAAGATCATTCTTTTGACGAAACTGTTTTAAATGATTTCAACCAATGGAATATTCCAAAAATAAGTTCAAACTCTATATAGTAAAAGTTTATAACTTTAGAGTCATCACATGCAAGTCATTGCTTGCCCACCGGCACTCTAGCTAGCTTTTAGGGTGTCTAGCTAAATGGGATGAACTTAAGGTAGGCGCCGGCCAGGAAAGCATACTAATGTTGTGATGGAATTGGCTTTGTTAATCTAGTACGCGTGCAGTTTGAAAATTAGAAAAATGTAAAACATTGATTATAAATCACAGAAATTCAAACTCTCAAGGAATATGACTCATTAATGTTCATATAATGTTTGAGGGCAGTGCTTATAAGAGTCTTAGACTAAACTACTAAAATATGATAGTTTCTTTTCCATCTTTGGTATAATATTCATGCATGATTGGCTGCAGAGAAGTGGAACAACTCTTTCGTCGGTTGTTTTTGAAGGAATTAATTAAAAGTGACAACCTCCAAGAGGCATCCTGTCATGGGTATCAGAAAATTAAGCACTTAGCTAGTTTGGATTCGAGACTCGCCTCAACTCAACTCATCATTACAATTTTTACAAATTTTCACATAAAATATTATAAATAATTCAATTTTTTCAAATCTCAAATCAATAATAATATTAAAAATTATATTCTAATAATATTTTATTCAACTTAATTATCTAAAACCATCTCCACTCATTTCTGAATCCAAAAGATGGGGGATACGTATAAGCCTATGGAAGCATATATAATTGCATGAAAAATAATTCTTCAAGCAATATTTGTTGTTAAGACGTAAATATAAATAATAAAATCTACCGTCAAAGGCCTGTGGCCTGATTGATGACATAAACCCTCAGCCTCCAAAATAGAGGTCTTGGGTTTGAAATCCCGTCTCTCCAAATGTAAAAAAAAATAAATAATAAAATCTATCAATTCTCATCAGTTTAAACTTTTAGAATAATTGATGATTTAACATGATATCAGAGCATTAAATGATCATAAAAGTTCTTATTTTTGTCATGTTAAAATATTGAAACCTAATGTCGGCCATTTTCTCCCACCATTTAACGTCAATGTTTCCCATGTGTTGGATTTAGAGTTATCTATGTTTACACGTAAAGTTGAGTGTTAAAAAAATTGATGTGAAGTGATTATATTCAGTACTAGCTAGCTAGCTCTTTCCTACCTAATTGATACCACTTTCTGTACGTTCCTTTTAATTTCGTCAAAGAAGCATCATCTCGATCGGTATTCATTTTACATATACCATTGCCACACTTGTCTTAGATCATGTGCTTGATAGAAATAATTCCATATATAAAACAATGATGCATTGGTGTCATGCACCATATGGCGCACAAAAAAAGAAAAAGAAAAAGAAAGAAAAGAGGAGCATAAAATCTACGTACAGATAACTCGATCTCAAAGATTAAAAGTTTTGACTAACAGTTTTTACAAAATATTGCCCAAATCCTTTACTTCTGGACTTCATCACAAGGCAATTAATGTAAGTATATATTCAAAAAAATTAGGGTTTACGATGCAAGAAGATTAATGACGGAAAATCAAATTAGCTAGGTAAAACTTTTAACGTACTAATGAAAAAATGAAAAATATTGAGCAATGATTGAGACTTAGCTGCATGCATTCATTGGATCATGATAAGACAAACTCTGATATTGATCTGGTGGTTTAACTCAAACTCATGAGAAGACAAAGAAAGATCTCTCTGACCCATCCTTTCTGGATATATATAAGGGTACTTATACTACTAGTACTGAAAGAAAGATCAAGAGTATTCCTGCAGCCTGATCTGCGACTTTTTGCATGGGCGCCGTGAGTTATCATTCAGTAGTAGTAATAGATAATGAAGAACAAGCTAGCTAGCTAGCGATGACTACTCAATGAGATCAAGTGCATTGTAGCCCATTCAGATCAGGAATGGGTTGTGAGTAGCTTTGATTAATGAGAAAAGATGACTCTACAGCTGATATTTCGATTTATAAATTTATGGGCGGCTTTCTTCTACAGTATTTGGACACGTGTTAATAAGTCTCTTATATATCCACACTAGAAAGTACGTATGAATTAATTCCTGCATGCGATCTTTGTCATGAAGTGTAGATCATATATACATATATATATCTTTCTCCCCGGCCAACCTTTCAAGCACTTGTTGTTTGGAAGCATTCATGCATGGACGTTTTGCTAAAAGTTTGGATTCATGCATGCATCGTTGATTCGTTGCTGCTTCAATATAATAATCATGTGATTATGATTTGTCTGTACTCCTTTTGTCCAGTACTACTGGACGCATTCAACTTATTTCATTAACCGAAAAAAAAAAAAAAAAGGTTTTCGGTCATGACTTAAAAGATACAATTAATATAATACTAATTTGGTTAAACTTGTCGATGTAATTGGCATGAATTAACTATATATCTCAGAATATGCCAATTACTCTTCCTCTCTTCTCGATCCATTAGATCAAGATAGCTACAGATATATATGTCTAGAATTGTCGGCCACTTGAGTATCAACACGTACGTCGCAGAACAACCCTTTTAAAGCAATAGCTCCACGAAAAGTGACCCTAGCTGTACTCTTCTTGCCTCCCACATTCTTTTATCGACAATGCTAGAGCCACCGCATAGGCTTTCGTTGGAGCTCTTGCGCTGGCTTTAACACGTGTTTTTATTTTTATATGTTTTTAATATTTTTAAAAAATAAAATAAATTTAGAATATCATTAAAAAATTTTCTTAATCAAAAGTAAAAAAAAATATTAGAGGTTTTTTATTTTTATCTTACTTCATTATTATTAAGAAAATATTTTTTAATGATGTTGTGAATATTTTTTAATTTTTTAAAAATATTTTAAATTGTTAAAAAGATTTATATAAAAAAAAAAATTAAAGAAAAATACTTGTTATAGCCTAGCGGTCGCTTTAGCATTATTCTTTCTTCTTTGTATGCCAACAACTACGACCAAACAATGAAACCTATAATTTAATGCTACGAGTCTATGAGCCAAAGAAAATTCTCTTAATTCATGCGCCAATTTACCCAACTCATTCTATATAGATATTGTACTACAACTGCATTTCAATATTCCACAACTTTTTTTCTTTTCTAATTTGAGTTTTCTTTAACAAGCATTCCAATGAATATTTAGAACTACACGTTCATATATATTACTCAAAGTAGTCAACACGATTAATTGCCATATCATGTCTTCTCAGAAAAAAATAGGGACGAAAGAAAAACAACCAAATTTCCAATATTCCATGCACAAAGAGATCAGTACTAAGAGAGTTTACAGATCCATAACGGGCAATATTGCTCACCAAGCAGATGACCGGCCGGCCTTAAACTACATATGGATAGCTTCCCTGACGTTTGAGTACAAACTCGACCTAAATGATCGATCATTTAGGGACAAAAAAACACCATATATGTAAAACAATATAGACCAACTAAACTAGACCGACGTATATAATCCAAGAAATTAGCTGTTACACATGATATGAGCACGTAGACATCAGAGGCAATCAAGAAATTGCATTCAAACAGGAGCAAACCAAACCACGAAGCTAGCGCAGGGGACAATAAGTACTGCTACATATCCCTTACTTCAAACATGTTGCGGTTTTTGACGACGATATCGTACATGTGCATGGACTTGAACCTGTTGAAGTCCTTGGGGAGAGAGATGAGGTGGACTGTAGCTCGTCTGTGGAACTGAAAGATGTCCGCGTCCTCGTAGTACGGCTCCCACCCAAGCGACAACAACTTGCGCTCAAGGACTGCATAGGAGGTGATGACTTCCTCGCTAGGAGTGTGAACCAGCACCTTGCGCCGAGCATTTGAACCTTGCCGGCTTCCGTCCAACGATTCGGCCGAAGGGTTCTCAACCAGGCGAACAACCCCGCTCTTGAAAACCCAAACACCAGACATTTCTTTTTTCTAGACACAGAGAGAGAGAGAGAGAGAGAGAGAGAGAGGGTGGGGAAACGACCAGTGAGAATATTTACGATCAGCTTGTTAGCTTGGAGATGGAGCAGTCGAGTAGGGTATATATATAGGTGTGAATTCAGTGTGACATGATATATATATATTATATATATATATATATATAATGTATGTTATTTGGATTTTTTAATGTATGGGTATATATGTTTTGGTGAAGGTATACCTAGGTCATATATTGTGGGGTCCAATTAGCTAGGGAGAGGTTCCGGAGGATACATTCGGGTCAGGGTACTGTTTGGGAAAAAATTAAAAATAAAAATAAAAAATTACAGCAATATAATAGAGCCGTAGAAATATGTGTAAGAATAACATTTTTCCATTACAATATTTACTATATATGTATATATATGTGTGTATATATATATATATATATATGCATGATCTGCATGCGTGGGCATGCATGCATATATAATCGGCCTGCGGTATTCGTATAATTAATGAATGGAGAGTTGATCTTTTGCGTGCAGTATGGATCGGAGGCCAACAATTAATGTTAGCTAATAGCTAGGCTTTCGTAGCTGCGGTTTTTGGCCTAACTATACCTTATGATCTGACTTATTTCTATGTACAGTTTTTATTTGAGGATTGTATTACAAGTTTAATTTTTTTTAAAATTATAACAATATTTTTATCATAATGATATTTTTTTATATTTAATAAAGGATTTGCATATACAATCTTCAAATAGAGATTGTAAATAGAATTTCTATTTTTTCTATACTTTTTTCTATGAATAAATATAGATAGAAGTTACTATTGGGAGCATCCATTTTGTACATATGATATGACATTATTTAGACCACACATCTCCCCAGGTGAGTGTTGGAAATAATTAACTAGAACCAGCCACGCAATGAGTGCAAAATGTGCACTGCTATAGTGGCTTCTCTCTAACATTACTCTTTATCTATATATATGTTTTAGTTTAAACGGCTTGTGGTTTTTGCCCCAACTTATACGTACGTACCTGGCCTACCCTTCCTGGCCACATGGTACGGCCTCCTGCATGCATGCAAATTAACTTAATTCACCCGACCAAACCCGGCATTGCCAATTCTATTCTCATGACAATGATATTTTATAATTTCCACCTTATAACCTAAATATATTTGCCGCTTAATTGCAAGCTACTACTTATAGTATGTACTATATATATTCCACTCTAATTCTAGCTCGCTATTTCGTTATAAATAAAGGATCGACAACGTCGTTAAAATTCTCTCGGTTTCTTAATTAATTTTCATTAATCTCTACGTGCAGTACCTGCATGCAATTTCCTAACAAATGTTGTAGAAAATTAGAAATCTCGATCAGTCCGGTACGTAGTGTTGAAGTGTGCAGGTGCTTATAACTTCATGCACGAAGCAACTGCAACTAGATCGAGCTGCATTGCATGGAATTAACTATATATCTAATTAATTAAAGATCGAGCTGGATATATATATATATATATATATATGTATCACTACAACAAATTTGAGATTTTGAGACGAAATTATTTAGGGACGAAATTTTTTTCATCCCTAAAAGTCATTTTTTGGGACGAAATTTTTTCATCCCTAAAAGTCATTTTTTGGGACGAAATTTAAATTTCGTCCCAAAAAGTTGATGAATTTAGAAAATCGTTCGAACGTCAAAATAACCGTTCGAACAGTATTTTCTGCGACGAATTAAATCGTCTAAAAAAATTTCTCCCGTTCGAACGTGAAAAAATACGTTCGAACAGTAAAATTTGGCGGAGAATTACTTTATTATGGCGGGGAAAGTTCAAAAACGTTCGAACGAGAATTTTTTGTGTTCGAACGGAAAATATTTGGTGGCAAATCCTGACAGGAAGGTTTCTAAACCGTTCGAACGGAATATATTTAGTTACAACATATTCAAGCACCACATTTATACATTCGAATGTATAATATTAATCTCGATACGAAACTCAAAATATAAAAAATATCTATCATATATACAAATTCATTAATTAATTTTATGTAATTAATTTTAAAATATTTTAATGATTTCTTTTACGTTAAATAAGATTTTTAGTTAAATAAATATTATCAACTACATATATATTAATCAACCAAATAAAGCAAATTATCAAAATGCCATATATATTGTTCATAATTACAACAAAAGAAAATATAAATAAAAGATAAAAACTATTGTGATGCGAGGTCTCTACACACATCCTCGACTGCAGCTAATTGTGTCTCTACCTGTGTCAGTCGAGTACTAACTGTGACCTGAGTTGCATTATTGGCATTAATCGTTGTACGTAACTCATTAACCTCTGTACGTAACCCAGCGACGGTAGCCATAATCTCTGTACACAACTCAGACATGGCAGTATGCACTGCATCAATCACTGCTGATGTGTGTACACCGATCTCAGCACGCAATATGTCGGCCATCTCCTCGCGAATATATGTGCGTGATGTCTCAGCCTGTGTAGATGTCTCACCAGTCGATACTCCAGTATCTCCCGGCTGCGCATCTCTCTGAATCTCAGCCCTGTCAGGAACAGCCCCACGAAAACGAAATCTAGAGTGTCCCGTGCTCCGTGATAGGGTGGTGCTGTTGATCGGTGCCATCGGAAATCGGGAACGCTCGGCAGGTTCGGACACAACCCCGGCATGTAGCAAAAATCGAGTGATGAGGATCCCAAACGGCAGTATATCTGTCGTAATGAACCGTGCCTCTGATCGGATCCTCTCAAATATATAACCAACGAGGTCGATCGGGATGCCACGAGCGACCCGTATCATAAATCTCGCTCGATCCATGCCGACCTCGGTCTTGTGCTGCCGTGGGTCAATATTGTTGGCAATGATCAAATTCATAATCTTGAAGAAAGAAGATAAATCTGTCTGCCTAATACTCTTGGAGCCATCGTACACTGGACCATCTGGACCAACAATCAAGTCTCTGACCTCGTGATCAGCAAGTGTATCGATCTCATCTGTGTAATCTGGTCCCTCGTCCTGAGACATAGCTGCATCACCTGAAGGACCAGACTCTCTAGGCGGCAGGTTTGGATAGGCATCAAGAAGCCTAGGAATACCCAGATATGCAGCAAGTTCGTCTGCTGAAAATATAACATGAGCTCCTCGGACACAGATCCTATATGCCCCTCCATCGTCTGGGCTAGCAGCACCGAGCTCTTTATAGAACTCAGTAACGATCTCAATGAAGGAAACGAGCTCCATTCCTTCTTCTCGCTGATCTAAGATTGGTGCCCAACCACGATCATTGAATACTGATGGGAGGGAATGACCCTCCCATATAAGAGCGACAAAATCAGACAGTTTTACCTGTCGCTCAAGTAAAACGGTTCGCTCTCGAACTGTTTGGATGGAAGGTTCTCCTGATCTACCACGTTTACGGCCCCGATAAGACATTATTATGATCCTGAAATTTTAAAAATAAAATATACATTCAAGATTAGTGATAAAATCTAATTACGACTAAAAGATTTACAAAATTATATACTAATAGCAATTTAATAAATTAATTGATAGAACATATAATCAATTAAACGATGAAAACAATTTAATAAGCTAATAAAATGTTAATGGATTGAATTTAATAATTAGCGTTCGAACGTATAAATATATGGTCGAACGGACAATTAATAACGTTCGAACGTGTCTATCAAGTTCGAACGTACAGGTTCACCCGTTCGAACGGACTGGTTAATACCGTTCGAACGTAAAACAGATCTAACTCGGCCATGGCTGAGTCAACTCAGCGGCCATGAAAATACTCAAAAATTAATCGATTCCGTGGTTTCTTCGACTAAAAACAAAGTACTCTTCATTTCTAAACATCCTACGATAGATTTATGATGTTCTACGGTAATTATTGATGAAAAAATGTAATTTAAAAAAAAAAACAAATAAAACCATAAAATTATAAAATAAACGGTAAAATGAGTTTGAAAATACATACCTTTACTTGGGAGGAAAAGTGTTTGACGTATGTGGTGATCACGATGGCAGACGGCGGTGAATGTAGTGCGTTCAAACGTTTTCTCGCTTTTTCAAACGGTGGGGACGGCGGCGTGAGATAAATCGCTGCCCGCGATAACTTATACGTGCATAACCATTCGAACGGTAATAGTTAATGTTCGAACGGTAATATAAAACCGTTCGACCGTTATTATTTCAAGTTCGAACGGAAGCTTTGGAAGTTTATTAAAAAATATATTAAATATATACTATATTTATATTCCTATAAATTAGTATAATATATATACTATTATAGTAGATTATATATACTGTAATATATATGTAATATTATAATATATATTATAATAGTAGAATACTTTAAATGAAAGTATAATAACTTATAAAATATTTTTTTATAGTATAATAGTAATATATCATAATACTTTACTATCAAAGTGTTATTTATGATATATTAATATATATATAGTACCATATAATAGCATGTAGTACTCTATGGTATGAGTTTATACTTAACTAATATATGTCATATTATATATTCCATTATACTTTACCTACTAAAGTTATATATGAGTATAGCTTACTAATATACTATCATCTTATAAATTTCTCTACACTTTATTATGTGACCTTAGTGATATATATTATATGTGAGTATATATTACTAATACATATGATCTTAATAATATATATGATAGTATAGGTCACTATATATATATATATGATAATATATATTACTATATATACTATATATTTAGTATATATTACATTATATATGATAGTATATATAACTAATACATATGATGTTATAGTACTTTTCATTTAATGATGAAAAAAGTTATATTTAAACATAAAGGATATGTGTTCGAACGGTACTCGTACACCGTTCGAACACATATGTTAACGTTTGAATGTAAAAAAAACATTCGAATGGAAAAGGCAAATGGCGGGAAAACATCCCGCCAATTAAAGACAGCTGGATTACCGTTCGAACGTAATTTGTTATAGTTCGAACGGATTATTGTAGTGGTTGGAAAATATCCCGCCAATTAAACTATTTATAATTAAAAAAATTATAAATAAACATTTACAATACCGTTTGAACAGTTAGAAATTAAAGTTCGAACGTTTAATTTTTGAGCGGAAATAAATCAATAACGTTCGAACATACTTTTTATACGTTCGAACGTGAAAATTAGGAGGGAATTATCTCCCGCTTAATATTTTCACGTTCGAACGGTTAGTAAATAACCGTTCTTACATGATTGTTCTTCAAAAACACGACAGAACCTCACAATTCTGTTTCTCTCCTCCTGCGCACGCTGTCGCTGTGGTCGCCTGAAGATTACCCCTTCGCATATCAAAGGTATTTTTTCTCAAACTAGTCTTTAAGCTCAAAAAAATTGTTCATCTCTCTCCATTATTCTCGGATTAATACTTTTAGGATAGTTTGTGATTATTTTCGGATTATTCTCGGATTATTCCATTTTCATCTTCAAAAATTCAGGTATTTATTTTAAAATAGAAATGTATGGTTTGAACTTAATATTTTGCAATGTTAGAAAGTTGTATGCTTTGAGATTGTTGTTTGTGTTTGTTAGAGTTTGTAATTAATGGAATTTTCGGCGTTGTTGAAGACGACTGGAATCTGGAATGAATACGTTCGAACGGGTTAGGATTACCGTTCGAATGTATTCATTTTGTTCGAACATAGGTTCTCATCGTTCGAACGGGTAATGACATTACATCAATACCGTATACAAAATACAAATAGTTTGGAATATATATAAATTATATGTACTACTAAATCACAAATAATTAGGACCAATTACCATTTAATATTGTTAATTATAAATTAATAAAATTAATTTTCAAATTAAAATATTACTAAATCTTTAAATTAAAATATAAATAGTTAAGATTTAATAATACTTAAATACTTAATTATAAATTAATAAAATTAATATTCAAATTAAAATACTACTAAATCTTTAAATTAAAATATAAATAGTTAAGATTTAATAATACTTAAATACTTAATTATAAATTAATAAAATTAATATTCAAATTAAAATACTACTAAATCTGTAAATTAAAATATAAATAGTTAAGATTTAATAATACTTAAATACTTAATTATAAATTAATAAAATTAATATTCAAATTAAAATACTACTAAATCTGTAAATTAAAATATAAATAGTTAAGATTTAATAATACTTAAATACTTAATTATAAATTAATAAAATTAATATTCAAATTAAAATACTACTAAATCTTTAAATTAAAATACTTAATTATAAACAGGTAAAACTAATATTTAAATTAAATTCTGGAATAAATCTTGAAATAATACCTACTAATTATGTTTTTGTTGTATTGTTGTATAAATAATATGTTGTTATTGTTTCACATATTCAAGCATATTTTGTATTGTTTATTCATCAAAATAAACCTTAGACCCGTTCGAGAGTTATCAATCCGGATGAATGCTTGATTGATAACTCTTGAATTGTCCAGAGTGGACAGTTTGGGATTGTAAGATCATTCTCGCAAACTATAGAACTATATCTGTTGTCGTCCAACATTATGATTTTGGTAGATTCATCCATTGTTCTCTGGATATGCAGTTTCAGTGATGGTGCAACGACGTGTTAATCGTCAGTGCACACAACCAGACGAGCATATTTGGAGAACTATGGGGAGATGCTGCCGAAATTTTGTTGGACGTAACAGATATTTGCTCATAGGTTGGCGACTATGATCTTACAATCCCGAACGGGATAGGACCAACTACCCGGTGAAAGGTGGCATACTCATTAATTGGTACATGATACATGGTTGTTTGCTAATGCATTACAATATTGTTTGTAATGAATATAGTCGGCATGGATAAGAGTTGGATGAGAGTTAGCGATCGATTGGGTCAGAATTACAATGTATATGCTGAAGGTGTTAAGAAATTCTTAGAGTTTGCATTGGGTACATGTGATAGTGATGGGCGTATCAGATGCCCATGCAGAGAATGCAGGAATTTGCGTTCTCATAAGATAGACTTGGTGAGAGAGCATCTGTTTGTCAAAGGTATTGATAAGGGTTATACTGATTGGGTCTTACACGGTGAATCATATCCAACTTCATTTGAGGCTCCACATGAAGAAAAAGAGATCGATGAAGATGTACAACCAGAGATTGTTGGAGATGATTACGATGAGGATATGGAGGAAATGTTAGGTGACATCGGTGCGGGAATGTTTATGGATCAAGGTGACACGGACACATCAAGCTCAAGTGATGGGAGCCATAACACTTTTGCACGCCTGTGGAATGATTCACAGCGTGAGCTATATCCAGGATGCAGAAGACATAGTAAGTTGTCGCTTACCGTAAGATTGCTTCACATAAAATCAATATGTCGATTATCTATTAAGGCAGTCAATATGTTACTTGAGCTGTTTAAAGAGGCACTGCCGACAGACAATACTTTACCTCGTAACTTCTATGAAGCAAAAAAGTTGAAACGAGAACTCGGATTTGATTACAACGTAATACATGCATGTAAGAATGACTGCATATTATTTTGGCGAGAGAATGAGCAGTTGAACGAGTGTCCTATATGCCACGAGTCAAGATGGACATCGGACAAGGCAAATGTTCCGCAAAAGGTCGTACGCCACTTTCCATTGATACCTAGATTACAACGATTATTTATGTCACGCGCAACGGCTGTAGATATGACATGGCACTCATCAGATAGAGTAGGAACGATAATATTTTGTCACATCCTGCTGACTCCCAGGTGTGGAAGGAATTTGATCAGGAACACCCATGGTTTGCTGAAGAACCGCGTAATGTAAGACTTGGGTTGGCAACAGATGGATTTAATCCTTTTGGGAACATGAGTACTAGTCATAGTACTTGGCCAGTTGTACTTATGCCATATAATTTACCACCGTGGAAGTGTATGAAAGATCTATATTTCATGATGAGTTTGCTCATCCCAGGTCCGAGGTCACCGGGAAATGATATAGACATACACTTACAGCCATTGATTGCAGAATTGAAAGATTTGTGGGAGAATGGGGTTGTCACATTTGATTCGTCAACAGGCAAGTCGTTCAAGATGCATGCTGCGGTGTTGTGGACAATAAATGATTTTCCAGCTTATGGGAATTTGTCAGGTTGGAGTACTAAGGGGAAAATGGCATGTCCAACTTGTAACAAATATACAAAATCTGAATGGCTTACGTACGGGAGGAAATTATGTTTTATGGGTCATCGTCGATTTTTACCTGGTGACCATAGATGGCGTGGAAATTCTAGAATGTTTGATGGAACTGTTGAATGGGGCCAACCTCCACCATATTTGTCTGGCGAAGATGTACTTGCACAATTTATAGATGTTGGTTGTAATGAATTTGGTAAAAAACAACGAAAGAGAAAACGAGCTACGAATGAGTTGAATTGGACAAAGAAGAGTATATTTTTCGAACTCCCGTACTGGTCGAAGTTAAAATTACGACATAGCCTTGATGTCATGCATATTGAAAAAAATATTTGCGAATCCGTACTGGGAACATTGATGTCAATTGAAGGAAAAACAAAGGATACAATAAACTCAAGGAAGGATTTGAAGCGGTTGGGAATAAGACGGGAAATGCAGTTGCAAGAAAATGGTTCGTCTGTCTACATGCCGATTGGGTGGTATACATTGTCAAGGAATGAAAGGGTTACATTTTGTGAGTGGCTAATGAAGATCAAATTACCGGACAGTTATGCCTCGAATCTAACAAGGTGTGTGAGAACAAATGATTGGAAAATAACTGGATTAAAAAGTCATGATTGTCATGTTTTCTTACAGCGTATCTTGCCTATTGGTATCCGTGGGTACTTGACCAGATATGTGCGCGTGGCTTTGACTGAGTTGGGTGCATTTTTTAAAGACTTATGTGCTAGGACGTTGAATGTAGAAGCTTTGGATCGAATGGAACGAGAAATTGTCATAATATTGTGTAAGCTAGAAAGTATTTATCCACCGTCATTCTTCGATGTCATGGTTCACCTAGCCGTTCATTTGCCACGTGAGGCTCGACTTGCAGGACCAGTTCAATATAGATGGATGTATCCCATTGAACGATTTCTTGGAAAGTTGAAACGTACAGTGGGTAACAAAGCCCGTCCAGAAGGATCAATTGCAGAAGCATATATTGACGATGAGTGGCATACCTTCTGTTCCAAATATTTCCACGGAGTTGACACTCGGTTTGATCGGCCAGAAAGAAACTTTGACGTTGACCGAGCAAAACAACGGAATATATTTTCTGTGTTTTCCCAACAAGTTCGTTCAATTGGTGCAGTGCGTGGTTATGACTTGTGTGGAAGAGAGTTCGAGAAAGCTCAGTGGTACGTGCTGAACAATTGCCCTGAGATAGAGAACTACTTGAAGTAAGTTATAACTTTTTCTTAATTAAAATTGCCTTATTACTTTTAAAAAAATACAAAATATAAAATATTTGTGGTAATCATCAATTTCAGTGATCATATTAACGTGCTCAAGGAACTAGGAGTAAATGATATAAACCAGAAACATGAAGAGGAGTTCCCGAGATGGTTTGAAGAACGGGTAATGAAATTACATATGCGTTACTCAATAACAAATTAAAAAATATTAATTTCAACTTTGATATAGTATATGCTTTACTTAATATGTAGGTTGTACAATTGCATGCGAATAATCCAAATGATATATCTGATGAACTGTATGCATTGGCGCGTGGCCCATCGAGACGCGCTGCTCGATATTCTGCATGTATTTCTCGGGGAAGTAGGTATCACACACTGGATCGAGATTGTTATAGGAAAACCCAAAATAGTGGTGTTCTAGTCGAAGGAAGTCATGATGGAGAAAATATTGATTTCTATGGAGTTATTGTCGATATAATTGAAATGAAATATTTGGGAGAGCTTGCGGTGTATCTGTTTAAGTGTGATTGGTGGGATTTAAGCAATCCTCGTACTGGAGTCCGTGATGATGAATATTTTTTGAGTGTTAATACATCAAAAAAATGGTATGAAGATGATCATTTTATTTTGGCTTCTCAAGCATCTCAAGTATTCTACTTAGATGACCCGAAGTTAGGAAATCAATGGCGAGTAGTTCAAAAATATTCTCCAAGAAATATATATGATGTTATCCCTCAGGCGGAAGGACAAGATAAAGAAGAAGATGACTCTTCTACTCAAGAAGCATACCAAGAGAGTCAACCCGCCTTAAATTTGTTTGTGGATTTGAGCCAGTACGAGATGATTCCATTAAATAGAGAAGATATTGAGGCTGAAATTGTTGATGCGACAGTTGAGGAAAATGTTGAATCATCTGAAGTATCTACAGATGATGAGAGCGAATTGTCAAATGAAACTGATACAGATTCTGATTGACCAATTATGTGTTAACATTACACTTGATGACAAATATTTTACTTATTGAATGTATCAGTAGTTTGAAATTATGCCGCCAAAGAGGAAGGAAGTTCGCAACCCATCTCCACCTGTTCCAAGCTCTCCTTCAGACTCACCATTAGAGATTGATTCTACAGAACAAGGTAAAAATCTTATACTCATAAAAGTTATTAATTAAGGTCCTATAATGGAGATATAAATGAAAATGATTACAATGTTATATTTTATAGAATCTACAGTACAATCTCGTCAAGGTCGAGGCACCACTAGAGGGGTGACGTTGGAAAAATATCGGAAGGTGGGTAAGATCAAGGTTAACATTCCTGACGAACATACTGGGGGCGAAGGACAACCAGCAGCTTGGCTTGCATCACATGTGGGTGCTCTTACACGAACTTACGCACCTTTGGCAACGACTTCATGGAAGAAAGTCCCCCAAGATGTTAAAGAGCTTATCAAGAAGCGTTGTTTGGTAATGTTTAAAACATTGATTTAGTATAATAAATTTCTATATTTTACTTAAATTTAGAATATTATAAATGATAATGTGTTTGTGACTATTTTTTTAAGGATGATTTCGAATTAAATTTTGGTCGGAGAGAGGAGCGTAAGACTGTGGAAGAGCTTATGGGTAATGCATTTCGCAAATATAAGGCGAGGTGTCATGAGCATTATAATAAGTTTGAGAAGAAGGAAGATGCACGCCAACATCCTTTCCAGGATGTCCGACCTTCTGAGTGGGAAAAACTTTGTGACATGTTTGACGAACCATCATATCAGGTATAATGAAATTTAATTATTTTACTTGTCCTATCTATCATTTCGCTTCATAATATTTTCAATTTTTTTGCAGGAGCGAAGTTATATAAACAAAACAAATAGATCAAAATTGAAGATTAATCATCATGCAGGCTCAAGATCTTTCCATCGCCTTTCTAAGAAATTGGTATTGCTATTTTTTTTATTGGATATAGTTAATTATTTGGATGAATCATAATGACTTTATATCTTAACACATTTATTGTAGCAAGATTCAGATACTAATTATGATTTGACAAAATTATATGCTGCATCGCACACTGATCGTAATGGAGAGTGGACTCATCCTGATGCCCGTGAAAATTATGTAAGTTTTATAACCTGTTTTAAATAAATATATTAGAATATTTATGACGATATTAATTCTTTATCTTATATATGGCTAGGATAAAATGGTTGCCCTACGTGCTGAATCTGCGTCAGATCAAAATTCCTCAACAAGTGATATTGACATTTTTACACAAGTCCTGGGTCAACGTTCAGGATATTTGAGGGGTTTGGGTCGTTGTGTAAAGCCTGGTCCCTCTTCCTCTTCTTCTGGGAATGCATCTATGACTTCTATAGCGCTAGAGAATGCGAATTCCAGAATCGAAGAATTGACTGCAAGACAGCATGAGTTAGAGGCTCAATTGGCAAAACAAGCAGATATGGAGATGCGCCTCAAACAACATGAAGAACAACAAGAAGAGTTCAGAAGACAGATACAACTCCAAATGCAGCAGCTTATGCAACAGTACGGGCCTCCAAGCAACTGATGGATTTTGAGATTATCTATTTATGTACGAACAATACTCGTCTCGACTGTTATTTATTTAGTTTGCGCTTATTTTAACACTTTTGTGAGTGTTAAATAGTTTCTAATGTATTTTTTCAAATAGTATGAATGTCTATTTGGTTTTCTATTATTGATTTAAACTAAAGAGATATCGTTTGAACGAACGTAAAACGTTCGAACTCTATGTAACGACAATAGCGTTGGAACGTAAACGTATTGTTCGAACGAAATTTATGTTCGTAGAGTTCGAACGATCACACAACGTTCGAACGTAACTAATTTCAGTCTTGTTCGAAAATAGCCTATACCGTTCGAACCCATATACCGTTCGACCTGACCATTTAACGTTCGAACACAAAGACAATTCATAACGTTCGAACGAATTCATGTGTGTTCGAACATATTTCGAAATCGTTCAAACATGTCACTACTGTTCGAACTTAAAATTTTTTCCGTTCGAACTATTTTCTGGGACGAATTTAAACCGTGACAAAAAAAAATTTCGTTCGAACGTGTTCGAACGGTTTCCTTCAATTTCGTCCCAAAAGAAATTTTTTGGGACGAAATGGTAATTTTCGTCCCAAAATACCTTTTGGCACAGTGATATTGGAACGACTTTGAGACGAATTTTTTTCGTTCCAAAACTTTTTTTGGGACGAAATTGGGGTCTTTTGGGACGAAAATTTTTGTCCCAAAAGAACCTTTCTGTTGTAGTGTATGTATGCGCGCACGGGTCATTTTCAAGAACAAATTGAGGAAATAAGCTACTAGATCTGTAATTAAAGTACTAACTATTATAACTTGCGTAGATATGCATGCATGCATGGTGATCGTACCTGAGTACGTATAATCACCTAATTCTCTCCGACCTTTCAAACAAGAAAAATTCATGTCAGAGATTGCCGATATTGTTGGTTTGATCCGTTATAATCATGGAACAAGTGGCCGTTAATTAAAATACCTCGAGATCGATCATGACGTAAATAGTGAGGTGGCGCCAGCATGCAAATGTACGTTTTCCACGTCAGAATTGATAATTCTAAAAGTACCCAAATTCTACTACTACGCAGTACTTGATCTCCACATCAACTGTACAAGAAAAAAATCTCTTAGGATTAGTTATTTTCAGCAAAATGATTATTTTTTATTAAAACGAATCTGTTTTCATCACAAATAATCTTTTTTATCATAAAATAACAGTCATAAATATCTATTTTTCTTGTAATATATATATATATATATATATATATATATATATATATAATAGCGCCTTTTGTTTATGTTACTAGTATAATTAATTTCCTGACTAATTTATATAAATTTATTCATTCAGGGAGCACTTGATCAATTAATTATATATATAGCTCCAATCGGACCAGGTACGTACGTACGTACCAGCTTTCTTGACAAGCTAGCAGCCAGATATATGCGCGCAGTTTAATCCTATATAATAGTACCATATCACAGGGAGCATCACCACGAATGGAAAGCTAGCTCTCACGTACAATCGTCACAAACAAGCAGCCATGCCATATACCGCGTGTTATTGACGTCGCTCAGAAATTAATATAAGAGTTTTATTTAAATTCTATGTCCCACACACTCATATTTTGATGGGTTTAAAATAGTTCAATACTTATCACTTAATTGATGAGTCACAAGTGATTATAAGATTAAGCAATGAGATCAGATTAATTCTATATCTAATCACAGTAGAGCACAAAGTCTATAGATTTCTTGATGGCCAGATCAAGTCTTTAAATAGTAATGAGGGCTTAAGGATTCTCACCTACATCATTATGCCTCTAGCTATTGGGAGACACTCGGAGGTAAAGTTGTAAGGGTAATCCTTCTCTTATAGTCAGATCATGAGATTCTTTATTAAACTGTAATGGAAGGAGGTACGTTTTCTAATTGTTATTATTTTATTATCGTGAATTATAGAAAATCGAAAATTCAATTATTAATGTTAATGTAAAAATATTTATCAATTAATGCCAAAATCCGAGTCCTGGCCGCTATATTTAAGTAGTGAGATCATATATGTACGTACTTCGCATCATCTTTTCTAAATCATATTAAATGTATATGCCTTTCCATATATATGCATATATATATATATATATATATATATATATTATATATATATAGAACCTCTTCTTTTCCATAAACTACCGGTCTTCCTGGCCGCCGGGGGGCCCCATCGATCTGTTTATTTGAACATATTCTACCAGCTTACATATAATAGTAATAGAATAATATGATCAGAATCATTGGGATTATCAAAGTTGTAGTGCTTCTTAATGGTGATTATGCAGAGATTATGATTGCGAACTTAATTGTCTGCCATACATATATGCACGGTGAATCAGAGAACGTATTTGATCATATTAAATGGATAGCAAGGTTTATGCTTAACTTTGATTCTTAAAGAAAAAAGATGAGATGCATGCATGCATTGAACAAGGCGCGCTAGGCCAGCTAGCTATTTACGACATCGTTGATTATAATTATGGTCAGAAAAAGAGTACTAAACATTTGGAATGTAGGATCGATTCCCTCGATCGTGAAAACAAATCGATAAGGCCGGGGCCGGGAATTTAGTCGTCGTATCCCGTAATAATTTGTTGAAAACGACATGACCATTAATATTGCATGCATTCATGAGGAACCGCAAGTTTTGGATCAAGTAGCTGTCTACCAACTACATTAATTAAAATTACTCAGTCATGTATTGTTGATTAGAGAAGGTCCTGAGCTCAAAAAGCGCATCTAGTGTAGTGGTATCATAGTACCCTCCCACGGTACTGACCGGGGTTCGATTCCCCGGATGCGCATTTTCTTCTAGTTTTTGTCTGTCCACTGCAGTGTGCGTATAGGCAGGTCAGCAATAAAGAGAAAAATCTAAGCACAGCACTGTTCCACCATTTCATGTTTGCTTGTGCCACGCCAATTCATATTTTCAAAGTTCCTCCTCGAACAAGGGTGTTTATTCTTTTGTACGGTATAATTTGATATGGTATTTGAATGGATTACTTTGTCAAGAGTATGTTAATACCAATGGTTCAATAAATCCTCGGAAGTCAAAGTTCGAAATGTTAGGAAATTTTTATGCCAGAAGGTGATAGGATAGAGGTCCATGGACCATCTCCATATCTGCAAATGCAATACAGACCTATAGGGATCTTCCACAGATCACTGCGTAGTCTGATTGAATTTGCTTCAGCTTTCAGAGGCAGCCCTGGTTAGTGTTTGGTGACTTTAATGCTATAAGAAAACAGAATGAAAGGGTGGGGAGATTGGCCAAACTGGATGGACTCCCATGATGAGTGCATCATTGAAGCTGATCGATGACTTCAAATTTTGGGTCACTTCTTCACTTGGTCTAATAGGAGAGAGGAAGGCCCCATTTTGAAAAAACTGATAGGGCTCTTGTGAATTCTTCTCCCTTTCTTTTTCCTTCTAAGAAAAGAGTTCGCTATATAAAATTACTTTTGCATACTTCTTAAGCATTCCACTGATTTGATTGATTAAAGTAGTTATTTTATATTTTAAAAAAATGATGCAATCAATCACATTAGTGGAGTACGCAAATGAATACTTTGACAGGCATGTTGTGTACCGGTACAACTGCACCAATACAATTCCTGAGCAATTACTAGAACACGTAATGGCCATTTTATTGAAAGCAGAAGTTCATGTAATCTATCCTACTTGAGTCATAGAATTTTTGTTAACAAAAAGGGTAGAAACTACGCAACCGGGAGAGGGGAAAGTTCAAACACATTCGGGCAGTGGCCTACAGGCGACGCTATAATTGACTTGCTAAAAGGAAATCAGTCACAATCTATTAAGAGAACATGCACAGCTCTGACTCTTCATTTCAAGTTCTATATCCCCCAAGCCGAGCGAAATGGGATATAAAGCCCTTCCCTATCATGGCAGTAAGTCTTAATAGTCGGCTTATAAATTCTCTGTAAAGCACGTCAAGAAGACCGATCAACGATCTGAATGTCAACATCATTTATAAGAATCATTTGTCAACCAGTCTGATATACATGAGTCCGATACATGATTCAAAAAACTAGATAAAAGGCACCTGTGTACAAAATACAATCTTATGGCAAAAAAGAAAAAGAATCAGGGAAAAGAAAAAAGAAGAGAGAAGCAAATATAACAGCCATCTAAAATACAAAGCCTTGTATGGCAAACCTCTACCGTACACACCTCTTGAATTCAAAGTGATGAAGCACAAACTCCTATTAGGAACAGGATTCGACATTCTAAATCAACAATCATGTTGCATGCCGAACACCAAATATTTTATCTCAAACATGAACACCAAAATTCGATTAGAAGCATAAATAAATTCTGTAATCTTACCATATATTGCAGAACAAGACCCTAGCTAGAGATATGATCACCACTCTTGTACAGTACCGCCACTATTGTGAGTTTTAAAAGTGCAGACTTCCACATATAGGGTATGAAAGTACACTTACAAAAAAAAAAACATATAGGGTATGAAAGTTCCCACATTATCTCATTGCATACAGTCAGTAGTACTGTGGGTTTTATGTCAAGTTCCACTTCTGTTACCTTCCATAGCACTATCCACTACAATAGATTGCATTCCAAGTTGAGGGTTGAGCAACCAAATGGGATGCCAAATGTCAGGAGTCAAAAACATTTTACACTCTTTCATTTGTATTATTGTTGTGTTTGAAATAATAGAAGTGGAAGCCTCCGTGCCAAATGATTGTGAAAAAGGACTAAACAAGGTGCACACATAAACTGAAGTAAACAAAAGAAAATCACTGCAAAAGCTTTTAAAATTAAGACATAAGAACACAAATTAGCAATGAACACATCCCATGTTTCCCATGTACAAAAGATAAAATCAAACGAGTATAGCCTGATTAGAATCGTACACTAATTAATCAATGAGATTGAATCAAACACCGGCAGTAACTGAATACATGAGCGACAGAAACAGGAGAAATAATGAATCATGAAAATAAGTGTTATGGAGATCACATGAGACCAAGCTTGAAAAGGATGCAAAAATTTGACCTCCAAGATCTCATTGTTAGATCTCTACCGCTCTATTTAAAAAATGTTAGATACCGCTTTATTTGAATTTTTTTAAGTCGATACAAAGAATAAGGTAGGATTCTATAGAGCCTTGCACCCAAGGCAAAGATTAGACTAGGTCATGCTGGGGTCCTAATGGATGCTTAAACCTGTACTAGCAAAATAAGATTTCCAACCCCCACAAGGGCGTCCAGAATCAAGTTAGAATATTTATATATGAGAAGTGCTACAACCAAAAAAAGATTTCTTAAAAGTAACTCACCAATTGCCGTGGTTTTATGTGATACGTTAGATCAATTTTATAATGACATACCACATCAAACCATATCAGTTTGTAGGTTTACTTTTGTAAAATCCCTTCGTAGCTAAAACATTTCTTTTTATACATATATGCAAAAAGTTGCTAAGATGAAACACAAAAACTGAACTGGTATAGCTCACATAAGTTGGGATGTGGAGTCCAGATGTAGCTCAGATAATTATTAGAGCACAAAACTGGGCAACGATGGACACCTTAAGGAGATGCTTATCAGGTAAATGAGAAGCCCATCTATCAGATTTCTCTCTCCATCTTTTGTTTTCCAGGCATGTAACAGTCCCTACCATAATGGAAACGATAGATACTTGACTATGTCTGGATGACTGATACAGTAGTAATTACCAATGCAAATACTGCACGTGACAAAGAGAAACATATGTGCTTAGGTAGGGACATCTATAAGCAGTTGCAGTCCCTGCATTGGGAAGCCCTTCGTGTTTTTATCCTTACTGTCACAATCAGGGCTCAAAGACACACCTTCAATTAGTATGGAATGATTCATGTCTAAATGGCTTAGTACGGATGCACATATTGTCATTGATTCACAAAAGACACATCTTATTTTCTATAATTTAGTAAGATTATTAACACAATCTACAGATTGGCCTTAATCCCATCCATCACTGTTTAAATAAAAACTTGAAGCACAAAATTAACGTAGAAACCAGAGAAAGACCATGTCTAAGCAAAAAATGTGTTGCAGTGCAACCACATGAGTGATATGGTTGTTTAAACCTGTAGTTAGATCCCCTTTTTTCGATTCAAAGTCTAGTTAGATCCTAAATTTTATCCTCCTCAGTCACACCAACTTATGGGTCACACTTTCTTTTTTACAAGTAACTTATGTGTCACAATGAAGTTGAGAAAAAAAAGTAGATACCTTTAGTCGGTTGCTGCTTAAAGTGTGATACATCAGTCAGTGTGGCTGAAGATGATAAAATTTAATATAAAGAAAAATAAACTACAATAAAATTGAGAAAAAGACTCATTTTTGGGGTAAGTAGTCTAGGTGCATTAATTGGGATGTGTAGAGTCCAGATGTAGCTCGAATAATAATTAGAGAATATAACCGGGCAACGATGGACACCTTCAGGAGATATTAATCACGAAAATGGGAAGCCCATCATCGGATTTTTCTCTCCATATTTTCTTTTCCAGACATGTAACAGTCCCTACCATAATGGCCACAATAGAAGCTTGACTATGTCTGGAAGTTCAATCAGGTAAAAGACACTAATATAAATAAAGTAGATACCTTTAGTCGGTTGCTGCTTAAAGTGTGATACATCAGTCAGTGTGGCTGAAGATGATAAAATTTAATATAAAGAAAAATAAACTACAATTAAATTGAGAAAAAGACTAATTTTTTGGGGTAAGTAGTCTAGGTACATTAATTGGGATGTGTAGAGTCCAGATGTAGCTCGAATAATAATTAGAGAATATAACCGGGCAACGATGGACACCTTCAGGAGATATTAATCACAAAAATGGGAAGCCCATCCATCGGATTTTTCTCTCCATATTTTCTTTTCCAGACATGTAACAGTCCCTACCATAATGGCCACAATAGAAACTTGACTATGTCTGGAAGTTCAATCAGGTAAAAGACACTAATATAAATAAAGTAGATACCTTTAGTCGGTTGCTGCTTAAAGTGTGATACATCAGTCAGTGTGGCTGAAGATGATAAAATTTAATATAAAGAAAAATAAACTACAATTAAATTGAGAAAAAGACTAATTTTTTGGGGTAAGTAGTCTAGGTACATTAATTGGGATGTGTAGAGTCCAGATGTAGCTCGAATAATAATTAGAGAATATAACCGGGCAACGATGGACACCTTCAGGAGATATTAATCACACAAATGGGAAGCCCATCCATCGGATTTTTCTCTCCATATTTTCTTTTCCAGACATGTAACAGTCCCTACCATAATGGCCACAATAGAAACTTGACTATGTCTGGAAGTTCGATCAGGTAAAAGACACTAATATAAATAAAGTAGATACCTTTAGTCGGTTGCTGCTTAAAGTGTGATACATCAGTCAGTGTGGCTGAAGATGATAAAATTTAATATAAAGAAAAATAAACTACAATTAAATTGAGAAAAAGACTCATTTTTTGGGGTAAGTAGTCTAGGTACATTAATTGGGATGTGTAGAGTCCAGATGTAGCTCGAATAATAATTAGAGAATATAACCGGGCAACGATGGACACCTTCAGGAGATATTAATCACACAAATGGGAAGCCCATCCATCGGATTTTTCTCTCCATATTTTCTTTTCCAGACATGTAACAGTCCCTACCATAATGGCCACAATAGAAACTTGACTATGTCTGGATGTTCGATCAGGTAAAAGACACTAATATAAATAAAGTAGATACCTTAAAGTGTGATACATCAGTCGGTGTGGCTGAAGATGATAAAATTTATCATAAAGAAAAATAAACTACAATAAAATTGAGAAAAAGACTAATTTTTTCGGGTAAGTAGTCTAGGTACATTAATTGGGATGTGTAGAGTCCAGATGTAGCTCGAATAATAATTAGAGAATATAACCGGGCAATGATGGACACCTTCAGGAGATTTTAATCACGAAAATGGGAGGCCCATCCATCGGATTTTTCTCTCCATATTTTCTTTTCCAGACATGTAACAGTCCCTACCATAATGGCCACAATAGAAACTTGACTATGTCTGGATGTTTGATCAGGTAAAAGACACTATTATAAATAATGCACATGGGAGAGACTAGAGAGATACGAATTCCCCAAGAGACATGGCCAAAGATAAGCCTTTTTCAGTTCCTGAATTTGGAAGCCATTAATGCTGTTTCATAATTCCCTCTCATTTAGGGCTCAAAGACATCCCATCACCTTGAAATAGAATGGAATAGTTCCATTCTAGATGGCTTAGTACGTACTTATACAGCATAGATGATCTAGTAGCAATATGCATCAATTATGTATTAAAATTACAACAACTCAATCTTAAGCCTAGCCAAACAAAGAAAACCTAATCCATAAATCACAGTTTGAAACAAAACTTACATTACCGGGTTAACATAGAATGCATAAAGAAAAGAAGATGCATATATAAGTTGAAATTTCGTCACATTTACACCATTAAGAAGCACAAACAGAGACATTCAGCCTCCCGAAATCAACTATAAACTACTAGCATATTCAAAAGCCGAAGCGAACTTTTAAGTTAGTTTTGATCGACTTATAAAAAAAAGTTAGTCTTGATCAAAACCTGCCACAAGTGTGATTCAGCCACATTTATAACGCAAGCAACACACCATATGCCAGGGCGTCCAACATGATAATCAAAACTCCACATAACTCGACCTCGTATTAACCAAAATCAGTTAAGATCCACTTACATGAACCCTTAGATATCACAACATACCACCGATCCATTGCCAAAACCTCCCAAAAACCCCAAATCAGCTGCAAGTCCTCCCCCAAAAACTCAAAGCTCATCCTCCATCCTCAAATACTCCCCAATATCCGACTGGTGCAGCACCACAATCCCATTTGGGTCCAGCTTTCTACAATCTTGGGTACTCTTGGCGGCAATCCCAAAACCCAGAGGCACATCCGACATTGAGAACACCACGACGCCGTCACCGGTCGCAATATTCTCGGTAATCCTCCCCAACCCACCTTTCAAAACGTGGTTCCCGTACAGGAACGACATCTCGGAGGTGGGTTTGAGCCAGACTTTGTGCTTGGCATTTGGAGCGAGGATACTCAAAGACTGAACGGTGAGGTGGAAGCTGCCGCCGTGGGTGAATTTGCCGATGCAAGTGCCGAGGGAAACGAGTTGAGTGCGAGCGACGTTAGTGGCGCGCTTGACGAGGGAGTCGCTGACATAGTAGACCTTATTCTTGTGGAGGCGGAAGCAGTAGCGGCCGGGGTTGGATTCGGGGCCCTCGTGAGAGGGGTTCTCGACGATGCTCTTGAGGTTGTTGCCGGTAAACTTGAAGAGCTTCTCGAAGACCGAGGTCGTCTCCTTCTCGTCCAGAGGTCTCATCTCGATCTGGAACAATGAGGTTTTGAAGGAGCTTGTTTCTCCCCGCTGCTTCAACTAGTACCGAGCGGCTTCCCTTCCTCCTTCTAGGGTTTTGCTTTTATCTCTATTTATATATCTGGGGAGAAAAAATCTTCTTCGCACTCCACATACTTAGTGTATTTGAATTTAAAAAAAAATAATAATAATTAGTGCATGATGTGTGGAGAGTGTAAGTAGATATGTAGAATTGCTCATCTTGGGATGGGTTCTAATTTTCTAAAGAAAAAATCTTCTTCACTATTATTTATCACACACAACACACACTTAGTGTATTTGAATTAAAAAAAAAAAAAAAAGTGTATGGTGTGTGAAGAGGGTAGGTAAATATGTAAAATTTATCTTTTCTACGTAATCATGAAACGTGAACACACACCATAAGAATTACTTGTTGGACAATGGACGCCGTGTTCAGAAAGATCACAAAGAAAGAAAGGAGAGGCCCGGCCCACGAGAAAGAGCCCAATTATTTTCTTCAAGTTTATAACCTTTTTACAATAAATCTTATATTTAAATTGAGAAGTACTTTAACTATAAAATAAACTGATCATAATTTAATGTATTTTATTAGATTGTAAATTTAATTTTATTATAAAATAAATCTAATAAATCATATAAAATCATATCAATTTGTGAGATTACTTCTATATAATCTCTTTGCCGTGATAGTCATTTTCATTTAACTTTCTTAGAAATATAAAAGAGAGAGCGAGGATATATGAAACTTATTAAATATCAAGTTTTAAGTTCTAACCACACTGCTTGCAATAGAAAAGTACTGCATAAAACTTGGTAGTTTGGAGGAAATGCAAATAAGAACTAGGAGACCGAGACACAAGACTGCATTCAAGTTGCTCGAACATGCTTATCAACGAGAAAACAAGGTTTGACACATTCCTAGACCTTCTACAACTTCATGTGTGTGGAAACTTGTATGGTGGCAGGCCTCGAGGAAATGTCATTCCACCAAGCATTCACATGGGGACGAGAAGTTATGGCATTGGCTTTGGGAGTTGTCATGAAGTAAACAAGTGTGGGGATGTGGTGAAGGTCAACCAAGCTATAACTTTCTCCTGCTAAGTATTTAGATTTGGACAACCTCTCCTCGTACACGTCCAGCACTTTTCCTAGCTTCCCCATTTCAGTCTCGATCTTTTGCTCCTCACTAGCCATCCCATACATGGGATTGACTAATATTTGGATGAGGATTTCTGAAATTGGACCATTAAATCGATGAGCTTCCACTTCCATCCATGTGTCCACAAGCGCCGCCTCCGATAGGCTATTTGATCGGAGAAGATCGGTCCCGGCATCCTTGTGCTTGTGTGCTAAGTACCGGTTAATTGCCCTCGATTCTAGTATGATGAGCACAAAATTAGTTATAAGACCTAGTATGTAGTACTCAATCAAGGATTGCTGCATGCATGCCAATAATAGTACAACAATACATAACAAGAATCATGATCAAATGGCTGCAATCTTACCAAAAAGACTGACTTCGCCATCTTCTAAAGCAGGTATTTGGCCAAATGGCTGCAAGTCATGATCATCAAATTAGAGGGTAATTTTTGAAACGTAGCAAATTATATATATAATTGATGTAAAGAACCCATATATGCAATTAAAGACAAAAAAGAAAAAGAGGGCCGAGGAAATTAATTAGGATATGGAGCTCATGATCATCGATCTCACGTACATTTAGGGAAAGATAAGGTGGTTGTTTGTGAGCCCCGGCAGCCAAGTCAACCGGACGGAGCTCGTAAGCAAGACCTTTCTCGTGGAGACAAAGCAAAACTCGAGCTGTGCAAGCCGACATTGGAATCCCATGAACCTTATAAATCGCCATTCCTAGCTAGCTGTTAATATTTTTGCAAATATTCTCTAATTCCAATTTCTAAAGAAGTTGAGGTTCTTGGTGAAATATATAAGAGGGAGTGGACGTGATGAGGATGAGGTACTACTAATCTCGAGCTACCTTAATTAATATTCATCATTTATATATGTTAGACGAATAAATCTTCACAACCTCCTCACACTTTATATTCTACATTTTTTTTTTAATTTTTATTATTTTTTTCTTTTATCAAATATTTATTATATGAATAATGAATAATGAATAAAAAATTTGAAATAATTTAAAAAGAATAAACTCAAAAAAATTTAAAAATTTAAAAAAATGTGGAGCGCGGTAGAGGTTGTGTAGCAAAACTCTAAAAAATAATAAAGATTAACCCTCAAAGTTTCTCTATTTTGGACAATATAGATGAAGTGATGAACAAGAAATAATTGATGGCTGGAGCAAAGTCGTCCTATGTGATGCATCGCTTCATTCGTTTCTTTCTTTTGATATGATCATCTATTCGATGTTGCCGCCTGCCGGCAACATTTTTGTTGTTTTGCTGCCAATAATGCTGGTTTTGAAAGGAAATTGGGGAATGACTTCTTTAGTTTTATTGTTATTATTTTTAAATAAATAAGCATCGTTTCATGCATGTCACTCGCAAGTTGCAATTAGAGAACATTTAATTGGGATAAAGTAACTTCAATCATTGTACTTATTCTTTTAAAAAAATCAGTAGTACTACTCTGCTTGCAATGATCTAAATATGCCGAATATTCCCCATATCAAATTAATAAATTGTACACAGAGTTTAAGCTCTTGAAATCAGGTCCGATCAATTTAATTAATTTGGTTTATATTTTAACACTGCTCCACGTAGTGGACCAAACTTCTTCTTAATATAGACCAAACAATTAATAGACTATTAAGGCCTCATTTGGATAGTGAGATAATCGATGAGATTATCTATAAATAGTAGTGAAATTATTTATAAATAGTAGCCCTAACATGATCAGGGTTGGTCGGGTTGCAGTCCTACCCTCACGTGTGGGCCGATATTTCCGGTACCACCATCGTGGGTAGGTCGCAGGAGCCTATCATCAATCATAGGTTAACTTGTTCTGATACCATATAGAAATATTCATTTCTCTCCATAAAATGTGTTGATATTTTTAATAATGTTTCTTTTTGCCGTTGCTTTCCTTCACATAAATGGCAGCATTTGTTATTAATAACTTCACCGCTGAGAGAGTTTAGTGTTCAAACCGTTTTTGGATTTCAAAGTGGTTTTAATTTTTATGCCTTAAACGATGTAAAGTTAAATTCTTTAACGTTCTCATAAAGGTTTTAATTTCTTTATGGTTCAGTTGCCGTTTGTTTCTTTCGGAAGAACGTTGGGCTTTGGAGGGTTATTAAAGAGTTTTTTTTTTTTAAGTCGTAGACGTTAGCTTATTTAACTTGTTAACGTTGGCCATAAATAGAATAATGTTACTCTCACAGCTCCCGATCCTGCTCTCGGTCCCGCTATATTTTATTTTAATTTTTTTAATATTTTTTTTTACTTAATGATTAAGTAAATATTTTTTAATGATATTATAACTTTTTTATTTTTTAAAAAATATTTTATAGTGTTAAAAAAATACATGTATAAAAAAGTAAAATAAAAAAATACTACATTTTACACTATGTATGACTCCCAACGGGATTGGGAGCGGTGGCCGTAGAGCCACCCTTATTTTATTGTTGTTCTTTTCCGTTTACGTCTTTGTAAATCCTGAGTCCTTTCTTAGTCTTATATATATTTATATTGTTTAGTTCTTTGCACGGCACAATGGTGATATATGCTTGAGAAAAAGTGTGATAAAGAAAAATAAGTTTAGCGAGTATATAATTTTTTAGATTATTTCCAGATAAAAGAAATGTGTTCTTTTGAGTGGAGCTTTAGATTCAACCATTTGTGTAGAGTAGGCTTGAGTCATACGACTATCAGTTGGGCTGTTATATCCTAGAGGAGTTAAGTCAAGATGAGTTCTACTGCACCGGTTAATTTGAGACTTTGTACACCGCAGAGGGCTTGAATCTCCTTAAAGAGAGCGAGATTTCCGTGCATCAGTCCAAACTGGCTTCGTCTTAATTTTAATTTCACTGTAATTTTTTATTAAATTATTATGATTTCACCAACAATTTTAAAGAGATTCAACATGGAGCCTACGACTAAAAAATCCACGGAAAGTATTGGAGATCTCAACAAGCCATTCCGATTCAAAAGAGCTTATTTCAAGATATGGAAGTGCAAGGTGCTCTTCTATCTAAGCCTTCTCAACGTTTCTTATGTTCTCACTGCAAAGAATTCTAGCAAGATTACTATCGAGAACATGATTGAAGCACAAGTGAAAGCTCATGAAGAAAAGATTGAGAAATATACCAAAAATGAGTATAACTGTCGATGCTATATTTTAAATTGTCTTGCTGATCAATTTTATGATTACTACAATACTATTTACACCTCTGTAAAGAAAATTTGGAAAGCTTTACAGAGTAAATACGATACAGAAGAAGCCGGAACGAAGAAATATGCGGCAAGTCGCTTCTTTCGATATCAAATGGTAGATGGAAAATTCATTGCGGAACAAGCGCAAGATTTTCAAATGGTTGTAGCTGAAGTTAGATTCGAAGGCATCAAGATTGAGACAATCTAATTGTTTGTGGCATCATCGACAAGCTACCACCTTCGTAGAGAGAGTTTCAAAAGTCGATGCGCCATAAACAAAAGGAGACCTCTTTGGAGACTTTAATCACACGTATTCGTATAGAGGAGGAAGCTAGAGACCAAGATGATTTGGTGTTTCAAAATGATAATGTGAATTCCATGACAAAGGTAAACTTAATTTCTGAAAATGGTAGCAAGCCCAAAGATCAAAATACAAGAAATAGTTATTTGAAGCCGCAAAGAAAATATTTCAAAAAATTTAGTAGACCTCACAAAAAGGGTTTTCAAAACCAAAATGATAAGAACTAAGGACCCCTTCACAAAATCAAGCGTGTTTTGTCTGTGGCAAATTTGGGCACTTTGCTCGAATTTGTAAGTTTCGAAAGCGAGATAATAATCTTCAAGTTAATGTAACTGAGGAGCCATTTGTAGCAATAATCATAGACATTAACATGGTTCAATTTGTTGAAGGGTGGTGGGCAGATTCTGGTGCCAATAGGCATGTTTGCTATGATAAAGATTGGTATTCAAAAAATTTACTCCCTTTGAAGAAGAGAAGACTATTATGTTTGGTGATTCAAGTAAAATCGAGGTTCTTGGGAGTGGTGAGGTTGAGTTGAAATTCACCTATAGACGTATATTAATGCTCAAAGATGTTCTCTATACACCGTCTATGAGGAAGAATTTGATGTCGAGTTTTTTACTCAACAAAGCGGACTTCAAACAAACTATGGAATCTGATCAGTATGTAATTACAAAAAAATGGAGTTTTTGTGGGCAAGGGCTATGCTTGTGACGAGATGTTTAAATTGAATATTGAGAATAAAGCATAGTATGTTTCTTTTTATGTGCATTATTCTTTAAATGTTTTGGCACACATGCTTATGTCTTTCTTAGATATGGAATAAAATAATTGCAGTCCAATTTTTTTTTCATATTGGAATAAAGTGTTTTTTGAGTAAGGTGTATTTTTTTATGAAAAGAAAATTTTCTTTTTATTTCTAAAAAATTAGTGGGGGTCAAGTTCTTAGAAAATAATATTTTTTTAAATATTTGGCTCCAACGTTTTTTAAATTCTTTGAGTTTTTGGAAGTGAAGCCATAAATGGTTAACTTTTTGGTAATTGGTGTACGTTTACAGGATTTTTTGAAAGCAGCAAGCAGTTTTATATTTAAATCGAATGGGTCTATTTTATTTGTTGCCGTTTGCTTTCTTTAACGTATGTGGTATTATAATTTTGGACTTAATGCCATAACCAAAAGTTTTTAACGTTAAGAATTTAAGTGTTTTATTGCATGATTTGGCTGCCGTATATATTGCTAAGTCAACTAAGAAGTTGAACTGCTTTGGTTTTAATAAAAAAGCAAATTTGATGAGAGATTTATTTCCTTGTGGAAAAAAATCAATTAATTTATTGTGATAGTACTACTATAATTAGTAGAGTACAAAACCGTTATTATAACGATAATCCAGATCTTTTGAAAGAAAAATATAGTACTGTGAGATTTTGTTTTACTGATGATATTATAAATGTGGATCCACGAAACAAAACTTTAACAAGAGAAATGATCTAGAATGGAATGAGATAAAAACCTATAAATTCATGAGCCATGTATGAGGATACCCAAGCTGGAGACTAGAGATCTTGAGAATCAGGTTCAATGGGAAAAACGAATCATATGATGGTCGTAAGAAATACACTATTTATTTTATTTCTCATTCCTATGATGTGAGTGCATTTATTCTGTAATGTTGTGGAGGATGAGTTTTTGGAGAAACTCTTAATGAAATTCTGTAGCTCTTATGAGTAGGGTGTAAGAATTACATGAACACCCTTGACATATTTCACCTATGTGAGTGTGAGAATGAGACCGCTTTTTATGAGATTTGGATTTATTCTCAAATACACTCATGAAACCGGAATGAGCACAAGACTATTATATATATTTATATTGTTTAGTTCTTTGTACTGGACAATGGTGATATATACTTGAGAAAAAGTGTGATAGAGAAAAATAAGTTTAGTGAATATATATATTTTTAGAGTATTTTCAGATAAAAGAAATGTATTATTTTGAGTGGAGCTTTGGACTCAACCACTTGTGCAGAGTAGGCTTGAGTCATATGACGATCAGTTGGGCTGTTATATCCTGGAGGAGTCAAGTCAAGATGAGTTCTGCTGCATCGGTTAATTTGAGACTTTGTACACCGCATATGACTTAAATCTCCTTAAAGGGAGCGAGATTTCCGTGCCTCAGTCCAAACTAGATTCGTCTTAATTTTAATTTCACTGTAATTTTTTATTATATTATTGTGATTTCACCAACAAAATGTCTAGTAGGAGGAGTGGGGTAAGTACTCCTTATAAAACCCAGGATGAGTTTATTCCTAACCCGTGTGAGACTTCTTAACACGCACTCTTATGTATGGGCCGGTATTTCCTGTACAATAATCATGGGTAGGTCGCAGGAGCTCATCATCAATCATAGGTTAACCTGCTCGGATACCATATAGAAACATTTATTTCTCCCCATAAAAGGCCTGGTAGTAGGAGTGGGATAACTTCTTATAAAGCTCAAGATGAGTTTGTTTGTAAGCCGTGTGAGACTTCTCAACAGAGATGAGGTAAGATGAAAGTATTTCTCTATCCAAACTAGGCTCTATGAAAATGTTAAAAATTTAAAATTGAAAAAGTGTTTGTGAGACTTCAATATTAAAGGAGATTTCAATATAAATGACCGCTGACTATCTCTGTCCCCTCTCATGGCTGGCCTGTGGGTGCCCGTGCTGCCTATTGTGAGCATGAAACGAGAATGACGAGGAACCATGGGCAAGCTTGGTTCTTGCCTACCTTTCTCTGCCGATTGTGCAAGCCCACTGGTGGAAAAAATGACAGCCAGCGGTCTCTATCACCTCTCATGGCGGGCCCATGGGTGTCCATTTGTTGGGTATAAAGTCAACAACTAATAATCAAACCTAGAGATAATGCACGTAAAAGGAAAGAGTTTTATAAGACAAGTATAACCCAATCACTCCAAGGAAGAAAAGAGACATCTATAAAGGAATAAATCTCCTTAGATTTAGAGGACTTCATTACACATAGAACCCCAAAAAATCTTCTCTCTAGAGGAGGATAACATTTTCTTCAACCTCCAAAAATTCTTCCATTGTATTGAGAGATAGGCGAGACAGTGAGTAAACATAAAATTACTCATCATATATAGTGAATTTTACCCCCAAATGACTCATGGATGTAGGCTTTTTTGACGAATTACATAAATCTGTATGTCTCTCATTTTATTTATATTTTATGTATTTATTTCTCATTTATTTTCATAGATTAATGCTAGCTCAAGCACGTGAAGGAATGCACTGATTGAATTTCTCAACATATGTATTCTTTTAAATGCTTTCTTCACTTACCTTAAGAATGCACTGGTTCAAACACGTCCATAACATTTCCTTTATAATTGTCTAGTCAGTGTTATATAACACATTGTAAATAACTATCATTTAAGTGGTTAACACCTAAAATCTATCTATATATCTTATATGTATAAGCGTCAATAAGCAGGCAGGTGTCATCATTATTTGTTCCAATTTTGCCCCTGATGTTTTGAATAAATTCCGGTATTATCTTCTTCTTGCTTTCAAATTTTATTTTCCATTTTTGTCCTCCATTTTTATTTATTTTCCCGCTCTCCGACTTCCACTACGTTCTGATTTTTTACTCGCTTGTGGCAATTTTTTTTTCAGTTACTGAAGTTATGATTTTGTCCTTTGTGTCATTAAATTTTGTCCTCGCAATATTTTTTTGCCACGATTGCCCTTACCTTTTTGTTCGTTTTCCATTTGCACCCTTAGCTTGCTGCCTTATTCCATTTTTCCTACCAATTTTACCCCTGCATTTCGGTTCAATTTCCGTATGTTTGACATTCTGTATTCCTTTTCTTTTCCATTTTTGCCCTTAATTTTCTTTTTGTCATACCCTTTCATCCTTGGCTTCGGCAGTCGCGCTTTGGTATTTGTTTTTCTTTCCTTTTCCACTTCTTATAGTCTTCTCGTAAGTTCTACTATTTTCTCTGAATAATTTTTTCATCTCATTTTTTTCCTCCCAGCCGAAGCAGTCGCCACTTGGATCGTTTGTCATTTGTTATTCTCAGATTTTTAGATACTGGATAAACTCATTTTCTTTTATAGCACCGCTTCCGACCGTTTGGAGTTTGATATTATCAAATTTGTAGTAATCGGTTAATTTCTTTTTTTTTTTCTTATCCATCTCTTCTACCGCTTCCACCGCTTGGCGCTTTATATAAGAGCATTTCTCCTCATCTTTGCTTTATACTCCATTTCCTCTAACGTTCTTCTTGCTGTTAATTCTCTCACATTTAAAACAAGATCTTCTCATTCAAATAGAAAACACTCAGGGTCGATTGATTTCTTCCTCACTTTGCAATTTCTAAAATGACTAGGTATATAGTTCTTTTTCTTGTCTAAAGTTAATTTTCCCTTTGTTTTTAAGTTTAATGAAACTGATATGCGTCTGTTTGTTTTTTACTTCAATTATGCCATATTCCATATTTGTTATGCTTTTATGGCATGTTCATACACGTAAATTAAAAAAAATTGCAAACTACAGACCATTTATCACATGGTTAGCACAGATAGAAGTTTAAAACTAGACTAAACTGAAAATACAAAATTACCATCTGAACAATTATGATCGATGTCTTCTTACTTTCAAAATTAACACCGTAAGTAAATGTTTGGCTTATTCTTGTTAGTTAATTTTTCATTGGCTTAAATTATATTGAAACTGATATGCCTCTGTTCATTTCTATTTTCAATTACATCATATATTCTATCTGTTTTTATAGCGTGGTTCATACACATGCAAATTAAAAGATTACAAGCTAGCTACAAACTACCTAAAATGTATAAAATAAAGTTCTTATCTAAACATATATGCTAAAATCCAAACCGCAAACTTCCAAATTAAAAAATTACAAGCTACAAATTAACTAAAACGTATAAAATAAAGCTCTCATCTAAACAAATATGCTAAAAAAATTACATATGATCGATCTTTAGAGGCTGTAAAATAAGCTTCTTATCTAAACATAAATGCTAAAATACAAACCATAAAGTATTTATTAGATACTTGCTACACATGCACGTTGAAAAACTAGACAACAAACAAGAAGAATAAAGCTTCATATGGTCATCTGTAAAACTTGTAAAATAAGATTCTCATCTAAACCTATATGCTAAAATGCAAACCGCAAAGTGTTTATAAGATAGTTGCTACACATGCAAGTTAAAAAACTAGACTATAAACTAAAAGAATAAAACTACATATGGTCATCTCTAAAAGGTGTAAAATAAAATTATGATATAAACTGATATGCTAAAATGTAAACTACAAACTATTTATCACATGGTTACTACATTTGCAAGTTAAAAAACTATAGACTATAAACTCAAAGAATAAAACTATATATGCGCAATGGTTAAAAGCTGTAAAATAAAATTTCCACTTACACAAACATGCTTGATATTTTACATCTCCACACTTTCAGGACAGCAACGATATTAGATTTCCACATCTAACAAAGAAATGATACAAACATTTCAGCCGTCAAACATCTCAAATTTCAGACTTAAGATAATAACAAAGGTAATAAATAAATAAGAGATGCATAAATTTACAAAACAAACAAAAATTAAAGAAACTTACGAACACATGTCCTACATAATTTCAGATTATAGCCAACATAAATTATATCAGAAACAAAAAAACAAAGGTCAACCAGAAACACCAAAGATATGAACATTTGTTGAGATTTATAGGAAAAACAAAAGATAATAGAAAAACAAACACCAAACAAAAAAAGTATAGAATGAAAGTAAAATAATAGACACAAACAACATGCATTCATTTATCTAGAAATTCACAATACGAGAAAAAGAATGTTAAACAGAAACAAAAAATAAAAGCTAATCGAGAGGAAAACAAAATTACAGTTAAATCTGAAGACGATGTCTTCAAACATATGACCATCTGTTGAGATTTATAGGGAAAACAAGGCAGTAGAAAAAGAAATAGCAACCAAAACAAAGAAAAAAAAGAAAAATAGAATTAAAGTACAATAAAAATTTAGGCAAAAACTTAAAAAAATTTCGACTTGTTTGTTCATTTACTTACAGAAATAGGTTGGAAGAAAAAAAATGAAGGAACAGAGAGCTTAAAAAAATTGAAGGAACAGAGCAAAATAAAAAACACATCTGGACACGATTCCTTCAAATATATAAATGTTTGCAAATACACCAACTCAAATCTGTTGGAAATGAACATCATCTCTTCATTTACTTACAGATGGACAATGGAAGAAAAAATTAACAAAATGAAAAAATAGAAAATGAAAGCGTAAAAAAAATTGCAGAAGAATGAAAAAGTAAAAAAAAATAAAAATAAAGTTTAGATCTGAACATGATAGCTTCAAATATATCAGGATATGTTAAGATCTATAGAGAAAAAAATAGAAATACAGCGCCCTAAAATAAATATACATCGACTCTGATCTGAAGGAAAAAGATTTAATACAAAAAGATATATGAAAAAGCAATAGACATTGACTTCGATATGAAGATTACCAGATCTGCAGAGAAATTAAAAAAAAAAAAAACATCTTTCAGATCTCAACATAATATCTTCAAATATACGAAGATCTGTTCAGATCTATAGACAAAAAATTCCAAAGAAAATCCAACTAAAAAAAATTTCTATCCATTCCGATCTGCATGTACAAAAGCATAAACAGAAGGAAAAAAGAAAAGGAAATAAAACCATTTACAAAAAAAACACCAACAGACTAACGAAAACATAAGGAAAAAAAAAGGGAGATTGAAATAGAGAAATAAAACCACTTAACCAAAAAATACCTACAGATTAAAGAAACAAATAGAGTAGGAACAAAAAGAAAAAAAGAAAAAAGAAAAAAGAGATGAACAGAGATAGACGAAAAGGGAGAAGAAGAAACAGGCAGAAGAAGAAAGGTAAAAAAATTAAAAATTAAAAATTAAAAAAAAAAAGAGAGAAGTGCAAGATCAGACGGAAAGTGAGAAGAGGAGAAAGAAAGAAAAAAAATGGAGGATCAAACGGCAAGTGAGAAGAGGAGAGACAGGAGTAGGAAGAAAGGTGAAATAAAAAAAAGAGGGAGAAAGAAGCGGACGAAAATTTTGGAAGACAGTGTATATAACAATGTATTTATAGTGCTAGATGTAAAATTAGGGTTTCCTTTTAACCAAAACATCGCCGTTTTTCAAATGGGATTTGAGGGTGTTAGATGCTGTGCTGAAAACGGTGCCGTTTAGGTATTTCGGGCTGATGGTTGGGCTGGGTTTATTGGGCTGATTTTCCTTCTTTGCTTTCTTTTGAACTTCAAGTGTGAAGAAAGAACTTAATAAAATTAGAACTAATAATAAAATTAATAATATTAATTTCACTAATATAATTATAAAACTGCGAGTAATGCTATATAAAACTTCGAGTAATGCTACTCATCATCCCAACTTCCATCATCCTATGATGTGTCATTAGATGATTAGAGATTATTTATTATATTTCACTTATAAACCTATCATCTAATGCTATATCATGGGATGATGGGAGGATGATGGAAGTTAGGATGTTGAATAGATGTTTTCTAAAACTTCATGATGTAAAAATATATATTTTATTGCAATTTTTTTTCTTATAGGTTTGTTGTTTTTGTTCTTCATTTACTATTCTTCAACTTGGTCGTTGTCAGTTCCTTCTATTTTCACTGTTCTTTTACTTGACCTATACTTCCTAGTATGTTCTTCTATATCACTTGAGGAAATCTTATTCAATTTTTTAATACAATACTTCTATATACAACCGCCGGTGCGAAACCGGCGCGGAACCGGCTGACATATTTAAAAAAAAAAAAAGAGAGAAGAAAAGTATACGAGAAATGGGAGGGAAGAATTCATTTCAATACAGCGATTGAAAATGTGATGCTCCGTTTCCTCACTGCGTCGTCTTCGTCTTTGGGTCACCCATGTGTGAATCATAGCTTTGTTTCCTTCCTCACTGCGCCGTATTCGTGTGTGAATCATAGGATACCAGTTTGGCCAGTTTTACGCTTTTTTTTTTTTTGTGGTCCATCTCTGTTCGACCAGTTTGACGAAGAAGAAGGTAGATCTCGTCGTGAGCGTGAAGAACTGGTAGATCGATCTTGTCGTTTTTGTAGCTTATGTTGTCTCCGTGGCTAGCTTCAAGTAATATCCAAATCATCAACCCCTCATATTTTGTTTGCTGTTGAGTTTATATTTTTGTTGTATTTGGTCATTTGAAGGGGAGATTTCAGTGTGGATTTGGTTGGTTGTATTTTGGCTTGGTTGTATTTGGATATTTGAATATTTGAATGGGAGGTTTATCATCTTCAGGAAGTGATGGATGGTCAAATATCAACCCTGTGTTTTATTGCTAATTTGCTGAAGGGGCTTCATGTTTGAGAACAATGCATTTATGGTGTTCTTCACTTCAAAGTTGCCATTTTTTTTTCTTGAAATAATGCTCCACTGGGTCTGGGAAGAAAAACTCGATCTTGATCTCGGGTTTGGGAAGATAAACTCTGCTTGATCTCGGGTCTGGAAGAAGGAGAGATTGCCACCGTCGTCGTCATCTTCTTGTCTGGAAGAGAAAAACCTACTCGATCTCGAGTTTGGTTTCTTTATGGTTTATACAAACTCAACCTTATCCTTCCCATATTTTTTTTTGGTTTTGTTTGCACAGTGCATCCCATCAAAATAGAACAAAAATTTAGAAAAATCATGGAACATTCTTTTTCCTTTTTTTGGATATTTTTGGTTTTAGGACTTTGAAAAGGACTGTCTAGTTTGAAGCATGATGGTAATTTAGATTTTGATTTGTTGTGTGAAGATTTCATTAAGATGGGTATATGAGCAAGGGGTTAGCGTTGTTGTGAAAAGTTTCAACAAAGAGAGGATGAAAGAAAAGTTAGACATATTTGACTGGAAACTGAGCCCGGATGAGTTGCAGAAGATAAGTGGAATTCCACAGCGTAGAGGAGGTATTCCAAGTGAATTAATCTCTGATGAAGGCCCTTACAAGTCTCTTTCGGAGGAGATTGGCGTCGTTCTTAATGGGGGCTGGAGCGGCTTCATTTCTGGGGCTTTACATTCTTCACAGGGATTACAAGGTTGCCCAGGAGGCCATTTCGGAATAGGTCAAAGGAATCTCTAACTCACTTGATAGAAGAATTTTGGCTTTGGAAAAGTTAAAGAAAATGAAATGTCAGAACCTGTGGGGACAACAGAGTACATAGGTGTATTAAGGCACGCAATTGTAATTTGATAATGTGGATGTAGGTCCAAGATGAATCTTATTGAACCCTTTCTTTTTAAGGAATAATTACAGCTTATCTTTGCTGCATTACTCAAAATTGTTGATGAAAATAGCCACTTGAATTTGAATATTAGTAACTGGAGCAAAAAAAAAAAAAAGGTCTCTTTTGGAGCTTTGGGATGGAGAGATCTAAAAGCAAGACCTGGGAGAGACCTAGAAGCAAGAAATCTTCTTATTCATTTTAAATGTTATCGATTAAATTTTTTTATTTGATGGTTTACCAATTGTATTCTATTTCACAATATCTTATATTTAAGTACCAATTGTATCTCCTTTATTATACTGGCTTTGTATAAGACATAGAACTAGTAAAATCAATTAGAAAATACATCAACATGACTATATGGGATGCTTGAATTTTTCACAATGAAGTGAATGGTTTCATTTTGTGTTCATTTTACTGCACTGAACTGAACCTCCCTATTGCATTATCTGGTTTGGGTGTTGGACTTGCTGTTTGGAGGCATTGATTGCACTAGATATGTTAAGCAAGCTCAATAATAAAAGGCTTTCTTGGCTTTTCAATATTCTCTAAAAAATAAAATAAATAAAAGGCTTAAGTAATGTGACATGACTCAAAACAATAATTGCAAGTCAAGAAAGTGTAAGTTCACAAAAAATTTAAAGTATTTGAATAGTAATATCGATATCACATTAATATTTAAATATTATTTGTTACAGATGCAATTTGAGTTGGATGGATTACAACCGGTGCAACTTGACTTAGATGGATCACAACCGGCATGAAAATGAAGTGGTTTATGTATTGAATGTAATTCATGGACACATGACAATGCACCATTTTTGTGTATTTGAACTGTGTAATGTGTATTGGAACCAATGGCTATATTATATTGGACAATCATTTGTATTTTTGGATGGATAGCTTTTTATTTGTAGTTATTTTTGGATGGTATGAAACTTTATATGTTGCAATATGATGTTGGTTCCAAGTGTTTTATCTTAATACCTTGAGTGTTTTAGATGATGGTAAAAAATTCTCTTATATTCATGGTGATTCAAGCATCCATGATTCCAACATAATCAAATTTCTGCATAGGTTCCCAATTAATCAGAAAATTCATCAAAGCAATGTTCACCATGAGTCACATTGATTTGTGCACAGGTTCTTGTTTGTGTGGTTTTGGAACAATAAGATCACCACCTATTATTTCATGATTAAGTACTAAAGGAAACTCCTGAGGAAATATTGAATGTAATTTTAGGGACTTTTGGTAAATATTGAGAATGCATTTTAGAGACATTTTGGCCTTATTGAATATTTTTTGAAGTATTTAATGTGTTCCAGTGACTTTTTTGTGTATTGAATGTATTTTAGGGACTTGGAAATATTGAATATATTTTAGGGTCTTTTGCAGTTCAAGCTAGGAAAATTGTATGGCATGCCCTCTGCACATTCCAACTGGTTGGACTTGGCTGCTCTAGTGCTGCTTCCTATCGCATGCAGCATCTTGATAAGAGGCCATCATTCAGAAAACAAAAGTGCCTAAAGCTCAGTGTCCTTTCTAATGCATAGTGATAATAAGGTTGTTTATAAGAGAATAGGAAGTTGTGCAACCTCACTATCATTCATTATTCTTTCTACTCACGCGGCAAACAACCCATTATTCATACCACCAGTATTTCAGATCACATTCAGTAGGCAAAGAACTCAAAGTTTGAAACAGCCAAGTTTTTGCAACCAGAATTTTGGATCAAGAGATGCAAGATGCTTGACCTATAAAAATAATTACAAAAAATTATATTTCAAAAGGCCAAATTCACCAACCGTAGGGTTCTTATATCCCAAAGAACTTACACATTCTGTATTAAATTGGGACCCTGTCATAATCATATATGAATTAGAATCAGAATTAGAATCAAAATCACAACTCATATGAATTAGAATCACAAAATTTAATCCAAGGCCATACAAACACTGCCAATTTAATAATAATGGTTTTTAATTACAAACAGTTGCAGTATGGTAACTACCTAATTATCACAACATGTCCGAAATCACCTAGCTAATACCAAGTAACACAAAACAATAACTATAAAAGCCCAATACACTCAGAGCAGTGTTAAATAATGTCTTATTTCAGCTTGTTGCTCAAGAAGCTCTTTCTCCTTCTTCAAAACCTCCTCATTTCTTTTGTATAGCATCATCTCTCTCTTCTTCATCTCATATGTTCTTATTTGGAGCTCAATCTTGCTCCTTTTGATTTCGTCGAGTATCTTCTCTAGCTCTTTCTCATTCTTTAACAAAACTCAAATTAAAAGTTAAAAGCTTTGAAATAGGTCAACCTGCAATTGTGACAAAACTCAAGTTAAGAGTTGAGAAATTAGTTCAACCACTATAAGGAAACCTGAACTAATAAGTAACAACTAACAAATAAATATCTAGCTAATTTCTAAAACAAGTATCGTAACCAACTTTATCTTATACATATATAAAGGTTTAGGCAAATTGGATATACCATACAAACAAGCACCAACGCAAAGGTAACCAAAAAACTACTTTACAAACAGCAAATGCTTCCAATAGTAATAAGTGTACAATAATTACATCAAATGCAATTGCAGATTACTTGACTTAGTTGTTGGACAGGTAATAATGCAACTCAAAACCGTTTGTAGCAGTACAACCAAACTTCAAGTTCCATCATGCTAAACACCAAAGTACTAGATTACCCAGTACTAGATTGATAACTATCATAGTAGAAAGTTAACAATTTAACAGACAAAGTTCATAGACAGGACAGGGAAACAATTAACTTCTTATCTCAACAAAACTTACTCATGCAAATAGGGTAATTTACATCACATACTTGCAGGAGAAAGAACGTACCAATCTTTTTCCAGACAACTGAAACTCAGCACACCGTTTGCTCCTAAATGAAAACAACTACACCAATTTCAGCTATTACTATTTCCTTACTAAATATAATATTCATAACAGATATGATAATCGAGAAACATACAACAGATGATAATCGCGATAAATACAACATATATGGTAATCGGGGTTAGGATTAGTGTTTCGGGATTTAGGGTTGGGGTTTTGGTATTTAGGGTTAGGGTTAGGGTTTCATGAATTAGGGTTAGGGTTTGGGAATTTAGGGTTAGGGTTTCAGAAGAGGACTTCGTGCCTTGGAAGATGTGGGGAAGACGAAGGGAGAGGTAGAGATTCTAATTTGAGGGAAGACGAAGGGGTGAGTGGTGCGTCTGTGTTGTCTATGTAAGCTCGAAGGGGAGACGAAGTGGTTGCAGAGACGAACGAGAGAGGTGCCGTCGAGCTAAAGGGATTGAAATGTTTGAAGGCCAAAAATCACTGGAGTGAACCGAAGCTACTTGAAATGGAATGGAGGGTACGAACAGCAGACTGGAGCGAAATCGCTAGAGAGAAAATTGTTGAAGACGAAGGATTGCTGGCGGAGTGAAATTGTTGAAGACGAAGGGGAGAGGCAGAGTAGACGAAGGAAGACGAAGAGAAGACGAAGAGAGATGAAGTGACGAAGTCTGGAGGGGTGAATTTCGAAACGTTCAAAACGCGTTGTTTCACTTGCCACGGGGGCAAGGGTTACCCCGCGGTTATCCAAGGCAGTTGCAACTAGAATTTTTCTTTTTAATATTCATTTAAATGCACTTGTAATTAAAATATATTGTTAACATTATATATTTCTTGTATAAATATTTCTTTTCCTCGTTGTGTTACTTTCTTTTAATAAATTTGTTTTATTCTATTAATCGGAATTACTTGATTTCTTTTCCTGCTTTAATTATGAATGATTATAATATTTGCTATATATGATATCTCTTTATATATAACAAATATTATAATTAGGACAAATTCATTGCTTTTGTCGTTCATTTACTATTCTTCAAGTTGGTTATTGTCAATTTCTCCTATTGTCATTATTCTTTTAGCTATCATCTTGAAATGATTATTGAAATGAAATGATATATTATTAAAATGATTACGTGATCTTGTATAATATATTTACTTACAACATGCGTTTTTGTTTTTGTTTTGTTATTTGACTCTATTTCCACATCTTTTATTTGCTCCCTATCTTCAGCTACATTTTATTATTGTTTATACAAATACATGTTATTTATATTTTATAATATTTAATGCATTTATTTCTACGACGCATGTTGCAAATATATGAAATTGTGATTGTTAATTAAACTTGCTCATTATTTATATTATCTGTATTAAGATTTAAGATTTTTAATTATAAATAGTTCAATATAATATTAATTGCTTTGGTTTTAATATTAAGCATATTTTATTGGTTGGATAATAGCTAATAGTATTTTATTGGTTGGATAATAGCTAATTGTACTATTGTTTATTTTTTAGAAGCTTGTTTATGTGCTTTGTATGTTTGCATGTAAGAAAAGAAAAATGAGTTTAAAAATTAAAAAAAAAATGAACATTACATCTGTAGATCTATTATTTTGCTTCAATTATTAATTCAAATTTCCAGGGCAATAGAAAATACATTGGTTGAAGAAATAATTACAAACAATTTTAATAGGCTAGGCACGTTGAAGAAATTATTACATTAGAATGTTGCTTGTTTGTTATGGATCAGTTTTGATTTTTTTTGGAACAATTTTGATTTCTCTTGTGTTTTTGTAAATCTCTAGATCTATTATTTTACTCATTACATTTGTTATTATCTCAAAATATCTAAGATTTCAAATTTAAGATCATAGCATATATGTCACAAAAAAATAAATATTCACATCTCACATAGAAATAATATTAACATTTCAGACTTCAAACATCTCAGAATTCAAATTTGAATATATTACAAAAGGTTTAAGACAATAGACATATATGTCACAAACAAATAAATCTCCACATCTCACAAAAAAATAATATTAACATCTCATAATTCGACTTAAGATTCAGATTGGCTACTTGATAACCATAACATAGAAATTTTAACTATAAATGGACATATTTATGTCTATATTTTTAGAATTTTTTTATTATTTACAATACATATTATACACATGATCTATATAATGTTTATAACTATAATACAATAACTTATAAAAACTAAGTCACAACTTCAAGATGTATACGGCCGACTTTTATAATCGTTGAGCGTCCTAACCTAACTATCAAAGTAGCTGAATGGGTTTTGCTCCTGGTTTTCGCCATGCCTATTCACACCAAAGTTCAACAAGTTGACTGAATGAATAGCTATATAGCCATATTATACATTTCAAAATACACTTTACATCTAAAATGTATGTGGCTATTCATTCAACCAACATGTCAAACTCTGGTGTGAATAGGCATGGCGAAAACCAGGAGCAAAACCCATTCAGCTACTTTGATAGTTAGATTAGGATGCTCGACGATTATAAAAGTCGGCCTCATACATCTCGAAATTGTGATTTTGTTTTTATAAGTTATTGTATTATAGTTATAAACATTATACAGATCATGTGTATAATATGTATTGTAAATAATAAAAAAAATTCTAAAAATATAGACATAAATCTATCCATTTATAGTTGCAAAAAGAAAAATAGAAGAAAAAGAAAAAAAGTGGTTTAAAAATAAGATGAGAAATATTATTTTTATAAGAAAAGTTCATGATGCATACTCTCAAAGTTTTGTGTCATGCATACATGTACATACATTTATTTGTGTTTACTTTTATATGCCTATAATATCTGTGATATGTTGTTTATTTACTTATTAAGATTTATTGAGAATTAACAGGATTAGAAAATCCCTATAGAAAATTGGAAAATGACAGCAAGTCCTCCGAAAAAGATTGTGCCTAAAATGATTATAAGCTCGTCCAAGCTCTCCATCTTGGAATGCCTTGAGACAATTGACCAAGTTATCACAGAGATACTCGATGATTTAGAGAATTCCACTACTATTTAGAAACGTATGATGATAGCACATCAATTCCAATAGTCGCTTTTGGATTTGCAGTCATGGATATTCTGCAGATAGTATATGTGATATTTTTTAGGATCAATGAGAAAATATTAAAAAATAGATAAAACTATTGCATTTCATATTTGTATATATTAATCTATTTTTTATTATTACATATTTTTACAAAAAATTCTTATTTTTAAAAATATTTTTTATATTTATACAATTGGGCACACGGGAATTGCACGTATTTGCCATTTACTAGTGTGTGTGTGTGTGTATATATATATATATATATATATATATATATCTTTATATATAATAAATGGCTATGAGACGGCTTTAGACGGAAATTCTTGTTTTCCGTTAAGTGTCTATCAAACGGTGTTAAGTCTACATTAAAAGCTATTTTCGTTCTTTTTGTCCCATTCCAAAATCTCTCTCTCAAACCCAGACCCTCTCTAGAACGTTCCTCTCTGGAAACCAGACCATCTCTCTCTTAAAACTCGCTCGGCTTCACCTTCTTCTTCCTCTTCCTCTCCTCCCTCTCCTCGTCGGCCCTTAGTCTCAGGTAGTTTCGTTTGTTTTTTTTTGTTTTTTTCAGTTTTTCGGCCTCATCCAACAAAGAACAAGGTCGTTCTGGAAAGGTGGAGTTTTTTATTTTATTTTATTTTCTTTTAATCTGAGTTTTTATTTTCTTCTTTAAATCTGAATGCATGATTCTTTGAGATCTGAAGTTTTGTTTTTTTTGTTTTTTTCAGGTTTTTGGCCTCATCTAACGAAGAACAAGGTTGTTCTGGAAAGGTGTAGTTTTTTTTTTTTTTTTAATTTTCTTCTAATCTAAGTTTTTTTTTCTTCTTTAAATCTGAATGTATGATTCTTTGAGATCTGAAGTTTTTTTTTTTTTTTTTGACGGCAGCCTACTCCACGGGAATCTGCTCAAAGGCTTTCGATTCTTCACATTGTGGTTCTTCCCTCTCTCTCATTCTTCCCCTAGAGCTTCCGATTCTCATAGCTTGTCTCAATGTTTGGATTTTGTTTGCCGTCTCGTTGTTTTTTTATTGAAAAACCTGTGTGGTTTTTTTTTTATTTCATTTTTTTTTGCTTGTTCTCTTTTTGTTCTGCATTTTTTTTTTGTTCCATGTGAATCTGGTTGTTGGATTTCTCTTCATTGCTATGGACTATTTTTGGTTGTGTTTGCCAGTTGCTTGGATGTGAAATTTCTTGTTCGTTCTTATGGGGTGCCAACTGGATGTATTTTGTTGGCCATTTGGGATGAGATTGAGTTTTTGATTACGAGTCTTTTGTGCATGTAACTTTCAGTTTTGGTCAGCAAGGGAAGGGGTGGAGGCCAATGTTTTAGGAAAGTGAATTATAATTTATAGGAAACAAAAAAAATCTATAATTAGTTGAGGTTATTTTGCCAATTTGTATTATTAATTGCTTTTGGAATTTAGAGGTGATGTTATGATAAAAAACCCCATTAGCACACTATCAATTATTTTTTTTAATAAACATATTCGCTCTTAATTTAGTCTAGGTTAATTTATAATAAGTCCCAATATGATATTTTTGCAGCTTTCTATTAGTTTGCACAGCAAAAGCTCCCAGCTTGTAAACCAGTACAACATCAGCTTGGGTAACTTCCCAAGTGCTACTATTTGCTTTTGACTTTCATAATCTATTATTCATCCTAATTTGTGTGTTTATGGTATTGAGAATCTCTTATGCAGGCCATTTCTATATTTCTATTGATGGGTACCATCTTCATTCCTATCGGCCTTGTTACTCTTTATGCATCCCAAAGTGTAAGCGTTCTCTGTAGTTACTTTTAAGATTATCATGTTGCTGCCTACATGCCTTTTTGTACCTTCATAAGTGCAATGATTATTTATTTGCAATTTGGCTTCTAGGTTGTTGAAGTTGTGGACATATATGATGTTGAGTGCATACTGAAAGCATTTAAAAGCAAAAGGTAAAGACAACTCAATTCCCAAAAATTGTTCTCGCTTCTTAAATGTGTTTTATTTTTTATTTTTTTTATTTTCTGTTTGCCACATCTCATGACAATTCATGCAAGTGGTTAATCTATGAGTTTCATAAAGCTTTTGAGGATTTCATCATCCAAAATTTGTCAATACTCATTCTTTAATAGTCTGCACCTTGTGATGTAATCTGGGCTAAGGGAAATACAAATGAACGATAGAAGAAGCAGTAACAGCAGTGCACAGAGGGTGTTCTTGTTTTGCTTTCATGTATATATAGTGTTTTGTAGAAATTTTGAAATCTTAGAAATCTTCCTACTCAAATCGGATGGGTTGATTTTTTTTCTTTTTTAAATCTGGGTGTAATGTTCTCTAATGAAGAATTTTTGTAGGTTGTCGAACACGGGGGATGGGCGGCAGAAGAAGATCGGGCGACTGAGGAAGAGTTTCGCACAGGATTGTTTCCTGTGACTGGGAAATAAATGTTCAGGTTTGGTACATGTGACTTTCTGTTTTATGATGTGACAAAATTTGAACCAGAATCAAGACTTTAAAGTGGCATGCTAAATTCAAGTTGCAACATCAATTTTTTGCCAATGTGTATACTGTTCACTAATTAATTATATTATATTTTGTTATACGAGGAGTTTTAAGTCTGAATTTTATATGCTTGTGTTGTTTCTCTATATTGAAATCGTAAATTGCAAAGATGACAAGAATTATAAGAATTCTGCACTTTGATTTACAGAGTCTGTTTAAAGGAAACTTGTTTATGGAGTCTTGCATTTGATAAACGTGCTTTGTTTGTGTTGAAATCATACCGAGCTGTCGGTTTTTTTGGAAGATTTGAATTGTTTGTAAGTCATGGAAAAATATAAATTCTTAGAGTGAAATATACGTAAGAAATGTTTTGTTTGTATGTCACTGCAAATGCATGTTTCTCCCACCTTGATTGTGTTTGGCACTCCTGTCTAATGATGCTGGCATGCCTTTGTGGCTCACAGGAATTTCATGACAATATTGGTGATTTAGATGGACCAGAAGAGAAAGAGCGAGCAAAAGATTCAAAGGTTTGTTTCAGCCTTTTGATTTCTTAGGTTGTAGACTAAACTTGTGCCAAAGTGAAGGTAGTTCTGTTGAAAGTAATGAGACTATGAGAGACATGTTTGTTTCATTGTAAAATGTTCCACCGTCTACATTCAAAGTAATCTTTTTATGAACTTCCATTCTTTGGAGCTAATTTTGTAAGTCTTGTGGGAACTGGGGACAACATTTTTTTTCTCTCTCTCAAGAATATATTTTTAGTTAGTTGGTGCCAAAATCGTGGATTTCTTCTATTCGTAAATCTCTTGATTCAGTTTTGCCATGTAAGAATTGGCATGTTTATATTAAATGGTTTGATGTAATGAACATTTTAAATTTTTATAGATATGTATATATACATAATAATTCCATCAGTTTGGAACTCTTTATTTTCACAGGGCCATGTCCAACGCACACAAGAGTTTATATATATATATATATATATATATATATATATATATCTTTATATATATATACTATAAACAAGGAATACTAATAAAGTTTAAACATAGAAGTTGCACTTGAGTATTTCAGACAGCCATATACATTAGCGGCCAGAGAACTAAGAGAGAGGTGGTGGCATTAGACTTGGAGGATGCGGTTGAAGTGGATGTGTCTCCCCGGATTTTCTTATCAGAATCAACGAAGGCTGACTTAGCTGGTGGCGGGTGCTCCGTTGACCCTTTTCAGTAAAATAACTATTTCAGACATTGAGGGCCTCTTTGTAGCCGATGACTAAGTGCACATCAGAGCTATCTCTATTATGTTTTTCACTTCTGCTGTATAATCATTTGGGTCTAAGGTATCATCAACCAAGTCCAAATGCTTGCCATTCTCATGCAGATTCCATACCTATTTGCACCATAAAAACAAAATAAATAATGAATTGGAAAATTTGAGCATTTGAATTAAAAACACAAAATATACCATACAAAAATTCAAGCAAATATATGTAGAACCCAATTGATTTGGGACATTACCCGTGAAAGGAGGTATTTCATCAGATTGCTGCTTTTTTACAAATAACCATGTCATAAAACTAGGCAAACGTGCTTTGCACGTTGTTTCCGCCTAGTATATATATATATATATATATATATATATATATATAAAGCGTCTATGAAACGAAAAATGTTGTTTTAACGTTTTTTTTAGTTAAAGTTAACGCCAAGTTAACACCGTATCATCGTCTACCATCACGAACCATCGCCTCAATTTCCAAAATTTTCGTCTCGAGTTTGCATCATTGGGTCTCTCTCTTGCACTCGCACACACACACAACGCACATAGAGAATACTTTGAATGAATGTTGAATGAGAACTGGTAAAGGAATTGCTACTAGCCGCCTAGAACCGAAGCTGGCCTTTAGCTAGCTGACCATGTTCCATAAGTCTATACTGGCTTCAGATTCTTAAGATTAGGGGAAAACGGGAGCTTTTGGTTTGAATGCAGAATTTGTCTACATTCAATAAGTGGGCCCTCTTCTTCTTGCAAGTGCAGGAGCGGTGTCGGCTCAAGCAGTAAGTAGGTGGAGCTCTTAGTGCTTGGTCCCTTCCTTGGTTGGCTACCTCAGTAGGTCCTTCTTTGTCATGAGCTGTAGCGTAGGCACAAGAAGTAGGAGGATAAGACACCATTTTTATATGAGGAGAAAGATGAAATCGAAGAAGAAGAAGAAGCAGCAGCAGACGGCGCGCAGAGGAAAAGAAATAAAGCCCTAAGGGCTATGGCCAAAACGACGCCGTTTAGAGAGAAAGGGAGGACTGGGCTGCAGGCTACGGGCTTGGCTTCAAATCCGAATGGGCTGGGCCCAAAAGAGAATAAAACACACCAAAACAAGCCCAATCTGAAAAAGAAGGGTCCAATAAAAAAATACATTAAAATAAGAAAATAAATTTCACAACTTAGTAATCCTAAGTACTAGAATTTTATAAACAGAACCACAATAGTGAAATATTCTCAATGAAGTTATACAGTTATCCAGCAAAATATATATGAAAAAAGGGAAAATAAATCTCATTTGGTCCAAAACACACCATTAAATACCATCATCTTGATAATGCAAACTCAATCATTTTGTTAAAGTACTAATCGTAGTAGTTAATTTGTTTGTTAAAGTTTATTTGTAATATTCTATTAATTATATTACTTCTATAAAAGTTGAAGCAATGTCTTCTAAGTTATATATGCCATCAACTATTTTTACAAATTTTGTAAAAAAATATATTATTTTTGTAAAATAACTATTTAATCTAACTAAGTAAACGCTTTGCACGTTGCTTTGACCTAGTTATTTAAAATATACCCATTAAATAATGTAATTGAAGATCACAAAATTTAAGATGAAAAATACATTATTTAAAAGAGATATTATTAACAAAATGGTTTATTGGCATATTAAACATCGCTAGTTTGTTGCATCAAATAATATAAAAAGTAGATCATGTAGTTTAATTTCTTTATATTTTTCATCACACAACTAAAAAAAAAAAAAAGAAGAGAGAGAGAGAAGTAAAAGGAAAAAAAAAAAATAGAAACATCAAAACCCACCAAAATCTCCAAATCCTGCGTCACAATTAGCTCCATCAGACACTAAATCTCCAATCAATAGCCCTCCAAGCATTCCTCCAAGCAATCCGGCTCCCAACCCCATCCCAAACTTGTTTTTCTTCGGCACCCGTTGTTGCGCCGGTGGGTACCCATAACCCGGTGGAGGCGGATACCCGTAACCCGGTGGAGGCGGATACCCATAACCCGGTGGAGGTGGGAACCCATAACCCGGTGGAGGCGGAGGTGGCGGGTACCCATAACCATATGGTTGGTATGGAGGTGCCGAGGGAGCATATAAATATCTTTCCGGAGGAGGAGCACTCTCAGGATATAACCCATCATCATATGGTGGTGCACTAGGCTCTGCCACCGATGCAGCAGGATATGCAGCAACGGGCTCAGGGGCCATAGCCTTCGGCTTTAGGGGCTCACCGGCAGCCACTTTCCCGCTAAACTTGTACGAAAAGTTTAGTACACCTTTGGGCTTTCCCGATGGTCTGGTCACCTGATAACTCACAAACTGTTTATTGGACTTACTGTCCCCTGTAGAGTTGAGAAGCTCTATGATGGGCACGTAAACTTCACCGATGTCTTTGTCGCCACCTAGGCTACGACCACAGCGGAGTTTGAACTCGAGAGTCGGGAGGTTTTTTGGGGCTGCAGAATCGTCGATGATGAATTTCATCGGGAAGTTCCACGAGGGGTTGGTGCCACCATCTCGGTCAACGTTGGTTTTTGTTTTTTGCTTGTTTCCGGAGAGCGAGACAACGACGTATACATCCATCTTGGAGAAGAGGTACTTGACATCTTTGATGTCCTTGGCAGAGATAACATTGAGTTCTAAGGTACTGTACTCCATGTTAGGCTAGCTTTGAGCACAAGATCAGAGGTGCAAACACGAGGGGGGGGGGGGGGGGGGGGTCGTCAACTGAAGCAACCTCAAGGCTCTCGTTTTTTCAACGGTCATAACCCAAGACTCACGAAACAGACTTTTTCATTGCAGTAACCATGAGTTGAATGGTTTGAGGTGGGGGTATATAATATTTCGAACATATAATTAACCATGGTTGTTGACTTGCACAGTTCTTGGGTTAAATTAGAGTCATTATATTTTGATTATTTGTCAATTTACTTTTCTAAAACGTGTAAGTTTGTTTTGGCGTAATCATCTCGTAAAAGTCTTCGATGGTAATTCGTTAGGTCTATTTTATAATAAAAATTTTTTACAATCTATCAAATTACGTCAAATTATATCAATTTATAAAATTTTTTTTATATAATTTTTTTTATAAATAAAGTATTTTCCTTATATATTTACATCCACAGTTTAGAGTTTTCTATATATATCCTGCACCATGATAGAGGTGGCCACGGTATTATAGACATGTACTTGATTTAGAGTACTGAAGTATGTGATTACGAGGTGCATGCACGCCCAAGTACTTGAACTTCTCGAATTGATTAATTAATTGTCTTAACTTATGCTTACCCTCATGTCCCATCAAAACGAATAATAATCATGATAAAGAACTTCTTATTAAGAACATATGTACACAGATAACAGAAAGTATCAAGAGTACTAATATTGTTGTTTCATTTTACTCATCTTGATCATACTATATATCTCTAAAGCTTGAAAGTTTAATTGAAACTGTACATTAATTAATCATCGTAACAAAAACTTCCGAATGATAAAAAAAAAAAAAGGCTGAATAATATTGGTTTAATTAGTTTGATTGGAAGAAATTATCAATGCCATGCATATATAGGTGTATGACCCAAATCGATCGATCATGTGCGTTACATGCATCTTGCTTGTGGAGTACTGAATGAGGGATGAGAGATCATATCTACACGTACGGGCTTATAATGAGGTCACGCAATAGGAAATTAGGTCACATGATAATATTATTATATGGTGGACGGACACGATCGATCTGATCTTCTTCACACACACACACACACACACACACACATATATATATATATATATAATCGGATCGGATAGTTATTTTATACAAAAAAATTTTCACAACCTCCTAACACTCCACACTCCACATCATTTTTAATTTTTATTATTTTTTTCTTTTATTAAATATTTATTATATGAATAATGAATAAAAATTTTGAAATAATTTAAAAAGAATAAACTCAAAAAAAAATTTTAAAAAAATATTAAAAATTTAAAAAATTTAAAAAAGTGTGGAGTGTGGTGGAGGTTGTGTAGCAAAACTCTATTTTATAACGTCTTTGATTATAATTATGTAAACTTCAAAATTCAAATAATCAAATCAGCAAGAAAATTGTTAACATTATTTTTTATGAGGTGACACAAGAGAAATTATTCTCATCAGCCTCTGTGATAAATCACACACTGCCACTACAAGAAAAAGGGCCATTTCCAGCATTTTTAATATCGCCGCAACTATAATCGCAGGTAAAAATAAGTATTTGCAGCGATTTCCATGCCGTCACAGACTTTTAGCTCAAATTCGTAATCTGATGTTCACTGTTTTATTTTGCGGCGAGTTTTGATTATTGTAGCGATATTTTTTGACGCAATAGGAAATTTAAACTGCAGCACCATTTATTTTTCGTCGAAAGTGAATAATCAACGCAATAGCCCTTTTTTGCAGCGTAGATTATCGTCGCAATTATCGACGTTGTCAGCGTAAAATAGATGGCCCATTTAATTGCGGCCAATTATTTGTTATTTGCAGCGACATGGAAGCGCCGGAAATATTGTAAAATTAATGTTCCGCCGCGGGCGCCTTATTTCTCCCACCCTTCCCAAAACTTTCCCCCCTTCGCAATACTTCCCAGTTCCCGCCCCCTTTCTCTCACTCTCTCTGCTGTTCTCGACTGCGATTGTCGACTCCGGGAATATTGTTGCCACCATCTCGCCGCCTCGCCGACGCCGGTGAGCTTGTATTTCATATTATTGGTCTCCATCCATCTCTCTCTCTCTCTCTCTCTCTCTCGTCTTCGCAAAGTGGTTTCCGATTGCCCAGTGCCGCCGTCTTCTCGCCAACCCTAGTGAGTTTCTCTTTCTCTATTTTCGTTTTTGATTACTATGATTTGGGTGCATTAGGTCATGAGAATTTTTATCCATTCACAGAGCCATTCCGGAATCGAGCCCCTGTGTCCCTAATTTCACCCTAATTTGGACTTCGATTTCTTTATAATTTCGTGTTAGACATTGTTATATAGTGTCTTTAGTGACTTTCTAATTTTGTGGGAATGAGATTAAAATTTTTTTTATGGTGTAGAAGGGTACTGATAATAAGCGTACATGTTTAGGCCTATACCGATTGTTTTCTTTATGGGTTCACAGTTGATTTCTACTTGACCATATGTGAGTTTGTCTTGATCTAAATGTGTATAAGTAAGCATATGAACTGTAGATTATTCTATCTGGGAGTAGTGGGAATGCTTGCAAAGACCTAAGAATTGCAGTCTTCATATCTGGGCTGTAAGAAAATCTGAAAAAAATTAGTGCATGAATACATCCAAATGTAACTCCTTGTTTTCATTCCCCATTCAAAATTTTGAAAACCAATAAAAACAAAACAACAAAAGTTAGTCCCAAATAAGCATGTCATTTTTAAACGTATCCTATGATTCGAGACTTGTGCTCACTAAAACCAGTTTGAGATACTGAATTTTCAGAAAGCTGTAGGTTAGACCATATACTGCCCTTTAAAATGTATTGTTCATGAGAGGGAGAGCATACAAGCACATTATCTGCAACCATATAATTTGTTGGTCCAACAATTTCTGTTTTTACAAATTTTCTTTGTGAACTCAGAAAAGGATCCCATCCCTAAAGAATTTTATTGAAAAGCAAAGTTGTGACAACTTTGGACTAGACTAGGTTATAATTGAGGCCTTTTTCTATTGTTATATACTCCAAGAACCGGTTCTCTCTCTCTCTCTCTGGTGAATGCTTGGCATCATTATAATTTTTCCTTGTTATTTATAGGGTTTGATGAGCTCAAGTGAAAGTTTTTGTGCATGAATTGCAGGAGCAAATGGTCCAAGAAATTCAGCGAGAAATTCATAACTCAACTGCTTTTCATCAAACTTAAGCAGGGTAAGAAAATTTTCAGATTAGATTTTTCAGTATTTAGAAGTACTGCATGCATTCAGATTAATTATAAAGGTGTAATATGTAGGAAAAAAGGTTGTATTGATAGCATTATTATACGTTTTATTTTTTTTTTCTTTTTGGTTTTGATTTATATGCGTTATATTTCTCTGAGAAAGTTGATTTTTTTTTTCTTTGCGGGGGGAGGAGGGCAAACCAAAGAATCGATCATGTCTTGTCCTTTTTTTTTTTTTTTTTCCTTCGTCTCAAACACGTAAGCACCATAATCCTCAAAATTTCCCTTAACGCATTTGGGTTTTCTGTTTTCTTCTAATGTTTTTCACTAATTATTTATTTATTTCTTCATGATCTTCCCCCAAACACGAAATTATGAGAAAGATAATACAATATTATAATCCCATCAATCAGCAGCTTCCTTATATATCTTAAAACTCTTGATCCTTGAAAAAAGAAAAAGAAGACCAAAGATCACGTCTAATATTCACCTGTTGGTCAAACAATATGAAGTGGATGATCATCTGTCGGTGTCAAACATTATGATATCAACAGTAGAATATGACATTTCTTGTTTTAGAGGTGAAGATCAGAATTTGGTTGAAGTGGCAACTACTCATCTCATATGCATACCGTATGTGTTCGAGTAACATAAATGATCTCTATATCTCTCTCTCTCTCTCTCTCTCTCTCTCTCTCTCTCTCTATATATATATATATATATATTTACTTATTTAGGTAGTGTGTTTTGGTGGAATACCTTCATAAAGATCTTCCTCTCTCTACCTAACAACTTAATTCTTTCTTTTTTAATGGCAGGTAGGAAAAGTTTAGCCTGCAAATTTTAGGTTGCATACTTCAATGTTATGATAAATTACCAAAACGACTAGTCAAGTTGATAAGTCAGGATTATTATTATAAACCATAAGACTTTATTCTTCCCCAACTGTATAAGATCTCATTTACTACACTTCAATTCTAAATAACCATATCTTAGCACTGGCGAAGATAAATTATTATTTGTTAGATAAATAATAATAATAATAATAGCACAAATCACAATAAAAGAGAAACATGACATTATTAAAGCTTTCAAGGTTCTCTTATAATCTTTCAACTGATGCCTACGTATGATGCCTCCACAAGTAACGATAATATTCAAGTATACCATCTACACGTGTAGATAACCTCCAAAATAATTCCAACTCTTGTGTAGCTGGACCATCTGGTGAAAATCTTTATATGCACCTTCTTTCTGCCCTATACCAACAATGTTCACATATATGACTAATGTTTAACATTATGACATATATTTTCTACAGCACTTCACTACTCCTGGCATAAACACAATCAACTATTCATCACTCCACAACGATCTTCATGACAACCCCGGTTAGTATTGTTTATGCCATCTTCTCTTCTTTTCCACATGCAAGTTTCTTTGACTCCGTTGTACACTTTTGCTCACCAATGCACTTTCTCATATTCTTTACCCGTCCTCCATATAGCTAAATTGAAGTTAGCCTTCTTTCTAATATATTCTTTTCAACCTTCTTAGTTGGACAAAAGCTGGATGAACTTGACCAATCGACTTCATTCACCTGTATATGCCGAGGGGGTTAACACTTTCCTCACCCTAGCACGAAACCATTCCCGGGGAAGAGAACGCATTTGGTGTCCATGCCGTGAATGTTGTAATTTGTTCTTCTTGCCTATATTTGAAGTTGAGAGTCACTTGTTTATTAAAGGGATCAATCCAAATTATACCCATTGGATATTTCATGGGGAGGAGGAAACACGGAGTTTTAATGACGAAGACGACGATAGTGTTACTGATTATGCTGACCAGTACATCGATGACATGGAACATATGTTACATGACATCCGGTCAGGCACATTCATTGATGTTCCCCAAGATCATGCCAATCCATTGCCAACTAGTGGATCAATACCAGATTCACCCCCAAGTTCATCTTTCGACCAGCTACTAGAGGATGCCTGACGTCCACTTTTTTCTGGCTATACAAATTTATCAAAACTATCATTTATTGTGAAGTTGTTACACATTAAGACACTCGGTGGGTGGTTAATAAAGTTGTTTGACATGCTACTTAATCTGTTGCGGTCTGCCTTCCCTGATGCTGAATTGCCACAGTCATATGAGGAGTCAAGGTCATTGGAGCGGAGTCTGGGTTTCAACTACCACAAAATTCATGCATGTCCCAATGACTGCATCTTGTTCTGGAAGGAAAATGCTGATCTTAATGAATGTCCTATTTGTAAGGCTTCAAGGTGGGTGCCTAATACTCACAAGGCACGTCTTAGCCCTCAAAAAGTGTTGCGGCATTTTCCTCTGAAGCCTAGATTGCAACGTCTCTTCATGTCTGCAAAGATAGCAGGTGATATGAGATGGCATAAAGAACAACGACCGACTGATGAGGCTAGTATGAGACATCCTGCAGACTCAGAGTCTTGGAAGAAATTTGATGAAAAACATAGTTGGTTTGCTCAAGATGCTCGCAATGTGAGGCTTGGGATGGCAAGTGACGGTTTCAATCCATTCAACAATATGGCAAAACCGTATAGCATTTGCCAGTAATCCTAGTCCCGTATAACTTGCCGCCGTGGTTGTGCATGAAAGATCAGTTCTTTATGACATCCCTCATTATCCCTGGGCTAAAATCTGCAGGTAATGACATCGATGTTTACTTGCAACCGTTAATCGATGAATTGCTTGAGTTTTGGGAACATGGGGTACCTACGAATGATGCCTCCACAAAGGAAACATTCATGTTGCATGCTGCTTTAATGTGGACAATCAATGACTTCCCTGCGTACGGGAATCTTTCTGGTTGGTCAACAAAAGGGAAATTGGCATATCCATCTTGTAATGAGGGCACAGACTCCAATTGGTTGAAGTATGGTAGAAAACATTGTTATATGGGACATTGTCGTTTCTTGCCACCAGATCACATGTGGAGGCGGAGAAAACATTTGTTCAATGGTAAAGAAGATCATTGCATACCACCAAGAGTTTTAGAAGGAGTTGATATTTTATCTCAATTACAAATGATAGGGGATGTGCAATTTGGTAAATCTCGTCGAAAGAGAAAACGCACGGCTGAAGAGTTGAACTGGACAAAGTATAGCATTTTCTTCGAGCTACCGTATTGGGTAACTCTGCGTCTTCGACATAATCTAGATGTCATGCATATTGAGAAGAATATTTCTGATAACATCTTGTGGACTTTAATGAACATTCCTGGTAAAACTAAGGATAATATCAATTCTCGACGTGACTTGGAGATTTTGGGCTTCAGAAAAGAACTACATTTGAAGTATGAAGGTGAACGTGTTATAATGCCACATGCATTGTACACATTACACAGTGATAAAAGGAATAAATTTTGTGAATGGTTGGCTAATGTGAAATTTCTAGATGGATTCGCTTCCAATATCTCGCGCTGTGTTTCTAAACATGATTGCAAAATCTCAGGATTGAAAAGTCACGACTGTCATGTTTTCATGCAAAGACTACTCTCTATTGCTGTTGGGGGGTACTTACGAACTGATATTGCCTTGGCATTGACTGAACTGAGCACTTTCTTCAATGAATTGTGTGCCCGAACCCTGGATGTTAACCGTCTATCCCAGCTCCAAACTGATATCGTCGCAATTCTATGCAAATTGGAAATGATATTTCCCCTTTCTTTTTTTGATGTCATGATCCACCTAGCTGTCCACTTACCACGTGAGGCCATACTTGGGGGTCCAGTACAACACAGATGAATGTATCCATTTGAGAGGTATCTGGGTAAGTTCAAGCGATATGTTAAGAATAAAGCACACCCAAAAGGCTCAGTAGCTGAAGCCTATATTCACATCGAATGTCTGACCTTTTGCTCAATGTATCTCCAAGATATTGAGACGAAGTTTACTCGAATGGACCGCAACATTGATGATGGAGAAGCGGAGAATATAGGAGGATTTAAGATTTTCAACCAGAAAGTTCGGCCCATGGGCATGGTTTCGAACTTGCAATTATCAAATAAACTCCTTACAGAAGCCACTTGGTACGTCCTCAACAACTGCGATGAGATTGGACCCTACCTAAAGTAAGCATCCATTCTCTCTAAAGTTCAAACTTATTTTCTTATGTCTTTTTTTGGAGACAACCCATTTATATCATATGCCCAACACGTAACTTGCATAAATTGATTGGATGTTCATGTGTTCTCCTGTCAATGCAGGGAGCACTACGAGAAATGTGTTGTGCATAGTCCAAATTGTACCGACCGAACACATCAAACTGAGTTTCCAACTTGGTTCAAGAAATGTGTAAGCTAGCTTGCTCCCTCCCTAGTTATTTGAACCTGAATCTTTCCGTCTAAGTTGAATAAACTAAATGAAATTACCTTCCAACAATATTGTTTTAGGTTCAAGATCAGCGTATCACCAACGCACTTGATGTGACCGTTGATCTGTATACGTTAGCTTGTGGTCCTGAACGCTATGTCGCATCCTATGCTGCTTGCATTATAAATGGCAAAAAATTCCATACGAAACAACGTGAACTTCGGCGGCGTACACAAAATTCAAGGTTGTTGGTTATTGGTGACGAAAGTACTAATAATGTCGACTTCTATGGTGTTATTAATGATATCGTGGAATTACACTACATGGGGAGGCGTCGAGTGTACTTGTTCATGTGTGATTGGTTTGACGTGGGGGATCCAAGACGTGGGGTACGAGTTGATAACCATATGATAATTATCAACATGGACAGGACTTGGTATAAGGATGAACCATTTGTGTTGGCATGCCAGGTGTCACGATGTTTTTACATCAGAGATATAAGGGCCCAAGGGAGATGATTTGTGGTGCAGAAGTACACGAATATGAATGTATACGACATTCCACCAGTGCCGAGGATGTTAGAAGCACTTGATGGCGATTCAAGTGATGATGATGCCTATCAAGAAGATGAGCCATCATATACATATGCACCATTTTCGTGTGATGCATGTTCGGTGTCAACTCCACTAAATAAGGATGATATAGAACCTATCCCCATTGATGCACTAGAAGTCACTGGTCCGGCTAGCGAAGACACCAATTCATACAACTTCATTGATGATGGTATAGTTGCTTCTGGTTTAGGAAATGCTTATGCCAATGGGGAATATTCAGATGAGGATGAATTAGACACAGACGACGACGTCAGAATAGACAACAATCAGGTAAGAAAATGCACTAAAAAGACACTTAGTTTCACTTCACTAATGGGCATGTTGCCAATAGATAATGTACGAAGCATTACAAGTATAGCCTTCTAATTACAAGTATAGCCTTCTAATTACAACTTTATGTTCGTTTGAAGTTCGTACTTACAAGTATATCCTTCTAATGTTTTGTTATAAATTAGTTTTATGAGTTTATCTTATATCCTTCTAATGTTTTGATATTATTGCATCTCATGTGGGGTTAAAAAGGCACGGTCTCGCATTAAATCAATTGGCAAGTGACGTGAAATAGGAGCCCGTAACTGAGCATAAAGTTATGCCATTGCCATCTTCAGTCTACTGGAAATGACGAGTATCAATGTTCAAGGTAGATATTTCAACCCAACGTACTTTCTTATAGTAGGTTTCTTGGATATTTCCTGCATGGTAGTTCATTGCAAAGTACAGTGGCAAGGTAATTTAACTGAAATAGAATGTCGTACAAATGTAGGTGCTGCAAGGGGAGAAAGTTTCCGAGGAAAAGGTGTTGGAAGAGGTATTCGAGCTAGAAGATTTGTCCCATACTCATGTAGAGCCTGTCGACCCCGAGGAGCTCGTATCAGTTCATACCAAAGCTCAAATTCAGATGCAGATAAGTCAGGCTCGGATGACTCAATGCAACCTCCTAGTCATCCATGGGAGCCTCCATGTCCCATTCCTCAGCCCCCACCCCATGCCAATAGAGAATCCTCACCCATAAGAGAACCTGAACCGAACATAGAGGATATTGGTACGTATAGCATTTGCGTGTTATTTCTATCATTGTTGTCCTTGAACCACATATGTGTAAACACCAAAGATTAAAAATGATCCTCACATAATAGTAAATTTTTTTATGTTGTCTATACAGATGCAGCCGCCCCCATAGTGCCTACAACCACCCAGGAACAATCCAAATGTAGGCGTGGGCCTGCTAAGTGCACTGAGTTTGAGAAGATAAGAAAGTTCGAAAAAGTGTCGTTAAAAATTAATGACGACGAGTCAGCACCGTGTTGTCAGAATGCATCCATGTTCACGACACGGGTAACGCAAATAGTTAAACAGTTCTGTGACATGAGTTATGCTAGATGGACTGATGTGCCACAAGCTCAAAAGGACGAGTTGATTGAACGTGTTCGGGTAAGACAGTTGTTATTTCATTTTGAACATTAAGGAAGTGGGCGTAGAATAATCGGTTCAATTAATGAAATGTTCATTCATGTAAGGTGACTTCGTGTTGGATTGGCATCTGGCGAATCATAGATTGACAGTCTTAAAGCAACTATGTAAGCGGTTCAATGCATTCCATCACGAATTACACAAAAAATATTTATCATACAAAACTCACAAAGAAGCATTGTCATCTGGGAGTAGCATGGTCGACCCCATCGTCTTGGATAAGCTGTGTGCGACGTGGGGAAGTGAAGACTTCAAGGTATATATTTTTATTCAAAATAAAAAAATCTATATAGTTAATAAGTCAGGATTTTCCTATCTTATTATGCACTTGGTGTTGACTAACATTGTGTTTTAATGGCAGAAAATGTCAAGACAAAATCAGGAGAATAGAAAGAAGCTAACCAATAACCACACAGCAGGCCGCAAATCCTTTGTTAGGATACTGGAGGAGAAGGTATAATCTTTCAACTGATTTATGCGGTCACTTGTATGGTCACAACCCTATTTCTGTAGAATCATGTTTATGATTGATCATAGCTAACCCCTTACAAATTCCACACTCTTGTAGCAGGCGACGAATGCGAACTTGGTGGAGTTTTATAAGGAGACTCACTAGTCGAAGAAGAACGATAAATTTGTCACCTCAGCCACTGAAGACACCTATGTGAGTGTGATCTTTGTGTTAGGCTAGTTGTTGCACAAATAGAAGGTTCAATTACTTTATATTTGAAAGCGATAAATTCACGAGACATTACAGGAGTTAACAATAACAAAAGGAAAGTTTTCTCGTGCAGAAAAAGATGGTTGACAAACTGGATGATCTAGATCCTGAACAACGCACCAGTCAGGCAGCAGCGAGTGTGTTTAGGGAGGTACTTGGACATAGACCAGGATATGCCCAGGGGCTAGGGGAGATGGTCATCCCGGAGTCGAGCAGACAACGGGACCGTGAACGAGAAAAAGAGTACCTTGCCTTGGTTGAACAACACAAGAAAGACGCCGAGAACCACAAGAAAGATGCCGAGAACTACAAGAAAGATGCCTTGAACTACAAGACGCAGCTTGATGAAATGAAGGATGAATTGACTGCACTTCGTGAGAGGCAAAATGAAACTGATAACATGTTGAGGGAATTCTTCCATAATTTCCCGTCTTTCACTGAGTCTCTCCAGTCTCGTAGAGAGACTCAGTGAGCTACCATTAAGACGCATGGGAAGAGATTTTTTGTGTATTTTGGGCACTTTTTGATGGTGGGTGGCCAATATATATATATATATATATATATATATATATATATCTATATATATCTATATATATGGTGAAGATGAAGGTTGTCTACTTTTGCATAGTTGGAGTCATTGGGCAGTTGAGGGAATTTTGTGAACCTGAAGGATTATTGTCGAGGCGTTGAGATGAATGTTGATGGCATGTTTTTGTTTATGCCATTGATTCTTTCTCCTAGATCTTTATTTTCTCTTCTTCAATCAATGCATTTGCAGGTGTTTAGTAAAAAATGTATCCCTTTAGCTACAATATAACCACCTTATGTGTTCTTCTTTTGCAGATACCATGCTCCACACAAGGACGTCTATGAGTGGTTCAATAGGATAAGTTTTGATAAATATGGCCGTACTTCAACCCCATACCAAACTGAGGGTGGTCAAGCAGCAGGTATGTTCACATTCAACTGTTGGAGAACAAGGTCATATGTATACTGCATTTCTATTAATTCTGGTAGTGGCTAAAAGAAACAAGGTCATTGTTGTGCCTACGTATATGCATATATATATAACCATTATAGACTTGGTTACATTGTATACTGTGTTAGCTTGTGGTTTTGTAAGCTTTTTTGTATACTATTACCATGATACTAATTTAAACCTAATGTAAACCTATCGTAATGTGATACTAATTATGAGATGGGTAACATGGTAATAGTAAGTGGACGTACAGAAGATATGATTAAACTGAATTTAAAAACATAATAATAATAATAATTATGAAATATGGGAGAAGGCTCCCCGATGCTCAAGGGAGCAAACACCTAGCTGTCCACTTAGTTGACTACTTTTTAATGAACATAGTTGATTTTAAATGGTTTGAATTGATGGGTCAAGTAATAGTATTTTGTGAGTTTTATTAAAATTTCTTGAAGTGTAAAATGTTGAGATAAATAAAGAAGCCCTTTTGAAGGCTAAAGTCAACACTTCCAAACTACTATATTTTTCTCTAGATTGGTAATCTGGTGTGCATTATTTTAATATTTTTCCTATTCCTACAAAGCAAAAGGAAGCAATGTGCAATCGAGCAGAAAGTATTCAAGTCCACCCCACGCATATTGATAAGAAAAGCAAAAAACAGTAAGGCCATTGTTACCTTTCTCTTCTTTTTTAGATTTCCTTTTATGTTTAAACATGTGTGATTGTTTTAAATCTCCACAGTAGAAGTCTTATGCAAAGTTCTAAGATCAAATGGAAGATATGGACTATGTTGAATTGACACCCACCAATTGAAAATGCATGATGTCATCTCATTAGAATTAGGAGTAGAGTCGGAAGTGGTCTCTCAATTAGTTCTATGCAGTCTTAAAAAAAAGACCATTCGGAGTATGTTTCCAAACTAACTTTACAATAATAATAATAATAATAGTTAAAAAAAAAAATGGGAAAAGGCTCCCCGATGGTGAACGGAGGAAAATCCAAGCCATCACTTTGAAGGCAAAAATAAGTGCTTCAATGGAAAAAAGGTTGACTATGACTTCATAAATGACACCCCAAAATTGGACAAAGATTTAGTAAGCTACACAATTATAGAATTTATTTCTTTTTTTTTTTCAAGAAAATAGCCACCATGCACCGACCAATTAAAAAATGGCAGCATGTTGTTTAATTTGTATTTTATAGAGTTATTTATAAAAAAAAAAATAATAATAACTCTATAGAATTATAATATAAAGATTATGATAGACATGTACATGAAGACATAGCATGTTGACTGGAAAATTCAAAACAAATATGCTTTTTTGTTAATGATGGATCTTGAAAAGTTCCAGGTATGAGGTGAAGGACACTATCCACATTTTGAACTACATGATGGATATATGTTTGATCAAGAAAGATGGATGCTCATTATTCCTAAAAGGGAAATTATATGTCAATATGTAATTGTTCAAATTACATTATGATTGGTTGGGGGATTGGTATTCCTTCTCATGAGCTTACAGTCATGTCTTTAATGTTAACTCAAATGTTTTTCACTAGATAAATGATGCTCCCACTGTAACAGGAGGCAGCTACTGTTTATTCACTCTTTGTATTGACATTATGCAATCTGAGAATAATCCCAAATGGCAAAAGTTACTTTATTGATGAGGATTTTCAGCAACCAAGTTCCCTTGATTTCAACTTTCTATAAAGTTGTTTAATAATACTAATACTTATGGCATCTACTCAACTAATTTTTATTCTTAATGTTGAACCCCCATGCACGACTAATAAAGTTCCATATTCCTTTTTTGTATATTATTTGGTTTTTTGATGGATTAAGGGATAGGACTAGATCATGATCAGGTTAAGCACCATTTAGAATCTCAAGTCTTTGTAGAGTGACTACTTTTGTCATTGACACCCCAAAATAAGCATATCTGAATTGATTATTGTTCTCTTTCCTATGTTTACTATTCGTCTCTGTATATATGTTGCTGGTATTAATGCTTAAATGAATTTACCTCCTTGGGTAAAGTATAAGGTTATTAGTGGGAAGCTTAATTTGTGAATACATGTAAAATATTTAACTGAAAATAGTTCCTATTTAGTGAATATTTGTATGCAAATATTTGGATTGGAGATTTGTACTAATTCTACAGATATGAGGCCTGGAGGCTCAGTTCTTTATCACTTCCTACTGTCATTGTGTGATTTTTCTGGACTGCTCAAGCATCCTTTTATTTCATGATAGTTAAAATTATATGGTGACATGCATAGCCACTGCCTTGGCATTCAGTTGCCAATTTTGAATAATTGCTCAGTTAAAGAAATTTTGGGCTTTACAGGTGATATGTTTATAGAGGAACACGGAGTTGGTTGAAAGTGACAAGCAAAGGAATGGCTACTAGTCAAGTGAGATTAAATTCTTATGTGTTATATATACCAATTGACAAAAAGTCGATTTAAACAAATATTAGAATGTTTTGTTAACTATAACTGGTCAAACATTATATATAATTGTTATATGGTGTGTGCTGATATATTTTATCTATAACTGTCATATTGGTGTTTGTCGAGATGGAAATGTGAAATATCCCACGAGTATAAGGGAGTTGATGCAATCTTGTAATTAAGGAGCTGCTTTGCTGACCTCTCATGCCCAGGTGCATATTGTTATTTCTGACTAGATATAATTTATAAAGATGGAGGAGCACTACAGCAAGCATATTGTGAATGATATATGTATTCTCAATATTTAGTAGTTAAGTTGTAAGTTTTGGATTTTGATTGGTCCACCCCAGTGTATATAGCCCATAACTACATTAATGTGAATTCTCCACCTCAATGAATGAATTGAATGTCATTAATTTATGTAATTAGATGGAAATGGTTTGAAAAGGTCTGTCATGGAATCCTACAAGTTCGGTCAGGCATAGATAGTGCAATTTCAATATTTTTCCTTTATGTTTCATGTTTCTAAGTATTTAATATCATAAGGCATGGGTACTGCTGGATAAACACTAAGTATTATATAGCAATGAAACAATATTATTTTACTTGATTAAAGTGCAGTTTATTTTATTAACAGTATATTTTATTCCAAGTCAGTCACTAAAACAATATTACATCAAAGTAAGTTATAATTAATATTGTTTTAATTACTAACTTGGAATAAGATAAATATATTGTTAATCAAATAAACTATATTCCATTTAGATGAAGTGTGCAAATGAAGCCAGCCAACGTCTCTAGGTGCAGCGGAAAAAAAAAGAAAAAAAAAACATTTCCGGCAATTATTTAACCGTCGCAATAGTGTGATGATGAAAATAGAATAGCCGCGGCGAATTACTATATCGATATAAAAACTCATATGCGGCGAGTTTTACGCGCCCCAAAAAGTGATCGTAAAGGGCATTATTTATATCGACAACAATCGTAATCGTTGCAGTTAAATTTTAGCGACGCCAAAAATGCTTTTGCGGCGATTAATTTATCGTTGCAATAGCTTAAACTGTGACGAATGTGAGTATCGCTGCTTTGAACCGAGATCAATTTCGGCGAGAATCTGATATCGCTGCTTTTAACTAGATGCACTTGCGGCGATTAATTGAGTGTTTGCGACGTAAATAGTCGCTGGTATTTTTACATTGCGGCGATTATCTCCGAACCTGATACCACCAATTTCGACGTTTTATTATATCCTTTGTGGCGACAGATTATCGCTGTAAATACTAATAATTGCGGCGAGTTTTTAAAGTCGACGAAACAGTTCGAAATTGGCTTGAGGATATCGTTGAACCCGCGGCGATTTAGAAATTGCCGAAAGAAAACAATTGTAGCGAGAGTTTGATGAGAGAGAAAGAATATGAAGTAAGAGACGTTGGGGACACTTGAGGAGATAGAGAAAGAGATTGAGGATAGAGAGAGGTCGAAGAGAGAGGGTGTTCGAGAGAAAAAATTTGATGAGAGAGAGAGCTTGAGGAGAGAGAGGGCTTGAGGATAGAGAGAGGGGGTTTGAGAGAGAAAGCTTGATGAGAGAGAACTGATGAGAGAGAGAGAGCCTCAATAGAGAGAGAAGTTAGAGAGAGAGACGTAAAAAAGAGAACTGATAAGAGAGGTGTCTAACATTTAAAAGAAATAAAAAAATAAAAAAAATGTATAATGTGCATTGAAACAGTTGTAGATGTACAACAACTCTCGGTGACACAAACACGTACGTTAGCTGATTGTAAAATAGTTTTATGCCTATCTATCATTAATCACCGTGCAAGAATAAAGACAAATATTGTTTTTCAATAGATTTATTATTTTTTTAATAAAAAAATGTTTAAAATGAAGTTGATGGATCTCAAATATTACTAATACCAAAAAAAAAAAAAAAAACAATTTTCATGCATTCACTACAACAAATATGGCTTGTTAGGGAGAGTACTGATCTTGCCACAAAAAGAATAAAAAACTGTGCAAAACTATTTTTCTAGCAAAGAACACCGGCAGCAAGATTACAGACAATAGGACATCAATTTAAATATCTTCTTTCGAAAAATTGCAGTTTGTCGTAAAATATACTTATTCCGGCAATTAGGGCAGTAAAAAGGAGAACCGGCCCATTGATTCGGTCCGGGACTGGTCCTCTATTTTAAAAATCGGTCAAAATTGGTTCAGTTCCTATTTTAGATTTTCTGGCACTAGATCGGACCGGACCACTTTATATATATATATATTTAATTAATTTTAATATTAATATATTTTTATATTATATATAATTGTATATAATATATATAATTATATATGAAATAATGTTATATTATAATTTATAATATAAAATTTAAATCTTAAATATGAACATTATGGATGTGAATTTAAACCGAAAAATCGGTCCAGACCAGACCAAACAGGACCGGTTGGTCCGATTTTGAACTGGTCCGGTTTGGAACCGGTTCCTATATTATGAAAACCGGTCGGATCCGGTCCGGTTTCGGTTTCGTAGTTTCTGAGACCGGACCAGACCGGTTGGAAAAAATATATATATAAAAATTAATTTTATATATTATACAAAAATTTTATATATATAAGTTTTAATTATATATTGAATTTTTATATATAATATATAATTATACATCATATATGAAATAATTTCGTATTATAATTTATAAATTATAACATAAAATGTTAATCTTAAATATGAACATTTGTAATTTGTTTGATCATATGTTATTAATATAATTATATATAAGATAATGTTATTATAATTTATAAAATAAAAGTTTAATCTTAAAGATGAAAATTTAATTGATCATATGCTTTAAACATAATATATATATATTAAATTATTAATAATATTTTATCATAAGAAGTAACATTTTATCATAAGAAATAACATTTTATTATATATTTTTTACATTTTTAAGAAATCGAAAAACCGGACCGAACCGAAAACCAATAAAACCGAAGATACCGGTTTAGGAAGGTAACCGGGGCGTAATCGGTTTTGAAAAGTGTAAAATCAGAACATACCGGTTCGGTCCTAGATTTTGTCCAAAACCAGACCGGACCGGACCGGTTACACCATTGAACATTTGTTTGATCATATATTTTAAATATAAAGTATATATATTAAGAGAAACTCTACTCTAAAGCTACTAAAGTTTCCAACACTATACACCTGCTGACATGACTTTCTTTTATTTTTTATTTTTCAAAACGACTCATTAGACACCCCAAATTTTCCTCTTTCTCCCTTTCACTTCCATTCGAATTTTTCCTTCTCCTCCCACATTCTCCCTCCACAGTTTGGATTCGTGCCCTCCGCTATGTTGCAGTATGTTTGCCTCTGATTGACCAAAGAACAGTGGATTTGGTAGGCTATTGTAAAGCTCTTCTCTAAAGGTCCTCTCTTTTCAGTCCTCTCTCTATGGCAATTTCTCTCTCTAAAAAATTGTAGTAAAACATAGAACTTTCGGGTTAGAAATTTGGGAGGGGACGAATAAAGCTCTGTTTTTGCTAGGTTAGAAGCTTTCGGCAGGGTTAGAACATCTGGGAGGGGACGAATAACAAAGAATGAATTTAGGTAGGAATAACAGAGAATATCTAGGTTATTCCGACGGCTTACCTTTTGGCATTTCGGCATTGCTGGGTTAGAACTTTCGACATTACGGCATACCTGGGAGGGGACGAAAGTCGGCCTTGGGGAGCTTTCGGCATACCAAAAAATTAGGAACTTTCGGCATAAGCCTGCAGTTTTGTGGGTGGAAAGCTATATAATTTTCTTTGCTCTTAGGTTTATTGAAACACCCATCATTGGACTAAAAAATAGAAAAGAACAGTTTGCTTCTATTATATTATTCCATATTCATTCCCTCATTTGAGATCGAAGGATTGTATTAGTGGGCTTTTGAAAGTAGTTTTGTCTTACAGGAAAATAAAACGTCAACAATTGATTATTTGTCTGTAGAAATTATTAAAGGAGAAATAGAAAGATGAGAAACCTAAATGTTAAGAGTAGAAACCTCAAAATAGAAAAATGCGAAACCTCAAAATTAAGATGAGAAATCTCAAGTTTGGAGGAGTTTATTGAGCTTTGGTAATTATATTCATGTTTTCTAAACCAGCTCAAGTTTGTGTGTGTGATTTCTTGCATCTTAATTGGCTGTTGGTTGTATTATCCAGGTAGAGGTAGTGGGATTCGTAGAGAGAGGGGGAGAAGAAGCTTTTGGTAGGGAAGGGGAAGAGCAAAGACAGAGGAAGGCGGGAGAGCAAAAAAAGGAGGGAATACGATTATCTGGACTGAAAGGAAAAATTAGAGCTCTGGACCGTTTTGAAAATAAACCCGGTTTGCCACATCATTAATGTGTAGTGTTAGAGAGTAGACCAGCCTTAGAGTATAATTTCTCATATATTAATTACATTTTATGACCTAATAAATTCTCAACATATTCCTTTTGATAAATACATTAGTAATACTAATACTAAAATCGAAAAGAACAGGACTGGAATCGGTAAAACCAAAAGTACCGATTTAGGAGAGTAACCGGTATGGTATCGATTCTTAAAAATGCAAAACTACTGTATACCAGTTCGATCCCAAAATTTGTCCAAAACCGGACCAAACCAGTTCAGTTACACCCTTACTGGCAACTCTATTTGTTGCAAATAAGAACAAAAATCGCTAAAAATAAGTAGTTAAGATCATTTGTCATTATTGGGAATACTTATTTACTTTGGTGACATATTGACACAAAACTCTTCTTGTGACAAGAACTTTTGTCGATAATTCATTTTCTCTACAAATAGTAATCGTTGCAAATTACTTACTGACAACATACATCGAAAGCCTCTTTGGAAGATAAATTTATTTGCCACAATATGTTGTCGCCGGAAATAACCCATTCTGATAGAAAAAAATATTTACAGCCACAACATGTTGCCGCAAATAGAGAAAAAAATTCCAAAAAAAATTTATAGACTATAGAATTGATTAAATGAGAAAGAGCCCAAAAGTAGAAAAATAATGGTATAATATAAGCCTAAAAACATAAATATGAACATAATGGAGATCCAAATTCAGCAAAATATCATATAACAATTTCAAACAAGCATGTACAAATTGTGCTACCAATTTCACCAACTCAATATTATCAAAACAACTCTGATCCATTAAAAAAAAACTAAAATAACATAATTAATTACATAGATTAAAGACCATGATAGGAGAACGATCGTAAAAAAAGTGTATAGCTGCCAGTAATCTTGTGATGTTCCCCTAGTGTATTGCTCCTACCTCAACCAGTGTTTATCTTTTTGTTGGCATCTTCTCAACACAAACATAAGCTCACTTTGCATGGCAAAACATGACCTCCAAAATTCAGCAAACAAAGAGAAACAATTACTAAATCAAGACATACTTAATTTCTACCTGGAGCCATTGAAGAAGAAGCACTTGGAGTAAAGAGAGAGGCAACATGCATACTTTATAGTCATTATTCTTGATCAGCATATCCATCTTGTGCAAAGAAAGCCAAAATCAAGTTTCCCTAAAATACTCAAAAGTTATGTTAATCTAACAGCTAAATATAAGTCGTAACTCTGTTTGCTGCAACTTGCAGTTATGCTCTTTGCCAAGTTGTACTAGATTTCAATTATTGATTTCAATATGCAATATTATTTCCTCTGCTATTTTGTATATTGACAGTGGAAAAGACATCGTCTGAGTCGTCTCATGTGTTGCTATAACAATCAATACTAAAATTAATACTGATGAAATCGAAATGAATATAAACTTGTAAATCCCTAAATTAAAATTTAGGGGTTTCAATTAAAACCCCTAAATTTTAGGGTTTTGGATTAGAGGTTCAATCCGAAACCCCTAAATAAATAAATAGATTCTACCAGCACGAATATGCACAATTTTCCATTTTCAAGCTCAAAATCATAACCAACATACCTAGAAACCTCATTTGTGCATTAAGCCAACTCAAACAACATATGTATGCTGCAAGTTTTTGAAATGAATATTTACAACCGTGAATTGTGCAACCGCCGCGTAATCGCTTTGAAAAAAGTTAATAAAACATGGGACCTACATGAAAAAAATTAATTTTTTAATAGTAGACCCCACTCTTTTTCAAAGCGATTATGCGGCGGTTGCACACTTCATGGTTGAATATAGAATTACTCGTCCTAAGAACCTCCTTTGTGCATTATGCCAACCCAAACAACATCTGTATGCTGCAAGTTTTTGGAATGAATTTAGCTAATGATTGGATAACATAAGTTGTAGTGATAGATGCTACAGCTTTTGGTGCTATAAGAAAATTCATGCAATAGCAAAAGAGGTTAATCCCATAAAAATCATTAACTTTGTTTGGTGAACTTTTGTTGCTGAAAGAGTTGATAATTTAAATCCCTAGCACAAGCTATAAACAGATGCTTCTGGCAAGCTAACCAAGCAAATAGCTTCTAGGTAATTATAAAAAAATGAAAATAAGAAAATAACTTCTTCTTGAAAAGTTAGAAAATAACTACAAAAGAAAGAGTTCGATCGGAAGTATCTTTACTCGATTAAGGGGACTTTTTCCAATAGATAATGTACCCTTCAAATGATATTGAAAAGTAGGTGTAACACAAGTATCCCTTGCATAAGAACAGAAATTTTTACAACTAATGGCACAAAAGAAAGCTATGAAAATCAAATGAACTAAGATGAACTTCTCAAATAACAAACGTTTCTGACATGGTGTGAATTAAAAAATTTTGGCAGCATGTAAGTTTCTCACACTAGCAACTACAGCTAACAAAAAGGGAACACTAGATTGTTAAAATTGTTAAAATATTATAAAAGATAAAGTCGGTGACATTATTTAAGAGTAAAAATGTTGAAACTTTTTTAAATTTTCATAAAAAATAAAATAGACTGTTCAACTTTTTCAAATTTTAAAATAAAAATAATATTAAAAAAATATATTATAATAATATTTTATTTAACTTTCAACTTTTATTTCAACTCATTTCATTTCATCTGCGAAAACAAACGAGGCTTAGTGTGTAAAGCTCTAGTATTTCTACATCACACAACACCCAATGTTCAAGGTACACTTAGAACTGATATATATATATATATATATATATATATATATATATATTTAAATTGTAGAAGATAACCATAACAACCAAGCCTTTTAAGTGAAAGTAACTTAAAAAAGGACATCTAACTCACTTTTGTGGCCACACTAAAGCTAAAGTTTCATAGTGAGTATCAGTGCAAGGTCTAGTTGCATATTTATATATATAAATGCAATTAGGCCATAAAAAGAAAAGAAAAAGAAGAAGATGAAGAAGACAAACAGAGCATCACAATGAGTTGATAGTCCCACTGAAAATAAAAGTGCACATTACCAACCCTTAGGGGTTTAGAGTTAAGTCAAGAAAGAGCAACATCATCTGCTATTCACATGACAGCCCATTCACATGCTTGTCTATGTATTTGTGAGCATGACAGCCCATAGATAATACTCACATATGTATTTATAAGCATGACAGCCTGTTCACATGTGCACACATTCCTAAGAATAAGACCATTAATGTAGACAGATACCATCTTAAAGTAAAACAAAAATGATCTAGTTTGGAACTCAATCATCTATGCATACTTCGTGCTACAACTATGGGATGAGAAAACCAAGAAGAGGAACTTACCCAATATATATTATGGACCATTTTCACCAACAACCAAAAACTCTAGTTGTTTCGTTCACTTCAGAGCTCTATAATATCCCACATAGATCCAGAAGCAAAGAAATTAAATTAAAATTATCAAGCAGAGGTAAGTCATAATATGCATATTATTTGAAAAAGAAAAAATAAAATAAAATGAAGAAGTGGAAGGAAAGAATGCATATCTGCAAGCATATGATTTTTTGCTATTACAACCCAATTTTTTGGTACTAGGAAAACACCCAATTTTGTTCAGCCTGAAATTTCAGAACACAATAATATCAAAATGAAACCTTAAGACCAAATTTCAAAACTCAATAACATGAAAATGAAAAATTATTGTTCTTTTACCGCCTAGAGATAGAAAGAAACAACACTATAAAATAAATTCAACGGCATACCCACACCATTATAAATTTGTGAGTATTTCCAAAACAAAATCTCCAAGAATATAAAAAAAAAATTATTTCAATAGCTAGACACAAGAAGCCCAAAAATAGCTCTACGAAATTTGTGAAAGCAACAGGACTCGAGGTATACAATAACCAATAATTATTGGATGAATATAAATGAGGGTTTACAAATTAGGGCATCAGTGATCGAGAAATTTAATGAAAAGGATGAGAACTTCAAATAGAGGTTGTCTAACAATAGAGAACAACAAAATTAAGTCTTGAAGTCAAGGAGTACTAGCAGGTCTCGAAGTTAAGGAGACCTACGACCAGGGTTCTCCTTCCCTTAGAGGATATCCACGACCATCAGTGGACATCTTGTGGGTATCATCTGAAGAGAATATCCTGTAGGTATTCTCAAACCATGCACTGTGGCCTCAAAGCACGCTACAAACTCAGCTTCCATTGTAAATGAAGCAATGATTGTTTGTTTCATGCTTCCCCACGAGATCGCTCCACCTGCCAATAGGAAAACATAACCTGAAGTAGATTTCCTACTATCAAAGCAACCGGCAAAATTAAAGTCTGAGTATCCAGTTACATCAAACTGTCAGTTCTTCTAAAGGTAACCTGGTAATCCTTAGTTCCTTGTAGATATCGCAATATCCTCTTTGCTGCTTTCCAATGAGACATCCATGGATTATTTTGATAGCACCCAAGCATGCTTACTGCAAAACTAATATCTGGCCTTGTGCAAATCTATGCATATATCAAGCGCTCCACAACCAAAGCATAGGGAACTTTTGCAATCTCTTTACACTCCCACTCAGTTTTAGGACATTTTGAAAGGCTAAACTTATCACATTTTGATATCGGAGTATCCAGTAATGAACAACATTTCATGCCAAATCTCTCAAGAACTCTTTCTATGTAACTTTTATGAGATAATCCCAACAATCCTTATTTTCGATCCCAAAAAATTTCAATTCCGATCATATGCCTTACCCATATCTTTCATTTCAAAGTTCTAGGAGAGAAACCCTTAGTTTCATAAAGTAGACCAAGATCACTACTAGCCAACAAGATATCATCGACATACAGGATTAGAAATATAAATTTACTCCCATTAACCTTTAGATATATACATCGATCAACGATGTTTTCTTTAAATCTAAAAGCAGTAATGGAACTATTAAACTTTAAGTACCATTGTCGAGAGGCTTGTTTAAGCCCATATATCGATTTCTTGAGTCTGCATACTAGGTGACTTTTGCCATTTTCTGAGTAACCTTTTGCTGCTCCATGTAGACCTCTTTATCCAAACTTCCATTTAAAAATGTTGTTTTCACATCCATATGGTGTAATTCTAAATCATAATGAGTTACTAATGCCATAATGATCTTGAAAGAGTCATTTTTAGATACTGGAGAAAAAGTCTCTTTGTAATCAATACCTTCTTTCTGAGTGAAACCCTTAACAACAAGTCTGACCTTATATCGTTTAGTGTTGCCTTCTGAGTCGCGTTTGGTCTTAAAGACCCATTTACACTCGACTCTTTTACACCCTTCAGGCCATTCAACGAGATCCCAGACTTGATTCTAATCCATGGATTTCAACTCTTCTTTCATGGCATCGATCGATTTACTAGAATCACTCCTCTTTATGGCTTGTGAAAACGTTAGTAGATCTTCACTTGTCCCAATATCAAATTCAGATTCCTGGAGATACACCACATAGTCTACTGAAATAGTAGGTCTATGATATCTCTGAGATCTGCGTAAGACTACTTGTTTTGGTGACTCCGAACGTGGTTCATCATTGGTATTATCATTATGAGATGGGTGACTCTGAACTTGGTTTAAAATATACATTTTTGTCTTAATGGCTTTATCCCACAATGATTTGGGTAATGTAGAATTGCTTACCATACTTCTAACCATATCAAATAAGGTCTAATTACGCTTTTCAGCAACACTGTTTTGCTGTGGTGTCCCTAGCATTGTTTATTGTGCAACAATGCCATGTTGTTCAAGAAGTTTGGCGAATGGGCTAGGGTTTCGACCCGATTCGTCATACTTCCCATAGTATTCTCTACCTCGATCCGACTTGATGATTTTTACCTTTCTATCTAACTGTCTTTCCACCACCATGAGAAACATTTCAAGTACCGATACAACTTGAGATTTCTCATGTACTAGATAAATATATCCAAACTGCGAAAAATCATCTATAAAGGTGATAAAATACTTTTCTCCACCAAAACATTCAGTGGAAAATGGTCCACACATATATATATGTGTGTGTGTGTGTGTGTGTGTGTGTGTGTGTGTGTGTGAATTATTTCAAGAAGCTCCTTACTTCTTGTATCACCTTTCTCAGTATATTTGGTTTGCTTTCTTTTAATACAATCCATGCATACTTCAAGATTAGTAAAATTTAAATGCGGAAGTATTCATTCTTTTACTAATCTTTATAACCTTTGTTTCGAGATGTGCATCCTTTATGCCACAAGTCATAAGAATTTTCATTCATCATGTTTCTTTTAGTTCCAATACATGCTTCATGGTGATGGGTATATGTATTTTTCACAAATGTATTATCGAGGCAAAGTCGATAAAGGCCATTGGAAATAAACCCAGAACCAATAGATAAGGTGTCTTTAAACAAATTGAAACTACCATTATGGAATAAAAAATAATAACCATCAGTGTCAAGTCTAGATAAGAAAATTAAATTACGCCTCACAGAAGGCACAAAAACTGCGTTACGCAGGTCTAAACAATAACCGGTACTCAAAACTAAATGAAAGGTTTCTATGGCTAAAACTTCAACATTATTCTCATGTCCCATAAAAATAAATCGCTCACTAGGGTTTGGTGTATGGCTTGTAAGGTATCCTTACATGGTAATGGAAACATGAACATTAGCATCCGAATCTAGCCACCAAGAGTTAGTAGGAACATTTACAAGATTTGATTCAAAATATACAAAGGTAAAAGGCTTACCCTTCTTTTCAAACAAAGCCTTATGTTTTGGACACTCAGCTTTCATATGTCCATGTTTCTCACAAAAGTAGCATTTACTACTGCTATGTTGAATCTGATTGACTTTCGTAGGCTCCTTTCCTTTTGGTGGTCCAGTTCGTTTCATTTTGCCATAATGGTGCTTTTTCTTTGCAACTTCTTTAGTCACAAAATTAGCAAAGTAATTTCCTTGTTGTTTTAGTCTTGCTTTGTCCCGAACTACCATACTTGACAACTTATTCACCTTCCTTTTATCTTTAATAGAATTATAGTGCATCTGGAATGGACCGTACTGAGGTGGCAATGAGTTTAGAATAAACTACACAATAAAGGATTCCTCTACTTTCATTCCCAAGGTTTGTAATCTGGCAGCAATATTTGTCATTTTAAGGATATGCTCGTGCATTCCTTTAGCTCCATCATATTTCATGGTGGTAAGTCTAGTCATTAGTGTTCCTTCTAAATATTTATCTGTGAACTGAAACCTCTCCTCATCATTTTGCAAAAATATTTGGGCATCCTCAATACCAAGGAGTGATTCTTTTATATTTTCGGCTATGTTCATTCTCATGAACATTAGATTTAGCCTGTTTGATCTTTCTCACTATTTAAATGATTCTCTCTCATCCCTGTTAGTACTCTCAGTGATGGGTGATTGTTTTGGACTTGTAAGGGATGAGTCCAGGTCAAGGACGCCTAAAGTGAATATGACTCGCTCAACCCACTCAGCAAAATTAGAGCCATTCAAAACAGGAATAGATGAAGTCTATGAATATAATGATGTTGGTACGCTTACTGCAAGAAAAGTTTTGTCACATAATGTTTTGAGTTAGACACTCATAAATAATAATCAGAATTCAAACAATTATAAATGAACTAGTAGTGTCATCAAGACCCTCCTTTGAGAGTAGGTCTTGATACACAAAGTGTTCTCACTTGTATTAAATTCTATGGATGAACTAGCTGTATCATCATAATTCTACTTAAAGAGTAAACTCTGACATACAAATTATTCTGTCCAACCTTACTTTGATGGATGAACTAGTAGTGTCATCAAGACCCTCATTTGAGAGTAGATCTTGACACAAATTGTTCGCTCCATCATATCCAACTTACTATGAGGTTTAATGATTTTTTACCAAAATTTAAGAAAATCTTGTACCTTTGGGAAACCAATATTTTTCTTAATTTTGGTGTAAATCATTTTCCCATATTGGATAAACAATTATATATGGCATAATAACAATAATTTAAATAAGAGCCAAAAATAAATATTAAATAATTCATACATGTATTTAACAATAAGAACATGCACATAAAAGAAAAATCAAATTTTAGTTTTTTTAATTAATAATATTAAAATAATAATATTATATTATATTATAATATGACCGGTCCAAGTCTGAACTGGACCCATCTAGTAACCTGGGCTGAAACTCGATTCAATGGTGAGGTCGTGGGTCTGGTCGGCCCAATTCTTTAGCCCATTTTTTTTTCTGTTATTGGGGCAGGCTAGATTTCTAGCCTACTGTACTGGCCCGTACCCTTATTACAGCTTTACGTCTTCTTGGACTGGGCCAAAGCCCATGGCTCGGCCCATAGCCCAAATCCTCATGGTTTGAAAACCCTACACAACAATGCCTCCTTTCTTCTTCATCCAAGCAGTGCCGCACCGGCTAGTCAACCTTCCTTCAGTTTGGCACAACTGTGGATGTCGCCGGCGAGGAGAAGACGACATAGCTTCCCCAGCTTCCTCCCGCCGTCGATGTCCACCTCCATTCACTGTTTCTTTTTTTTTTTTTTTTTTTTTCCACCAACATCACCGCGGCGGCCACTAGGCTTTAAAGCCTTCTGCGCCACCATCACAGAGGGGTCACGGAGGAGATTCTTAGCCTCCTCCCAGCGCCAAACACCTCTCCCGGTTTTGTACTAATAAAATCGAGGTTCACAATCGGGCAACACCCATTCGGGGTTTCACAACCCCTTACAACATCCCCTTTACGACGTCGTTCGTGTCGAGCACTCAGTTTTAGGATATTTTGAAAGGCTAAACTTATCACATTTTGATATCGGAATATCCAGTGATGAACAACTTTTCATGCCAAATCTCTCAAGAACTCTTTTTATGTAACTTTTCTGAGATAATTCCAACAGTCCTCATTTTCGATCCCAAAAAATTTCGATTCTAATTAGATGCCTTACCCATATATTTCATTTCAAAGTTCTAGGAGAGAAAACCCCTGGTTTCATAAAGTAGACCAAGATCACTATTAGCCAACAAGATACCATCAACATAAAGGATCAGAAATATAAATTTACTCTCATTGACCTTTAGATATATACATCGATCAACGATGTTTTCTTTAAATCCAAAGGAAGTAATGGTATTATTAAACATTAAGTACTATTGTCGAGAGGCTTGTTTAAGCCCATCTATCGATTTCTTGAGTCTACATACTAGGTGACCTTTGTTCTTTTCTGAGTAGCCTTCTGCTGCTCTATGTAGACCTCTTTATCCAAACTTCCTTTTAAAAATGTTGTTTTCACATCCATATGTTGTAATTCTAAATCATAATAAGCTACCAATGCCATAATGATTTTGAAAGAGTCATTTTTAGATACTGGAGAAAAATTCTCTTTGTAATTAATGTCTTCTTTCTGAGTAAAACCCTTAGCAACAAGTCTAACCTTATATCTTTCAGTGTTGCCTTCTGAGTCGTGTTTGGTCTTAAAGACCCATTTACACTTTACTCTTTTACACCCTTCAGGTAATTCAACGAGATCTTAGACTTGATTCTAATCCATGGATTTCAACTCTTCTTTCATGGCATCAATCTATTTACTAGAATCACTCCTCTTTATGGCTTGTGAAAACGTTAGTAGATCTTCACTTGTCCCAATGTCAAATTCAGATTCCTGGAAATACACCACATAGTCTACTGAAATAGTAGGTCTATGATCTCTCTGAGATCTGCGTAAGACTATTTGTTTTGGTGACTCCGAACGTGGTTCATCATTGGTATTATCATTATGAGATGGGTGACTCGAAACTCAGTTTAAAATATACCTTTTTGTCTTAATGGCTTTATCCCACAATGATTTGGGTAATGTAGAATTGCTTACCATACTTCTGACCATATCCAATAAAGTCCAATTACGCCTTTCAGCAATACTGTTTTGCTGTAGTGTCACTGGCATCGTGTACTTTGCAACAATGCCATGTTGTTCAAGAAGTTTGGCGAATGGGCTAGGGTTTCGACCCAATTCGTCATACTTTCCATAGTATTCTCCACCTTGATCCGACCTGATGATTTTCACATTTCTATCTAACTGTCTTTCCACCTCCATGAGAAATACCTCAATTACCGATACAACTTGAGATTTCTCATATATGAGATAGATGTATTCTAACTGTGAAAAATCATCTATAAAGGTGATAAAATACTTTTCCCCACAAAAACATTCAGTGGATAATGGTCCACACACACACACACACACACATATATATATATATATATATCTTATTATATATATATATATATATATCTATATTATATATAAGGTGGTTATCTAACAGAAATTCTTGTTTTAACAGATTTTATTATTTTTTCCGTTAAAGTTAACGTTGCTTTAAATCCGTCTATTAACAGTGAATGTTCTTTAATACAGTGTCAACAAATTGCGGGGTTCGACCTCATTTTAGTTTTAGCCCACTAAAAATTATTATTGCTATATAAATATATTATTATTTTATTTAAATCTCTATGTTATCCCCCTATTGCCCACGAAATATCGAAGTTACCCTTCAATTAGCGGAGAAATCGAGGGGCCTAAAGACATGGTCAAGACAATTGTTGAACATAATTACATATACATTTTAGATTGAAAATAGCTAATGAATAATTGCAATCATTTCAAATAATTAAACTAAAACAGAAAAAGTCTTTCAAAGATTCAAATCATTCTTCATCTCAAAAGTCTAAGTTAAAAAATAAATAAATTTTATTATTTATATTTGGCGTAAAATATTTAAATAAATTAATAAGTATAAAATTAAGATTTGAATTCACAATTTTTTTATTTGAAATTATATGAAATAGTCATTTATTTCAATGAAGTGTGCAACTTCAGCACAAGGACCAACAACTATTCAATAAATATACGTTATTGATAAAAGGTAAAAATATTTTTAGAGTTCTTCGCTCTTTCATAATTATGTTTAAGTCTTAATGTTTTGCATATTCTGTTAACTTTTTTATTTCAATTTTGTAACTTATACCCTATATATTTAACTATATGGGGTCGATTAGTGCAAGACGAATCCAAAAAAATCTCAAAAATATTTCAGACAAAGCCAATTATACTTGGAACAAGTATCAGAGTTCGTTCTTATAACGGTATTTTTAATAATTAACATTCTTATATTTTCATGTCTTCATTAATCACAACTCTTATTTCGAATGAAGGATTACCTCTTTCATCACGTCCAAAAAGTATATTTACAATCAATCATGTTATTCCTGAGGCCACTTCATTGCAAGAGTGGTAATTGTAACAAATAAGTCATTTTTTGTTAATACATTTATATTATATTCTTAAAATATAAGTTTCATGCTACTTGAATAATAAAATCACCATATTTTTATTCCTTATGTTCCATCTATTTTATGAATTTTAAGGGAGGTGATTAATGATTCATTACTTGAAAGTATTATTGCAAAATCCTTACAATACCCATCAACATCTCTGTCTCTGTTGGAATTCGAGAAATAATCAAGAATTTTGATGTCGCTGAGTTGCTAAAAATTTTGCAAACAATTGAGGTAAAATCCTATTCTTACTAACAAATTAAAATTTTTATACAATCACTTCATCTAAAAATGTGTTTATAGTATAATGTAGAAAATAGAATTTTAGATAAAGGCAAATATAATGGTGGTTGACTTGCGCCAGTTATTTTTTTACATGTCATGTATTAACTGTAAAAAAGAAACTGGGCATGATTACAATGATTGCTTCCTTTATTACAATTACAAAAACCAAAACATTTCTCAACCACAGTATGTATCTTTAAAAAAAAATTGATAATTTATGTAACAGATTTAATGTATAGTCTTTATTAACTCAAACTTAAAATTATATTTCAATCAAATTTATAGTTTTTGAGCATATGTCGAACTCGACGATGGTACATGAAGACTGTCTGTTGTTATGTTTGGTGAAGTTGTAGAAGAAGCATTCAGTTGTTTAGCAATTGAGTTTATGAATCATACTGGTGATGTATGTTTTCTTAATTTCCATTGCTTTATTGATGTGAATAAAAAAATCTATCTTAAAATTTTTCACACACTTACTACATTATCTATAAGTAAAATGACTTTTATATTCAAATTGACTTTTATTTACATCATTAATACTAATTTCATTACAAACATTGCATTACAAAATTTGTGTTATTTTACAGGAACATTTGTCATATATAGAAAATATTGCAACACAAGCTTCACAAAAAGAATTGATGATTCAACTTTATGTTGACCCTGACCAACTCAACCAACAGCAAAACAAGAATTTCAACGTCGGCTCTATTGATCCTGTACAGGATGACACAAAATGATGAATCATAGTACAAACATCAAACAACACATGTTTTGAACTACTATTTTTGTTGAACTTTTATTAAACTTATCACAAGAAGCTTTGTTAAAATTATGGATGTTATAAACATGTATTGGATTGTATGATATTTTGAACTAATGTTTTTAATTTCTTCACTATGCCTTGAATTATTAAGAGAAATTAATCAATTTTATAAAATATATATTATTTTTTACAAATAACTATTTCATAAAACTAGGCAAGCGTGTTTTGCACGTTGCTCTCGCCTAGTATATATATATATATGTGTGTGTGTGTGTGTGTGTGTGTGTGTGTGTGTGTGTGAATTATTTCAAGAAGCTCCTTACTTCTTGTAGCACCTTTCTCAGTATATTTGGTTTTCTTTCTTTTAATGCAATCTATACGCACTTCAAGATTAGTAAAATCTATATGAGGAAGTATTCATTCTTTTACTAATCTCTTTAACCTTTCTTTGGAAATGTGCCCCAATCTTTTGCGCCACAAGTCATAATAATTTTCATTCATCATGTTTCTTTTAGTTCCAATACATGCTTCATGGTGATGGGTATATGTATTTTTAACAAATGTATTATTGAGGCAAAATCGATAAAGGTCATTGGAAAGAAACCCAGAACCAATAGATAAGGTGTCTCTAAACAAATTGAAATTACCATTATGGAATGAAAAATAATAACCATCAGTGTCAAGTCTAGATAGGAAAATTAAATTACGCCTCACAGAAGGCACAAAAACTGTGTTATGAAGGTCTAAACAATGACCGGTACTCAAAACTAAATGAAAGGTTTCTATGGCTAAAACTTCAGCCTTATTCTCATGTCCCATAAAAATAAACCACTCACTGGATTTTGGTGTATGGCTTGTAAGGTATCCCTGCATGATAATAGAAACATGAACATTAGCACCTGAATCTAGCTACCAAGAGTTAGTAGGAACATTTACAAGGTTTGATTCAAAATATACAAAGGTAAAAGGCTTACCCTTCTTTTCAAACCAAGCCTTACGTTTTAGACACTCAGCTTTTATATGTCCATGTTTCTCAAAAAAGTAGCATTTACTACTGTTATGTTGAATCTGATTGACTTTCACAGGCTCCTATCCTTTTGGTGGTCCAGTTCGTTTCATTTTGCCATAATGGTGCTTTTTCTTTGCAACTTCTTTAGTCACAAAATTAGCAAAGTAATTTCCTTGTTGTTTTAGTCTTGCTTTGTCCTGAACTACCATACTTGCCAACTTATTCACCTTTCGTTTATCTTTAATAGAATTATAGTGCATCTGGAATGGACCGTACTAAGGTGGCAATGAGTTTAGAATAAGTTGTACAATAAAGGGCTCCTCTACTTTCATTCCCAGGGTTTGTAATCTGGCAGCAATATTTGTCATTTCAAGGATATGCTCTTGCATTCCTTTAGCTCCATCATATTTCATGGTGGTAAGTCTATCCATTAGTGTTCCTTCTAAATATTTATCTATGGACCGAAACCTCTCCTTAGCATTTTGCAAAAATATTTGGACATCCTCAATACTAGGGAGTGAATTTTTTATATTTTCGGCTATGGTCATTCTCATGAACATTAGACTCAGCCTGTTTGATCTTTCTCACTATTTAAACGGTTCTCTCTCATCCCTGTTAGTACTCTCAGTGATGGGTGGTTGTTTTGGACTCGTAAGGGATGAGTCCAGGTCAAGGATGCCTAAAGTGAATCTGACTCGCTCAACCTACTCAGCAAAATTAGAGTCATTCAAAACAGGAATAGATGAAGTGTATGAATGTAATGATGTTGGTATGCTTACTGCAAGAAAAGTTTTGTCACATAATGCTTTGAGTTAGACACTCATAAACAATAATCAGAATTCAAACAATTATGGATGAACTAGTAGTGTCATCAAAACCCTCCTTTAGAAGTAGATCTTAATACACAAAGTGTTCTCACCAGTATTAAATTCTATGGATGAACTAGTTGTATAATCATAATTATACTTTGGGATAAACTCTAGCATACAAATTGTTCCGTCCAACCTTACTTCAATGGATGAACTAGTAGTATCATCAAAACCCTCATTTGGGAGTAGATCTTGACACACAAATTGTTCACTCAAATCTTAATTTGATGGATGAACTTATAGTGTCATTAAGACCCTTCTTTGGGAATAGATCTTGACACACAAATTGTTCACTCCATCATATCCAACTTATTATGAGGTTTAATGATTTTTTACCAAAATTTAAGAAAATCTTGTACCTTTGGGAAACCAATTTTTTCCTTAATTTTGGTATAAATCATTTTCCCATATTGGATAACAATTATATGTGGCATAATAAAAATAATTTAAATAAGAGCCAAAAATAAATATTAAATAATTCATACATGTATTTAACAATAAGAACATGCACATAAAAGAAAAATCAAATTTAGTTTTTTTTAATTAATAATATTAAAATAATATTAAAATAATATTATTATATTATATTATAATTTGACCGGTCTAAGTCTGGACACCTGACCGGTCTAGTAACTTGGGCTAAAAATTGGTTCAATGGTGAGGTCGTGGGTCTGGTCATATAGTGACCCTATTTCGGGCCTACTGTACAGACCCAATTCTTTGGCCCATTTTTTTCTGTTATTGGGGTGGGCTAGATTTCTGGCCTACTGTGCTGGCCCGTACCCTTATTACAGTTTTACATCTTCTTGGACTGGGCCAAAGCCCACGGCCCGACCCACAGCCCAAATCCTCATGGTTTGAAAACCCTAGACAGCAACGCCTCATTATTTCTTCTTCATCCAAGCAGTGCCGCACCAGCTAGTCAACCTTCCTTCAGTTTGGTGCAATCATGGACGTCATTGGTAAGGAGAAGACGACATGGTATCCCCAGCCTCCTCCCGCCGCCGATGTCCACCTCCATTCACTGTTTTCTTTTTTTTTTCACCAACATCACCACGACGGCCACTGGGCTTTAAAGCCTTCTGCGCCACTGTCACAGAGGCATCGCGGAGGAGATTCTTAGCCTCCACCCAGCACCAAACACCTCTCCTGGTTTTGTACCAACAAAATCGAGGTTCACAATCGGGCAGCTCCCATTTGGGGTTTCACAACCCCTTACATCGACCCTTTTATGACGTCGTTTGTGTCGAGTCACCGGCACGGTGACACCGGCCACCTTACACTGTACACTACACTACCTGTAAGGGATTTTTTCCCTTTTATGGGACTGTGAGGAACAACTAAGAGAACAAGAAAACAAGGCCCAGCCCAGAACAAATAGGCCCCTCGACCTGGCCCGCAAGTAGAATCCCCTGGATGCAACCCCCACATGGGAGCAGACTGCAGGGGGATGGGACTCGCCATAATGGAGATCCCTCGAACAACGTCCAGCCCTTGAATACCTGCCCACGTGAACGAGTAGGAAGTAAGGAGGACTCTCGATCCTCTGACAGGGTGACATCGACGGACCAATGAAGACACCAGCAAGGTAAGGCAAACTAGGGAACTATGTAGCATTAATGGCACCATTACCTAAGCAACATGCCACATTAATGACGTTATCGCAGAGGCAAGCCGCATTAAATGTCTCTGACAAAAGGAATAGTAAAAATGACATGAGCTCCATGGGGGCAGGCACAATCTCCCCCCCCCCCCCCCCCAAAACTCTAGGTATAAATAGTGATCCCCAGGTACGAGAAAGCAGTCTAGTCTCTAGGCTCTCTCATTATTTGCAATCTTCCAGAATACTTTACTGACTTTGGCATCGGAGACTCCCCGGCCCCAAAGCCGCCCTCTCCCAACTTCTTTCTTCTTTGTTTTTACAAGCCTAACTTTGAAGACCTCAATCGTTGTAACCTGACCTAAAGGCGTACGAAACACGACGTTAACACTACCAACACATATAGCGGCTCCTTAACTACCAACACAGTGCAAACAATGAGGGATAAAATAAAATAAAACCCAAGCAAAATTGAAACAGATGCTTCGTGGAATACTTTGCGGAATCATGAACAATAACGTGAGAGTTTTTCTTTCTCATAAACATATCAACATAAAATGGGAGAAGTACATGATATTATGATGTTAAATTAATATATGATAATATATATCAAATCTATATTTTATTGAGACCATAGAATATCTGTAATCTGACACTCTGATACCACATGTTAAATATTTTAACACGAACATTAATAATTGGATATTCGATCTTCTATGATCCACGATAATAAAATAATAACAATTAAAAGATGTATTTTTGTCTATCACAGTTCGACGAAGAATCTAACCTGACTATGAGAGAATGATTACCCTAGCAACTTAGCCTCCAAGTGTCTCCCGATGGCTAGAGACACAATTATATTGTAGGTGAGAACCCTTAACCCCTCAGTACTATTTATAGACTTCTGACCATCAAGAAATCTAGAGACTTCATGTCCCATTGTGACTCATTAATTACGTGTTAATATTTGAACTAGTCTAAACCGGCCATTAGGATATAAGCGTATGAGACATAGAGTTATAATAAAACTCTTACAATTGAATCTTGGATAAACACAATATTAAATGTACATGGGTGGTCCAGTACTCTATTTAAAAATTATATCATGTTAAAATAAAATGACTTACATTTTAGATTCAGATAATTATTTATTTTAGTCAAAAAAAATAAATAAAATTTAAAGATTTATAATTTAAAATGTGATATAATTATTTCATGGCATGCAAAATCCTTACTAATTTTCCAAATATAGTTGAGTACTATATATCATGCATTTTTAATGAACAAACTAATAATTACCTTGCGATCAGGCTGCATGCATATCATGTGAACAAACAAAAAAGCTTTGCACGCTATATATATATATAGCTTAAGCAGTTGCGCCTTATAATCGATCGCTGTTTAGTAAATAATTTCACTGGTAAACCGTTTCGGAGGAAACACTTGTAAAGTACCCCAGCTTACTGTCAAAGTTTTTGGCTTGCATGCATGTCAACAAAAAGCTCTTTGATTCGGTGCAATATCATGTGTCGACTCAAGTACTTAGTCTCAACTTTTCTGTATAGGGTGGAACAAGAATCATTTATGCCCTTTTTAACTTGAAAATATTTTTAGCATTTTCTTTTTGTCAGGGTGTTCGAGATCAGTTGAGACTCTCTTCAAATTATTAATTAAATTTGAGAGTTAAAAAGATAAATAAAATAAAATAGTATTATATGTACTTACAATTTTATTTACAAGATTTATTTTGTTATTTTTTTTAAATTCAAATTTTAAATTTCAAATTTTATGATTTTCAACGTATACTGATATGTGGAGAAGTAAGTTTTTTTGTAAGTTTTTCTTGAGTATATTTAGCATTTTTCAATAAGATATAAAATATTTGGTCAGTTTTATTAAAAAAAAGTTATATAGAAGGAAAATGATAGAGTTACTACTTTCCTACTACCCATTTACTATTATTTTTTTTTTATTTTACTTAATAGTTAAGTAAGTGACTATTAGTAAAATTATATATTTTTTTAATTTTTTCTTAATAATTAAGGACGTTAAAAAAAAAGAGAAAATATATTTACAACCGTGAATTGTGCAACCTCCGCGTAATCGCTTTAAAAAAAGTGAATAAAATATGAGACCCACATGAAAAAAAATTAATTTTTTAATAGTAGACCTCACTATTTTTCAAAGCGATTACGCGACAGTTACACACTTTACAATTGTATGTAGAATTACTCTAAAAAAATACTTAAAAGAAAATAAAAAAAATAAAAAAATCAAATATAATATAAGTAATAAAGGAATAGTGAACCGGTTGCAAGGGTATCATTACAATCTGCAATATTAAATAATTCACGCGATTTGTGTATCTATCTAGAATTAATTAATTTGTTTTAATCAAATAAATAGAAAATATTTTTAATTTAAGACGTTTTTATTTGATTAAAACAATTTATTTTATTTTTATAGATAGATGGATGTGACTTGAGACGAAAATTACAGTAACTATTATATTCTTCTTAGAAAAGAACATAACAGATCTCTTAAAAAAACAAGAGAGAGAGAGAACATATAGGAAAGGTCGGTCCTAAACTCCGAAACAACGCATTCTTAATTTTTTAGGAAAGCAGTCACTAGACAGTCACAGAGACGATGGATAGATGTGTATTGGCAAGTTCCGTATTGGCGAGTCAAATTCCTCTTCCGGGAAAAAGATATTTATTCCCTCTGTCTCTCTCTCCCTCTCTATCTCTCTTTCCAAAGATATTTAATGGCGGCTCTTCTCTCCCTTTCCTCATTCCCTCTTTTCAGGTACGTTTCTCTCCCTCCTGCTCTTCAATCTGTTTTCTGTATTATTTTATCTCTGATTTGTGTAGTTTTTACCTTTACATCGTGGAAACCCTATCTCTTTTGTTTGTCTTCTTGAGAATTTGCCTCATTTTTTTTCGTCACAATTTTCCTTCTTCTTTCGCGCAATCATCATTCTCCTCTGTTCTCTAGAGATGAAATTTCTGCTATAAGTGTGTGTGTACGCGTGCGTGCGTGTCTAGGTTGGAGGGAGAGTCAGGACTATGTATGTATGTATTTTCTGAGTGTCTGCTTGTGAAATACATATTTAGGTTATAGACTGACCTGAAGAAGGGGGATTGTTTTGGAATGGAGGAGCCGGGGCAGCTGAAACGGGCAGCGATAGATGCTACAGCGGGGGCAATTGCCGGTGGTATATCACGGACGGTTACGTCGCCGCTTGACGTAATTAAGATCAGATTTCAGGTAATATTTTTAGTTTCATATCACTTAAAAAAAAAAAATAGTATCATATCCTTTTTATTTTATGCGGCCAATGCATTTTTGAATACAATGTTGGAAATTGAACCTTGCATTCTGCTGCATTTTGAAGTTCTCTTCCATATTGTCTTGGTCTGTACTGAATTTGCGGGCCTTTTGGGAATCTAATTTTTAGTATTATGTAAAAAAAAAAAAAATTGACTGTTGTGTTCCTTATGTTATAACTATCATTGGACGATAATGGATCACGTACATTGTGTTATAATTCGTGTAACTACTCAACCTTAATTGGCTAAGATCTTGATCACAAGGCAAGCTCTACTTCGTTGATGTGTTAGGGCCTCCATTTAGGTATGACCTGTCATTTTCTTTCCAAGTTGGAAAAAGTTAGTTCAACTTTCTGGGACGACTAAGGGGAAGGATCTTTAGTCTCTCTTGCTGGAATGTGAAAAACATTTGTGCCTCAAAATACAAATGAGACGGTTGATCTGGTGATGTATATGATTATGTTCATACGACAAGTTTGTGTACATGATTGTTGGCTGATGCATATCTGCATCTTAAAAGGCTGGTTGTTTAGTAGGGTAAATGTTTTTTGACATCTGTTGACAGGTCCAAATCGAGCCCACATCTTCTTGGGCCATGCTTCGGAGCAATTGGTCCGGAACATCAAAATACACTGGAATGTTCCAAGCAACAAAGGATATATTTAGGGAGGAAGGCTTAGCGGTATGATGACTCAATTCCTTTTTATCCATGTTAGATGTTTTCTTCTGTCAGTTTGTGTTGGCAATCTTCTGTTTCCTATTTTCTATGTTGGGTTTTGTTCTATGTAGGCTCCTTTCCATTGGCAATTAAGATTTAGGTCAACAGGAAAATCCAATTTACGAATTTTAGAAAGGTTTATGCTGCAGATTTTGTTAAACTATGGGTGAGAAAAATTATTGTCACAAGACATTAGCACAGATTTTTCTGATTTAATTCCTTTAAAGTGCCAATATTCCTTGGTTTCCAGAATTCATCAAAGTAGATTATTCTGCAAAAAAGTGAGCAGTGTGAAGTGAAATATTATTTCTTTTACTCCTGAGTTGATAGCTTCCTGCACTTCTGTTTCTGGGTACCTGGTTTACAATGTTAAGACTTGTAATACATATGTACATAGTTGGGTAGTAAATGTAAATCAAATCTTTTCTGCAATTTATAAAGTCTCGTAGTAGATGTTTGAAGACAATGCAGTGTATACAATTCTGCTCCTGTTTTCACTGGGTGGATGGTTTAACACACTAGCACTGCTTTAGGAAATTTCTTTCGAATTTTTATTTCAAAGCCAGGGTTAGATGAAGTTAATCTTTTTCCACAGCTTAGCCAGTTAATTTCTCATGACAGGGTTTTTGGCGTGGAAATGTCCCAGCTTTACTTATGGTTATGCCTTATACGGCCATACAATTTACCGTGCTACACAAATTTAAAACATTTGCTGCTGGTTCTTCCAAGACAGGTATCTGTGAGAACTTTCTCAAGTAATCTTTTGTTTTATTCTTTGGCAGTGTATACATAGAATTATGAATTCTAGACTGATTGATTTCTTGATACTCAACTTTGGTTAATTTTTATTCAATAGGAGCTCCTATATGCTAACCTGAAACAATGCAATGTTGAATTGTTTATTTTTGTAGCTTTCTATTGGGCATGGTTGCCATTAGTTTATTTAAGTTTTTGTACCTGTCTATGTTTGTAATTATAGTACTGTTCATATAAATTTATTGAATCCCTATCCAGTTTAAGGATGCTAAAGGTTTAACTACTTAGTAAATAATTAAACCTTTAGCTTTCTGCTATTTCTAATTCTCTTATAAGTCAGAGCCTGGTTGTTGCAGAGGATCACGTCCAATTGAGTCCTTATCTGTCCTATGTCAGTGGAGCCTTAGCAGGGTGTGCAGCCACCGTTGGATCATATCCCTTTGATCTTCTACGAACCATATTAGCTTCACAGGGTGAACCGAAGGTATAAATTTTGAGTAGACGCATGAAGTGATCTCATATTGTGTTTTAAACTGGATTTCCTTAAGCATATTTCATTCTGTGAACTTAGGAATCACTCTAATAGAACATTATTTCATTCGGTTTTTCATTTACTCCTGCAATTACAAAGTTATGGATATCAGTCATGTTTTTATCTGACAAATCTTTTGCCATGGCTTTACCACAAAGAAACTGGTGCGCAGATTCTATAGAGCTTGATTATGGGAAGAAAAGAATTAGAAAAGAAATGCACTATGTTTTTTGACTTTGAACTTATTTGTTGGTTGAGATCATATATGATGTCTCTTTGTAATGAATGTGATGCTCTAAATCAACAATAATTATATTTACTCTTCTTTGTATGGATGTGCTAAATGCACAGAGTACTATCTATGACGGTCTTCTTCGTATGGATGTGCCAACTGCACAGAGTACTATCTATGAATGGAGACAGTGGTTTTCCATTATATGTGGAAGTTGTTTGCTAGGATATGTGGGCAGGGCTTCTCTTGCCTTTCTGAGGTATTTTTGTTCACAGAGCTTGGCAGCTCAATGTGGGTGACTGGGTGTTTTTATTTTATCATGCGGATCTCTCTCTCTCTCTCTCTCCCTCCCTCCCTCCGTACAAGGGACTTGTCTGTGGAAGTGAAAAATGTCTCTGTTTAAAACACATAGAGCTTTCATTACAAAGAAGAATGTAATCTTTTTGGCTCTTGGAAATGCCCATGGCTTTACATGTCTTATTCAAGTGGGTCACCACCTTTTAATACTTGTTTTCTGCAAAAATGCTAATTTGTGAACAGGCCATTGAGCTCATTTATTTTGATACTGGCTTGTTAATATATGCCGACATTTAGGTGTATCCAACCATGAGGTCTGCGTTTGTTGATATAGTTGCAAATCGTGGCTTCCGAGGGTTATATGCTGGATTGTCACCAACACTGGTTGAGATTATTCCTTATGCTGGCCTGCAATTTGGCACCTATGATACATTTAAGCGATGGTCTATGGTAAGATTCTAGTCCTCCTCTCCAATGAGAAGTTCTTAACTCAAAAGACATAGGTTTTGTGGTGTTTGCGTGTTCCGTCTCATAGACAAAGTAATCATTGAGAATGAGGAACATCTATCTCATACGTTTAGATAATATAATATTTCATTGCCTGCATTCAATTACAGATAAGATGGTTTAGTTTAATTTATGACTCTTTAATATAGCCAGTTTAAAGAGCCATCATGGTTTCTACTCATACAAGTTGGTTTTTAACCTGGTACATTTTACTTCATCCAATGTAGGCCTGGAACAGGTATAGAGCTGCTAATTCAAGCTTAACTGATACTGAAAATGGACTTTCAAGCTTTCAGCTTTTCCTCTGTGGATTGGCTGCAGGGACTTGTGCCAAACTTGTCTGTCATCCACTTGATGTGGTCAAGAAAAGATTCCAGGTAGATCTATAGCATTCTTGAAATCTTAGTTCTAGCATTTAGTTTTAGAAACTTTGGGATTGACATATTTTTTTTGACAGAGATGCAATTACAATCCTGTTTCTTTATCTCATTTTTTATCTTTTCAGGGCAAGTACTGTTGGGTTCAAGGCCCTATTTGAGTACAGAGATGGTTCAATCTCATCTAATCTCATCATTACAACGTTTCTAAATTTCCACACAAAATATAATAAACAATTCAACTTTTTCAAATTCCAAAACAATAATAATATTAAAAAATAATATTCTAACAATATTTTGTTCAACTCATCTAAAACTATCTCATCTCATCTCAATATTTTATAAATTAACTGCTCGAACCACCAAATTACTCCTGCAATCACCTGGACGAGATTTGTTTTACTATTACTTCAGAACCAAAAGTTTATTTATTAACCTTTGCTTCTTTTGTTGCTTTTTGTTCATAGTTCTTAGTTAAACCACATTTAAATAATACTTGTCTAGTAATTTCAAAGAGGATTGGAAATTAGAAAGACAAGAAAAAAAATACTGAAATGGTTATCTTGTTTCCCTTCTTGCCAACTTGGATGTTTACAGTCTTCCTTGGTTTCGGCTAAATGCAGATCGAAGGACTACCAAGGCACCCCAGATATGGTGCTCGAGTTGAGCATCATGCTTATAGAAATATGTGGCATGCACTTCGCCAAATCTTACTGTTGGAGGGTCGGGCTGGTCTTTATAAAGGTATAGTCCCATCAACAGTCAAAGCTGCACCAGCTGGTGCTGTAACGTTTGTTGCTTATGAATACACATCAGACTGGTTAGAGTCCATTTGGACTTGACGGTATCCCCGACTTTTTTTTACCCCTTTTCATCCTTTTATTTTTTTTTATTTTTTTATTTTAGTCTCAATATTTTTCGTATGGAAATATTTATTTACTTTTCATAGATGTCAAGGATGGGGGAAGTATACGTATTCGATTTAGATGCAGTCATATGGCAATAGGCCATAGAAAAAATATACATACTTGTAAGAGATGGCAAAAAGTTGTTGAGGCTAGGGTAAACCTAATTTTTGGTGGCTGTATTTGAGATGTTGAACGGTAAATTTATTTTAAAAAAATATCATTGGTTACGGCTGGCTGTCCTTCAGAAGTCTGTTGATGATTTTCCGTATTCTTGTTTGTTGGACGAGTTTGGTAATAATAGCAATGGTTCTTCGAGTCAACGCCATTGGAATCAAGTCATCGACACGATCGGGCTATATGACCTGATTTAAAATAAAATAAATGTTGTTGCATTTGTCTGCAATGAGCAGAGCATGTCCAGATGTACCAATGATCCACTTGCACGACCTTATCCTCTGGAGGCAGTGATAGGGACTGCAAAATCCTTTCAACCTGTGCCACATCAACTCCGAATTTTTCAGCAATCTGTTGGACATTCATAGGTCCTTCATTGTCGTCAGCTTTGCCTTGGTGCAGGAGGATGATGTGGCGCAGCTGTGCCACATTCAGTTCCGGCCTATCCTCATAACTTCCAGAATCCGGTTTTGTATTTCGCAGTTTTGGCATGGGTTTATTTATACCTTTCCACCACAGATGCCTGCAACATTAGTAACAAAAGCATAGAACAAATTAACTATCCAGACCATTTACCAGCTCTGGAAGGCGCTCACTCTCTTGTACAATTCAATGGGTTGAGTCAAAGTGGACATGAACAAAGAGGATCCCAATCAGCAGACACTTGAGAATATTGTAATTGGTTGCAACTTCAAATTTTGAAAAATACACCAAACAGAACTCTTTTGTACTAATATCAATCTCCCAAAACAAACATAAAAGGCTGAGTCTATTAGTAATATGTCACTTCAATGTTTAGCCTTTAATGTGTCTACAATGCCTGAAAATGCACAAACCTTTTTTTTTTTTTTTTAATCAATGCTTCGATGCAAATGAGCAGCGTGGAAGTGCACCATTAATTCATTAAATTAGAAAGAGAGATATTTGAGTGTGGGGGATTTTCTCAATCTAAGAGTTATAATAATGCCTAAGGAAAGTCCAATTATTATAATTTTTTTAAATTTTTACACAATATAATAAACAATTCAATTTTTTCATATCTCAAAATAAAAATAATATTATAATAATATTTTATTCAACTTTCAACAAAACATCTCATCTCAAATAAACTGTGTAACGAAACGAGACCTAAACATTTGTGCACAAATTACAGTGCGGGCTATAGTTAAAAAATAAAAAATAAAGAAGTTATGCAAAGAACAGCAGTAACTACCTCTCCAATCTCAGACTTCCCTCCAGGCTTTGACGTAATTCTACCAACCATTTGACTAGGCATGGCATCATAGTTTGGATCTCGATCTTCAAGCACATTTTCGGCATCGATTCTTGAGGTGCCATCTAAAAATTGAATAAATAAAGTGTGTATTGAATTTAGCATCCTTGATCTTAATAATCATCTCATAGAAGTCTATGACACACTTACTCACCTGCAATCGCACACTTCAAAAATAAGAAGAAAAAACTGTTCAAACTTTTTTTTTTTTCCCAAAATCAAAGCTCAATCTGAATTCCAGAACAAAAAACAGCTTATAGTAGTTGAAATCGAATACACCACCAACTAAATCCCCTTCAAACTCCGCATTCCATAAAATGATCACAAAAAAGGCGCTCATAACCTCAAGCTCACCAGAATGATTAAGAGCGCCATGGTCGCCGGTCTTCGATATATTCAGATTGTCGGTGGGGCCCACTATCGGTGGTCGCCTGTCGACGACGCTATTAGATTTTGATGAGGTGGACGGCGTCAGATCGATACTAGAAGATGTTTGGATTCTTCCAAATGCTCGACGGAAGGCCTGACCCATTCCTTTTTCATACAAGGAATTCCCTGGGTCAACAATAATGTAAACCCTAGGTTCCAATTTTGGAACGAAGAAGAAGACTGACTATGGAGGACCGACGGAGCCCACACTGCAATATCCGTATTACGTGGCTCGTTGCATTGTTTAAGATTCTTCTCATTCATTGCTTCTCTACTTCTTAGATTGATTGAATCAGATACTCTTTTATCGTCTTGTGACATTAAATAATTAAAAACTATATATTTATTTATTAATTATTTGACAGAATTTTCAGCTTCTCCTCCCCTATGCATGTGGTAAGGCAGGGAGCAGGTAACTATTGAAAAAAGGAAAATTTTATTCATCTTTACATTACACTACACACGATTTTTTATTTTTATTTTTATTTTTTTCTTATTAAATGTGTGACACATAAATAATAAATAAATAAAATTATTTAATTTAGTAAGAATAAAATATAAAATAAAAAAATCAAATGTGATGTGGTCGTTGAAGAGTCGTTAAAAAAATAAATAATTTAGTAAGAATAAAATAAAATGATAAGTAGAAGAGTCGTTGAAAAATAATGAGATATTTATTCCAATAGAAATTAATTTTAACTTATTGAGAATAAGTGTCTTACAATAATAATGTTACATACAGTTGTGGAGTGCACAAATACCTTATAGTCATTTTGAAAAAGAGTAGGTCTACTATTAAAAAATTAATTTTCTTCTCATGTGTATCTCGTATTTATTCATTTTTTTCAAAATAATTACACGGTATTTGTAGACTTCACGACTGCAACTACATTTATCTTGTATTCAAGGTCGTGAAATTCTTATGAAACTTAATGTTCTCACAAATCTTAATCACGTGATTACCCACCATACCAAAATCTTGATCACGTGCTTAACAGTCATAGTTTAACACAAGTCAGTCCAATTTTCAGTATATGCTAGAATTTAAATACATTCCAAATGTATCGCGTACTAACTAATATGTTATAATTTTAATTATCGAATAAAATATACTCAAATCAATAGGGGATTGCATAAATTATAACACATTTTGTAGTATCATAAATGTTGAGACGAAAACACGAGGAACCACAGTGGATAACTCTTTTATCATGGGGAGCATAGGTGACAGAAACATGCTCAGAAATTCAGCAGGGAAACAATGACATGTATTCTGGTCGAGAATGGAGACAACTAATAACTAAGAATAGCCCCTGAAAGGTGAAGTCAGTCTATAGAAAATGGAGCTTTAATTCTGAGACAAGTTGGAATGACCTATATTACTCTCACCTCTGTTTTCCTCATACTCAGTGCCTCCTACCACACGAGCTTTGTCTAATGAAAACAGCCACATGGAAAGAAGACTAGGAGTATATTTCGTTTGTGAATTGTAACTGAGGCCCCCAAATGCTGAACCAGTTAGAAGAGTGAAAGAACTGCTTGCTCATTGGGATGACGGGTCATTATTGCAGTTGAATGAATTGGGTATACTTCAGAGCTCGTGAAAACAACAAAGAATGGCGGAAGTCATATTCCCATGTTGTCACTAGGCCTCTCAGCAGCTAAACAGTCCAGAAACCAGAGGCATTGATCCCCTTTTCCCTTGAGTCAAGCCTGCAACTTTGTCATCATGTCACCATTACTATGGCACACACCATTTGCCCTTTCCTCGACTTTTAAATCCACCACACTGGCACCAAAATTCTCGTTAGTTCTCACTTGACCACGAGCACGTCGAGAAGGTCTTAACATTGAGTTTTCTCGTGGAGAGGCATCTCTGCTCTTTCGCTTCTGCTTTGGGTCTAGATATCCAAAAGCAAGAGCTTCCAGTGCTTTAGTGGTTGGTGGCCGGGTCCTCGTGCTCTGTCTCCGGAAATTTATGTTGGGCTGCTGCTCAAAATTTGCCACAGAGTCAGATGGTTTCGCTACATTGGGATCATCTGGTTCCTTGCTAATTTTGTCAAGTTCTTTTGTTTCTGTCATGAAAGGTTCATCATCTTCAGCATCTGAAGCAATAGGCAAGTTCAAGTCAATCAGTGTCCGGGGTTGAGGTACTTCATGAGGATGTTCAGCAGCAAAACAGGAGCCACCTAGAATGCCTTCGCAACTGATGACTGGGCTGCATTTAGGCAAGCTGGTAGATGATTTCTTCTCCTGAGATGAATCCAATTGAGAAAGAACATTCCCACTCAAATCAGGATCTTGTGCAGAGCCACTGGGCTTATCTCGTTTTAATGTGGGACCTCGCAAGATGTTGAATTTCCTGGGGTTTGTATCTGTGCGACCACAAGCATTTAATTTTCTGCGTCTTTTTATAACAGGAGGTAAATGGTTAGTGTTGTCTGGTCCCATTCTCTGGCTCAATTGGGACTTTGTGGCCTTCCTTGCCTGCGTCTCGTTACAAATACTGGTCTTCCGACCATTGAGGATATTCACAGAGAAATTAGCATGATATAGGCCATTACCCTGAAACCCCTCGTTGGGAGTATTACTTTCTAAGCCCATCCTGTCAGAATTGATTTCCGGGTCAATAATGCTATTGGTGGCTCTAGGCTCCTCCCTATCAAAGCCTGAGGTATTGACAGAATCAGATTTATCTGTTGGCTCCTCAGAACTATCTCCATCATCTTCAGAATCACTTCCAGAGGTTGAAGTATTCATTATTCCAGATGGCAAGCTTCTCAGTTCTCTCAACTTGATTGGTTTCCCAATAGCCAAACTTGTATCCACAACAGTAAACTTCAATACATCTGTGTCGTGATTAGGAGTTCGTGGCTTGAGATAACAGTGGCGTTGCTGATCAGGGAAATCATCTAGGTCCACTTTTGTTTCGTCAGTCCACCCATTTTCTACTTTGCTTCTATAGTCATCTGCTCCAATTTCAAGCAAAAGAAGCCCTGGGTCTGAAGCAACTTTACTCAGGACATCACTAACAGAATCAAAGTAGTGGTTACCCTTCACTAGTTTCTTTCTTGAAAACTTCTTAATACCAGGAATAAGAAACACCAAGGAATGCTTGGAACCAGCAGCATAGCCATTACTATCAGGCTGCTCAGAATGCCATCCTCTGGTAAGCAAAAGGGGCCAAACAGCTTCCCAAAAGAGATCATTTGATCTGGCTTTGCTTAGCCGGAAGTCTCCTGTTAGAAAATTGACAATTTCCAGAGGTGTAAGTGTGGAGCACGCCTTGCCAATTGGTATCTCTGGCCGGACAGGAACAACTTGAGTGGACTTTGGAGGCTCCACAATGCCTGTAAGATCTTGCTTCCCTTTACCAACTCCAATTGCCTCTACAAGTGCATTCAACCCAACTGAATCCTTTATAGTGAATACATATTCTTCTAGTAACATTCTTCCCTCCCCAAATGCTTTTGAGACCTGCCAATTTGTTGAAGTTTATATCATTTCATTTTTTTCCGGGGGGGGTGGGGGAGTTTATATAACAAATGACAAAATGTCACCGCGATGGAATGATGGAGAACAAGAAAAATGCTATTATAGCATAATATTTACAGCATCTAAAATTCTCTCTATTATCCATGCCGCAAGAATGATTGAGAAGATTTTGCAGCAGCTTGAAGTTTGAGCAAAGTCAACATTAGAGATTTTAATCTATAAAATCAGCTAATGGAAAAAAAATGAAAAACCAGCTAGTCAAACATCGAGACAGTGGGAGTTGCAAAACACTAAATTTTTACTAGAGAGACTGTACTGTGCATAAAACTGAACACGATTTGATTAAAAAAAAACATCAGTTCATACATGGTAGAAGCAAAAAGGAATGCACAGAATTTCAAATAAAAATATGTAGCTGATAGATTCAGTCTTCCAATCCCATCCAGCTTGAAACAAGCAGGATACCATACCATTAGTGAACCTAGGACATGAAAGTGAGAATTCCCAAAGGTGCAAGAAACTGTAGAGATATGTACAATAGGTATATAATGAAAAGACTAAAGGAAAAACAACAACGTAAGGATGCCAATACACCTGTTTATAAATTGTAACAACCCAACCAAAAATTATTACTGTTTCTGAATCTTTACAGTCTTAGGCTAAAGGAAAGCTACCATGAAAAGATTCTGACACATAACGATAAAAAATCTGTAGAAACTATTCAAGAAGTCGAAATTGATTTTTTGGTATACATTTTATTTTGGTCATATTGTTGTGCATCTGCATATAAATCTATAAGCATTAAAATTTTTAATAGCATGTACAAGTATTTGAGAAATACCTCCATTAAAGTATTTTGGCATTCTTCTGACACGTGGGGAAGCAAACGAGAAAACAATTCCTGTTGCCTCAATCCTGTAAAAATTCTTTGTCCATATATGCATCTCCTGCTTTTCATTTTCCGGCATTCTGACCATCTATGGTACCTGTCCGACCTATAAAATTTCCCATAATAGAACGATAGTATATCCCCCATCTTTTTACTCCCAATAAATTTCTTCACCAGAACAAGGTTCTTCCCAAAAATATATAAACCAAGGATCAAACTGGCCTCTTCTTTATCACTCCAGGAATTTCCCGAGGAACCAGGAACTGGGTAGTAGCCTTTGCCTGTATCCGTATCATGCGTATTCTTCATTTCTTGTTGCATAGCTATATTTGCTAATTCTCCCAAGTTTATCCCATTGTCTAACGTATCATTTGTAGGCTCATCTTTACATTCTAAGTTGCTGCCCTCCAAAATCTTGTGGCTCTTTCCATTATATTCATTTCTTAGAGGATCATCTTTGACGGATACTTCAGTTGAATCACCAATAGCTTCATGTGGTTCATATTTTACATTCTCCACTGATCCACTGATCCACATTACTGGCACAGACAATTCCACCAGAAAATCATGAGGATCGCCAGCTGTGTTTTCTGCATCGGCTGGGTTCTTTGTAAACCAGAGAGAGTCAGATCCTGTAATCTGTGGTGGAACTTCAACCTGGTATTCATTACCCACTCGAGGAAATACCTGTGGTTCTCCAAAGACATCATATAAATGAGTACATTCTGGATAAGCTGATTGCTCATCAAATGCACCATCCTCAACAATATCCCCACATTCATTGACTTGAGCTGAATCCATCTGTCGAAGAAGTAAACCTATATGGTTATTTGGTTTTTTAAAACTTAAAAAAGAGGCAGGTATTTACAAGAACAATTTCAGAAAGGAATTTGTGAATTAAAGAAACCTTTTCCTAAGAGAAGCTATACATCTGCAGGTTTCAGATCTTTTCCTTATGATGTGTTCATACTAAATTATCTTTTTATAAGCAATGATTTCATTCTAAATCGTAGCGCAACAAAAGAGATGAAGCAAACAATTAATGTATCATAACTTGCAGACTTATCATTTTTTTTATTTCTATTTCTTTATTTTTCCATTTCTATGGCCTCATAGGAAATTAAATGCATAGCTTATCGGGTACATTTACAGCTTGAAGCTTGTTTCTGAACGTTTACTCACAAATTTCGCAGCACATAACTAGCAGTTCTGTACAATATAATGAAACCAAAATCCACTTAGAAACAGGAGACAACATTATGGTTCGACTATCTGCAGTTTTGAGCTATTAATATTGTTATCGTAAGCTTATAGAACCACCTAAATTGTTGTTCTGCTTCTCAGAAAGCGCAAACATAAACGTGAAAGATTTAAGCCGATAGAAGCAAGATTCAAAATAAATCAATAGATTTCCAGAAAGCAACTTCCAAGTACCAGTTTCAATTATTCATGAGATAGAAGATTGCAATTTTCCATCCCGCCAGAAACAAAAAGACTACATACCAACTTCCAGAAGAACAAATATCCCAAATTAAACAACAACATATTATTAAAAAAAAAAATCGAATAACCATAACAAATAAGATGTACAAGGAACACAAACCCCGAACAATCAACAAAGTAATCAATCCCAGATCCACTTTCCGACCCGAAACAAAAATTGAAGCACCCCCACATTCTCAAAAAAGAGAGAGAGAAAAAAAGAAGCAGCCCCACATCCAAAAATATAACCTCATAAATATATATATATTTGCACATTTATCACAATCATTAAACCGAGCATAATCCTAGCAGTCCAACAACTCTGAAATCTTCAAAACCAACAGAGGCCAGAAACCCAACAAAGAAAACGAAAGAATAGAACAAGAAGCACCGAGACAGCAAAAACCACCGTTCTTAAATAGAATTCCAATATGATCCCAAAAAATAATTAGACTTGTCTACACAAGAAGCAACCGTTAAAAACTCGGAGCCAAGTACAACAACTACATTAAATCGTACGAGAAGCAAAGCACATATATAAAACAAAAAAGAAAAGAAATTGTTACTACACCTACATGGATAAAGAGCAAGACGCTGAAATCCACGTGAATAAACAAACCTGAGAAAATGGGTCTTCATGGTTATGCTCCGATTGGCAGCTCATAGATTAAAAAAATATAAACAAAACGTGAACATTCGCACAGTTATATTTTTCTTTTCTCTTTTTTTCTTTCAGAGGGAGAAAGTAAAAGCGTGAAACACACAGGGTATATACATACGCATACATGTTACACATACTGAGAGAGACAGAGACGAGAGGTCGTACCAGGGCTAGGAGAGCTTAGCTTTCATGGCCACGAAGGCTGAATCCGAAGACGAACAGAGCCAAAGCCCGAAGCCGTAGAGAAAGCCAAAAGAACGAGAAAGCGAAGTCGCTGAGAACTAGAGAGAGAGCGAGAGCGAGAGAGAGAGCGAGAGAATAATAACATACGAGTTTAGAAAGTATTTTAGAGAGAGAGAGAGACCCGGGGGGGGGGAAGGTGATATTCTCCCACGCGGGCTAACTAGAGCGTGGTTAACCGAATCACATCAGGCGACGCGTGGCACTGTAAGATTCCACTGCGATAACATCGAACAGATCTAGTACACAAGTGCCCACCCGCACGAATTACACTTCTCGAATCGTATGTCGCCACGTTATCATTAATCTATTACTCTTCCTCAAATACGTATCTGCAAGAGAAGCTTTTGCTCTTAAATCCGTACGAGTGTCGCAGCGAATTGTTGCTACGTGCTGGTATAGGTGCAGGGAGGTTACAGCAAAGGGGCGGCCTCACGCACCCATAGCGCGTCAGGGTGACCGGATATTTGTATTAATGACGAAACTACCCCTTTGGAGTTGTGTCTGCAGTCTGCATTTGATTAATTTATTAATTAAAAGTAGTTAAAAACAAAAGCGGGTTTAGGCTGAACCGACTCGTTTGGCTAGACCCGGGCATTTGCGGCTGAGCATGGAGTTAGGTGAAGGCTTCATTCTGGCTTCGGTCTCATAAATGAATACGGGTACTACCATAACGTTGAAATCTTGAACTCTTTTTTTTATTTTAAATGAAAAATAATTTATATAGTTTTAATGTGTAAACTGAAATATTGTTTTTGAAAAATAAATAAATATGATATATATATATATATATATGAAAAGATTTATTTTTTAATGATAAATTCAGTTTATTTTCAAATAGAATCTGCTAAGTTGCGCACTCTAAACTGTATATAATAATATTTTTTAAAAATTAATTAGTTTAGATTATCTAAACATTCGGATAAATTCGTATGATATTATAAAAAAATCGAGGAGGCGTAAAAAAATAAAAAAAGTATTTAATGCAAGAAATTGGGTCGTATGACTATTTGAAATAATGCTTGATGAATACAGTCTCTTAGATTTGAATTGTCCGTATAATTATTCAATGAACGTATCAAAGTTGCGATTAACAATGTTGTCATAATCATTCGGTATTTATAGATTAAGTTTGTGAAAAAATAATTATGAAACTTATAATTTTTCGTCTGCTTATTTCCAGGCGAGTTTCTTTATTTTATTTTATATATATATATATATAAAAGAAATAAACTTCATTTCATTTCATATAGAAAGTTACATCTGTGACTCAAATTACAAGTCAAATTAACATATTATAAGTATTCCCGTACACAAGATCTTTAGAACGGACGTTGTCTAACTTCATGAGAACTCTCAAAAAAAGAGTATCATTCTCTGTATTAAATTAGATTTTACTCTTGTTTGACCGATTACGAGACCGAGTCAACTCATGAGAGGTTTGGATTCAAATATGAGTTGAGATTATTTGTTAATAGTAAAATAAAAGTTGAATTATTTATTATATTTGGTGTGAGAATTTAAGAAAGTTGTTTTGAGATTTGAAAAAATTGAATTGTTTATTATATTTTATGTGAAAATTTAAGAAAATTATAATAATAAAATGGAATGAGGTGAGGTGAGTTTTGAATCCAAACATCTTCGGTCCATTGGCACTCCAGGCGTGAATTAGTTGGCGAGCCAACTTGAACATTTCCTGTCATGTGTTTCCTATTTGGACGATTTAGATTGTATTTGGTATATATATATGAAGTAGTCTTAGACTATTATACTACTACTAGTTTACTGTTATTTACGAATTATTTATTTATTTTATTATTATTTACAGATTATCTAAGATTATCTCAACATCTAAATTTAACCTTAAACTATTGTCAAATTCATAAGAAATTACATCATTGATCTGGCGATATAATTGAAGTTTCGACTTACATGTATGCATGCATGCAGCATGTATGTATGTATGTAGACGCAGTACCATCATCATTATTACATGGCCCCAGCATGGTATATGTGTGATCTGTGCCAAAAGTGTATATATGTGGTATGTGTGGGACGCATTGATATATATGGACCACTTCTATATATTATTAAAATAAATAGATTGAATAAATAACGAAAAGGTCTCTATGTTAATTATTTTGTAATTTTTATCACTATTTGATGATCTTTTATTGAATGGTTCTTTATTATCTAATAATGATAAATGTATAATATCTTATATAGTGAAATGAGAACGTGATGTATATCATTACTCGTTAAAATAATAAAACTACCTATCAATGAAATAATACTAGGAGAGTTAATTATATATGATTTTGTACACATCATTTATTTTAATTGAGAGTTATTCAATTATCGAACTTGTGTGTAGAGCACACTATATACCTACGTCATTTAAATAGTAAAATTTGATTTGTGCAGAGGCCTTAAAATAAAAATACCGTTTTAATCATAAGTTATTTCCTCTTTAAGGTTTGATTGGGATACAAGAAGTATTTCATCTTATCTCAATTTATCGTTATAATTTTTTTTAATTTTTACACAAAATATAATAAATAATTTAACTTTTTTAAATTTTTAAATAATAATAATATTAAAAAATAATATTATAATAAAATTTTATTCAAATTGTATCTCAACGCACTGTCCAAACGGCACCTAGTGTTAAGAAGTAAGTACTTCAAGCATTATCCTTGAAAATTCACCATGGCCCATGGCTCACACAACTCTTTAGGAAGTAACGTCCAATATCTGGAAGATTAGGATTTGTTATAATATTCTGTTCCAGACATTCGTTATGGTTCATGCGGGGATGGTTTTCATGTAGTGTTTATTTTTTTTAAAAAAAAAAGAAATATTTCAAACAAAGACATTATAAGAAATCTTCATCCCTCTCGTTGTACTAGGACTGCTGGCCCATACTAGGCCCACCCGGGCCCCTCCTGTGGCGGGGGTAGACCGCTTGCACCACGCTGGCGAACAGGCGACGGATATTTAGGAGAGTTGAATCATTCAAAAATGAGTTGACATATTTGAGATCATTTGTGAATAGTAAAATAAAAATTAAATTATTTATTATATCTTGTATGAAAATTTTAAAAAGTTATAATAACGAGATGAGTTGATAGAAAGTTATAATGATGAGATAAAATGAGTTGAAATGAATTGATGTGGATTTTGAATGCAAACGAGTTTGTTTTTACAATTCATCTCAATTTATTTTATTTTATCTCATTTAATCATTATAATTTTTTTAAATTTTCACACAAAATAAAATAAACAATTCAACTTTTTCAAATTTTTAAATAAAAATAATATTAAAAAATATATATTTTAACAATATTTTATTTATTTTTAATTTCAACTCATCTTATCTCATTTATAAAAACAAACGAAGGCTTAGGGGCGGCTGCGTTTGAATGTTGAACTGAGTTGAGTTGAGTTGAGATGATAAAATATTGTTAGAATATTATTTTTTAATATTATTATTATTTTAGGATTTGAAAAAAATGAATTCTTTATTATTTTTTGTATGGAAATTTGAAAAAATTGTAATAATGAGTTGAGATAGGTTTAAAAACCAAACGAAAGTATTGCACTTGTTTGGATTTCACCTGCCCTCCGACTTAAATACAGACATACACGTGTGTATATATATATACACACATATATATGTATATATATTAAAAAAATTAAACAAAATAATGTCGTTCACGTGTGAGTGCAATGAAGCATACAAAATTTGTCATATTTCGTGTGGAGCCCCGTAAAAGCCACGTGGCATATTGATCATTTGTGATGATATATATTTACTTGAAAATTATAGAGCAACCACTTGTTTATAAATTATGGATTAAAATAATATATTTTTTAAAATTTTAGTTTGACTATTATTTTGATATGATGCATTTAAATATTTTAAAAATATTATTTTATTAAAAATTATAAATAAAATGTAATTTGGTTGTAAGTCTACAATAACTCAAATTTGCTTCTAAGAAATGATTTGTCAAAATCTGTCAAGGTCTTATACTTTCACAACAACTAGTAAAAGTCATATCATTATTATTTCAAAAATTTTATATTCAGTCATTTTTTTTGTATTTTCTTTGCACTCTACTAATGTGATTGGTTACATCATTTTTTTTAGTATAAAATAACAGTTTTGACAAATCACATAAGTGGAGTGAACAAAAAGTACGCAAAAATGATTGTATGTACCATAACTCTTACTATTTTAAGGTAAAAACAATTAAAAATCTATCAATAATTTTTATTTTATTTTTTTTATGAGAAATAGACTTCATTTCATTCAATGAAACTGAAGTTACAGTTGTGACTAACAAATATAGGGAAAAACTCAGATTACAAGCCAAACTACTCATCTGTTTGAGACTTTCCCGCACACACATTTCTTTGTGCCACATTGTCTTAACTTCTATAAGCTCTCTAATGACAAAACCTTCTGAGATATGAGACTCTGTAAAAATAGAGATTTCAATCCCGATTTATCTGATAATATAACACTTTGTAAAAAATAAGATAACTAACCCCCACTCTCCAAATGATGAGAGGGACAACCACCCCTCATCCTCCAAATGAGGAACGGGAAAACCATCTCCTGCTATGGACAATAAGTTCAATAGCCTATTTCTTTTTATTTTTACATAACACAAGTAATAGAACATAAAAACATAGAAAAAATCGAAAATCGAAAAACAAAAATACAATAAAACATTAACTTAATATATACTGAAAATCGAAAAAACACTGAGCAAGGAGGTTGTAATGGCGCGTGAAGGACATGCACCATGCTAGGAGTGTGCCAAATTGTCGATCCTAAAGCTACTGAGATGTTGACCCCAGAAACGCCGTGCGTGGCAGAAATTGAGTCCTCTGTGTGGTGGTGCATGAAGGCCATGCGCGCAATTTGCCCCGCGCTTGTGGTTTCATGCGCCGCTTCTTTTGGTGAAACCTACAACAGTATGAAAGATTGACGACTTAGAAACCTCGAGGTGGGGCGCGTGGTGGTTGCTGGCCATCGAAAAAATATGAAACGCCACTTTTCTATGCTTTGACCGGAAAAAAATAAAAACAAAACTAAAACAACGACTGAAAAATTAAACACTTGAAAAAAACTACATAAGAGAAAAGGGGGAGGGCGGGAGGAGCCGAAGGCCCGAAACTCCTATTCTTAAGATAAAGCTTCTCCCTCTAGAAATATTTAGGGCGGGCTACTTTCAACACCTAAAATCTATCAATAATCTGAAAGACTGTGACCAATCATGGCATTTTAATTGGGCCATGATCAGTTCTGATTTTGAAATGAAAAGATAAATCCTTTGTGACATTAGACAATGGTCCCTTCCCACTTCCTTTTTGGGGTACGAGCAAATAACAGAATATCGAACCAAACACCATAAAACGTCCTTTAATTTCTGAAGGTACACTTTCCTTTTTTTTATGCCTTTGTTCTATTTGTACTTATGTTTTACGGCTACATACGTTGTAGGAGAAACGTAGGTAATTAAAGTTGCAAGGGCCATTTAATTTATTAGATGTTATTAAAAATTTTTTTAAGGAGTTTTTTTTAATCAATTCTTTTCCTAGGAGTTGCAGGTAAAAGCCGTCAACAATTGGGTGTTATCTTTACTCGCCTTTATTTTAAAAGGGAAATGATATTTTGTAATTTTTATTCATTTTTTTTTTAAATTGATAAATTTGAGATCTATATAAAAAAATTATTTTTTTAATGGTAAACTTTATATTTTTTAAAAAAAATACGCAGAACTTACACATTCTAATATTGTATCTAACATTACTACAACCTCAAAAATGTTGACCATATTCTCTCAAAATTACTACAACCTCAAAAATGTCTCAACTTATATAAAAAAATAATAATATCTTATAAAAGAAATACTTTAACCACAAATAAATTTCATAAAAATAAATTCACAATTAGCGTGACTTGATTGGGTACATTAGATTGTAAAACTGCTTTACAATCTACGTTAGATTGTAAATTTAACGTATCATATGAAATTACGTTAATTTATAAATTTATTTTTATGGAATCTATCTGTAACTGTAACACTTCTCATCTTTTCGAGTAGTTTTACTTAAACCATTTAAATTACAGAGATTTCAAACTAACAAAGAAAATATTAACAAAATAAAATTTTAGGAATTAGTTTAAGATTAAAAAGTTAAATTCATGATTATTTTGAAGACATATTTAATGTTTTGAAATTATTAGTTGATCATGATCATGGAAGCTACCATGGAGGTTCCAGAGAAAAAGAAGGCCACAAAAATGGTTGCATGATAATTCAATATCCAACGGTATGCCCAATGGACAAAATAGAAGCGTTGAATGAGTTTGACGACGTCGTCTCCTTCCACACGTTTTATTTTCTTTTTGAGTTCTTGGTCCACGGCGTGGAATAAAGAAGGAAATCCAAGGAATTCCTCACGGCGCACCCACAACTTTGACAACATTGTTTTGTTCTAGTTACAACATATGATGTCAATTTCACAACATTGTTTTCTACGAATAATATTTTCAGTGATTTTTGTCAAAATCTTTAACTTCCTTTCTTTACCATCGAATTATTATTCGTAGAAAATAATGATACGAAATTGACATCATAATACGTCTAATTGAAAATTATTTTTATTGTAAAATAAATTTAGCGTACGATGGAAAATCATATTACTTTATAAATATAATTATTTTATAAATTCTTTTATATGTATAATATTTTTTTGTATAATTTTCTTCGAAGTAATACTATATATAGTCGTGGAGTGCGTAAGAGCCACATAATCATTTTGAGAATTAGTGGGATCCATTATTAAAATATTAATTTTTTTTATGTGAATTTCATATTTATTCAATTTTTTTTTTTAAAAAAAGTTACGTGATTTACACATTTTATGACTGCAAATATTATTTATAGAATTGTTAGGTTTGAAATTGCATATTGCTTTAAACGCATTGTAGGCCGTGTTGGGCTGGGCATTGTATAAAGCTGGGATTGGTCGATTAAGACCAAAGTGGGCTGACTTATAGGATATCTACCAACATACGATGGGCCTCCTACATAAGAACCCCGACTCCAAATTGAGCAATTTACATGGCGCTGCCCCTATGCTATTATGTCACCCATACCGCAAAACAGACCAAAAAAAAAAAAAAAAAAAAGAACTAATGGCTCTTTGCATAAAGAAATCAATAGACCATTTATTGTATGATCTACTATGTAAAAATCGATACTTTCTCTAGTTCTTATTTAAACGGCTCTAGTAGATGATGCAAATTAGGAAGATGCTCCCTAATTAGTGGAGCTATTTTAATTGATTGTTATCTTTTCCAAATTTATTACTTTGGTAGTTAGATTAGTATTAGTTTTTCTAATTTTATTCTATCTGCAATTGTTATTTTTTAGTTAGAATAGTATTTTATTTTGTTGGCTATTTAAGGATCAAGGATGTACGATTAAATGTACTTTTTGAATGATTAATAAAATTGCATGTTTGATCTTCAGATAGGACTAGTCTGGTGAGATGCCAGAAACTTGTTAATTTATTTTTTTTGGAGAGATTCTAGCTTTATAGAGAGGGATTTTGTGCTTTTATTTATTTATTTTTCCTCTTCTTGGCATTGGCGTGAGGTTGAACTAGGAAGTTAGCATCATTTTTGGCATCAGAGTAATGTTCCTTCCTTAAAAGAGCTTAGCACCCCCATGCTTGTAACCTGTCATGGTACTTTGTACGCCATGACCAACAACCAAAACTCGAACAACCAAAACTCGACCAACCAAAATTCGAACAACCAAAATCTGAACCACCAAGACGCGGAACAACCCAATTTGCAGCACCAAATCAATCAAATTGCCACAGTTTTTGAGCAATTCACTCACCAACTAAATGCCATGAATGAACGTCAAGCTCGAGGGGAGTTTAGGCCTTTTAATCAGAGAGGGCATGGCCCAGCTTGTGAGAAGGTGTTGAACGAAAGTGATAAAGATGATGAAGATGATTGGGAAGATGAAAGAGACTAAGAGTTTGAGGATCGTGGGCCTCAAATTCGACATCATAGACAAAATTTTCACTGATGTCGTGGTGGCGTGGTGCGATTTATCAAACTCTTCACGAACTGACTAAGTGGATGAAGGTTGATGTGCTGGATTTTTATGGGAAATTAGAACCCAATTACTTTGTACCCGACATCCATTAGTTTCTAACTGGGAGGAAATGAAGGAACGACTTAAAGAAAAATAATTGCCCAATGATTATGAGCAAATGATGTTTGAAGAGATGTTATAACTCAGACAAGGGTCGTTGAGTGTTGATCAATTCACAGACCGTTTCCACGAGTTGACTGTTTGTAGCAAGATTGTGGAGACTGAAGAACAAACTTTAACTCGATACCGCACGAGATTATGCAATGATCTAAGCAAGGAGATGTTGACTGCACGTTTAATTGATGTGGATGAGGTGAATCAATTAGCACTACGTATTGAGAAGCAAATGGGAATCTCGACTGGAGAAAAATAATGTCAAAGGATCCAAGACCGGAAAGTGTGCCAACGCCTTCATTCCAAAGGCGACCATTGGTGAAAGATCAACCTAGGGGCATGGTGATTGGAGACCAGAAAGGAAAAGTAAAAGCAAAAGCTTCCAACGAAGGGCCACAATGTTACAAATGTAAAGGCATTGGACACTATGTTATTGTGTGTCCCACAAGAGATAAAACGTTAGCATTCATATGTGTGGTAATGGACACTATTGAAGAAACGGTTGAGGAGGAGACCAATGAGGGTAGTTACGGAGAAGAACACCTGGGTGCATCGAATTTACCTAGCTGCGTGATCCATTGAGTGTTGACTGGAACTAAGAAAGAGCTCCAGGCTAATCCTACGTGGTTGCGTACCAACATTTTCCACATACACATGGAATATGATGGTTGAGCTTTGAATGTCATTATTGATAATGGTAACTGTGATGCCCCCAATCTCTGCTTGGGATGGAATGAAAACTTAGAGCGTAGGAACATGCAACACAAGATTATATACCCCTGTACATGACAGTTAATATACAATGCATCCTAGTATGCAACTAGCAGTATGCAATAATCGCAGCAAAATTTAAAATGTGAAAGTATCACTTATGCCAAAATAACTAAAAACATCCCAATTTCATTAGTACTCATCAAGTTCAAAATACCAATGTAACATAGACTTAGTACAATTAAGAGTTAAAGTCAGATCATTCTCTTCATGTGATCTAAAACATGAAAAACTTGGGTTATAAACATCAGGATTAAATCTAATTTTCTCTCAATATCTGGCTCCTCCTCAATCATGTGGATCTAGCGCTCAGTATCTTGTCTTCCTCGAGTCCTGACACAACTTCTATCATTCCGGTCTCATAAAGGGTGAGATTTACTTAAAATCTCAATAAGTTAAACAATCAACTTGCACAAATATAAATTAAACATGAAGCATGATAAATATGCAATGCATGAAATATAGAAAAATCAGTATGCATGTCTCCCATCTAGATTCCTTAACATTTTAGAAAAATGAAGACACAGGTTTTCATTCAGTAAACATTTTTGCCATCATTTTTGAAATCATAACTTCATCATAAACTTTCATCATTATTAGCAATTCATAATTAACATCTTAATGTGTGGTAACGTCACATTTTCTCATATGCACTGTGAGTACCTGTCGGTGACCGTAGTACAACTCACGTTGAAACTACGTTATCTATAGACTCGTTCTCAATGCATTGATAAATATAACATAACATCATAACGTGTACATCCACCAGTATTAGATGTCGTAACATATTGACTTCACTTCGGCGTTCTTTTAAAAAAAAAACTCATTCAAACCCTGTTGACTGTTCTTCGTCAACTCAGGGGTTACCACTCCATTCTTAAATACTTCAGAGTGGACAAATGAGTTCCACTAGGATAATTTTTCATCATAGCCTTTGGACTTATGACAACAATTATTTTCATGCTATGCTTGAAAAATATTTTTCATGAAATGTGCATGTAGCAAACTTTCATATAAAAATGACATTTATAGATGCAATATGTAAAAATGGTAAAAAATATCACATTTCATGTAAGTATGCACTCAATGTATCATATAACATGATATTTTATGTTCAAAATAATAATTGAAATATGAATGAAATATTTATCAATAATTCATAAATAATCTATCAAGATGTAAGTTAGAGGCCAACTTACAAATTTCTTGAGTAATTTGAAAAAAATGTCGTAACTGCTGAAATCAAGTACGAGCTAAGTTAGGATTAATACTTCTATGGTTGAAGGCTTCAAAAATGGGTATTTACAAAAATACCCCTAGACTTTAAAAAATTGCCCTTAAAGCCTCAAATTTTCACTAATTGCAAACGAACTCCAAATTTAACCAAAATTCATAGACTTTATGCTTTTGGCATTCTAAAACCATCTATACCTTAGATTTTCAAAAATCAAACTGTAACTTACCCAAACAGTCCCAACCTATGGCATGCACTTTAGTTGATGCCTAAGTGTGTTTTCAACTATTGATTCCTATGAATGCATGCATATGAGATTTTTTTTAATCACAAATGACCACTAACATCTTCAATGACATAATGAAGGCTAATTCTTGGATATCAAGTTTATCCCAACACTTAATCATGGCTAAGATATCCTAATCTCTAATTTATTCAAAACCGAGTCATACTTGATGATCAAAACAAAATAGATTTAAAAACTATCATGTCATATTTTTAATCACAAATCAAACCTTTCATAATCATTCTAATTCAATAATAAATCATATAAAATCATGCTTAAAACATGCCATAGCTAAATTTCCACTTAAAATTATTTAATCATTCAAACCACCCTTTAATGACCCAGTGTTGAACTAAGCATGATAACCTTCTCAAAACGCAACTAAATTTTGTACCAACTCTTGGAAACAAAACTTGACATGCTAACTAAGATCAGGAGAAACAAAACTTACAAATTTTGTGGTCTTTCTCAAGAACGCTCAAGAACTTACCAAAACTCACTCGGTTTCACTCTTTTGATCTCAAATGGGGAGAAATGCTCTCAAGACTCAAGAGGAAGATTGAAGTTGAGGTGTGGAGGAAATGAGGAAGTGAGGGAGGTATTTATAGGGTTCAAGAGGGGAGGAGATGTTGGCTTGGATACTTGGTGATTGGGTGAAGTGGGCGGTGCACTAGTTTGGAAATTTTCCAACTTGCTTTCCACGGCTTATGTCACATTGTGCAGGGGGAATAGTGGCCTGAATCCACCATGACTTCCTCCTCACTATAGTTACAATGGTCCTGTAGAGGTTTCCAGGTCGTGGGGCATGATTCAAATGACCACAAGTCAATCAAACCACCCTTGCAAACTGGCGGGTTTAGGTGGTTTTTGCTTGACAGTTTTTGAGTTCGGTTTTAGATGGTTTTTGGGTGGGAAAAACTGAGTCAAAATTCTCATGATGGTCATGGGATCTCTTGGGGATTGGGTGGTGATAGAGGTGGCGTGGGGTGGTGGCTCAACCAAGGCAGATGGTTGGTTAAATTCCAACCCAACCGGTTCTCACTCAAACTAGACTAAGGTGCAATTGGTTTGGTTTCTTGGTTTGGTTTGTGAAACCATTTTCATCCAAAGCTAATTCTGGATTTGAAGGGTCTTCATGAGGTGTCTAAGGATCATATTATCCTTGAGGTCAAGCTACAAAAATATTGGGCCTAAGGGCAAAACAGTCCAAGTACTCAAAGGTGATATTATCCTTGATGCAAGTTTAAGGTTTGATATGTCATTTTCCTTAATGACATGTGGAGAGGTTTAGCTAGGGTATTGTTAAGGTCTAATTATGATAAAATGAAATAATCAATTAAGAAAAATTCAAATTAGAAGGTTAAGAAAAGATTAAACAAAATTAAGTTTCAAAGCATGGCTTAAAGTTCACTAACCTCAAGTATGATGGTTAATGGTCTTAGCCAACTTTCAAATTTTAATTTAGGTACTTAGGGTATGATTTGGGCTTAAGGAAACTAATGATATGATGTATTGGACTTTCAAGTTGAATAGTGAAATAAACCCAAATATGGCTTTGAGCCTTATAGGCTTAAAAGGACCAAGTGTGTGGGTTCATGGCTTATGGGCTCTTGGGCTTGAATGAGAGGGGCCTTATTTTCAGATTTTTAGGGTTGAAAAGAAACTTTAAGATCGACTAAGATGAGCTTGAAAATGTTTGACTTGGCCTAATTGTGCCATGGGTCTATTCTATACCATGTTTGGACCAAAAGTCTCATGCCTTCCTTAAGCTTGGGCCAATGCTAGCTGCCAAGTCTTGGATTCCCTATGGGCTTGGTTTTAAGGCTTTTTAGTCCATGAATGCTCTAAGGTCCTAAAAGCTTCACTAAATTCACTAATGAGTTTGCTTCTCTAATCCTTAACTTAATGGTACTAAGTGCCAAGATTAAGGCTAACCTCACTATCAACCTTAATATAAGTAATAATCCAAAATTAAAAGTCTAATCTAGAATGCTAAATGATTGATCTAATGGTTAATTAAGCGGGGTGTTACAACAATGACATGAATGTGATTTTCGAAACTGTCGTAGAACGTTTGGGGCTGAAGATTGAGAAGCATCCTACTCCTTATCGAATCAGTTGGGTTAATGAGATAACTCAATCCTAGTAAAGCATCGATGTTTGGTTAGATTTTCATTGGGAAAAAAATATGTGGACGAGGCATGGTGCGACGTGATTCCTATGATCGTTTGTCACATGTTATTGGGGCGTCCATGACTTTTTGATCGGAAAGTTTCCTATGATGAGTATGCAAACACTTATTCCTTTAATCTCAAGGGTAAGAAGTTTGTTTTGGATCCTTTGCAGATTTCAGCATTTGAGACTCAAAGGAAAGCTATCCCAATTTTGACCATGCGTCAATTTTCTCGATTCCTGCATGGTGAAGATATGGTGCTAATGGTAGTGAGGCGCGAAATGAAGCAAGAGGATAGTTCTATTCCAGCGTAACTTGCCACAATGCTGAAAGAATTTCAGGACATTATGTCGGATGAGATGCCGGAGCAACTTCCTCCAATGCGGGATGTGAAGCATGCTATAGACTTGAATCCCAGATCAACCTTGCCTAATTTACTGCACTATCGCATGAGCCCAACAGATAATGAAGAGCTCAGTCAGTAAATTCAGCAATTGTTAGACAAAGGCTTCATCCGAGAGAGTCTTAGTCCCTATGTTGTTCTGGTTTTAGTTACACCCAAGAAGGATGGTAGTTGGAGGATATGCGTAGATAGCCGAGCGATTAACAAGATCATAGTGAAATACCGATTTCTCATTCCCCGTCTTGACGACATGTTGGATTTGCTAAGTGGTGCATCTATTTTCACTAAGCTCGACCTTCGAAGTGGATACCATCAAATTCGTATCCGTCCAGGTGACGAGTGAAAGACGGTCTTCAAAATGAAAGATGGTTTGTTCGAACGGCTAGTCATGTCGTTCGGATTAACCAATCGCCAAGAATGGCTTCAGCTAGTCACTAAGCTCAAGCTATTCTTGGAAAAATTTGTCGTTGTTTATTTTGATGATATTTTAATCTTTAGCTGAAATTTGTAGATCTATTTAGACCATGTCAAGCAGGTATTGAAGACTTTGAGAGTTAAACAGCTCTATATCAATTGAGACAAATGTTCATTTATGAAGACAAACGCCAAATTTCTAGGTTTTATAATTTTTTATCAAGGTGTAGAGGCCGACTCTACAAAGGTGCAAGCTGTTCAGAATTGGCCAACGCCCTAGGATTTTTCAGAAGTCAAGAGCTTTCACGGTTTTGCCACGTTCTTTCGATGATTTATTAGTGGGTTAAACACTATAATGGCCCTAATCATCGGGTGCTTGAAAGCAAAGAACTTTTTGTGGAGTGCTGCAACTGCCAAGGCCTTCATCGAAATTAAAGAGAAGATGGGGAAATCACCAGTTCTTAAGTTGCTTGATTTTTCTAAAGTTTTTGAAGTGGCTTGTGATGCCTCACATGTGGGAATCAGAGGAGTATTGAGTCAAGAAGGTCACCCTATCGCTTTTTATAGCGAGAAGCTTAATGACACTCGCCGACGATATTCGGTATATGACATGGAATTCTATGCTTTAATTCAAACTCTTAAGCATTGGCGACCATATTTGATTCATATAGAGTTTATTCTCTACACTGATCATGACTCTTTGAAGCATCTAAATTCCCAAAGTAAGCTAAATGCCCGACATGCTCTCTAGATGGACTATTTTCAACAGTTCGAGTTTGTTATTAGGCATAAGTCAGGGACTGAAAATAAGGTGGCTGACACCTTAAGTAGGAGACCTCACTTGTTACATATGTTTTCAGCTAATTTTGCAGGATTTGATAGTCTTAAAACGTAGTATGCTGATGACGAGGTCTTCGGCAACGTGTGGGGTAATCTATCTAGTCATGTACGCATATCTGGTGGTGGATATTTTGTGAAGGATGAATATCTATTTTACGGGACATGGCTATGCATTATGCGTGGGTCTTTCTGCGAGTTCTTAATTATGGAACTCCATGGTGAGGGTTTAGCTGGGCATTTCAAATATGACAAATTTTTTGCTATTGTTGCTGATCAGTTCTATTGGCCTTGGCTGCATAAAGACGTGCACACAATGGTTGATCGTTGTCGAATTTGCCAGATAAATAAAGGAACCAAGCAACAAGTAGGACTCTATACACCACTCCCCATTCCAGACAAACCGTGGCAACATATTAGCATGGATTTTGTTCTTGGGTTGCCTAAAAATCTTCGGCAACATGACTCAATTATGGTGGTCGTGGATAATTTTTCAAAGATGTCACATTTCATTCCATGTCACAAGACTTATGATGCCTCAAAGAAATAATCCGATTACATGGTGTTCTAGCTTCTATCGTGTCTGGCAGGAACGTAAAATTTGTGAGTTATTTTTGGAAGACATTGTGGACAAAAATGGGGACAAAGCTGATGTTTTCTAGTGCATTCCATCCCCAAACAAACTGTCAAACTGAGGTAACTAACAGAAACTTGAAAAATTTATTACGTTGCCTCGTTGTGGATCATCTCACCAGTTGGGATCTAGTACTTCAACAAGTACAATTTGCTTTCAATAATTCTTTTAACAGATCAACAGGATGCACCCCATTCGAAGTGGTGTATGGTTTCCGGCCTAGCACTCCGCTCGATATCAACTCCTTACCGTTGCCCCACAGACCAAGCGAGGTTGCACTAGATTTTTCTAGCTCTATGAGGGACGTTCATGAAGAATGCAAACGGCGCCTTACCTTTAATACAAATTCTTCTGCAATTTTTGCCAATGCAAGGTGCAAAGATAGGCAATTTCGCGTGGGTGATATGGTTCTTGTTCGTTTAAGACCAGAGAGATTTCCTCCGGAGAGCTTTACCAAGCTTCATGCACAACAGGCGGGTCCTTTTAAAGTCACCAAGAAATTGGGCACCAATGCGTACATCTTTGAATTACCCTCTGATTTTGGTATTAGTCCAGTTTTTAACATAGAAGATCTCACTAAACTTAAGGGTGATGGAAAAAAAATTTCCACATTCCAAGCTCCAAAAACATCACAGGCACCAATCATGTTCAAGAAAATACAGCTCCTCAAGATGAGATTGCCGCCATACTTGATAATCAATTTTTTACAACCCGTCGAGGAGGATATTACAAGTTTTTAGTGTAGTGAAAAAATCATCCAAATTCAGAATCAAGTTGGTTGCAAGCATCGGAAGTCCAGCGTTTACATCCACATCTATTTACTACTTACACTTGTCAAAACTTGCCGGAGTCAAGTTCTTCAGGGGAGTTGGCAATTGATGCAAATCAGGAGGATGCTCCGTAATTAGTAGAGTTGTTTTAATTGATTGTTATCTTTTCCGAATTTATTGCTTTCTTAGTTAGATTAGTATTAGTATTTCCTAGTTTTATTCTAGTTGCAATTGTTATTTCCTAGTTAGAGTAATATTCTATTTTGTTGGTTATTTAAGGATCAAGATGTACGATTGAAGGCACTTTTTGAATGATTAATGAAATTGCATGTTTGATCCTTATATGAGACTAGTCTGGTGAGACGCCATAAACTTGTTAATTTATTTTCTTGGAGAGATTCCAACTATATAGAGAGGAATTATGTGCTTGTATTTTTTTTTTCCTCTTCTTGACATTGACGTGAGGTTGAATCAGGAAGTTGGCATTAGTAGACTTCCGCATCAACAGTGTATTTGATGAGGTTTCAATACACAAATTTACAAATAGATTTAAGCTTTGCAAGAATAAAAAATTATCCATGTCGAAAAGGTAAGCAAATTGGTGACACTTTGCATATGTTAACCAATTAAATCATGAGGTTGGCAAAGGATGTTGTTGAGACTCATGAAGTCCTTGGTTGCGTGATTGATATATCAGTCCAATGCATTGTTTGAAATTTTGAACTGTATGTGTCTAGCTATTTCCTTTATACTTGAATCCCTCTCAAGCTCGGATAATGATTTTGAGGAGGCCGTAAGAATCTAAACCATTATATATAATGAGAAAATGCAGTGCTAATTCATTAGATGCATCCCTGATCGATCCCCATCATCTTTCTCGCTCCGAACATCATGTTCTTTTACAGCCATGTATGCATGGAAATGGATGAAAGAAACGCGTATCTTATTGCCTTGATTTTAGGCTCCACGAATGCTGAATGTACCACTTAATTGCTTTTACACAATTAAACATGAAGCATCTTTAAAATTCTTTCACCAATCAAATGAACAGGACCCGGCCATGCACTCTTTAGAACCCACTGGTCATGCTTTTCCCGCCTCCACTGTTCACGGATCTTTGGCCCCAATTGCACTTGGGATATATAAGTACAAAACTCATGTTGGTTGCTACTTTTTATCTTATGAAAAATTTGTTTATTACCACCATGCACTATAAATCATATGACAATCTCATGAGCCCATCATCATCACCTATATATCATATGACCTCAAAAGCTCTCCTACTGATCACTACTTCTCTCCATGGGCTTCACAGTCTCCATAACCAACCAAGATGTTGCAAAGGAAGAGCCACTGAAACTGGTGTCTCCAAATAATCCAGACCCCCCAGAAACCATTTTCTTATCAAATATTGATCTAGCAGTGGCTTTCCCTGTGGAAACAGTTTTCTTTTTTGAAGTACCTCGAGACAAGAGCTCCTCAACACTGAATATCTCTCACAGATTGGAGAAAGCAGTGGCTGAGGTGCTCTTAGTTCCTTACTATTTTATGGCTGGGAGACTCGACTTCAACCATCAGACAAGGAGGTTGGAGCTTCTCTGCAACAATGCTGGAGCTTTGTTTGTCAGTGCCACCTCGAGGCTTCGGTTGAAGGACCTTGGAAAGCTTTCTCTTCCGAATTCAACATTTCATCATTTTGTTCATCGGCCTGGCCTTTACAAAACCCTCGCTGAAACTGCACTTCTTACTATCCAGGCAATGCTTTGCAAACTTATTCTCTTACCAAGATTGTTTTTTCCTCTATTAAGCAATTAGTTCTTTTCTCGAAAAAATAACATTAGGGAATTTTGCAGGTCACCAGATTTTCCTGTGGAGGTTTCTCAGTCGGATTTGTGACAAATCACGGCATTCTTGATGGAAAATCAGCTAGTGAAATGTTCCAGAACCTTGCCTCTATATGCAGAGGTGAAAGCATAGTGAACCAAGTACTATACAATGACAGAACGTTCTTCAGAGCAAGAATCCCACCCCAAATCAAATACCCACATATGGAATATGTAAAGCTACAGGATATTTCATCTCTTGCCTCATCGTTCACTGCACCAAACCAGTTTTTTCCCTCTCCATTAGTTTTTTCAGAAAAATTCACTCACAAGCTCTTCTCATTTACTCCTGAACTGATCGCCACTCTTAAAGAAAAAGCCATGAAAAGATGCTCAAGCTTTGAAGCCATTGCAGCTCAGCTTTGGAGAGCAAGAACAAAGGCTATTTTCACAAACCCAGATGAAGTCTCAACTGTTCTTTTTGCAGTGGACATAAGGTCTAAAACATCTCCACCTCTGCCAAATGGGTTTGTCGGGAATGCTGTGATCACAGCATTTGCAACCTCAAAAGTGGCCGATTTGGTGGAGAAGCCATTCTGTTTCTGCGTCGAGAAGATGAGGGAAGCAATTGAAAGAGTGACAGAGGAGTATGTGAGGTCAGTGATAGACTGGTTGGAGGTTTACAAAGGCGTCCCTGCAACTTGTAATGGGAACTTTTATGTTTCAGCATGGAGTAAACTGCCATTTGGTGAGCTTGACTTTGGGTTTGGGAAGCTTGCCCATGGCGGACCGGTGGCGAGTGGGAACGATGAGTTTGCTCTGCTTCTTTCTGAGAGAAAAAGCGTGGGAAATGGGGGATGCATAAATGTATGGATGGGTCTCGAGCGAGACAAGATGAAGAAGTTCGCGGCCCTTATTTTTGAAATATGACAACTGTCTTCCATGGCCAACATATATTGGCAATATTTTTCAACTGAAGCGGATTATTATGAAGGTTTTCAAGCTTTTTTAATTAATCGTAGTGGACCGATCCCAATATCCGGATCAGAGGATTGGTTACTCCCATTAACCATTAATGCTAATTATGATTTCCTATTGAGGCCATTTTTAATTACTTGATCGAATTGGAATTCGAAAGTTGAATATAAAGACATGAAGTACATAGTATTAATATCTATATAGAGTTTATTTTTTGAGATAATCTTAATTAATATAATAGGATGATCTATATTATGATGTGTATATTTATTTTCAAAAATCAGACCATCAAATTTAAAATAATCTCTATCCCTCTTGCCGATTTAAGTTGGAAGATCGTGGAAACTTTGCCGGATAAAATTGCCTCTTAACAACAGAGACACAGGATATTATTTCTCAATATCCTCGACATACTTTCATTTTTTATTTTTTTTCTAAGCAAATATTTCATAGATAAACTAATTGGTTACAAGATACTAGATTAATGGGGTGTGAACTCCCAACAGTCATTCCAAAACAAACAAAAGCAACACAAGAAAAATAAAAAAGAGGGATCTGGAGCAAAAAATTTGGCTTCCACCTATTTCTCACAAAGGGGAAGACGCTTGAAACAGTTTTAGCATAGTCTAATAAACAAACTATAACACTAAGAATACAAGTCACAGTAGATTGGTGTGTACTACATTTTGCTGGTATGGATTGGCTAAAGGAGACTTTCACAACCACTTCATCTTGATTCTTAGTTAGGAAAAGCGGGAACATAGGAAATTAGCAACCGAAATATGGGTCGATTCGTCGGCGAACGACCGTCACTGGTTGTGGAGGCACGTGTAGCTCACACGCCACTCTTGGAAAGAAGGTAAAGGTTGAATATGAGAGATCCGAAGCCACTGGTTCTGATGGTGCCGCGTGTGGCGATGACAGACTCCCCATGGCACGGTAGTGCGCACGGTGTGCGCCGCTCTTTTGGTCGACTTTCTTCTACCGCCCGATAGATCAGTGACTAGAAAATTTGATGGTGGAGCGCGTGGCTGTCGTAGGAGACCAATAGGCGGCAAATCTGCACATCTTGGTGCTATGGATGGAAAACTAAAGAAAACTAAAAAAAAAAAAAATTATGGACAGTTCCAGCATAGGCCAGACAGGAGGAGGGAGGGAGGAACAAAAGCTCCTACCCCCTCTGGCCCCTCTGGGTGGAGAGGTTGGGATGGTTAAGTCATTTGGTAGAGAGAAAATAACGTGGATGGTAGAGAGTAGGAATGCCTTGTTAACTTATTATTTACAATACGTTGGATTTTCAAAAGAGTACTTGTACATACTTCGTTCTAGGCATATTTATTTGATGCTTGACGTTTGATTCCTAGGCTGATCTTTTAGAGAATTATTATAATTAAAACTCTTAAATTACTAATTATTTTACAATGTGAAAAATTATTAAAGTTACCACTTAATCTTTTAATTCAAAAGAAGTTATAATAAATTTGTATCATTCCTAAACTTTTAATTATTAATTAACATGTCTTTTTTTTCATCTTAAAGATTATATTTAATATGGAACAAATTAAAGAAAATATATATAGTGTGAAAGGATTATTTATATTATTTCTGCCACAAAACCTTAATTCATTTCCTTGAATCTTTTTTTTTTTTTTTTTTTAAAAAACTTGAATCAAAATTAAAGTCTTAGAAATAACATACTGCCATGTTGGCACATTAGTTACATCCTATTGGCTGTTGACTGTAATAAGTTTTTAGTTTTACTCTAAATTTTGGTATAAATACCCCACATGTATTTCATAATAGATAGTGAAAATATTCATAGTTTCATAACAAATACGTGTTCAAGTTTTCTTTCGCATCTTCTATATTTCTCTCCTTCTCAACATCTCTCTTAGAGACTTCCATGGCAGAGTTCAAAATTTGTCATGGTATAAGAGCAATCTGATTGATTGTTCTTGAATTCTCCATGGATTTAACAATGACTTCTTCCTCTCATTCTTCTCAAGTTCCAATCGAAGATTCGTCAGAGCCCTAATTTTCTCCACCACGGAGAAAACCTGGGGTTATGCTAGTGACAAAACTATTAAATGGAGACAATTATCATTCTTGGGCAAGATCGATGTCTAAAGCCCTTAGTGCAAAGAATAAGATGGGTTTTATCAATGGAACCTTCAAGAAACCCTCGAATGAAGAAGATCTGATCTGTCAAGCATGGATTCGGTGTAATGATATGGTAGTATCATGGATTATCAACTTAGTTGCAAAGAATATTGGTTCAAGCATTTTATACATTGATGTAGCGAGTGATATATGGAGAGATCTAAAAGAGCGATTTTCACAAGGAAATCGACCAAGAATTTTTCAACTAAGGAAAGCAATTAGTTCTCTAAAGCAAGAACATAAATCGATTAGTGACTATTACACATAGCTGAAGTCATACTGGGATGAATTATCTAATTTCAAGAAAAATCCACCGCTATGTTCTAGTGAAATCCTAAATTTTTTGAAGAATCACAGTCTTTACCATGCAGCATGCAGTCTACCACAACTATCACGAATCACCCCCTCAGCACCCGTCGGCCCAGGGTTCCCTAAACTACTACCGTCCGAGTTCAGCTTCATCCAACCTTGTGGAGGCTAGATCTACCTAATCACACGAACTTGCATGGGTTTGGGAAATAAAACTGGAATCTCCAATCTCTGTAAAATAGCAACATCATAGGAAGAAATCCTAGACACTTACATGACTAAAGAGATAATCCTGCGAATCCAAAGCTTAATAACATGCCAAGCCGACTGAACTGACTCTACCTTCTCCTCAAACCTAGCCTTACAACGCCTATCCCAAAGCTTCCCAGAGACAACAGATGGAAGAAGGCCAAAAATAATCCGTAATTGAGAAGACTTTCCAGCACAGCAACTAGGAATTAACTTGCTCCTTCCACGTCTGAAAAATGCCCATATAAACATCTAACTGGGTCGTAGCCAGACGCCAAATTTGTCTAGCAAAATCACCAGTGTATTTGTCTAGCAAAATCACCAGTACACAACACGTGGTTTAAGTCCTCCATATGACCCCTGTCATAACAATTGCATTTAGAAACCATAGGAATGCCAATATTCTTGATTTTATCATCAACACTCAAACAATTATGTGAAGCCTTCCACATCATGATAGAGATTTTCTTAGGGAGATTGTTATGCCAAATCGAATGAGCCCAAGGTAGGGGAGGCGCTCGAATGCGAATATAACCCCAGGCACTTTTAGTAGCAAATTTACCATTATTATCCTTCAACCAAATAAGAACATTGTGCCCATCCTTCCTCCTAGCCAAAAACTGATATAACTCAAGAGCTTTACTTTGACCCACTAGTCTCTCCAAAAGGGGAATATCCCATCTGTCATCCACCTGACACTCTTTAATTTTCAGCAAAGGATTCTCAAAAACCTAATGATGAGCACTGAGAGGACCACCATCCTCCCAATTATCAAACTAGAAAGAGATATTACCCTCCCTAACCATACATTTTGAATTATTCAGAACCTCCGGAATACTACGAACAATTGATTTCTAAAACCGAGTACCCTTATTATTAGGATTCAGAAAGGATAAATGACTACCCTGAACATAATTTCCTCTAAAAAATTCAGTCGATAAAGATTAACCCTGAATCAGACACCAGGCAAATTTCATGTGTAAAGCCTTCTGAATATCCCCAAAATCGCAGATACCCAATCCTCCTTCCTCCGTAGGAGTACAAGTAAAGTTCCAAGCCACCCACTTTCACTTACCTTTGCCATTAGAATCACCCCAAAAGAAGGAACTAAGAATCATATTCAAAGCCATAAGCACCCTTTAGGAACTTGTAAAACAACAAGAAGATAAGTGGCCATGCTTGACAAAACATGCCGCAAAAGAATTACCCGATCACCAGCAGAGAGCAATTTCATTTTCCACCCTACAATTTTCTTATTCACTTTTTCAAGCAACTCACCAAAATCACAAACCTTAAGCCTATCAACCACAATAGGAACACCCAAATACTTAAAAGGAAAAGAACCATCCGAAAAACCTGTAGTACGGAGAATAGAGGATTTTCCAGAGGCATGAATCTTCTTAGAGCAGAAAATAGCACTTTTGTCTTTATTAAGAGCTTGTCCTGTCCAAATCTCATAAACATTTAATACCTCTATCAAACCTTTCATAGACTGATTTTCACTATTAGCAAATATAACAATATCATCAGCATACATAAGGTGGAAAATAAGTGGAGTACCTCTAGCCTGAGTAAATTAACCAATTTTACCATGCTGAAATGCTACATTCAGAAGACGAGACAAAACCTTTTGCATAATAATAAATAGATAAGGCGAAAGAGGATCTCCTTGCCTCAGATCCCGTTCCCCTTAAGAAGCCTAAAGAGGTACCATTCATCATAATAGAATACCAAGGGAGTGGAGATACACAATTTAATGAGATCGCAAAACTGAGAAGAGAAACCAAAAGAGTCCAAAACATGTAATAGAAAACTCCCATTCACTCGATCATAAGCCTTGGACATATCAAGTTTAACCAGAACATTACCCCCATGAGACTTTTTATTAATAGAATGAACCATCTCCTGAGTAAGACTAATGTTTTAAAAAATGCTACGCCCAGGAATAAAAGCCCATTGCTCATGAGAAACTATCTTAGAAAGGAGATTCGTCAGACGACCCACAATGATCTTAACACAAATCTTATAAATCACCAAGCAAAGACTAATAGGCCTAAATTTATCAAAACCATTAGGCTTGTCAACCTTGGGAATCAACACAATAAAAGACGCAGTATAAAATCTGAGAAGCGAATTATTTTGAAAAAAAATCAGAGATGGCTTCCAATAAATCATTTTTAACAATATCCCAACAAACCTTGAAGAACCCAGAACCAAAACCATCCGGACTCGGGCTACTGTCAATAGGAATGCTAAAAAGTGCATCGTTAACATCCCCAATGGAATGAATACTACAAAGTATCAAATTCTCATCGTCAATAATCACAGGAAGCATCAAATCTCCTAAGTTGGGTAACTCACAACTACTGCTCTCACGCAAAGAATTTAGGAAATAATCAATATCCGCTTGATCAATTTCAAGCGGAGTTTTTAAAAGAGTACCATCCACCAAACACATATCAGTAACCCTTTTATGAAATTTGGCATTCAAGTAAGCATGAAAAAACTTAGAATTTTGATCCCCATCTTTAAGCCAACTTTTCTTGAACATATGAGAGAGACGAATGTCTTCTCGACCCTTCCAAGTTAAAAGCTCCATATTAGTAGTCAGGAGATTATTATCATCCTCCACTGAAAATGAATTTTGAAGGCGAGTTTCCAAGTTATCAATATGAGTCTCAAGATCACTAATGATAACATTAGTTCTCCCCAAAACACGTTGACGCCAATCTCTTAATGCAACCTTCATCCTTTTCAACTTAAGAGATAACATTATTTTTTGTTTACTTTACCTACTTTGAATTTATTTACAGTTATTTTTTTTTTTCATTGTGAGCATTTGCTGGACCCTTAATATCAGGGCTTTTGGTCGTGGCGAAGACCGGGCCTAGCCCGGTGAGGGACAAGTATGCCCTTCCAATATATATTCTTTGATTCACCTATAGTAAGTATGAAACGAAAGAGCACTGGTATGATCTCTTTAAAATGAAGGAATTTTTAAAATTTGAATGGTTTGTGATTAAAAATGCTTCATTAGATTAGATAAACAATTAAAACTCCAACTTTGAGTTATAGTGTATTTATTTTCATCTCCATATTTGAAGACACTCGGATCATGGTCTATTTTCATTATTTTATTACAAAATCACTTCCTCAAACTTTCATATTAATGCCACCACAGTTTAAGTATTAATCATGATTAATTAGGCTGAGAAAAAAATTAGTTAAGAAACTTAAATTTTCTCAATAATTTAAGTATCAAATTAGATTATTAATTAATATATAGTTAGTGTAATTATAAAATATGAAAAAAAAATTTAAAATATTATTATTAAAAAAATAATATCATATTATTATTTTGACTAATCTAATGATGAATCTAATGTGAGATTATGGTTAAGAACATTTTGAATTTATGGACAACATGTACTTTCATAAAATTTTAGAGATGATTTTGATGAAACTAATACCAATACAAAGAGGAAATCTAGTAATATATACGAAATTAATTAAACAGATCATCAAAGTGGATATGCCTGCATTATGCTCTTGACTTTTCAATATGCGAATGAAGTGGAAAGTGCCGGCAATCTTTGAGCTCATTGATGGTACTTAGCCATGGCTTTGTGTAAGCACTAACTGTACGGCCTTGAAGTTTATAATATTAGAGACCCCACTAACTTTCATAATTAAAATATAACAAGAATTAGTACAATATTGCTGTCGTATAGAATGATGTAATCTCAACTAAAATTAATGTATTTAATTAATTAGATCCTTATTATTTTTTAAACCTTTTTGAAAGGTCTAGGACCTAGGTGGTTGGATCCATGCCACGACATGATGCATTTACAAAAGTCTCCCCTTTAAAGCATGTGTTGACCAATGACCAATAATATTATTCTACGACGTATATGCTTAGCCTGCATGCGCTTGGTCATAATCCACACATGATGATCCTTGAGCTTTAGGGCTAGCTGGTTCTTTAAAGATATATAGAGCTTTGCAAAACCCTATCAGCATCCATTAGTTGTTGTACTTTTTCCTGCAGTCGAATCATTCTGCAGACTAGGTATTCTGGTGCATGTCTCGTTTTACAATTAATATGAATTAGGTTGTCTTTATTTACAATTAATTTTATACAAATATTGTTTGTAAAACAGAGAATTTCATTCCTTTTATGATGAGATTCACTTTTTTATTAAAGATTTGCGTAGAGTTTGTATTTTTGAAACTTATATATGTCATTAAGTTTTGCTATACATCAACTACTATTTACCTCACATTTCATTTCTGATAATATTTTTTTATAGAATATAAATTGTAAATAATAAATAATGACTGATGGAAATAATTATTCTATGCCATTATTCTTGTTTACCATATCAAATAATATTCTTGTATCTTGGTGTCCAATGGATTTAGATGAGGTGAGGCCCCACCATTGATGCTGACCTGTTAGGCACAGCCACATTACATATGGAACTTTTGACCTGGTCACCTTTAAAATCATGGTGGCGAGAAATATTAAAAATTTCTTTCAAAGGGAGTCGTGTAGATCACCGACATCATGTGGCTCCGGCACTCATGTATATAAATATATAGAGAGGGCTTGTACTGATCCAAAAGGACCAGTAGTACTAGTACTGTATGCTCGCTGGTCAGGAACAAGCAGTTTGCTGGAAATGGTCGATAATATGGGTGCTAGTGCTTCAAATGAAGATAACTATATGATCAACGAGCAAGAGAGATTGCTGCCGATAGCCAACGTTGGACGGATCATGAAGCAAATTCTGCCAACCAACGCAAAAATCTCCAAGGAGGCCAAGGAGACAATGCAAGAATGTGTGTCGGAATTCATTAGCTTTGTCACCTGCGAGGCATCCGAGAAGTGCCGGAAGGAAAGGCGCAAGACCGTGAACGGTGACGACGTCTGCTGGGCGCTGGAAACGCTAGGTTTTGATGACTACGCGGGGCCAATAAGAAGGTATTTGCATAGATATAGAGAGCTAGAATTAGATAGAGCCAATCAAGAAAATGGTAGGAACATACGGCCGAAAGATCTAGAATGATCATGAACCTGCATTTTAAAGTATAATTAAGCACCAAAAATAAGAAAACAGGTTGTAGCTGATGATCTGAGTCGAACAAGAAAGTCAATGAGATCGAAACTGAAAGGCTTTTTTTTTTTTTTTTTTTTTTTTTTAATGTTGTTTTAAAAGATTAATAGACAATGTCGTGAGTTCTATCTTCTAATTACCTTTATTTGCTTATATATGATTAAAAAGACAATGGATCATTTATCTTTCATATGCTGCTTGAGCGATTTCATTATATAAATTAGATTTGCGAACTTGGGCTTCGTTTCTGAACTTCACGTACATGATGATGTGCTCAAGTTCTGTAGACTCATAGGATGCAATTGCAAGCAATTGGCCGGCTTTAGTTTGTACGAGAGAATTGCATGGGAGTGGCAACAAGAGATTTTAGTTAATTCGATTTGATCTTTTTCTTTACCTCTTTTGAAAACAGTAATATTTATTGATCCGATCCTTGTTGTTTCCAGTTCAATTAATCTATCAGAAACCCCACAACCCTTGGGAACTATATTAGTTTTAATTTGTTTGGCGATTGGGAATATATCAAGACTTAGCCTCGTTTGTTTTTGCATATAAATTGAGGTTGAGATTAAACTTGAAAATTAAAAAAAATATTATTAGAATATATTTTTTTAATATTATTTTTATTTTGAGATTTAAAAAAGTTTAATTATTTATTTTATTTTATGTGAAGATTTAAAAAATATATATAATAATTAGATAAGATGAATCGTAAAAACAGTTGATCATCATCTTCTAGCACACGCGCAATATATAGGACGGATCGAGTGCAAAAGATCACTAGTAAATATCTTACATTTAGTCGGCATTTGGTCTGAGAAACAGATATAGATGATAATTAATATTGGAATTTGCTAATTAACGCTGTGTTTGGATATTATTGATGTACTACTCCAGTATTGTTTGCATGAGTAATGATTTGTTTGCAAATGAATTAGCTCAAGCTGGCCTACTGCCGACACTAAACATGATGCTGGTATGAATCTAATTGTATGGTGTGGATTACGTTGACCAGGAGGTTGAAAGTGATTCCCAATGTCTAGGTGGCCAAAGTACACCACTACACGTCAAATGAAAACACATTCAAATGTATATTAATGGGCATGTTGACGATCACATGAAGATGATTCAATATTAGTGTATCCGGTTATCTTCGTAATCATATGAAGACAAACAGATATATAGAAATTGAGAGGTGTTAAGGCATGGAATCTTTAAGAAATTAATAGCTAGGACGTACGTACGTAGCTAGTTCCTTAATTCGTGGGGCTTTTTAATTGGGATCCCTTAAATTGAGTTAAGACGGTTTGAATGACAATAAAAAGAATAAAGGCTAAATCCACCAACCATTCTCCAATACTAAATTGTCCTATATAGATAGATAGACATACAGACATAGACGTACGTTGCTACGTATATAGCCCTCGCATTTGACCCTGACGTGGCGGCCACGTCAGCCGTTATTAAAAAGATAAAAAAAAGAAAAAGAAGGGTCCCGCTAATCATTGATTTCGTCCCCATTTCGACCTGTTTCTGAAATCCTAAAATCGAGCTCCATTTCTGCCAAAAAAAAAAAAAAAAACTATGCATGCGAAAAAAAAAACTTTGCATGCGAAAAAAAAACCGAGCTCCATTAGAAACTAGGAGCAGTAGCACCAAGAAACATATACAATATTTTCTAGCTGCGAAAATATTATCTAGAAGGTAAGTAAGACAAGAAGCCCAAAAACGAAAAACCTCGAGAAAACAAGAAATTTTAAATGGGTAGTTTCAAATAACAAATAAAGAAACGAAATAAGAAATGGAAAAATAGTGTAGAATAAAAGCAAAGGAAATAGCAAGTACTTGAAAGCTGAAGAAGATTGGGTGAAGAATTGAGTTTTTGTGACAGTTTTAAAATTGTGACAGCCTTAAAACTGTCACAAAAAATCATTTCTTGTGAGGTAGATGAGAAATAGTTTTATGTTTGAACGATAATATTGTTTCATTCGAACGTAAGCTAGATGATGTCGTGCTGAAATGATTACATTCGAACGTATAAAATATTACTTTCGAACAGTTGATGTACGTTCGAACGTTAATCCCACTTACTTGCGAACGTGCTACTACTTATTCATTTAAACGTTCAAACAATAGTCATTAACGTTCAAACGTGAACTATTTTAAAATAAAAAATTGAATTTCAAATTAAAAAAGATTGAGAATTCAAATACAAAAATACTAGATATATTAAATAATATTGTTCATTACATAAAGTATAGAAAAATAAATATATTAAAATATAAATAAAAAATATGATAAAAGTCCAAAACACTCAAAACTTTTTACTTACAAATGTATGAAACAACTCAGTCAATGTGTTGACCTTTTCGTTTAGGATATCTAAACGATGGCCAACCTCGGTGACACTCTGCTATACATGTGCGATTTTTCAGTCGATGTGCACAGTAATATTTGAGACCATCGTATCAACCCAAGCAGGTTGTGCATCGAGTCAAGCAGGGCGCTCATCCCCTATAGATGTACCTATTGGCTGCTGACTAGTACTCCCACTATGGGGAGCAACACCGAGCCCAGACTGGGTCGGAGGAATAAGATCTGGGATAGGCTAAGGCTCAAGCCGAGCATGCCCCCTTCCTTGTCAAATGCTCTGACGGTGTGAGGTCATGTCGAGGGGGCTCATCTGCTCATTCAACCACTCATCTGCCTGGGGTGGCACTCTCCGGTCCAGTAATAGCCGGTAATGATAACTCCATATGGGAGGTTGTTTGTGGAGATGATGCTCACCTCATAACGGATCCTCTAAAAAACCGCAATCGCAAGTCGATGGGCTCTCTGGTGCTACTGAATGTGGCCTTATGTGCAATAGGATCCACATTTGTTGCAACTATACGATACAACATGCGGAAGAATGGTAGCAACAACGTCTGGGAGAACGTGTTCTTCTTTTCGAAATGTGTGCGGTCTCTCCCAGTGAGGATGTAGAAATCCTCATCGCGGTCGTTATCCTCAGGCTGATCAGTACCCTCGTCCTCCGACCAATCTACATCTCTGGCCATAAACTCGACTGGGCTAGTAGATGATGCTGATGTGCCTACTACTACATCCTCAGCTTGAGCATTTACTGTAGTAAATGTCTTAGATACGCGATGAATCTCGAGTAGCTCGGCGAAGACATCTGCCAAAACCTCAAACTGAATATCGCGTATAGTCATGGTGTGAGAGGATGCATCCTGAGACATGGAGCATATCTCCATGTAAAACTCTCGAACCATGGAGGGGTATATCCTCCCCCTTAGTGTACAGATGTTGGTCCTGACTCTAGTAGCAAAGACGTTTCTGAGGTTCGTCTGTTCCCACGTAAGCTTGTCTAACTCATTAATAAATACTTCGCGTTCGACCATAACAGTTCGATAGCCTATTCGAGAAGTGTCCTGGCCGGTTCCTTCCCTCCCTCGTTTCTTAGTTGTCAAAAGATGAGCCATATCTTAAAAAAAAAACATTAGTATACATGCATATATGAGAAATTATAACTGCATCTGAAAACGTTCACACGTTACAATTTAATGTTCGAACGTAAAAGGATAACATTCGAACGTAAAAGGATAACTTTCGAACGTGTAGTTAATGTGCGAACGTTACATTGCAAAAGACCCAAAATCAACCTTACATTCGAACGTATCAGAACGTTACGTTCGAACATGAGGATGTATTTGAATGTAATTGATGAGACGTTCCAATAAAACTAAGTCTATGTTTGAACGTTATGACTAAAATAAGTCTACGTTAAATCTAAATAAGTCTACATTCCAACAATACAGTTGGAATGTATAACAAACGTTCAAACTAAATAATGGTTACGTTCGAATGACCATGAAAACTTGACATTCGAACGTTTTATATTATAATGTTCGAACTTAAAAGTACATTCAAACGTATTATAATATACGTTCGAAGTACAGTACAACGTTCGAATGTTACATATGGGACATTCGAATGTTACAACCAAGAAATGGCTGAGTCGACTCAGTCATTGCCGATTTCCTCAAATACAATGTTAATCTTGTAATGGTCACTGTAGAAATGAAGGATACACTAAATGTAAACTATCCACTGTGGCCATTGGCCACTCATGGTGGCCGAAAAATCAAGAAGAAGTTCCGGCCACCAAATGGGTTTCAATATGAACCGAAACACCTACAATCAATAAAAAAAATACAACAAAAGGGAGAGAGAGGGGTGCTTACTCTTCTGTGACGGTTGTGGTGGCGATTGATGGCAGCGGCAATGGTTTCTAGGGTTGAACTTTTTACGTTTGAACGTATATGGAATGAACTTTTTAATATAAATATACTAGATATATGATTTTAATAATCTATAATATATATATACACACTATAGCAACTAAGACTAACAAAGTATAGATTACAATTTACTTATATGCTATGTACTATACTAGCTTTACAGATCACTGACTATATATTATAGATTACTATACTATATATTATATATACTATACTAAAAGTATAGATTACTATACTAACTATATAATATAGATCACTAACTATGTATATAGCACACTACACTAACTATATAATATAGATCACTAACTATGTATATAGCACACTATACTAACTATATATACTACATTACTATACTATTATTTTATAAACCATTATTTATAAAAAAAAAATATATTTGCGATATATGGTCCACGTTCGTACAAACAAATGTACGTTTGAATGTACCAACGGTGTATGGGAACATTTAACTAAACATTCGAACGCTTTTGAAAAAATGGCGGGACCTTTCTCACGTTATTTCTATGGCGTTATACTTAAACCTAATTTAATTCACGTTCGCATGTCAACATCTGAACATTCGAACATTCTAGCATGATGTTCAAACGTAGACTAGTTAGGTTGGAACGTTTCTAAAAAAATTGGCGACACCTTTCTCGCGTTAATTCTATAGGAGATATAGAAACCTAATTCCATACAAGTTCGCATGTCAACAGGTCTACGTTCGAATGTTGCGGAAAGTAAAAAGATTGGCTGGACATTTCCTTAAAAGACTCCCACTCTGTTCTTGCATCCTTGTATCCGTGTCGCACAATACATCGAAAAATACTCAACTCATGAGGCTCCACTCATTTGAACAAAAATCAATCTTTTGGAGGCACTGTGCAAATGGGTAGAGATTTGATCGAGACAAATATAAGAACCGAGTGCAGAGCTAGGACATTGGCAACATAATGTGTGAAGATTGAGGAAATTCCTTGGACAAGCTTAGTGTAAAAATGTGCAAGACCTGAAACCAAGTGCATGCTAGTATCAAAAGCTATCTCAACTAATATTACCAGAGAGATTTTTCTAATTGTCAAGCTCATAAATGTACTTCTCGGAGTAGCCATAATTCCATAAATACATAATTGTCACCGTAACCATGCCAAATAAAAAATGAAGATACTCTCTCTATAGATAAATTTGTAGAGTGCTGAGCTCAAGAATAGGAGTTCTAAGAGCCAGATAGATAGTGCATAGATGACTATCAACTACTTTCTTGTCTTCCATATGATTACCATCCATGGCCTTGGACGTTCATGGTAAATAAACTTGTCTCCTAACTGAAAGAATCACATTTAACAAAGTTTTTGCAAGATAGTAGGTTCATACTTTTGAGTCTTTCATCTTTCTGTGCTTCTAATATTTCTTGATCTACGTGATGTTCTTCTCTCGACCTCTCTTCTTCTATGGCATCACCAACCTCCATTGTACCCAGTCCCTACAAGAAAAATGAATCTTTCTAGCGACAAGAAGTCGCTGCAAAGTGTCAAAAAATCGTCGAAAATAGTTATTTTCGGCTATAGAAAAACTCGCCACCAAGTCACCGCAATTGTTGTGCCACAAAAATGCATTTTTGGCGATTTTTAAATGATCGCAAATAATGGAAGATTATCATCAGAAGAAGTAATGATTTTTTTCAATGATTTTTCAAGGTGGGAAAAATCATTTCCGACAACTTTTCCCGCTAAGAATAAGCATTTTCGGCTAGTTCTGCCAGTTGGAAATAGTCATGAACAAAATGAAGCAAGGTCATAAGCGATATGAAACACTTTATAGTTGGCTATTTTCAAGTATGGAGTTGACAAATGATATCTTCTTGAGCTGTTGATTTGGCATATCTTAGTATGGGTGTCAAATCGTGTTTAACGGGTCGTGATCGTGTCGTGTCAAGAAATATACATTATATTTAATGGGTCAACCCGAACACGACTCGTTAAAGATTTCGTGTCAAAATCTTAAACCTAACACGACCCATTAAGATAATAGGTTGACACGACATGACCTGACCTATTTTGACCCGTTACTGAATATGAAATAGATTGACATGATACAACATGACCCGACCCGTTTCAACCCGTTTTACATTAATGGGCTGAACAAACCCGTTTCAACCCGTTTGACCTGATTGATTTTATATAAATATTAAAATATGAACAATATCTATAAAAAATAAAAAAACTAACTACAATAAAAATACCGATATTAAAATCCCAACAATAGCAAATATGATAAACACACATTGTAAAATATTAATGTTACAAGGGTTACTGGTTAAGGGGGGTGACGTGAGACTTGGTCACTTGAGTAGTTGAGAAGTTGAGATTTGAGAAAACCGAGGGACTCGAGGGCCGTATGGTTACTGAGTTAGGGTTTTTTGAATTTTTTCAATTTTAGGTCTAAGGGTATAAATGTAAATTCAACTTTCTTAACAGGTCATAACGGGTTATAACGGGTCAAAACAAGTTGACCCATTAGTGACCCGTTAAGCAATTGTGTCTTAACGGGTCAACCCGTTTTGACCCGAACCCGTTAAGGCCAAGGCCAAACCCAAACCCGCTTTTATCATATCGTATTCGTGTTAGGTTAACGAGTCGTGTCACATGTTGCCACCCCTAATATCTAGTTGGTAGTTGGACACTTCTTTGTCTTCATCCTGCTGATTGGATGTCAAGCTTGCCTTGACATAGCGGCACAAGAGAGAATACAGAGCAAAAGTTCATTCAATGTATAATTTTCAAAATATTAATTAACAGAAAATACTTTGATGATGAGTATTCTTTCCAAAATAGCAATGCAATAATAAGCCCATGCAAGCCACCTCTTTTTGAGTTTTCACTACATATTGATAATTAATTCATTAGGATCTCATTTATTCAAGAGTTTGTAAAACATTATGGAAGCGGAAACTAAATTGAAACGCTGACGGTGATAAGCATATATAGGAACAAAAATTATATATACAACCGCCTGGTGCAACCAGCGTGTCCACGTCACCTGTTTTATTTTTTCCTTCCTCTCCCTCTCCATTTTGTTCTCCCTCTCTCCCGCTCGAAATTTCATTTCTCCCTCTCTCCATCTCCATCTCTGTCGGATCACTCCCTCTCCCTTGAAGACGCCTAGTGCCCCATGCACGTCCTTCTCCTTCAGGAAACCAAACGGGTATGGCCCCCCTTTCTAAGCAAAGAAACCACCACTGTCGCAAACCTTCATGTTTCAGTGAAGCATCTCCACCTCATAGCTGCCGTCACCACACGTGAATCCCTTCAAGCAAGGCAACTCCAACCATCTTGCAAGGCACTGCTTCACGTCGGAGACTCCATGAAAACAGCCCAGCCAACCTCCCCGTTGCCATTACTTTTCTGTTTTAAAGCGCCAAAACAGAGCAATTTTGTGCTCTCAGCCCATATACCTCCCACGCACGACCACCCACTTAAAACTAACGCCAACTGCACCCAAGCCACCGTAAGCCTCTGTTTCTCGCACCAAAACATAGATATTCTCCTTCCTCTTCTAGCTAAATTTCCTCAGATCTTCTCCTTCGACGACCCTTACCCTTTCCGAAGCCCAACGACCTCCTTCATTTCTGCATAATCCTAACCCTCAACCATCCATGGGTGAAAATAGGTTGGTGCTAGAATTTCACACACCAAATCAAACCAACCGACCCTCCCCCAAGTTTAGTTCTTATTGTTTCTTTGGTCTGATATAGTGAAGGGTTCTCTCTCTCTATACTCTCTCTTGTTGTCTGTACAAGTAAACTTTCTTTCTCAACCACACAGAAACACTACCTAACAACTTGTGATGAAAAGGAGCATAAGTGTTCCTCTTTCTCTTATTCCTGCGAAAACCCAACAACAAAGTTGTAAAATAAAAGGAAAAGAAAGAAAAGTCAGTGTTAGGTTTGATTAAAAAGGAGAATAGAAATGGATGCTAAGGGTTCCCTTTGTTAAAAGTAAAGAGAGACGTAAAGAAAAATACCGTGTTGAATTTATCTATAAAAAAACTACGAGAGCTGCAGAGCAAAAGCTTGCAGAAACAAAAGCAACAAGAAATAGAAAGAGGCATAATTATTCTGGAGTTTTCATTTTTTCTTCTTCTTTTCCAAAGTGAAATTAAAAACCGGCTCTGAAGCATGAGAAAACCGATCACCCATGAAAGAAAGTCGTCTTCTGGTTTTCCTTTGTTACCAGTCTCTTCTGGGTTTGGGACCTCGCCTTTTTCATTTAGATGGTCTTCTTCCCCTTTTTCAGAAATGCTTCTCTTGTTTTTCATTTTATTTTTTGTTTTGTTTTAATTTTTGTCAGATGTTGCCATGTCACATACGATTACATAGCAATTTCGCCGGGCTGTTGTACCTAGCAAAACTGATATAGGAAACAAGAAGATAACCATCGCCATTATCGTTGGCCGCCAGCACAATGAAAACGTACTTAATTAAAGTGATTAACACAAGTGAGTAAAAGATAAGAGACAACACTCCAAGTATATCATCTTTGTGCTTAATCCCAATAAGGAAGCCGGTAACACATACAAAGGTGAAGTGCCTAAATCACCATATACAACACGATGCTCCAAAATGCTAACCCCCTATGGTATCACAATCTCTGGCCTGAAATCAATTGAATACTTTAAATCCCATATATGTAGAAAACTGAAAAATAATGATCATAACATGGAGATACGAAAACAAAAACATAGAATAATGGAGGAAAATAAAGAAAAAAAGTAAATTACCAGAGACGATTCAAGGCCTTGGACATTCGTGGTGAATCTACTTGCCTCCAAATCGAAAGAATTACATTTAACAAAGTCTTAAAATCGCCGAAAATAGTTTTTGCCTACGATAAAAAACTCGCGACCGAGTAGCCGCAATTGTTGTGTAACACCCGAGCCTAGCACAAAGCCGCTTTCTAAAAACTTTATTTTTGAAATGAACTCTACCCGATCATCGTATGGCCCGCGCCCGTTATTATTAAACCAGAGACCCAATCGCAGTTTGCTTTTAAACAAACTCTCCACCTTTACACGTCTCTAATGTATTTGTCCACTCCTTACACACGCACGTCTCCCTCATTTCTCTAGGGTTTTCGTACCGCCCTTTTATATATATATATGCACTTATCATCTCATGCACGAAGAAACTGCCGAAACACAATTGATGCCCTCTTCAGCCTACTCCCCGTCACTGCCTCCAAACACCTGCTAGCATAGCCACACACGGTTGCTTCGGAGTCATCTATGCACCCTCGCATGACCGTCCACCACACCATGCACCACCGAGAGCCAACTCCTCGCAGTCGCAGCAACAAACTGTTGCGTTGGGAACGTTCACCATTCAATCAACTTTAGCAACATTGAGCAACACCCACGCATGACCAACAACGAATCGTCACCTCCACAAAGTTGCTGCCCAGTTCATCCACCCCACGAAAACCTCTTTCCAGACCCCACCACCGTGCCCAGCCACACGAAGCCGCCGCCCAACGCCTCCCGTAGCCTCCGTTGCAAGCCATGAAACTCCCCTGTTTTAGACAGCCGAAACAGAGCAATCATGTCACAACCAATCCACTACCCTTAAGCCACTGCCCGTGCCGGTTGCCTTAGCCCCTAAGGATGACATGTCCGCCGCTCCCAGCCACTTCGTCGTTGCTTCATCGTTACCCACAGGGTGAGTCCCTCTCACGTTGCTCTTTTTATTTTTCCTCTTGCGCACTCACCCTCCATTCTCTCATATCTCTCTCGCTCTCACCGCCCCGCGTAGGCAGCTTCACCGCCGCACGCCTGCTCTCTAGTCGCGCCACCACAGTATTCTAGCCCATCCGTCACGCGGCTCCTAACTTCTCCTGGTGTAAGTCCCTTCCGCCACTGCACTTCTATTATTCATATGTTTTTTATTATGTTCATCGCTAGTTTGTTTCTCATAAGGTCTATTTATATATATATATATATATATATATATATATATATATATATATATATATACGTATATATATGTAAAGTTTTAACCTAGGTTGGGTACTTACCAGTTTTAACCTAATATATATATATATGGAAAGTTCCTAGATTTATGTTTTCGGGTGAGTGGTTTTTTTTTTGGGTTTATGTTTAAATGGGTTTTGTTTTAAGTCTCATTAAATATTATATTTGTGTAGATAATATTTTGATAATATTGTTAATTAAAGGAAGTAAACCTATTTTTCTTAAAAGAGAGTTTTTATGACTTATTTTATGGAAATCTTAGTAGCCAATGTATTCTATTTATTTATAAAAAGTTGTTGGTATTTTAGATATTTTAAATATTACTTTTTTTTTAGTTATGTAATTATTTTAATACTTGCTCGATTAAATTCTTATTCAGTACGAATTCGATTAAGTGGATATTGATGAATTTAAAAAATGTGACGATATTTTAGGATTACGTGAAGTTAGGTTTTTGAAGAAATAAAATAGGTCATTTTAGCATCTTAGGCTTAAATATTGAAATATGTATTAGATTGGAAATTTATGAAAATTTTGTGATTATGTTATAGGTGGCGATTAATTATTGTTTGACATTTTTTAGAAAAATTCTGAAAAAGCTAAAAAGTTCAGGTAAGCGGGGTTCCTATGCTAGACTTTGCGTAATGTGCATTGTGTTTTGAAAAGAATGTGAAAATAACCTCAGTTATTTGTTCATCATTACTCATTAAACTCTGATGAAAGAGAAAGCATTTTTGTCATGACTAGTGTAGGCATGAGCTTATTTTTGACATTTTATTTCTGACCTATGCAAAAAGAGCGAATATGAAAATTTGTGCATGATTATGTAAATATGCTTTGGATCCGTTATGATTTGAAGATGATATGATTTTGTTTAGTACTCTGTTTGGATAAGACGTGATTTCTGAAAACCTTTGGCATGACTCTCTTATTCTGATTCTGTTTCTGTTTTGTTCAGTTACGACTCTGCCATGGGTGATAAAAGTGGCATACGGCCCAACCACGGGTTACAATAGTAGATATGGTCCAACCACGGGTAATAATAGTGAATACGGTCCAACCACGTGTTATAATAGTAGATACGGCCCAACCACGGATAATAATAGTGGATATGGCCCAACCAGAGGTAATAATAGTGGATACGGCCCTGCAACGGGTTATAGTAGTGTTCGCTGTTTTGAGTGCACATCTTGGTGACAGAGTGATTTATGTTCTACTTGGCTATCCACAGATGCACAACCCTACCACGGTGGTTATACATGACTTCTGTTCTGATATGATGTTCTGATGATGATGATGATCATTTATGCTATGCCAAAGGATATTTTTGAATGAAATTATTTCTAAATCTTCGCTCTAATATTTTAATAACATATTCTGCTTCCGCATTCTGAAAATGAAAATGTTTTGTTCTGCATTCTGATCTCTATAAATGCTCATGTTTACACACTGGTATATGTTTTCTGTTTACTGAGTTGTTGATAACTCACCCCTTATCTCCAAATATTTTTCAGATAATTTTGATGGTTCAGCTGGAGGATAAGAGTAGGAAGTTTTAGCAAGGTGCGATGATTGTAGTGGAATAAGTGCCTGAGGGTATGATGATTATGTAAATATGCTTTGGATCCATTATGATTTTGAAAATGATATGATTTTGTTTAGTACTCTGTTTGAATAAGACGTGATTTCTGAAAACCTTTGGCATGACTCTCTGATTCTGATTCTGTTCTGTTCAATTACGGCTCTGCCACGGGTGATAATAGTGGCATACGGCCCGACCAAGGGTTACAATAGTAGATATGGCCCAACCACATGTAATAATAGTGGATACGACCCAACCACGGGTTATAATAGTGGATACGGCCCAACCATGGATAATAATAGTAGATATGGCCCAACCAGGGGTAATAATAGTGGATACGGCCCTGCAACGGGTTATAGTAGTGGTCGCTGTTTTGAGTGCACATCTTGGTGACAGAGTGATTTATGTTCTGCTTGGCTATCCACAGGTGCACAACCCTACCATGGGGGTTATACATGGCTTCTGTTCTGATATGATGTTCTGATGATGATGATGATCATTTATGCTATGCCAAAGGATATTTTTGAATGAAATTATTTCTAAATCTTCGCTCTAATATTTTAATAACATGTTCTGCTTCCGCATTCTGAAAATGAAAATGTTTTGTTCAGCATTCTGATCTCTATAAATACTCATGTTTACGCACTGGTATATGTTTTATGCTTACTGAGTTGTTGATAACTCACCCCTTATCTCCAAATATTTTTCAGATAATTTTGATGGTTCAGCTGGAGGATAAGAGTAGGAAGTTTTAGCAAGGTGCGATGATCGTAGTGGAATAAGTGCCTGAGGGTATAAGTTTGTTGGAGAGCTTTTTTTAGAAGGTTTATGATTTTATGTTATTTTATATTTGGAGTCCTAGATATTTCTAAATGTTTATGGAGTTTTTAAATTATCTCATTGAGGTATTTATTTGGTATCCTGGTAGAGTAACATATATTTTTGGTTGAATAAATGGATTTGTACTTTTTGGAAATATTGGAGTATTTAAATATGTTATGAAAGTTGGATTTAGGTTACAAGAGTTAACTCTCCGGACTTCCAGGAACGGAGCGTTACATGTTGTGCCACAAAAATGCATTTTCAGCAATTTTTTAAATGATCACAAATAATGTCAGATTATTTGCAATAAAATTATTGATTTTTTTCGAAAATTTCTCTAGTCGAAAAAAATCATTTCAAGTAAATTTTCCCACCGGAAATAGTCATGAACAATATGAAGCAAGGTCATGAACAATAGGAAACACTTTATAGTTTGGCTAGTTTTTAGCATGGACTTCACAAAGGATGCCCTCTTGAGCCATCGATTTTGCACATCTAGTCGGTAGTTGGACATTTCTTTTTCTTCAGCCTGCTGGTTGGATGTCAAGCTTTCTTTGGCATAGCGGCACAGGAGAGAATACAGAGCAAAAGTTCTTCCCATGTATGATCTTCAAAATATTAATTAACAGAAAATATTTTGATAATGAGTATTCTTTCCTACATAGCAATGCAATAACAAGCTGCCAGCGCAATTGAAATGTACTTGATCAAATTGATTAACATGAGCGAGTAAAAGATAGGAGACATGACCCCAAGTATATCATCATTGTGCTTAATGCCAGTAGGAAAAATGCACCGTAACGCATACGAAGGAGAAGTGCCCAAATTGCCATATACAACACCAATGCTCCGAAATGCTAACCCAATGATGGTTTTGCAATCTCGATCTGTCCTGCAGTAAATTGAATACCTTAAATCCCATATACGTAGGAAACTGAAAAATAAGAATCAAAACATGTAAATGCTAAAAGTAAAACCTAAACAAAATTGAGGAAACAAAAGGGAAAAAGTAAATTACCATAGACGATCCATGGCTTTGGATGTTCGTGGTGACTCTACTTGCCTCCAAATCGAAAGAATCAAGTTTAACAAAAATTTTGCAAGATAGCAGCTTCTTACCTTCGAGTCTATCATCTTTCTTTTCTTCTAATATTTCTTGATCTTCGTGATATTCTTCTCCTAACCATTCTTCTTCTATGGCATCACCAACCTCCAATGTACTCAAAACACTACAAGAAAAGGACTCTTTCCAACGACAAGAAGTCGCCGCAAAAAGTCCTAAAATTTCCAAAAAATACAATGACTCGGAAGAGAAGAATCAATAGAATCATAGAGAGAGAGAGAGAGCTACGAAAATGTCAGAGCGTGAAAGATTTTACACAAGGAGAGATCAGCGGAGGGACGAAAAGAATCGAGATGATGATGCGCACGGGAACAACGTCTACGGAAATGGGGTGTTGCACTAGCAGCGGCGGCGGCGTCCACAGTGCATGACATCGGCTTCATCCGTGATGAATGTGCAATCTCAGATGCTGAAGACATACTTCAAGAACCCAGATGGATGGTACAAGCTCCATTACGAGAAGACTCATTCCCCTGTTCTCCTCCCTTATTCCCACAGCAAATTCCTTGCATAGGTTGGGCTTTCTTTTTATTGTTCATTTTGATGTTTCTGCTTGGGCTTTCTTATTCCTCTGCAACAGTCCAGAAGGGGTTCTGACTCCCTTTTGAGTTCTAAACTCATCTCTATTTGTAGCATCTGCATTTTGATTTCCTTGATCGAAAAGCAACTTGATCAAACGTCCAGGATCTGCTATTGAAGATAGCATACAAAAGCTGTATAATTAACGGGGAAGTTTCCCTAATTGATTTCAAATATCTTTGCCATGTTATTGCTTGGCATTATGTATTTTTCTTTTTAGAGTTTTGCTACTCATCATTTCCACACACCACACTTTTTTTTTTTTTTTTATTCTTCTTAAACTAATTAAATTCTTATATTCATCATCCATATACTACAGATATGGTAAGAGAAAAAAAATAAAAATAAATGTGCTGTGTGAGGATAATGAATAGAATTTTTCAAATTTTTATAGACTTGTAAGAAATTTGTAAATTTCGAGGTTTCGCACGTGCAAATTCCAATTGCTTGTTTTGCATTCACTTTTTACCTAGGAGTTTCATTGTTGCCATAAGATACTTGTTTTGCTCCCAATCACCAACAGGCGGGCAGTGCTTAAAAACTAATAGAGATTAATATTCTTAGTAAGTTCTTGCTATTTTCCTCGTCTGGTAAAACCTCCTGTATTTTGTAATGGATCAAGCAGTTTTCACGTGCTTGGCCTTACTTGTCGCATATGAGTGTAGTAGGCTACATATTTAGGTGAAGTTGAATCTTTGCCAAAATGTTGCAGTTTGTACAAGTCTGAGCTAAGTCAAGTTTTTCATAATTATAAACATCATTTACTTGCATAATATGAGTGTTGTAGATGTACTTAGAATAAAATGAGCATTTTAGATGTTGATAGTCTTCCTAACTGGTTCAAACTTTTGAGTTCCTTTTGGTTCATTCCACTCTTGTTATTAACTAGTTGTTGTTCAGGTACCCATATCCTTTCTATCGTATAATGTGTACTTCACATTATGCTTCTTGGGTAGGCTTGCAGGCCAGCACGTGGACGTCGATGGCACAGTAGGCCCAGATACAAAAATAGAGCAAGGAAAACCAAGATGAAAGTGTTAAAAGACCCAACCATTGATCCAAAAACTCTAGAACTATTGGATACTAATTTGGTTAAACTTTTAACCCTCAAGATCATAACAATTCACCACGCTTCCGAATCCGACGTCCACGGTGGCCCACTCATCTATTCAATAACTTAGCATTATGCCCATACAAAGTACCAAGACATTTTAATCTAGTCTATAGATTGCCCCCTCTGTGACTTGAACCCATGACGCTGTCTCTGATCTGATACCAATTTGTAACATACTGCAAAGACTTGAAAGAATAATCTAACTTTGAGGGTGAGGACCTCAGAGAAGAAGAAGATGATAGAAGAAGAAATTCAACTTTTGATTCAGATTTTGCATGCCTTACAAATGCGTACTCCACACTACAAATAGTGACAACCCCCCCCCCCCCTCCCCTGCTTGGGCCTCTACTAACTAATAGGCCATACTCTAATAATAGTAAATGGGCCTTGGCTCAACTCGAGAATAACATTCACATAAAAGAAATGGCCACAGGCCCACACACAACTAAGGGATTGAGCCCAACGACTAAACCTTTATTACTCAAACCTAAGCCACAATGCCATGGTCTATTACTGTGATGTACTGAACTGTGACAAACCCTCCCCCTTTAGTATACATTTTTTTTTATTCAGACATCAAAAGCCTTTCATATAATAGCCCTCTTGAAGGTGAAAGAAAACTTTGGAAAAATTTGAAAATTCAATATTTGACAATCAATTTCAACTTGTTTTCCATCTGTATTTTCAAACAAACCAACAACAAAGTTTAATACTTTGTATTGTCTATTGTATTTTCCTTTGCTTGGGGATAGACAGACTCTCTTGAATCTTGAACACAATAATTAAGAGAAAAAAAAGTTCAAAAAATATTATTGGAGAATGGTAAAGATCCTCTGAAAGATTTTTTTTTTTTTTTTTAAAGAAAGTTTCATAACTTATTTCCTTTTGTGGGTGTTTTCTTATCACAGAAATATTGACAAGTTTGAGCAACAATTTTCATTGGTGATAATAAATTCAAAAAATGGGGCTTGAGCAACAAATTTATCGTCAATATATCTATGCAATGAACTATTGACTACGAAAGTTTTCACATCTTGAAAATGTTGAAACTCACCCTGTGAGAAAACCCTTTACTGCGATGAGCACTTGTCTTCAACGGAGAAGCTCGACGGGGAGGAGCCCAAATCAATGGCACCCAAATCTATTGCACTAATAAATTTGACTATACGAAACTTGCGATTATTACCCAAACAAACAGAGCAAAATGAACCCAATCTTCAAAATTAAGGCTAGGGTTTCTAATGTTACCTTCTTGCTGGTATATGATTTGAAGAGAAGCTTTAAGGACCTGCTAGAAATGGAGCTGTGGGATTTTTTGCGGGAAGGAAAAGGAAAAGAGGCGTGTGGGAGATAGGGAGAAGGAGATGTGTAGGAAAAGAGATGTGCAGGAAAAGGAGATGTGCGACTGTCGGAAAGAGGTGTTGCAGGAAAGTTGTGCAAGAGATTTGGATTATGTCGTCGTGTAGGAGAGAAGAACCTGGAAACACAGTTAGGGGAAGGAAAAGAGCTGTGAGATACACCGGGGCAAATAAGAGAAAAATAATAAAATATTAGAATGTAGATGCTATAGTTCCCATCATATATAAATCTAGGGATTGTGTACAATGTAGAAGGAATTTAGTGTACATTCTTCAAAATTTGACTTTCACTGTCATTTGGCTAATCCAATATTAGTGCACACCCTACTTAAAAATCACATACACTTTCAGACTTCTACAAAGAAAACTGACCATGACCTCCACGTAGGGGTAGGCAAAATTTTTGATTTTTTGAATCCAGCAAAATCTCGACAAGGCTCCAATTCCGACAGAGTCGGAGTTTGCAAAATTCAAAGTCCGAGTCAGAGTCGGAGCCCACATGGCCTCTGAACTCTGATATTTATTTTCTAAAAAACATATAATCAAAACAACGTCCTTCCACTTTAAAAGTAACGACGTCGTTTTTAGCGGGTCCAAAACATAGGGGACGTTTTCGTCAAGTAACTAAACGAAGTCGTTCCGCTTCAAGTGGAACGACGTCGTTTCATGGAGAAGGGGGTCCAAAACGCAGGACCCCTTCTTCCCCCACACTTTCGCACAACAGACCTACAACTCCATAGTCTCCCTTTGTCTCCACACTTCACCTCCCCCAATCTTCTGTCATCTCCCGTCACCTGAGGCCACTGCGAGCCACCTTCCAGAGTTCATCACAAATTGTAAGTCACTCGGCCACTCAATTTTTTTTTGTAGAATTTTAAGATTCCAAAATCATTTAATTGTCACATTGTGGTTTGAAATTTGTGAAATGTGTTTGATTTGTTATTTATTTCAATGATTTATTGTTTGCATTTCAATGATTTCAATTTTTAGGATGTTAAATTTAGAAATTGAGGGATTTAAGTTTTGGAAAACTCGAGTGTTTTTGTTTTAGGTGACACTCACTCGAGTGTCGCTTGAGTATCTCTCGAGCGAATGTCACACAGATTGTTCGATCGAGCATTCACTCGAGTATGGTTCGAGCGAACTTCACACAGATTGTTCACATGAGTGTGGCTCAAGCAAATATCACACATATTGTTCGCTCGAGTGTGGCTCAAGCAGACGTTCATTTTTTTGTGTTTTATTTATTTTAGAGACACAAAAACGAATAGTCACATATGTTTTTTCTTTTCAATGTGTTTCCAATTTGTAGATAATTTCCATAACATGTTAAATGACGGTTGTTTGTTAATTGTTTCAGATTATTTGCTCAAATTATGGATGCTACACCATCTCGCTACGATAGACCCTCATCTAGAGCAGCTACCCCCTATACAAATAGTCAAGTCCCAATAGATCTAGAAGACGTTGATATGCTTAATGAGGAGGAGGAGTTGATGAATGTTGAGGTCAATCCACCAGCACGATCTAGCAAAAAAAGGTCGTGGACATGGGAACATTTCACCAAAGTTTTCGGTGATCATGAGAACCCGCAGGCTCAATGCCACTACTATGGGCAACTATGTAGTTGTCATTCAAATAAGCAAGGTAAACCAGTATTAATAGTACATCTTACAGGCTGCCAGTGGTATAAGATACACAAAGGGCTGGTGGTAACTGATTAGACGAAACTGAGTTATGAGACTTCTACGGCCACTGATGGCATGCAGATTAAGAAGCTATCAATCCATCAATATAGTGAGAAGATATTAAGGAATGTTCTTTTGGAGATCATCATCACTGATGAAATTTCTTTTACCACGGTTGACAAGGTAGGCTTTTGTAAATTTGTGCACACTTTAAAGCTGCGATTTCCCATGCTTTCACGGTATACTGTGATGCACGATTGTTTGAAGAGACATGTCAAGGAGAAGGTGGCGATGAAAGAAATGTTTGACACCACTGACCAGAGAGTGTTATTTATGACTGATACATAGACCTCCATACAAAACGTGGGCTACATGTGTATCACAACCCACTTTATTGATAGTAAGTGGAAGTTGCAGAAGTGGAGTATCGGCTGAGATGGATGACTGTATAAAGGATTGAGGGATCAGAAAAGTGCTTTATATCACGGTTGACAATGCCAGTGCGAATGACGCTGCCATTGATTGGTTCAGTCAGAATACGAGACGGTAAAGGAGGATCTCATTCTTGAGAACCATTTTATCCATGTTGGATGTTGTGGTCATATCATCAACCTTGTAGTTTCTGAGGGTTCAGGGAGGTTAATGATTTCATTATTAAAGTCCATAATCTTGTGAGATATGTGAGGGCCCCCCAACGGTTTCGCCAGTAAGGCAATAGCCGAACAATTTGAGATCCCATATTCCAGTATGTTGCAACTGGACATTCTGACTCGATGGAACTCTACATACATGATGTTGGATGTAGTGCAGAAGTACCAAACAGCATGAGGTATGCTTTTCTGGAGTCCGTTAGGGCGAGAAGGGGGCTCGATGCGCCGGACACAGTTGATTGGGCCAATGACAGGTATTTTGTTCAATTTTTAAAATTATTTTATAGTATAACTATGCAGATATTTGTGACAAGATATCCTACTACAAACAAGTACTTCAAGGAGCTATCGGGGCTTTATGACCACTTGCAACAGAGTTGTGCTGACAGTGTGAGTTTGTTGAATGCAATGGCTATGAGAATGAAATACAAATATAATAAATATTGGAGGGATGTGGAGAAGATAAATAGATTATTATTTATAACTACGATCATTGACCTCCAATATAAGTTGGCGATTGTAGAAGATTGGATTAGGGACATCCTCGGTGATGAGGACGATGATCAGTTTATTAGATCGCTTAAATGTGATATTTATTATTTATAAAGTCATTACAATAGCAGTGGTCAATCTTCAACTGAAGGTGATAGCTCCTCAAGCCCGTCCGGCATTACATCTTCCTGGGATGACACACATGCACAAAGTTCAAATTTATTGCGGCTACGACAGTATCATCAAAACTGTGCATTGAGGAATATTATGCAGTGTAATTCTGAGGTTGATCATTACTTTATGGTAGATGTTGAGGTACCTAGTAATATATTCCAGATATTAACTTGGCAGAAGGTGAATTCTGGCAAGTTTCCAGTCATTTTCCGAATAGTCAGGGATGTACTAGTTATTCTTATCTCTACGGTTGCATCTGAGTCGGCGTTTAGCTCCAAAGGTCGTGTATTGGATGCTTATCGGAGTTCATTGTCTCTAACCACCGTCGAGACTCTCGTTTGCACACAGAACTGGTTAAGTTCAACGCCCATTGGAGTAGATATCATTGATGTCGAGAGCTATAGGCTTAAATCAGGTAACTTTATGATTTTAAATGATTTTTTTACATAATTTTAATGTTTTTATTATTTAATTTATAATTTATATGATTTTGTAGACCTAGCTATGAACCTAGACTAATTGTGGATGACTGAGCAGACGCACTGTGGGATGGCCCCTTTATTGGTGAGAAACTCAATACCATGATTACCATCATGCAAAACTCGTCAAAGTTAGAGGTGGGGGTGAGTTCATAATGTGTCCTATTTTAGGTCTTATATCACTTGGTTGATGATTTGAAAGTCTATAGTTAAATAATTAAAGAAAAGATAGTGCATCTGATTAATAAAACTTCATGCAAGAAAATTGGAAATCACTATCAAGTCATCGACTCAAATGCATGGACTGTCAAAACTAATGTGGGGGATTGTGACTATTTCATATTTGAATGAAATCTATGACATTATTAATATTTTGGTGCTATAAATTTAAATTTATTGCGATTTGTAATTTGATTTAGTCATTATATTTAAATTTTAACTTTTTTTACAGTGTTTTAGATTTTTTAATTATTTTTAAACAGGGGTGGGCCAATCCAAATTTCAGATTGGATCTTGGATATTGGGACGTGGGCCCAAGCCCAATCTGAGTAGGGCAGCTTGATCGTGTTGCTAGGAAGCCCACTTCTACTCCAATCGGAGCTCCGAACTTCGATCGGAGTTTAACTCCAAAATTGGAGTCGGAGCAGTTTCTGACCTCCGACCCTAGTTGGAGTCGGAGCCCACCCCAGGCTCCACGAAGCTTTTAGAATGAGCTATAAACCTCTGGAACTCGTCGCGAGCATTCACGAAGTCCACAATCTTTGCCAAGCAATCATGGCAATAGAGCTGGCTGCCATTTTCGCCCTCGATCATGTCGACGAGAATCTAAGCTTGCTCAGACGAGATCGATGAAGTACTAGACGATGAGGAAGACAGAATTGAGAGAGGTGTGGTGGTGATGGAGGAGCTAGAGATGGATGATGCGGTGGAGGGTGAGATTGGGGACAAGGTGCTTGGAGGGGAGGACCTGCATGGTGGCAGGACATGTGTCGTGGCTGGACTCGAGCCAGTGCTGGATGCTAGAGCTGTCGTAGGTGACCCCCATGCACATGCTCAGATGGGATCTCATCACCTCCATGTAGAGACAATGGGTAGGGAGGAAATGGATGCCCAGGTAGATGAAGTTGAATCCACTCTAAAAGAAGCTCTCTCCTTAAATTATGAGGTGGGCTTGTTTGTCCCTTCGATACCGATCAAACTAGCCTATTGATTCATTGCGCTTTTAGCTGTGCCTTGTTTGCGAGTATTGAATTGTGTTTGAATGAGTTTTAATCAGGAAACTAAGGCTCTTCTGGGGAGGCTCGAGTACCAGAGAAGGAATTATGATGCTGCCCTTCAAGTATTTTAGGGCATTGGGGTAAAAGATTTAACCCTAAGGATGGCTAGGGCTATTGTTGAGAGCACTAGGCCACGAAGACCTTGTTGTAAAGGTGATAATGTAACTCTCAGTGTGATGTCGATGTATTCGGTGAGCCTTGAAGCAATCTTGCTTAAAGCCAAATCACTAGAGGAACTTGGATATAAGGTGTGAACCTTTTTCTTTAATATAATAGCTTATTGTATCCGTTTATATGATCACTAGGAATTCTTCTATTTATTTAAAATTCAAATATGTGAAATATTAAGGCTCATTCGAATGTTTAGAATGTATACTTCTCAAGTATATTATTTTTTATATGCTGTGCTAACTCGTTGGCCAAGTATTTCTTTTTTCTCTTCGTACGTGTGCGAAAAAGTTAACGTTTGTGCTTTGCCGTCGAGGATGGTGGTTAGTTAGTTTCTTTGCTACGTCAACGTTGGTTTAAGATGGGATGTACAAGGGAGCTTGTGATCGAATGAAAGCTCTTCTCTGTTGCGAGAGAAGGTGGTCTCGTATCACTGAGAGAGGTAGGAGGTTCAAGCAAGAGTTATTGCTAGGGTCGGGCACTACACAGTGGCTTGAGAGAGCTTTGGATAATAGTGTGATAAGTGAAAGGAAGAATTTTTACTCGTCAATAAGGGAGGGTTACTGGAGTTTCATTGCTCAGAGATGCTCGAACAAACGTGGTAAATTCTTGGAGGTGGCAGTGTACGATGAAAAGGGTCGTCGTAGCTTCATTCTTATTCCTGAAGAATAGGGGGAAGGGGATGGAGAAGAATGAAGGAGGTGTTGAAGGAGGTCACGGTGGAAAGAAATAGAGTTGGGCCTATTAGTGATGCTCATAGGAGGCAGTCGGGGGAAGAGGTGTATTTGAAATTGTACAAAGAAGCTCACTCTCCGACTGTGACCTTTGGTCTGCTGAGAAATGGGGCCCGCGGGGGAGGGCATGATGGTGATGTGCATCGAGCCCCTCAGGGTCTTTTTCGGGAGAGAGAAGTCGACAGAGACGTGCGGGAGGTACTCTGCATGGTGAGGGAGGTGTAGGTGCAGTTGGGGAATTTGCAGAGGGAGGTAGCCAAGGTGATGAGGTTTGTCGGGGCTATTAAGGAGATGGATGATACAAGGCGTTTTGGGGGAGGAAGTGTGCAAGCTGTCCAGGGGCCTTTAAGGGCCTCAAGCAATCGGAAGGGCCACAATGGCCTGAGATTGGCCCAAGCCCGTGCAAATTCTAACGGGCAAGGAGGCTATCAAACTAAGGGCCGAGATGATAGTCCTGGGCCCAAGCCCAAGGCCCGGCAAGAGTGGAGGGCTCGATCAGGCTATGCGGGTGGAGGAAGGAGGCCTTCTCAGCTGGAGTTGTCATCGCACCGCCACCAGAGGGTGGTGGACTTGCTAGAGTCTTCATCACAAAGCCATCAAAAGACGCTAATAAAGGTGGTGGAGCAATCAGAGGGTGGGCTGATTCTACAAGAGAAACAACAAACATCGACTGAGTTGGAGGTGGATCTTCCACCACCATCGAGTGCATTTCTTCCTTCAGGGAGTGCACAAAAACTACCGACGGAGTGTGGGGGAGGCGACAAGGGTCCGGCCAGTACCCCTGAGTTGTTCAACGACATCGTTTTTTTGGGAGATAGTGAAATAGGGGATTTGGCCAGTGAAGATTTATTTCTTTCAGATGAGGAGAACTCTCAAAGGCTTATTCAGGTGTCTAACGACTTTGTTGAGGAAGTTGGTTTGGTGCTTGGGGAAGAGAACATGGAGGAACAGTCAGATTTTAGAATGCAGAACCCTATCCCTTTGAAGTGTTTGTTTCCAGATCAATCAAGTGTATCAGACTGGGTGTTTAACACAATGAAGGATATTCAAGAAATGGTGGGTTTAAAGTGTGAAGGTTATGAGGAGCAGTTCATGGCATTACTCACCACTGTCGAAGCGAGTCACCAACAACAAAGGAAAGCTGATTCCAAGAAACAGCGTGAACTCAGGAGGCTGTCTTGGTCCATGAACTCTGAAGGCAGCTCTAGCAAGGATAGGACTAAAGGGAAGGGGCTGGCCTATCCCAAATGAAACAAAAAATTGTCTTGTGGAATGTTCACAGACTAAATAAGAAACTTGCTGCGAGGGTGGAAGGTGGATATTGCTTGTTTACTGGAGACGAAGTTGAAAGTTATTATTTCAAGAATTGTAAGAATTATATGGAGCTACGCACACGTGGATTGGGTATATTTGGCAGCTAAAAGGGCCTCAGGAGGCGTGTTGGTGATGTGGGACCAATGGGTGGTGGAGAAAAAGGAGTTTATTGGACCATTTTCGGTAGCATGCTTTTCTAAGAGTGTGTCAGATGGTTATTTGTGGGCCTTTGCATGAGTTTATGGTCCTAATTCAGACAATGATCGTAGATTATTGTGGAATGAACTAGCTGGAGTACACAGTTGATGGGATCTTCTATGGTGCATTAGTAGAGATTTTAATGTAACAAGATTTTCCAGTGAGTGCTTTGGCAATAGAAGAATGCATCCAGCAACATTAAATTTTTTACGATGCATCTTTGAGTTGAATTTAGTGGATTTACCAATGGCGGGGGGGTTTATGTACATGGGCCAATAATCAGACGTGGTCTTGATTAGATAGATTCTTAATTTTCCTGGAGTGGTAAAGTCATTTTCTGGAGGTTTGGCAAATAAGATTGCCTCGGCTGTGTTTGGACCATTGACCTATCATGTTGGATTGAGGTGGGATTCAAAGAAGACGTCGGTATTTTAAGTTTGAAAACATGTCGCTGAAAACGAAAGGTTTTGTAGATAGGGTCAAACAGCGGTGGTCATCTTATTAGATACAGGGTACTCCCAGTTTCACGTTTGAGGGTAAATTGAAAGCTCTAAAACAAGACTTAAAGCTTTGGAATAGTCAGTCTTTTGGAGATATTGGAGAACACAAGAAAAGCATGACAAGGGAGATCTATGAACTGGAAAGGTTACAAGTGTACAGGACCTTAACACATGTGGAATTAGCTCAAAAGCTAGTGCTAGTTGTAGATCTCGAGAGGATCGTTCTATTAGAAGAGATTTCGTGGCGGCAAAAGTCGAGAGTGTTATGATTGAAAGAAGGTGATCGATGTACTATGTTTTTTTCCACAGGGTAGCCAATTCTCACAGGAGATCTAACAATATTGAGAAGCTGAAGATTGATGGGGCAGATTGTAGGATGAGCAAAGGTTAATGATCATGTAGTTGGTTTTTTTGAACAGCTACACTTACCGAGTAGGAGGGCTGACAGCCTAAGCCTGATGGGCTAGCTTTTTACTCTATTGGGCCTATGGATGGTAACCGTTTGGAAAGGCCTTTTGAGGAGGTTGAGGTTTTCGAAGTGGTGAGGAAAATGGCTAAAGACAAGGCTCCAAGTTCTGATGGGTTTTCTATAGGTTTCTTTCAAACATGCTGGAATGTATTAAAGGATGATCTCATGAAGGTGTTCCAGAAGACGGTTGGGGTTGCGGAGATTAGGGAGTTCCGACCCATTAGTCTAGTAAATGGGGTATACAAGATTCTTTCCAAGGTACTTGCGAATTGCCTTAGTGAGGTAGTGGGAAAGATAATCTCAAAGCGTCAAAATGCTTTTGTAAAGGATAAACAGATTTTAGATGTGGTCCTTATTGCAAATGAATGTCCGGATAGTAGACTGAAAGCTAGTAATGCTGGGATTATATGCAAGTTAGACATGGAGAAGGCATATGACCATGTTAATTGGGACTTTCTACTCGACCTTCTTGGGAAGTGTGGTTTTGAGGAAAGATGACGATCTTCGATCCGTTGGTGTATATCTACAGTGAAATTCTCAATTATGATAAATGGAAGCCCAACATGTTTTTTTAACAGCACACGAGGCCTAAGACAAGGAGATCTGTTTTCCTCATTACTCTTTGTTATTGCAATAGAGGCTTTGAGCAGAATGACCTCAGCCCTAGTCGCTAATGGGCGTGTGACTGGTTACTCGATTGGATCCCCAGGTGGGGGACTCATTAATATTTCGCATTTATTGTTTGTAGATGACACTCTTATCTTCTGTGAGGCAGATCATAATCAGGTTCGAGTATTGAAGGCCCTTCTACTTTGTTTTGAAGCAGTTTCTAGGTTGAAAGTGAACCTGGACAAATCAAAGATGGTGCCTATTGGAGGTGTTCAGCGTATAAGACAGTTGGCTAATACTCTGGAGTGTAAGATTGCCTCACTCCCTATGACATATCTTTGTCTTCTGTTGGGGGCCACCTCGAGAGCGGCTTCTTTATGGGATACAGTGATTGAGAAAGTAGAGCGTTGATTAGTAGGATGGAAGAGAATGTACCTGTCAAAAGGTGGTACGATTACCCTGGTAAAGAGTACGTTATCTAACCTACCGACCTATTTTTGTCCTTGTTCTCTATTCCAGCAAGTTTGGCGCTTCGTATTGAGAAACTACAACGGGACTTCTTGTGGGGTGAAATAGGCGAGGATTTTAAATTTCACCTACTCAAGTGGGAGAAGGTATGCAGTCCTCTCTCTTATGGTGGTTTGGGCATTAGAAATTTAAGAATTTTTAATCGGACGCCACTTGGAAAATGGTTGTAGAGATACCATAAAGAACCAAAGGCTCTATGGAAGTTGGTGATTGAGAGTAAATATGGTGGCTTATGGGGGAATGGTGTACCAACGAAGTGAGAGGAGCATATGGTGTGGGGTTGTGGAAATATATAAGAAGAGGATGGGGAGTCTTTTCTCGCCACACAAGTTTTTGTTTAGGAGATGGTGCCAAGATCAAATTCTTGTATGATACTTGGTGCGGTAATTTTGCTCTAAAGGATCTATTTCCTGATCTTTTCAGGGTTGCAAGTGCCAATGATGTCTCAGTGGCAAAAGTCATGGTGATAGTGGGGGAGCAAATCCAGTGGAACATCACTTTTAGCCGGGTGGCACATGATTGAGAAATGGACAGTTTTGCAGCTTTTTCAGCTTCTTGTATTCACTCAAACCGAGTAACCAGCATGTTGATTTATTGTGGTGGATACCTACAGGTAAAGGTCTGTTCTCTGTTCACTCGTTTTATAAGTCTCTGTCACAAGAGCTTCCAACTCAGTTTTCCTGGAAAAGGATTTGGAGACATAAGGCGCCTCTCAAAGCAGTGTTTTTTGTGTGGACCCCTTCCTTGGGTAAGATCCTCACAACGGATAATTTGAGGAGACGAATGGTGATCATTAGGGCTGAGCACCGACCACTTCGGAGTCGGAGGGTGGGCCCTCCGACTCCGAGATGACAGAATCCGCTCTGTCTCTGACTCCGACTTGTCGGAGCGGAGTCGGATTTTTGGATTTTTTTTTTGTCTTTTTTAAATTCATATTTGACCCACTTTTTTAAAAAAAAAAAATTGTGGGCTTTCAAATTTCAATTTTCTCAAAATTACAATCTAAACTTATTAAACTTTTGATTATAACAAAAAATACAAATAAATAAAACAAGTAACATACTAACATGCATTCAAAAATTAAAAATAAAAAGAAAGTCCAATTTTTACATGTACTCCTATCATCCATGATTCCATATCCACATCCAACTAATCACTACAATAAACAAAGGCACCGTATAAGAAATGAAGATTAAAAAAAAAAGATATTGTATAGTTACTATAGTATACTATTATAATTACTATGAATCTATTTTTAATTTTATATATCTTATATATATATATATATGAAGATTCATAAAAAAATATATGATATATATATTATTATATATGAATATTAAAAAAAAGCATCGTATACGAAATAAAGATTCAAAAAATAGTATTACTATTTTGTATATAATATACTATTACTATAATATACTATTAGTCTATTACTATATCTTATAGTATAATTACTAATACTATAGTATCATACTATTAGTATGTTAGTGATTTAATATTATATATATATATATATATTAAATCTCTAATCTCTTATACTTGATATATATTAATATATATAAATATTAGTAATACACTAATAGTATTAGTATATTAGTATTAGTATTAGTTATACTAGTAGTGATATTAGTTATACTAATATACTTATAGAGAAATGATACTTACAGTCATGAGTATGCAAGCACCGTATAGTCGCTTTGAAAAAAATGAACAAATATGAGACCCACATGAAAAGAAATTAATTTTTTAATAGTGGACTCCACTCATTTTCAAAACGACTGCACGGCGTTTGCGCATTCCACGACTGTATATAGCATTACTCTAGCTATATAATATATTAGTATAAGTTATAGTGATTTAGTATAGGTATAATACTATACATTATAACTATAGTCTATATTAGTATTAGTATTAGTTATAATGATTAGCATAACTATATATTAGTATTTGCTATAGTGATTTTAATTTAGTATAACTATATAATACTATTAGTATAAATCACTATACTAACTATATCACTGATAGTATTAGTATACTAATACTAGTATATCACTATAGTTAATAGTATCATATAGTAATATAGTATTAGTAATTAATACTATAGTGATTTATATAGTAATTTAAATATAGACTTAAAGTGGATTACTAATAATATTACTATTAGACCATAAATCTAATTAATATACTAATGTATATTAGTATTACTAATATATTTATCAAAATGAATATGTTGATAATTTGTTAAGTCAAAAAATATAATTAATACAAGATATTGTTATATAAAATTTATATAAATAATACTTTAGTTATTATACATTAGTATTATATGTTATTATAAACTTATAGATTAATGTTTATCCACTAGTATTACATATTGATGTTATTATGCATCTTAGTGTTTATAGTATATTATATATACATTAGTATTACATGTTATTATATTTATACATTAGTAATTTAGTGTTACAACTTACATGTAACATGGTAGTAATATATTGTAAATTTGTAATAGTATGATATTTACATATAATCATATACTAAACTATTATTATTTATTAGTCAATTTAGTCTATATATTATAGTATAAATATATTATTTAACTAGTATATTATTGAGTTTAACTAACTATATAAGATATAGTTGTATAAAATTTAAATGATTAATATATAGAAGAACACATATCTTTTTATAAAATATGTATAAAATCGGAGGCGGAGGCAGAGGCAGAGTCAGAGAGCCAAGTCGGAGGTAGATCGAAGCGGAGCCGGAGTCAGTTCATCAATGACTCCGACTCCGACTTCCAATAGGGAAAAAACTCCGACTCCGCGGACCCGGAGCGGAGTCGGATTGTAGGATTTTTGCTCAGCCCTAGTGATCATCGCAGATTGGTGTTGCATGTGTAGGAACGAGGGTGTATCAGTGGACCATCTTCTACTACATTGTGAGGTAGCTCGAGAGACATGGAACGAGATATTTAGTAGACTAGACTTGGGTTGGGTTATTCCCGAGATAGTAGTGGCGATGCTAGCTAGTTGAATAGATCTAAGAAGTAATCAACAGATCAAGGCTGTATGGAAGATGCTTCCTATTTGCATCATGTGATGTGATGTGTGTGGCAGGAGCGCAATGAACAGACATTCGAGGACAAAGAGAGATCAATGGAGGAATGAAAAACTTTCTTTTTTGAAACTTTTTGTACTTTGGTCATTGCCGTTAATTTTAATGGCCAAGATTTTCATGATTTCCTTGTATCTATTGCTCTACATAGTTAGGGCATTCTTTGTACTGAACATGGCTTTGCCTATTCTTTTATTAATATACTTTTACTTATAAAAAAAAGTATGTTATTTCAATAACATGGCTAGACTGATAATGTGATTGTTGCATCAGATCGTTGCGATTAGATCTTGATGCCAACCATGGAATGGAATCTGAGAAGCTTTCCTCCCGCAGGTATGGATCTGTACCTTAATCTTGTTTTCGGATGAGATATTTTTGTTTGTACTTGTAGTTGGTCTGAATACCCATAAATTACAGCACACTGATGCACTTATATTGATACTCTTTATGGACTTCTTGCATCTATAAGTTGAGAATGGTCTGCAGAAAATGAGGTACACTTGACCATCATTTTCTGAATTTTATAGCAGCCAGAATTGATTGTCCTCGCAATCTTTACTAATAACTTATTTCCCTTGTTTATTTATTTGAATCATGTTGGCTGATCTCCTTCAAATTTTGCAGACAATGCTTTATTTTTCTTTTATTTTTCCTTTTTTGGGTCTTGGCTGGGTAAGTTTGTATAGGATCGTGCCTTACTTCTTAATGTTTATCTTCTAAATTGCTATGCTAGAAGTTCATTCTGTATACACATTGTCCTCCTTCAGCTGGTTCTGTTAGGATTCAGCATTCTTTTCTGGCTTGCACTAGAGTTGTGTTGTTGGTCATTCCATTTAAACACTAATTTATATATAAAAGTCAGCTAGAGCTGGATGCTTTGAGCTTAAAAAAGTATCAAGTTCGTACGGTTGGATTCTTTTGTTTTCATATTGTTTAGCTCCAAGAAGTCGTCATGGGAGGTGGGGTCAAAGTGGGAGTTCTGGACGTGGTGGTGAATCTGAGAGCTCTGGATCTGTGACTATTGTTGTTGGTCGTGGAGAGAGATTTGAGGTGGTTTAAGAGAGAGTTCATTCCTTGCGTTTCTCTGCTACAAGGTTGCATATCTTTCTGCCTATGACGAATTCGCTAATCCTTAAATGAGATTGAGACAGAGACAGAGGTAGAGGCAAGAGGGTCTGAAATCTGAATAATATGGATTCTTAGTAGAATAGGAACCGAATAAAACAATGTGAAAGCACTTTTACTGATATAGGTTGTCTCTTTCAGTTTTCTCTCGTCTTTCCCCAAGAAATTATTCATACAATTCTGATGGTAGTGTGATGCCCCACATCTATGGGAGGGTGGTGAATGGGGACTCAAGGAAGCTCCAACTGTACCAATATTGATTTGTTCTTTTTTTTTTTTTTGAAAGAAACATACCCATTTCATTAATGAACCAAAGTTACAAATGCGACTTATCAATACAAGAAAATTCAATACATAGAAAATCCAGTCTATAAGCCAACTTACGCAACAGCTCTGGGGCTTCCCCACACACAAATTCTATTGTGGCGGACATTGTTTTAACTTCTAATTAAGCTCTCTCATAACAGAGACACCGCTCTGTAAAACAGAACTTAAAGGCCCTCTCTATCCTCCCAGGGAAGAAGAGTACGGGACACTGCTATGGACATCAAATCCAATAGTTTATTCCTATTTTATTAAAAACTAAACTAACAAACAACTACAAGACCACAAGCACTGGTGAGACCCCAGACGTCACACCCACCGCAAGCATCGTCATCTCGAGCCCTAGTGGAAACGAGCACCCAACTTCCGTACGGACCACAACAGCCCGGCCGTACAATCACTAGCCGTAGCATCGCCCACCACTCTCGATTTGTTCTTTTGGATCATATGCCCAAGTGTGGCTTATTTTCTTGAGCCATAACAACCAGAACTAGCTAAGATTTTATAACACAATTTTGGAAATCAAAATCATCTGTTTAAGTTGAACATTTCACTGATTGCATTGGAAGGTTTCCCCCGTGTTTGAAATATTGTCTATCTTCATTTCAAGGTTGCTCAAATGGATGATTGTCAAAAATTAGAGGACAAAACATAAGAAACAATTTTTGATAATGCATCAAGAAAGAAACAGGAAACTCATGATGATATGCTTTCTAGGCATAGGTGATGTATTCATTACAATTCTACATTATTACTTTTAGGGCTCATTTTGTAAATGTGTTGATTTTCTTTGTTTTGGAACAATTATGGTTCTGGATGCTTAATTCCTATTACTTTGGAAATCCTATATTTTACATATCCATACGATTGAGTCCTTGGATTTCCGAAATAGTGTAAAAAGAAGTGTTTTGAATCATTGCTATTTGACTCAGACCTGTTCAAAACATTTGAGGCATTTCGAATTGTTTGTTGATACGGACAAAGTCAAGGCAAACCTCTGAAATTATTTCAACATTGGACCTAACCTAAGATGCATCTTCCTCTCCAGGACTTAGAAAAGGTACTTTGGAACACCAATATGCATTAAATGAAGTTTAATTTGAAGACGTAGACAGCATAACACAAGTCACCAACATTGTGCCCTTTCAAAAATTTTGGAAAATAAAGTCTTTTTTTTTTTTTCAAGTTCAATGGGTATGATAAGACAATGGCCTGATTTGAATGCCCCACATGTATTCTGTCTATTGCATTGTGGGATAATGATTTAATTTTACTGGCATTAGATTTGATTATACCATCTGGTCTTTGCTCTGCAAGGCAGTGCATTGAAAAGCTGTTCTTTTGTTATTTTCATTTCTTTTCTCTTTTTTTTTTTTATTAAATTTGGATTCCATGTTTCAGCATTTTCAGATAATGATGTTGTTGCACAATGACACTTATTTTTGTATAGGAAAGAGATATCACAGCTGCAGAACTAAAAAAGGCAGCAGCCAAAGGTGGTAAGGCTGAACAGAAAGCTAAGAAGAAGCAGGTGGAGGAAAGAGATCTCTAAACTTTCTATTAAACTTAAAGAAAAACATGCTGCAGAACTTGCTTCATTAGGCTATAGCAGTAGGCGATGGAAAAAAGCAATATTGTCAATTTGGTGAAAGCCATTGCTGGGGTTTCTGTTACCAGTCAACCTGACCAATCAAAGCCTAGCAATAGTGCAAATAGACGAGGAAAAAGAGCTCAGCAAGAAGCAGAGAGAGAGAGTAAAGAATTTAGGAGGAGCAAAGTAGCATTGTAAGTGATTGAATGATGAAAATGAGAAACTGGAAAGAAAGCTTGAACCTCTTGGTTTGGCTGTAAAATAAAGCCGGATGGGCACTGTCTCGACTGAGCTGTTGGGGACCAATTAGCCCTTCTATCTGGTGGTTTATCTCCATATACATGCCAAGAGCTTCGAGAAATGGTGGCTGCTTATATGAGGAATTGCAGGGGTTTCTGTTACCAGTCAACCTGACCAATCAAAGCCTAGCAATAGTGCAAATAGAAGAGGAAAAAGAGCTCAGTAAGAAGCAGAAAGAGAGTGTAAAGAATTCAGGAGGAGCATAGCAGCATTGTAAGTGATTGAATGATTGAAAATGAGAAACTGGAAAGAAAGCTTGAACCTCTTGGTTTGGCTGAAACTAAGCCGGATGGGCACTGTCTCGACTGAGCTGTTAGGGACCAATTAGCCCTTCTATCTGGTGGTTTATCTCCATATACGTACCAAGAGCTTCGAGAAATGGTGGCTGCGTATATGAGGAAACATGCATCTGATTTCCTTCCATTTTTCCTCTCAGATAATGCAATCGAAGGAGATTATGATAATTCACTGGCAGAGAGATTTGAGAATTACTGCAAAGAAGTGGAGTCAACAGCAGCGTGGGGAAGGAGTACATATCAGATTTGAGATTCTGATAATTAAAGCTCGGTGTTTTAACTCACTGCCTTATAAAACACATCATGATATACTCAGGTCATTCCCTGATGTATAAATGGGGAAGGAGTACATACAGATGGTGGGAATGGTTCATCAGATTCAAGTATCATGCTATCATACCAAAGGCATGCATTGGCCTGGGGGAGCACTATAATTCTGTGATCCTAATTTTATCGAATAGATATGTTTTGAATTATGAGTATAACATTAGTTGAGAGGTACTGTGTTGTTCATGTCATAAGATGGTTGTTTTAGGGTGTGTTTGGATGTTGAAGTGAGTTGAGTTGAGTTGAGTTGAGTTGTGATAATAAAATATTATTAGAATATTATTTTTTAATATTATTATTATTTTGGAATTTGAAAAAGTTGAATTGTTTATTATATTTTGTGTTGGGATTTGAAAAAATTGTAATGATGAGTTGAGATGAGTTGAGATGAGTTTGGGATCCAAACTCACCCTTAATTTAAAGTACCTAAATTTTTATTGAACTTAAAGTGCTGGTAGGACTTTCTTATCAATTACTTTTGAATGTTATGAACCCAACTAAGATTGGGTCGTGCTTGATGGGCCTCAAACTTAGTTGTTATCTTTTACTTTAATTGAGTTGTTTAAGTTGTTTAGTTGCGTATGGGCTTAGTTAATATTAGCTAGAATTGGCCCATGGCTTTAGTTGGCTATTGCCGACTAAGAGTATTGGCAATGGCCTAGCTACCAAGTCCAAATTTTAGCTAGAATTTCAAGTTTTAACTATAGCATTCATCTTTGGCTAGGTGAATCCACATTGGACTAGTCATTAGATTAGTCAAAATAATAATATAATATTATTTTTTTAATAATAATATTTTTAATTTATTTTTTTCATATTTTGCAATTACACTAACCATATATTAATTAATAATTTAATTTGATACTTAAATTATTGTTTCTTAACTAATTTTTTTTCTCAACCTATTATTTTTTATCTACAAAAAATATAGAAGTTCCAATCATCATATATAGAAGAACCTGATATTATTAAACTAATGAGAGAAATGTGAAGTTAAAAAAAACAACCAACAAGGTTGTCATGACAAAATTCAAACTTAGTCCAAAACATAACCATATTATGCATCTCCATAATACTATATCAGTGGGGTATATTTGTCCTTCTATGCTAAAACATAACCATACACAAGTCATACACAAACTATACACAAACCAGAGTTCAAACTTAGTGCAAATACAAAAGAGTCTCATTCAAATTTAGCAACACAGTCCCATAAATAGTCCAGCAACACAGTCCCAAACTAATTGCAAATACAAAATAGGCCCATACAAAAGAGTCCCACAAATAAATACCAACACAATCCCATTGAAGTCCAACAACATAGTCTCATTCAAGTCAGAAATTACCAACAGTCCACAAATTAGATACCAAAAGAGTCAGAAAAGTTATCAAAACAGTCCACAAATTACCAACAAAGATAATATCCACAGTCCACGAATTAGTTGCTACCCAGCCACATATTTATCCAGCCCACATTTGGATGGGCAGCCACTAAATTCTCAAAAAAATTAGTTCTATAAATATTAGAAGTTAGATATCTACATAATAAGGTGTCGAATGAGAGTTAGATCTACTTCCGGAATGGGACTTCGAATCCTCAAAAATTGCTAGTTGAATATTACGGAAATATTCTTGTTGCATGGCATTCATGCCACGTAGATCTAACATCATCATCTTACCTTCAAATTTCTTCTTCTCTAGTTCAAACTTCGTCTTCTTTAGTTCAAATATTTTCTCCCTTTTTTGGTCTGCCTTCAACACAGCATTTCTCTGCTCTTCCATGGTCGTGGCTTTATCATCGGTCATTTTAGCTAAGGAAATGTTGATTTCAGACTCTTTGCCTTCCATCGACTTTCGCTTCCTCTCCCTTTCTTTCTCAGCTTTTTTGCCTAGAGATCTCTCAGCAAAAACCTCCATGTTCTCCTCCACCATGTCAATAGCAGCTTCACCTTGTGGCCTTCTCCTCGTCCCAAGGGTGGAGATGTGTTGTTGTCATTTTGGTTGGTGTCTCAGAAGACACCAACAGTGCTCCATTATGAAGTTACTCTTCTCCATCTCTTTGTACAAAATTTTTGCCTTCTCAATCTACAAATCCATAGGAATATTGTTAGTTCATAAATCAGTCCTACATGTTTGTGAAAATTAAAGGAAATTGTTACATACCTTGTCTTGCTTCATTGCACCACTCGGATGCAATGACTCTACTTGTGCTAAAAATGCACAAAACTTATTTGTGCATTTCTGAATCGAGGACCACCGATTCATCAAAGAAACTACAGAACGGTTCACATTGTTCTTTTTTTATATTCATGATAAAATTCTAAAATTATTTCCTACATTTGAGTGGACTTTTGATCATTACCCTTTATTGCATCGATACTAATGTTGAGCCAAGCTGAGACGAGGAGGTTATCCAGCTCTGCAGTGAAATATGCACCCCTTTGAACTTTTTTTGGAGGATGCCTCTTTTCACCGTCATTGAATGTTGCTTGGAGTACAACATTAGAATGTTGCGTTGGGGTGCTATTACAACCCTCTCCTCCACTTTGTAATAGAGTGGTGAAGAAGGGATCATCATCAATTTGTGTGTCCATCCTTAAAAAATATTACATTTTCAAGGAGTCAGAAAAGTTTAGAAATTTTCAAGTCCCACAAAACAACAAATATTACATCATCAATTTGTTTGGATAAGCTGGTATGCAAAGAAATATGTAGAAAAATATGAAGAAAAACAGCAAAGAAACCAACTTCTTGTTCTGTTTTGCAAAGAAAAACAGCAACTTTGCAAAATAGCAAAGAAATAAACTTCTTGTTCTGTTTTGCAAAGAAGAGCAGCAAACACATTTTATTCCTCGTCTGTTTTGCAAAGAACAGCAAAGTAAATTCTATTTTTGGTTGGATATGTTGATGTTAATGTTCTAATCAATCTAAATCAATATTATCTAAACAATAATAAGCATTGAAAGAAATAATAAATAATAAGAATTCAAGGAGTCAGAAAAGTGTGTTAACGATGATAACAAATAATATATGTGGTGTTTCTGGGATCAAATGGCATTGAAAGAAACCATCGATCGGGATAGCCACAAACGTTATATGTAGCGTCCAAGCCATTACCCACATACATATACTACTACATACACATATAAATACACCCTAAAGCATGCTTACATGAAAGGAGAGAGCAAACAATAACATCAAACAATACAAAACCAAGTATTGTATAGCAAATAGAGAAAAAAAAAAAAGAACCTAAAAAACTCAGCAAGATAAAAAGCTTATGGAAAGAGCTTTTGGACCACCACATTCTTAACTATATAGGGTATGTAATATGTTACTAGATGCACATGAGGTTGCAGTAAGAAGACTAGCAAGAAAATTAAAAACAATAGCTCATCAAAGATTGACAATTACTCCAAGAGGTCCAAATGAAAACCCTAAATTAATACAAAAACAATAACAACAAACAATACAAAACCAAGTATTGTAAAAAGAATCGAAAAAAACTTAGCAGCTTTTTATCTTCAACTCAATTTGGGTATATGGTCCTATTTCTAACACTTAATAAATTTGAGAATATATGTTGAAACTATACTGGAAAACAACAACTCAATTTGCATAATCCCTTATCCACCAGAAACCATTTGCCTTCAAATAGGCAATGGAGCACATGCAGTCAAAGACTGTGTCAGCTTGGATTTATCCTATGAAGAACAATCCTAGATTTTCAAGTTGTGCAAAGTGAGGGATAAAAATATATATATTTTTTGAAAAAACAAAGCTATGCAAAGTAAAGAAAACCAAGAGACCGAATGAGCTTTTCGACCACCAAAATGACTAGTAAAACAATAGAGTGAGACACGAGAAAATGACCATACACGAAAAGCAAACAAACCCAAAAATAACAAATCAGAAACAACGGATTGTAGTTACCGAAAATAAAAAACAAAAAACAAATATGGAGGCTCAACTCTAAGACTTTGAGAGGAGGTTTGGCTGGACGTGATAATAAACAACTTCAAAAAAATCAGCAACACCAACTTCAGAAAAATCAACAACACCAACTGTAGAAAAATTAGCAACGATAATAACCAGCTTACCCAAACAAATTCTTACCCATTTCAGAAATTCACAAATTCATACTCAAAATACTCAATACAAAGTTTACCCAAATAAAGTTTCGGTAGTTTTACCAACCCAAACCGAGAGAGAATGCTGCGTTCTTGAGCCAAGCCGATAGAGAGAGAGGAAATTGCACAACCATGGAACATCGACCCAGGAATGAAGATAAAATCGATTGAGAAAGAGAGAAGAGGGAAAGGAGTTTCAGAAAAGAAAAATGGTGGATGGAGAGAAGAGAGAGAGACAAGCGAGGGAGAGAAGAGGGAGAAGGGTTTCAGGAAAAAAAATGGTGAGAGAAAGAGGGAAAGACGAGAGACGAGAGACGAGGGAAACACGAGGGAAATGGAAAAATGAGGGAAAAAGAGAGGGGCAGTTAGACGGATAATCATAAAATATATGTTTGATCCTTCTACAGGAACTCGCCAACAATGACGAGAGAAGGAGATTTACTGTAGCACAAATTAGAAAAATATAGCTTTGCCTATTCTAATGCAGGGATTTTATCTCAGTAAAGATTAAAATTTAGACTTAGACTTGGCAATGGCTAGTCCATTGTCAGTGCTCTAAGGAGTCATTGTTGGGGGATCTGGAAAATATTATGAACGTTTGTTGTTTTCTTTTGGGAGGAATTGGGAATCTCGAATATCCCAAGACATAACCATTATCTTCATCTTCCTTATTCTTGATTCTTCTTTCATTTACTATATTACTGTTCCTTTTATTGGGTACATAATAATTCGTATCCAGAGCTACTGATTTTTCATGGGTGTAGTACGATTAAATAAACAACAATTGTTGTTGTTAGAAAAGATTTTGGACAAATTAAACCATATGAGTGAAATACTCGACACAATGCAACAAAATTCCAAGAGGATGCAGGAATCTCTCACGCAGTGGCACGACCAGGAGGATGAAGGAGAAGAGGCAGTAGAGTCTGTGGAGGACGGCACAAAAGATACATAAAAAGAGAGAAATATTCCAACAGAGGTGGAAGAAATCGTCCACACCACCATTCCAGAGAATCTTTGTGAAATTGTATTGGATCGCAACAATTCTCAACTAGAATACAGTGGTCACCGTGGAAAATGCTATGGAAATTGATCAGCTTATTGCGATAACCACGGGAGTTTACTCTAACGAAATTTTCCTCCTTCCTTGCCATGTCCAACCTCAAATCCCTAACCACAGAATAATGTTCTTCATTGGCAAGAAGCGCATTTCCGAAAATCTAACCCCCTCAACCTCAATCTTGGGTGGATTAGTGACTGGATTGTGGATTTTTGACCCTGGAATTCGCACTGGCTAGTTTTCCATAAGTCGAGTTCATCCGCTCTCTCACTCTGTTTACCATGCCGACGCCAAGGCCTTCGCAACGGGTAATTGCCCAATGTCGTGTTCGAAGGAGGTGGTTGATGCTGCCATCGTGGAGGTAGTGAACGATCTGAAGCTGTTTGAAGTGCTTGTAATCAACGAGGGGTGGGTGAGCCCACTGAGAGGGTTTATGAGAGAGAACGAGTATTTGCAGAGTTCAGTTGCTTGAGAATGGAGGATGGGTCTGTGGTGAACATGTCGTTTCCCATTGTTTTAGCTAGTGATGACGAGACCAAGGAGTGAATTCGGTCGTCTCCCAACGTGGGTTTGGTCGGTCCCAATGGAGAATTGGTCGGTATTCTCCAAATACAACCACGAGCATAGGGACGTTCCTTCAACAGGGTGCTCCATCCCCCTTGACCTGCGAATCCATTTTTTTCGATTATTCATCATGATATAGCTAATGAAATACCGGTCCCTGCTCAAAGGTTGTAGCATCATGATGCGCAAGAGTTGTTTGTCACTGTTGTTCATGGTAAGGGTCTGCATGAATTTTTTAGATGGATTGAGAAGATTGAATCTGCTCATGGGTTGCTATGTAAGGATATTTGTGACTCTGCTTTTGGGTGGAGGAACATTGGTGAAGAAGGCAATGTGGGTGAGTTTGCTGAAAAAGGTAAGGGGAAGAAATTTTTCGCTCACTATATGTTTGACATATTGCCACTTAAAGTGGTGTTTAAGCCCTTTGATAGAGGAAGAAAAAGAAATCTTGTGGATGGTACTATGGGAGTTGTGATCTTTGCTATAACTTTGACTAAGAGGGTATTGTGGCTGGCCGAAATTCATGATGATGGTCACTTAAGAAAGTTGGAGTCAGATTGGGTTACCTTGGGTGAGGAACCTGTTCTTTGTGATAATGCTCCACCGGAACTAGTACTTCAGGTTCATGCCTTACTGAAAGATCTAATTCACAAGGTTATCAGTGAAACTCTTGAATTGAAGCTGTAATAAACACAATTAGAGTTCCTTCTTACTCAAAAGGTACTCAGTAACCACGAAACAAGTCCCAACAAACAGAAACCTCAAGAATCAGAGAATAATACTATCAAGAAAATCAACAAGAACTCAACAAGATAACAAGAAATAAAGAAAAGATAAAGGATAAGAGATACAAACAGATATTACGTGGTTCGGCCCTAATGGCCTACATCCACGGCAGGAACAGCCTCAGAGATTATTTCTTATTGCACAATCTTCAAAAGCCAATGTATATACACAGATCAAGCCAATACTGAGCCAAAATACAAGCCTCAATACAGCTTTCTTTCTTCCCTCAGTAAAACCCTAGAATCCCTCTGTATGTACAAAGCTCTCTCTCTCTCGGTATCTCTTCGAAACGGCAGAATACAATTGCTCACAATAATCCCGTAACCTTAACACTGCTAAGAGGCATATATATATGTATTACAGGGATGGCAGCACGTGTCCTTAATCCAGCGGCTAGGAACACAAGAGTCAGAAGGCCAAAGATTGCTCACGTGTGATGCACATGATCACATCTCTGCATATCAATAAGTGCCACTGCTTATCACCAAGAGTCCCACCCCTTTAATAATGCTGCATATACACGGTGTTAGACAAAATAAAATAGAGAGATGGGAATAAAATTGACACAGTATTCACAATTCTCCACCTTGACAATATTAAAACCATCACTTCTATCCTATTCTCATTTTTGGCTGTTCCTGCAATGTCCCTCTATTTGGGATCCTTAATAGTCTGCATGTTAATAAGGTTCAGACAGTGTCTGAACTTTGCTACTGGAAGGGACTTAGTCATCATGTCTGAGGGATTTTCCTCAGTTGGGATTTTCTCTACTCCAACTTCCTTAGACTCTATTATATCTCTTACAAAATGAAGCCTAACATCTATATGCTTAGTCCTTTCATGATATACTTGATTTTTGGCCAAGTATATAGAACTTTGGTTATCACAATGTACTGTGATATTTCCTTTGAAAATCCCTAATTCTCGTGATATACCATTTAGCCATATGGCTTCCTTTATAGCTTCTGTCAAAGCTATATACTCAGCCTCAGTAGTAGATAAGGCCACAACAGATTGTAAGTTTGACTTCCAACTAATAGCCCCCCATATGCTGTAAACACATATCCTGTTAAGGATTTCTTGGTATCCACATTACCAGCATAATCAGCATCTACAAATCCCTCCAATTCACAACCTTCTTTGACATTTGATCCATATTTCAGACCCAAATTTATAGTTCCAGAAATATACCTTAAAAGCCATTTAATAGCTTGCCAGTGAGCCTTACCAGGGTTACTCATAAACCTACTAACAACACTGATAGCATATGTAAGATCAGGTCTTGTGCATACCATTGCATACATCACACTTCCCACCATGCTAGCATAGGGAATTTGTTGCATGAATTCTATTTCAGATTCTAATTCTGGAGCCTGACTAGTGGACAGCTTGTAATGCTGACCCAGAGGTGTGCATGCAGGTTTAACTTGGTCCAAACCAAACCTTTTTAGAATTTTTAAGAAATAATTTTTCTAAGATAGGTACAGACATCCCTCTGACCTATCTCTAATAATATCCATTCCTAAAATTCTGCTAGCAGGTCCTAGTTCCTTCATGTCAAATTCAGATTTCAACATGCACTTAGTTTGTTTGATTAAAACAGGGTCTTTACAAGCCACTAACATATCATCTACATATAGTAAAAGATATAATAATGTTCCATTAACATCTTTATAGTAAACACAGCTGTCATAACAGCTTCTTTTAAAATCATTTTCAAGCATGTAATTATCAAATCTTTTATACCACTATCTAGGAGATTGTTTTAGACCATATAAAGATTTTTTAAGTAAACAAACTTGATTTGAGTTAATGTCTTTTATGAACCCCTCAGGAGGTTGCATGTAAATGACATCTTCTAATTCTCCATGTAAAAAAGCAGTTTTTACATCCAGCTGTTCTAAGTGCAAATCATGATATGCAATGTAAGACAAAAGCAATCTAATGGAACTATGCTTAACCACAGGAGAGAATATCTCATTAAAATCTATTCCCTCCCTTTGAGTGAAACCTTTAGCCACTAACTTTGCCTTGAACCTAGCACCTTTTACCCCTGGAATGCCTTCCTTTCTTTTAAAGATCCACTTGGATCCCACTAGTCTAACCCCATTAGGTTTGGTAACTAGTTCCCAAGTTTTGTTTTTATTTAAAGACTCCATTTCATCATGCATAGCAAGTATCCACTTAGCGGCATCCTTACTGGAGATAGCCTCTTTATAGGTTCTTGGTTCTTGATAAACAACCTCATCTGCAATAGTCAAAGCAAAAGCTGTAAGTTTAGCTTGACCATACCTTATAGGTGGTTTTATAATCCTTTTCTTTCTGTCTCTTACCAAATTGTAAGAATCAGAACCTGGTTTATCTAATTCCTCTGAATTTGAGTCCTCAGAGTTACTGTTTTGCCCAGTCTTAGGATCTATTGAGGTGTTTGCCCTCTCCACCTCAAAATGTACCTTCTCCCTAGTGATACTAGGTCTGTTATCTTCCTCTGCCTTAGGTACCCTAGCCATTTGGGATTCATTAAAGACCACATCTCTGTTGATGATGCACTTATGTCTACCAGGTTCATCAAGCCACAATTTATACCCCTTAACACCCTCGGGATATCCCACAAAAATACACTTGAGAGCCCTAGGGTCTAGCTTATCTGTTTTTGAGTGTGCATAAACTGTACAGCCAAAGATTCTAAAATAATCATACCTAGGAGGTTTTCCAGTCCACATTTCATGTGGCGTTTTAAAATCTATGGCAGAGGAAGGACACTTATTAATTAAGTGTACTGCTGTGGCAGCAGCTTCAGCCCAAAAGGTTTTAGGTAATCCAACATTAGACAACATACATCTCACTCTCTCTAGAATAGTCCTATTCATCCTTTCTGCAAGACCATTCTGTTGGGGAGTTTCCCTCACAGTTTTGTGTCTTAAAATCCCCTCTTTTTGATAGAAAACATTAAACTCTGTTGACAGAAACTCTAACCCATTATCAGTTCTTAGAATTTTTAGTTTCCTGTCAACTTGATTTTCAACTAAGGATTTCCAGTCCTTGGAAAGTTTTAAAAGTGTCACTTGTGTTTGAGAATATAAATCCATACCTTCCTAGAGTAGTCATCAATGATGGAGAGGAAATAATTCCCTCCACCATGAGAAGCTACTCTAGAAGGTCCCCAAAGGTCAGAGTGTATATAATCAAGAGTCTGAGTAGTCATATGAGTTGCCCTTTTAAAACTGATTCTTTTAGCCTTTCCATAGACACAGTCTTCACAGAAAGGTAAATTTTCCAGGCCAACATCAGTTAACAATCCTTGTTTGTGTAATTCTGAAAGTCTTCTTTGACTAACATGCCCTAACCTCCTGTGCCAAAGCACAGATTTATTTTCAATGGCATTCTGTACAGGGGATGCTTCCCCTACAGTGGTTTTTCCAACTAGAGTATAAAGTCCATTTTTAATTACCCCTTTCATAATAGTGAGTGAACCTTTAGTAATTTTAAGGACCCCTGCTTCAGACTTAAAAGAATAACCTGAATTATCAAGTGTGCCAAGAGAAATTAGATTTCTCTTTAAGTCAGGTATAAATCTGACCTCCCTCAAAAGTCTCTCTATCCCATCATGTAATTTTAGTCTTATACACCCAATTCCCATGATTTTGCAGGATTTGTTATTCCCTAGAATTACATGTCCACCATCTAATTCAGAAAAGGTTTCAAACCAGTCCCTGTTGGGACACATGTGAAACGAGCAACCAGAATCTAAAATCCACTCTTTTCCAGACCCTACCTCAGATACATTCAGTACCTCAGCACTTTCGTACCCTTCTAGCACCACTGCTACATCTCCATCCTCTTTAATTTTGTTACCTGCCTGAGTTTTTCTATCAGGACAATCTCTCTTGAAATGTCCTTCTTTATGACAAAGAAAACATTTTAATTGTTTTCCTTTGGACTTAGACCTTCCTCTCTTAAAGTCTAATTTATTTTTCTTGCCTCTCTTTTCTGGTCTTCCTCTAACAGACAAGCCCTCACCATGTTCTCGTTTGGTATCTTCTTGATTTTGTGATTCCCTAGCATGAAGAACAGACTGCACTTCATCTAGAGACAGGGTATCTCTACCATACATCATGGTCTCCTTAAGATTCTGGTATGAAGAGTCCAAAGAACTCAACAAGAGGATTGCTTGATCCTCATCCTCCACCTTAATATCTATATTAGCTAGGTCTAATATAATTTTGTTAAAGGTATCCAGATGTTCCCCTATTTGAGTTCCAGGAGTCATCTTAAGAGTATATAACCTAGTTTTCTTACACAGTCTGTTAGCCAGAGATTTTGTCATATAAAGGTGTTCTAGCTTAAGCCAAATACCAGCAGCAGTTTCCTCACTTGCTACTTCCCTCAAAACTTTATCTCCTAAAGACAAAATAAGAACACTGTGGGCCTTTTGGAGAATGTCCTTTTGGACTTCTCCCTTTCCTTCCTCTTTCGAGGAAGAGACCCTTTTCTCAAAGGTGAGAGCATCCTGTAAGCCCTGTTGGACTAACAAGGCTCTCATCTTTATTCTCCATAACCCGAAGTCATTAAGCCCTGTAAATTTTTCAACATCAAATTTCGTGGTCCCCATTGAACCTAAGCTCTTGATACCAATTGTAATAAACACAATCAGAGTTCCTTCTTACTCAAAAGGTACTCAGTAACCACGAAACAAGTCCCAACAAACAGAAACCTCAAGAATCAGAGAATAATACTATCAAGAAAATCAACAAGAACTCAACAAGATAACAAGAAATAAAGAAAAGATAAAGGATAAGAGATACAAACAGATATTACGTGGTTCGGCCCTAATGGCCTACATCCACGGCAGGAACAGCCTCAGAGATTATTTCTTATTGCACAATCTTCAAAAGCCAATGTATATACACAGATCAAGCTAATACTGAGCCAAAATACAAGCCTCAATACAGCTTTCTTTCTTCCCTCAGTAAAACCCTAGAATCCCTCTGTATGTACAAAGCTCTCTCTCTCGGTCTCTCTTCGAAACGGCAGAATACAATTGCTCACAATAATCCCGTAACCCTAACACTGCTAAGAGGCATATATATATGTATTACAGGGATGGCAGCACGTGTCCTTAATCCAGCGGCTGGGAACACAAGAGTCAGAAGGCCAAAGATTGCTCACGTGTGATGCACATGATCACATCTCTGCATATCAATAAGTGCCACTGCTTATCACCAAGAGTCCCACCCCTTTAATAATGCTGCATATACACGGTGTTAGACAAAATAAAATAGAGAGATGGGAATAAAATTGACACAGTATTTACAGAAGCAGTACCCAGGCCTCAAAGTACAGGTTGGAAATGCAGCTATTGAATCGCTTGACCGAATGAGGGAGGAAAGCAACACTTCAGCTAGTTGATATGGAGTGTAGTTACTTGACAGTTGATTTCTTCCATAAGCTTCCTCAAGATGTTGAGAAGGGTGGCAACCCAACACATTCAATTTTTGATAGATACAATGATTCATATCTTAGGCGAATTGAGGATTCTATAAATGGAGGTGGCAATACCATAAATGACCAAGACATAGTTGAAATGGAGTATGGGAATATTCCCAAGATTAATCAGCACAAAGTGGTTACAATACAGAACTTTGATAGTGAGCAGACAGAGTCAGAGGAGGGACTGGATGAGAATGAATCAGATTGGGTTGAGGGTGAAAAGAAGCCAAAGACAGTGGAGAGTCAAGATGGAATAAAGCAGGAAGATAAAGTACTTAGTGAGACTGTCAGGGAAATGATTGATAAAAATCATGATAAGTATTTGGAAAAGAATGCTTCTGAGAATAGTATTGAAATCGAGGAAAAAGATCGGGGTTCAGAGCTTCTGCTTGCTGGTGCTCAGTCGGAACTTTTGAATGATACTACCCCTCAAAATGGGGCTTGGTCGACCCAAGCAATAGAGTCAAAGAATGAGAAGGAATCACAACAATCTTCAATAACTATGGACCTTAGCGGCTACAATTGGAAACTTTGTCATGCAACCACTGGGCCAGACTACATCCCTTGCCTTGACAATTGGCAAGCTATTAGAATACGTGTCTATATGTTAATTGATGTGGTGGCAAGCCCACAAGGGAGGATGTCAAAGATGCTTTATGTTGGAATTGCACAGATCCGAATAGCAACAGAGGCGGGAATGTGAGGAACCCATACTATAGAGTTGCTTCAATATATGAACCTTGAGGAGAAGGTTCTTTAAAGGGGGAATTTGTTATGAACCCAACTAAGATTGGGTCGGGCTTGATGGACCTCAAACTTAGTTGCTATCTTTTACTTTAATTGAGTTGTTTAAGTTGTTTAGTGGCTTATGGACTTAGTTAATGTTAGTTAGACTTGGCCCATGGCCTTAGTTGGCTATTGCCGAATGAGTTCATCATCTTCCAGTATATGTAGAGGAAAAGGGGTCCTTGTTTGGTGATCTGGAAAATATTCTAAACATTTGTTGTTTTCTTTTGGAAGGAATTGGGGACCTCGAATACCCCAAGACATAGCCATTATCTTCATCTTCCTTATTCTTGATTCTTCTTTTATTGCCTATATTACTGTTTTTTTTACTGGGTACATAACATTGAGATTAATCTTTCCTCCCTGAATGGAATTACTTTTCTTTTCTTCTCTGAATTGAATTAAACACTTGATTGTCTATTTGTTCTTTATATATGTAAATGTAGGTGTAACCCTGATGCATGGCCATCAAACTATCAGAGCTATTTACAAATCTGAAATTGGTTTGCAACAAAATTCATGATGCATCTCTTGGTTCATTTTTATTAGATCTTTCTGACAGAATTCCATATACTTCATTCCCCTTATTCAATCCACTTTCTACTCCTAAAACTGTGAAGATATCCTTCACATGAGATGTCTAATTAACAAAATAGAAAGAGGAAAACCACAACAAATTGATCAAAACTCTATTATTAGACATCATAAGTCATCCCCACTTTGAGAAGTCGCTTGCGAGGAATCATAAAAACTTCATCAACCTGCCTTACACTTCTTCACAACCAATTATAGGCGTAGTTTATAACTAATTTCTTCAAGAAGCTTGAACCCTTTGAAGCAACCACCTCATCTTCACCCATCAGATGAACAACATCCCCAACATTCAGAGCTTTATCCACTTTCCCTACCTCCCTTTGAGCTATCTCTTCAGCTTTTGGCCTTGAAACTTCGTTATCATTTGATTCATAAAGAAGTCATATGTGTAGTGTGTGACAGCCTAGACATGAACACATCTTTTCTTATGAAATCCTTCAACTAAATCGTCAACATCTCCTTAAAAGACTCCCACTCTGTTATTGCATCCTTGTATACATATCGCACAATACATCGGAAAATGCTCAGCTCATGAGGCTCCCCTCTTTTGAACAAAAATCGATCTTCCAAAGGAACTGTGCAAATGGGTAGAGATTTGATCGAGACAAAGACAAGAACCGAGTGCAGAGCTAGGACATTGGCTACATAATGTGTGAAGATTGGGGAAATGCCTTGGACAAGCTCAGTGTAGAAAAGTGCAAGACCTGGGATCCGGTGGTTGCTAGTATCAGAAGCTATCTCAACTAATTTTACTGGGGAGACTTTGTTATCAAGCTCATAAATGTACTTCTCGTGGTAGCCATAATTCTATATATACATAATTGTCATCATAACCATGGCAAATTAATTACAAAGGAAGAACCCTCCATCGATAAATTTGTAGAGTACTGAGCTCAAGAATAGAGTTCCAAAAATTGCATGCATTCAAAAGATGACAGCTAAACTTGATGTGTTTAGAAGAAAGATCATCCATTGTGTTTACCATAAGCGTTACCGATCTTCAATGTGTTTTTGAAGCCGAGAGTGACACCCACACAAGCCAACATGAGAATAGTGTTGATCTTGGGTACATAAACTTTTCCTTTGTATTTAGAGGAAGTGTGCGCTACCTTAACCCATGGGAAACAACTTTATACCAATGATTGTTGGATGATGGAGAAGGAAGCTGAGATCAAGGACTGACTAGTAATGATGGCTTCCATTACAGCCACAACAAACATTGGCCAATATACCGGTTCTGCATATTTACAAGAGATGACTAGCTAGTCAAATTAAGTAGAAAAAATGCAACATCAATGACAAATTTAGAAACAAATTTGTTGTAAGGCCAAGTGATGTACTTGGAACTGAACTATAGAAGGCATTGCTAGCGTATTGATTGTGTTGGCGGAGATAGGAAGCTTGGCCAAAGTAAGTAGAAACAACAGATGAAAAAACTAGAGTGTATGAGCTTATCTGGATTGAGCGAATGCTGAAATGACTAAGATCAGCAAAGAAGGCTTCAAAACCTGATATTGTTTTACCAAACTCAGTATATGAGTGAAGGCAAAGTTGGGCAAACAAGATGAGCAAAAGTTGTATCATGTTTTGGTACAACCAAATTTTTTTAATAGAGCAAGTTTAAAGACAAATTACTTCAAGTAAAGTGTAAGAATAAAAAGAAAAGCAAAAAATAGAAGAAGAGGAAGAATGGAAGGAAGGATTGCCAAGAGTGAAAAGTTGATGAAAAATGCAACTATCTTTCATTCATTCCGTGTATTCTTTACAAGGTACTGCTATCTATATATAGCAAGTAATCTAACAGACTAGAAATAGAAATATTTGTACAATTTACTGACTAATTTTGTAAATACAGAAAAGTACATGACAACTCATCCATTTGGAGGACTTTCTAGTAATTTATTTACAAAAGAATCTTCACTTGTTGGTGCAGAATGTGGTGCGTGCTGCAGTAAATCTGGTGCAAGGTTGTTACCACGAGTGAGGGAATTATTCTGATCCTGCAGCTCCAAGGTAGTGGAAGAAGGTGATGCATGCTGCTCCAATACCCCCCCGCAAGATGGAGAATATAAATTTACTATTCCCATCTTGGAAAGGTGTAAGTAGAGAAGATAAGAGGGTAAGGATTTTGTGAATATGTCAGCAAGTTGAGAATTTGTTGAAACATGAGCAGTCTTGATGCTGCCTTCAAGAATTTTGTCTCTGATAAGGTGACAGTCTACTTCGATATGTTTGGTTCTCTCATGGAAAACAGGATTGGCTGCTATATGAATTGCAGCTTGGTTGTCACAATATAGGTCAGCAGCTTGTGGATGAAGTATAGAGAGATCAGAAAAAAGTTGTCTAAGCCAAGTAAATTCTGTGGAGATGGAGGCCATAGAACGATATTCTGCCTCAGCAGAAGATCTAGATACAACAGTTTGTTTTTTTGATTTCCAAGAAATGAGAGAGTGGCCTAAGAAGATGCAATAACCAGTGATAGATTTTCTTGTGTCAGGGCAAGATGCCCAGTCTGAGTCACAATATCCTTTAAGGTGGATTGAAGATGTTGAAGATAAAAAAATGCCTTGGCCAGGAGCATTTTTTATATATCTCAGAATTTTGTAGGCTGCTGCAAGGTGAGTGGAAGTGGGATGATCTAAAAATTGACTAAGAACATGAGTAGGATAGCAGATATCTGGTCTAGTTAATGTTAGGTATAGCAATCTGCCTATGAGGCGCCTATAAACAGTGGGATCAGGTATAGGAAGACCAGAGGACTTGCTAAGTTTGTGATTTTGATCCATTGGGATTTTTAAAGGTTTGGAGGCTAAATGACCAGAATCTGCAAGGATGTCTAAGGTATATTTTCTTTGACAAAGGTGGATACCAGATGGTGATCTTGCAACCTCAATGCCAAGAAAATATCTTAAGGGCCCAAGGTCTTTGATTTTAAAATGGTGATTGAGAAAAGCTTTTAGAACAGAAATAGAATGAAGGGAATTACTAGCCACGACTATGTCATCCACATAGACTAGAAGGGCTGTGAAAATGTCACCATTACTATAAGTAAAAAGGCTATAATCTGCCTTAGATTGAATGAAGCCAAACTGAATGAGGGAATGAGAAAACTTGTCATACCATTGGCGTGAAGCTTGTTTGAGGCCATAAAGGCTTTTGAGCAGTTTGCATACTTGATTTGGAGAGCCTTTGTGATAGCCAGGGGGTCTTTTCATATAGATTTCTTCTTGGAGGTCACCATGGAGGAAAGCATTGTTTACATCAAACTGTTGAAGGTGCCATCCTTTGATTGCTGCTAATGCAAGAAGGGTTCTGACAGTAACCATTTTCACAACAGGTGAAAAAGTCTCATGGTAGTCTATACCTTCTTGTTGAGTGAAACCTCTTGCAACTAACCTTGCCTTTTTTCTCTCAACAGTACCATTTGAGTGGTATTTAGTTTTGTAGACATATTTACAGTCAATGGGAATTTTTCCAAGGGGTAAATCAGTGAGGACCCAGGTTTTGTTTAATTCTAAAGCCTCAATCTCAGTCTCCATTGCCTTACACCAGTCTGAGTCTTTAACAGCTTGTTTATAAGTTGTGGGATCAGTGTGTGAAGAGATTGTGGCAGAAAAGAATGAAAAAGTAGGTGATAATTTATCATAAGAAAGGGATGCAGATATAGGGAATGAAATACCTGAGGAAGGAGGTGATGAAACCAGTGATTGAATAGGTGAGATAGAAGAAATCTGCTGACAGTGGAAATCTTGAAGATATTGAGGAGCTCTTCTGGTTCTTGTTGATCTTCTGAGAGCAGGTGGAGAGGGAGAGTTAGGGGCAGGGGATGAAGGTGATAATGGAGAAGATGGAGGGAGTGATGGTATAGAATTGATGGTTGTTTGAGGAGAAGTCAGAGAAGGTGAAGGGATAGGATTAGAAGAATATGAAGGAGAAAATGAAGGATCATTAAAAACTGGTAGCTGGGAAGTGGGTGAGGCAGAATTTTGATGATGAAAAGGAAAAATATTCTCATAAAAAGTGACATCTCTAGAAAGAAAAATTGCATTGGTGTCAAGATCAAGGAGTTTATATCCTTTAACTCCAAAAGGATAGCCAAGGAAAATGCATTTCCTGCCTCGAGGATCAAACTTTTTTCTGTTTTGGGATAGGGTTGAGGCAAAACATAAACAACCAAAAATTCTCATGTGTGAATAAGTGGGAGGGAAATTAAACAAGAGCTCGAATGGTGTTTTATTGGACAGCAGTGGACTAGGAACTCTATTAATAATGTAGGCTACAGTAAGAATGCAGTCACTCCAATATTTTTGTGGGAGATTGGACTGTATTTTTATGGCTCGAGCAATATTTAAGAGATGTTGGTGCTTTCTTTCTGGAATGCCATTTTGCTGAGGAGTCTCCACACAGGTTTTATGGTGTATAATTCCTTTTTTATTGAAGAAATCTGTCATTTGAAATTCAAGTCCATTATCACTTCTTAAAATTTGAACTTTGGTAGAAAACTGAGTTTCTACTAAGTGGCAGAAAGCTTCTATACAAGGCCTAGTATGTGACTTGGTTTTGAGTAAATAGATCCAAGTACTTCTAGAAAAATCATCTACAATGGTTAGGAAGTAATTGGAACCATCATGAGCTGTAATTGAGTTGGGTCCCCAAATGTCACAGTGTATGAGCTCAAATATTTTTTTGCTTTTATGGGTGCTAATGGGAAAAGGAAGTCTATGATGCTTAGCAATGGGACATATAAGACAAGGTTTATCACCAGAAATAGAAGATAAGTGATTTTTGATAGAAGAATCCGAAATTACATGTAATTTTGAAATGGGTGTGTGGCCCATTCTACAATGCCAAATATCTGAAATGGAATCAACATTGTTGAAAGTAGTGGAAACAGAAAAACTTGAAGATAAAGGAACAGGAAAATGATGAAGGAGAGCTGTTGGTGGAACTGCAGCAGTGACCAAATGATATAGACCATTCTTTATCTCACCCATGCCAATCGTGGTCCATGATAAAAGGTCCTGAATAAAGCAAAAATGTGAGAAAAATAGGAAGCAACAAGAGAGAGAGTTAGTCAATTGTTTTGCTGAAATCAAGTTAAAATTGAAAGATGGAACACATAGCACATTTTGTAATACCAAGGTGTTGGTGAGTTTGACAGTGCCTATGTGAGAAACAGGTGCTGTGTTACCATTGGGAAGTCTGACCACAAAAGAGACATTGGAAGTAATGGCTGAGAGAAAAGATGTGTTACAGACCATGTGGTCTGTAGCACCAGTGTCAATTATCCATGGTGTTTGATGTGCTTTGTTGTGTGCTTGAGTAGATGAAGTGAGACAAAAATGAGTACCATTCATGAGAGATGGAGAAGAACAATCTGTTTGGACAGTGCTAACTGAGTGGTTGGCAATGGAGGCCTCCTTTGACTGCAATAAAGACAATAGTTGCTGATATTGGTCCTTTGTAAATGCCAGTTTCTCATCTGCAGATGCTATTGGTTCAACTGAGGTGAGATGAGCAGATGAAAAATTGGGAGAGTTATTTTTAGCATGAAATTTATGCCCAGGTGGATACCCATGAAGTTTATAGCATTTATCAGCCACATGACCTGTTAAGTGACAATAAGTGCAAAGAGGAGGTTGTGCATTGCCTGCTTTGAAACAATTTTCAAGGTTATGGCCTTGTATTTTGCAATGTGTGCAAAATGGTCTATCACGTTTGTATGAGTTGGGTGGTTTGAAAGGTGTTTTGGATGGGATATATGGCTGTCTAACAGCAAGTGCCATAGAGTCAGGGGAAGGCAAAACATGAAGCATGTGATTCTGCATTTCCTGTTGCTGAATCATGGAGAAAATTTTGTTGATGGGAGGCAAAGGGTCTAACAACATGATTTGGTCACGAGTGGCATGAAAAGACTCATTAAGACCCATGAGGAATTGTATGACACAATCCCTTTGATATCTGTCAAGGAGAACAGTCAGCTTTCCACAAGTGCAATCAGGCAAAGGATCATATATGTGGAGTTCATCCCATAATGTCTTAAGTTTGCCAAAATAAATACTCACAGAATCATTTTCTTGGTTCAAACCTGTCAAGGCCTTTTTCAATTGAAAAATACGATGGCCATTTTGTTGAGTAAATCTATCCTTGAGCTCAACCCAAATCTGTCTAGCATCATCAACAAGTGCAATGCTAGATTTCAGAGAGGAGCTGATTGAGTTTTGAAGCCAAGAAACAACAAGAGCATTGCAACGCTCCCATGCTTCATGTAGAGGATCAGTGAGGTCTTGTGGTTTTAACAAAGTGCCATTGATAAAACCAAGTTTATTTTTGGCTCGAAGAGCTCTGCATATAGCTCTGGACCAGGTGGTGTAGTTTTCTGTGGTGAGGTGGTCAGTAACCAAAGGAATAGAGGGGTTGTCCCCATGGTCAAATCTGTAAGGGTTGATGATGTTGGTGAAGTCTGTAAATAAGGTGTTTGAGTCTTCAGCCATGGGAAAAAAAAATTCACTCTTATGGCTCTGGTACCATGTAAGAATAAAAAGAAAAGCAAAAAATAGAAGAAGAGGAAGAATGGAAGGAAGGATTGCCAAGAGTGAAAAGTTGATGAAAAATGCAACTATCTTTCATTCATTCCGTGTATTCTTTACAAGGTACTGCTATCTATATATAGCAAGTAATCTAACAGACTAGAAATAGAAATATTTGTACAATTTACTGACTAATTTTGTAAATACAGAAAAGTACATGACAACTCATCCATTTGGAGGACTTTCTAGTAATTTATTTACAAAAGAATCTTCACTTGTTGGTGCAGAATGTGGTGCGTGCTGCAGTAAATCTGGTGCAAGGTTGTTACCACGAGTGAGGGAATTATTCTGATCCTGCAGCTCCAAGGTAGTGGAAGAAGGTGATGCATGCTGCTCCAATATAAAGCTCCAGCTAGTAATTAATTGACTAGAAATTTATTGAACTTGAAAAGACACATTTGAGTTTGATCGTGTTAAATATAAACTACGATGTCTGCCAAAAATATTTCTAGTCACCCTACTTGAGAATCACATATTTTATAGGCTTGAAACTTTAAACAATACCTATGTCATCTTATGACTACAACAGAAAAAGTCAATTAACACTTCCAAGAGAAATCCATGCATTCTTCTTATTCCTCTTGAAGTATTGAATGATATACATTGGATTAATTGCCTTGATAACACCAGGATCGTACTTAAAGAAGTTGTACAAGCCAATACTTCCAATGAAAAGGCACCAAGTTGTGAGTATTGGAGCAAAACTGTAGCCGATTTTATTTGTCCCAAACCTTTGCATTTGGAACAAAACAATCAAGATTCCCACTGAAATCCACATGATCATATTACCAGTGAGACCATTAGCAGCTTCTTTAACTCCCCCCACCGCTTACAACACTGCACGAAGGACATCTTGAGTTATATTGTAATCACATATTGATGAATAAACTGATTAAAAAGAAGTTAGTAGATACAGAATTGGTTGCTCTCTAGCTATCATATTACCTGAAATGCATGGTGTAGGGATTCCATCTCCAAGCACCATGGAAGTGCCAAGCATGGTCATGAACAATATGAAGAACTTTATTGTTTGGCTATTTTCAAGCATTGACTTCACAGAGGATGCCCTCTTGAGCCGTCGATTTGGCACGTCTAGTCGGTAATTGGCATGGCGGCACAGGAGAGAATATAGAGCAAAAGTTCCTCTTATGTATGATTTTCAAAATATTAATTAACAAAAAATACTTTGATAATGAGAATTTTTTCTTAAATAGTAATGCAATAACCAACCCATGCAAGTCACCTCTTTTTTAGTTTTCCTTATATATTGATAATTGATTCAGTAGTATCTCATTTATTCAAGAGTTTGTAAAAAAATACACGAAGAGGAAAATAAATGAAAATGTTGATGATGATGATAACCATATATAAGAGATCAGAAGATTATCATCACCATTATCGTTGGCCGCTAGCACAATAAAAACGTTCTTAATCAAAGTGATTGACATGAGCGAGTAAAATATAAGAGACATCATCCCAAGTATATCATCATTGTACTTAATCCCAGTAGGGGTAAACAAAAAAGACCGAATACCCCACCCGACCCTAATTACCCGACCCGGTTTTGTTTTAAAGCGGAAACAGAATACCCGTTACCCGATTCGTTTTTAAACTGGTAATACCCGTTTACCCGATTTCGTCTAAAACTCACGGAATACCCGCTCGACACTCTCTCCCTCGCAGCCGCTCTCCTCCTCGCAAGCTCACTCTCTCCATCGCAGCTCTCTCCATTGCAGCTCACTCTCTCCATCGCAGCTCACTCTCGCAGATCTCACTCTCTCCATCGCAACTCAGAATCAAGGTTAGTGGGTTAAACCTATTAATTCTAATACTTTGCTGTCGTAGATTTCAGCTTTCTCGAAATTTCTGTTCTATTATGCTCGTTGATAAAATTTGGTATTTGGTTTAGGGTTTTCTTCTCCTTTTCTTTTCGTAGCAAGGCATAAATGTTTTCGTAGCAATGCATAAACATAAATGATTTTGTGTTTGGGGTTTTAGTTGTGAGATTTGAGATCTGTTTTATTTTCCTTGATTGCTTAATTGATTTCGGCTTTTTTTAATGGCATAGTAATTAATGATTGTGTCGATTTTGTTTTGTTTGTTCTTATTTTTTTGGTTGAGTTTTCAGTGTGATAATGAACCCAATCACACACTGTTTCGTTGGCTTTAGGAAAAATAATGCCTTTTTTGAGGGAAATAATTAGTCCAATTTTGCTTTAGAAAAGCAATGCAAGTATTTCCAGAAATCTAAGTCGACGGAGTGTTAAAATTCTTTGGTTTAGTTTGAGAGGGTTGACTTTTAGATGAAAGTGTGTAGCTTTGCTTTGGGGTAAATGAGTGTCCACAGCCTAAGATACCGTTTTGGTACTCTGGTACTTCAGGAATTTGATTACCAGTTTGGTAGTCTGGGTTTATGTTAGAACATATTCCTGAGCTTTCGAGTTTGTAGAGTTGTTTCTGAGTGTGAAAGAAGCACAATAATTTATCTTTTTACTGTTGGTAAGTGGAAAAGAAAGTTTGCTCAGCCTTGAGAGCATGAAATGTGTCTCTGTAGAGGCAGAGTCGCTACGATGGAGGTTGTAATACATAGATGGGTTTTGAAATGTACATGGGAAAGCCGTGGATTTGGTTTGAGTTTCACTGTCAGTTTAGAGCATGCATGTATAATGGGAGAAGTGGTGGGGGAGAATCATGATGGTGTCTCTTCACTTAATTATTTTCTTTTTTTGTATATTAGATGACGGGATAGGCTAATGTTTCTCAAGGTTTTATAAAACTGGAAATTTTGGCTGTCCTTTAATAAGGAAGGCCATTTTGTTGTTCATAGATTGGAGTACACTGTCAGATCATGAGTGTACCAAACACATTTCTTTTTAAACGTAGTCTTTTCAATTAATTATATGTTTAATATAATTTTTTTTTTCATGTAGAGATAACTTTGAAGAATATTTTAAATGAGGTCGATTGAAGATTACTTGAAGTACTTTTAGACCAAAACTAGCTAATCCAAGAGTAAGACCATTTTTTTCTTTTTCTTTTGTTTTTTTTTTTGTGGGCATGTTCTTCACTTTCTTTCTGAGCAATAGAGGTTGCATATGAATACCACATAACAAATGATTAATATTGTAGTTGAATTATTACATTAAGACATTTTTGCAGTTGAATTATTGTAGTTGAGTTATTGTAGAATACCACATAACAAGTGATTAATATATAATGTATGTTTTTGCAAGAGGTTGCATATGATACATAAAAGGCTCATTCAGCAACATGCCTATTGGAGTGTTCTTTCTTGTTTATATCTAAGTATATTTTTTCAAACTCACGTGTTTGAACTTGTACAATTCAAACAACTAAATATATTTCTTTGGTTATCTTTTCATGCTACTGACTTTGGAGTGTTCTTTGTTGTTTGCAAGTGAATCCAACAAGTTGAAAAAGTAAGATCGATCAAACTGATGAATATTGATCGTTTTGTTGGGTTTCTTTGTTCAATTATTTATTCCTTGGACAAACTGATGACTTTGGAGTGTTCTTTGTTGGGTTTCTTTCTTCAATTATTTATTCCTTGGACAAACTGATGAATATTGATCGTTTTGTGCTAAACTAGTCAACAATGGGCTCCTCAAGTGCAAGTGCTGACTGCCTTGGATGGGCAGCAAGATATGAGTATGGAATTCTATCACCATACAATTTGAAGTAGAAGAAGAGGATGATGAGGTTGATCATTTGCTGTACTAGAGATAGAAAAGTAATTTGTTTCTGTTTTTGCTCTTGTTCCTGCTGGGTTGATCATTTGCTGTACTAGAGTTTTGGTTAGTAGTTGTTGTTTTGAACAGTTTGTGGGTGATTGGATCAATACCCATCTTTTTTAGTTTTTTCTTGATGTGGATATTTACAAACAGATTTTTTGTAAATTCTTGGACTCAGAAGAATAAGAGACTAACATATCTATTTTTCAAAAAAAAAAATATCGGGTAATCGGGTATTCCGAAAACAGTGTTTGGGTCAGGTATCGGCCAAATCGGGTAATCGGGTAACGGAATAGCCTTAGGGTCAGGTCGGAACATTGAAATTCGGGTCGGGTCGGATGAGCAGTCCTAAATCCCAGTAGGAAAAATATCCAGTAACACATACAATAGCGAAGTGCCCAAATCACCATATACAACACCGATGCTCTGAAATGCTAACTTCATGATTGTTTTTCAATCTCCGACTTGCAATCAATTAAATGTCTTGAATCTCATATATGTAGAAAACTGAAAAATAATAATTATAACATGCAAATATGAAAACAAAAACCTAAAAAAATGGAAGAAATTAAAATAGAAAAAGTAAATTACCCGAGACGATCCAAAGCCTTGGTTTGTGGTGAATATACTTGCCTCTAAATCGAAAGAATCACGAATAGGCAGCTTTTTGTGAGATATCATTTTTTTCTTCTAATATTTGTTGATCTACGTGATATTTTTCTCTTGACCTTTCTTCTTCAATGGCATCACCAACCTCCATCTTTCTCAAACAATCTACAATTCAAGAAATACTGTTGATTTTTGAAACGTTAAAAATGGAGTCGATGCTCAGTGCTGCGTTTAAATTAAATAGAGCCATTAATATTTAAAAGTACTCCATCTATAACTCAAATCTCTACCAGATATATCTGCCCAGTGAAGCGTCTAAAATGGAGTTTAATGTTCAAAAGTAGTACGGTTTTTAAAGATAAAAGCATATTTTGCATGCTCGGAAAGGAGACCTCAATGTTCCCGTTTGTTGCCTGATTAATTTTCAAAAGTAGTACGGCTTCCATGCGTGCAATATGCATGCTCGGAATTTTGCATGTCGTACGACTAGCCAGACCAGTAGCAAACGCGTTGTCGTAGACATTAATTCAGAATTTTTAATTGAACAGGAAACCTAATTTTTCTAATGCTAATTTTACTTGTACGGAAACGGGAGATTGATTTAAACAAAATATAGCTAGATTTGATTTCATTTAATCAGGCAACAACTTTATCCTGGTATTCACATTCAGTTGAAGTATAGTCATTTAATATTATATAAGTATATATATTTAAAGAGTAATTCTACATATAACCATTAAGTGCATAAACGTCGCATAATCGCTTTGAAAAAAAATGTGGTCTGCTATTAAAAAATTAATTTTTTTTATGTGGGTTATATGTTTTATTCATTTTTTTAAAACGATTACGTGGTGGTTGCATAATTGACGGTTACAAATATATTTTCTCATATTTAAAACATAACGTGGTTGGAACTAATTAAATATAATATTAATCAATGATAATAATCCGAAAGCAAAAAAAAATTATACTAATCTGAAAATTTGTTTTGGTTTATGTTTTTTTATAATAAATTTTAATAAATGGTCATTAATTATGACAGCTTAATCATCACTAATCAATTGATTTTGTACAATTAATTATAATATAATATAAGTGGATTGACAATTTTAATATGAATCAACCAAACAATATAATTTTATCATTAAAGTGTTGTTAAGGTTATTTGAGAACTTTTTAAGATTTCTAAAGCAACCGCAAACATGTATTTAAATTGACCACTTAAAAAAATATTATACAATTAAAGCACGTTTGAGGAAAAATGATGTTTTTTTTTTCAAACGTACTTTTTATCTTATTTAAAATCAAAAAATATTTTAACATCATCCAAGCAACTTAACTTTTTCATTAAATTTTTTTTAATATTATTTAAACACTTAGCTTCGTTTGGATGATAAATTTCTCTCAATTCATCTCAACTCATCATTACAACTTTTTCAAATCCCAACATAAAATATAATAAACAATTCAATTTTTTCAAATTTTAAAATAATAATAATATTAAAAAATAATATTCTAACAATATTTTATTAACTCAACTCAACTCACTTCAACATCCAAACTCACCACTCCTAACGCAACCTAAAGCCTATTTGGGATTGTGTAGGATCGTAAAAAGTGGTTAACATCCTTAAAAGTTCTTTAATGGCAAAATTATAAATCACCCTCCCATTTAGGAAAAATGATTGGAGGAATATATATTAGGCTCGAGTCTATGTTTCCCTCACTTCATTTTTTCATTTTTGCACTCCTAGCACTCTGCGTCATGGCTACCACTCACTACTTCCCTTCTGTCATCGCTTTCTAGTACCCATGGACATCATTATTTTTTTCATATTTTTTTAACTTCGTTTTCTAGATTTTTTTGGTAGAATAAGTTCCTGGAATTTGTTGAGTACGAGCCTGTAACCTGCGCAACACGCAGACCATAATTTATACTAAATTTTATAAATCTAAATAGTTGATTATATATAATCACAACTACAACTATTAAAAAAATGTATATAAAATGAAAAATAGTTCACTTTATCAATAAATATTTTATGGAGAATGCCTATATAAAATGTATATGGTGAATGTCTGTTTGCGCACCTTTTTTCTTCACCGGCTTACGTTGCACTGAAACTGTTAGAGATTCGGACACATTAAAGTTAATTTTTTCTTTAATATATATTTTATTTAAACAAAATGGAAGAGTGTCAAACAATCCAATCTAGAACTTATAATGGAAAGGAATTAAAAAGGCACGCATTTTGAAGAGAAAAATATTACTACCCAATGAAGATGATCCAGATGGGAAGTTTGAGAGAATCTAAGATCTGAGAAGAGTCATAAGAAGAAGAAAGAAATTACTAATTACTCACAAAACTTCGGATTGAAGTTTCTGTCACGGACCCAAGGTGAAATCCCTCATTCGATATTTTCTTTAGAAAGCGAGAGAGTGTGAGAGAGGGTCGCTCGGCGCGATGCGTGGAGGCCAGGTGATACAGAATGCCGAGGTCGTGTTGCGACGCCCTTGGCTTCAAATGGCGGATCGTCGCGCCTTATAAACCCTTGTCCTCCATTCTTCTACTTCCCATCAAAACCCCGTCGAGAGTTCTTCGATTTCTTTTACCCAGGTTCGACAGTCTCTCTTTGTTCTGTTTTCCTATATTTTATTTCTACCGATCATCTCCGCTGTGAAATCTGGGTTTTCTCTTCTAATTGCGTTGGCCGTTGGCTAAAAGGGAAGAATTTTCTTTACCGTTAAAGATTCGGATTTTCCTTCAACACTTACCATTGTTGATGGTTTTCTTATGATATCGTTTATGTATGGAGAAAATTGATTTCAAATGGTAACGAAAAAGGTTTTTGTGTTTCTTGTTTTCCTTCAATTGTTTCTTGTTTTTTGCCGATGAAGAAAAGTACTTTCAGAAGGTATCAAAAATTCTTTTTTGCTTCTTGCTTATCCGTCCTAATGCTATGGAGAAAGCAATGGTTTCATAGTTGTTCGGATTTATATTATGCTATTGGGTTGCATCTTTTGATGGTTCGTTTCAGAATCTTTCATTTTTGAAAGGATGTGATCTTCTTCGTGTTAGTTTTTTCTTGACCGTGGTGTTGGAATCTTATATAGTGGATGTATCGGATGGAAACACTAAGGAAAAGACGCGTTTGTTTGCGGACAGCATCATGAAGTTGAATCTGCAGAAGCTGGCATCCGTCGTCAAAGCGATGGCCCGTGACAACGACGATAAGTCTGAGGCCTTTTAACCTTTAAGAAAAATAACACGGATTTCATAAAACCCAAAAACGCACCAAAAAAAAAGTGGGCATTCGAGTGGGATTGGCGTGAAGATGTATTTGTGTGCAGAGTGGTGCGCATGGAGACTTTTTTTTTTTTTTTTTTTAATAAGAGCAAGTAGCCACACACATAGCAGCCCCGTCTCAATTTTATTAATAAATCACCCTCACGTATGGCGGAGGAATACCGTGGTTACATCAATACACTTGGGGGTTTAGGAATTAACCCAAAACCAAGTGTCAAAACTAACCAAGAAAACCATAAAGCAACTTCTAACAAGCCTAAGAGCACTCACAATGGGTTTTGTAAAATTCATTTTTATGTAAAATTTGAAGAAAAGTAGCTTGAAACTACCTCCAACAGATCCTTTATTTTCAAATGTATTTTACAGTTTACTACAGTGTTCAGCTAAATGTAGAGTGAACTGTTCACAAATGTAAAAATATTTTATTTATTTATTGTCTTTTTATGTGCTTTATCTCTCACAATAGTTTCTCTCTTTGTACTTTTTTTTCCAAGAAACTATTAAATAATATAATATAAAGAAAAAATAGATAAACTGATGTATGATATATTGTAAAAGTTAGTATGTAAAATAGAAAAAGTGAATTTTGGTGATGTGTTTTAAAGGATAAGATACATAAACTATTGGGAGTGCTCTAAGGTAATGAAAACCAGGACCAAAACCAAGAAAAAGCCCAACTCCTGCAAAAAAGAAATGCAAGCATAATAAAATTTAACCTCAGAGAAAGTAGGGAAAACGTACCAGGGACTACGAGATGCACAAATATGGGAGGCCAATTTTGTCCATACGAAGAAGACCACGAAGCTGGCTGGTGAGAGTGTCATTAAATGACCAATCACAATTTAAACCCTCAGCTCCCATTTTGGCTAAATAGTCAGCCACCGCATTACCTTCACGAAAAATATGGGTCAAACGATACTCCAGACAGCCCAAGAAACCCTGCAACTCCTCCCAGAAATCTTCTAAGTACCAGATGTTACAAGTTCCCTTAGTAATCCAGCTGACAATCAAAAGAGGATCCACTTCAATTTCAATCCTCCGAAAACCTAACTGATAACATCTCCTGACCCCTTCCAGCAAGCTTCTCAGCTCAGCAAAATTATTAGACCCCTGACCCAATAAGACCGAATAAGCTGCCTATAGCCTACCAAGATTATCCCGAATAACCCCCCCAGCACCAGCCGGCCCAGGATTCCCTAAACTACTACCATCAGAGTTAAGCTTCATCCAATCCTGAGGAGGCCTAAGCCACCTCACCACACGAATTTGCCTAGGCTTCTGAGGTAAGACCGGGATATCCAATCTCTGCAAAATAGCGACATCATGGGAATATATCCTCGAGACTCTCATAATTAAATAAATAATCTGACGAATCCATATCTTGATAACATGCCAAACCGTCTGAACCGAGTCCACCCTTTCCTCAAAACGAGCTTTACAACGCCTATCCCAAATTTTCCAAGAGACAATAGAAGGGATAATACCAAAGATAATCCTAAGTTGAGAAGACTTACCAGCACGGCGAAACCAAAAGTGGATTCATGAAGAAGACAAAGGCATATGATACAGTTGCTTGCACTACCATAGGAAGAGAATCAAAAGAGACCTTATCATCTTCAGGCGTAAGTGGTTCTGAAGCTTTTCCATTCTGCAGCCAGAGAATGTGTCTGTGAGACCGCAAAATTATCTTTTTCTGGGATTGTCTGGGGGGAACTGTACTATGTTTTGTCTAGGGAAAAAAAAACCGCTTGGTCACTTCTCTGTTTTGACTGGGGCATAGCATTCGCCGTTTCACATAACCCCTCTAGACTCACCACTTGGTCACTTCTCTTTTCACTTGGTGCAAGTCTCTCTCTCCCCTTCATTTCCGTATTTTATGGTTTGAATGCCAAGTCAGCATTGAAAACTTGGTTTTTATATAATTAAATAGATTTGTTTGTAATTGGGAACTGGGTCCCCTTTTATAGTCATAGCTACTGAATAATATACTATTCCATTTCTTCGAATTTATTTCGCTATTTCTATATCACTCTTTCCAACAGTTTAGAATTGAAATAATCCCAAACTCAAGCCAACATAAAATAAAGGCAAGGTGCATTTGAAGATGACTACTCGAACAACCCCAACAAAAAGAAATGAATGTCATACTGAAACACAGTAATGGTTAGGAAGAACTATACTCACAATGTGCTGGCAACAAGAATGAACAAAGGACACCCAAAAGCAATGGGTTCGTGCGAATGAAATCTCCAAGTTCAATATTCAGTACCACGAACAACATAATATCATCTCCACAAAATGTAATAAACAACGAGGATGAATCGAAAACCACAAACTCGTTTCCTCCCAGATTCCTTTTCGTGCTTTAGTCTCCAAAATATTGTCTATATACCACTCATCAATCAACCAATGCGTCATCTCACCTATGACTCTCAAATCCAACCTAACAATCTCACACCACCGCACTGTAGAAATGAGCCAAAAAGATGTAACCAGGAGGCAAACTAGGTCTCCAAAGGATTAAATAAGACGACACTCACTTACTAACGAAGAATTAGGCCTCGTTTGCATTCAAAACCCACCTCAACTCATCTCAACTCATTTCATCTCATCATTATAACTTTTTCAAATTTCCACACAAAATATAATAAACAATTCAACTTTTTCAAATCCCAAAATAACTTTCCCAAATTTTCACACAAAATATAATAAACAATTCAACTTTTATTCTACTATTCACAAACCATCTCAACCCACCTCAACTCATCTTTGAATCCAAACCACTCCTAAGAGAAAAGACTACCCAAAAACTCAAGTAGAGACGCGCACTAATTGAAAAAAGAAAACACAAAAGAACCCACCTAAAAGCCTACCCGGAATACACTACACGAACAAATATGTGATTTACTACATCAAACAAAAGTATATCTCTTAAAAGCCCACTCCAAACTATACTACTTGGACAACATGTAATGACGGCATCAAATAAAAGTGACTGCCCACATTTGGATAGTCAGGGACGAACATATCATTATTGATATCAAACAAAAATTACTGCTCACAATTCGACAGGCGCTTTTATGGTAAAACAGATACACATCTATAGTATAAGAGAAAATATACTTACAACCGTGAATTGCGTAACTGCCGCGTAATCGCTTTGAAAAAAAATGAATAAAACATGGGACCCAAATGAAAAAAATTAATTTTTTAATAGTGGACCCCACTCTTTTTCAAAGCGATTACGCGGCGGTTACGCATTTCACGGTTGTATGTAGAATTACTCATAGTATAATGATACACAATTTTCATATTAAACGGAATTTTGTACTGAACACGTGGTAATTTTGGTTTTTTCTTTTTTGTTGGTTATTAACTTGTAGGCTTGTGCATATGACCTGGAAATCTGAGAAACCCGACTAACCCGAACCGCCCGACCCAGCATATGACGGGTTACTAATGATAGGTTCACCAATCCGATAAAAACAATGGGTTTGAGTTTTGGTGTTAAACCGACTGATAAAAAAAACTTATCAGTTCTCTCAAACCCTAGCCTCCAAGACTCCAAGTACCATGCGAGCGGCGATGTCGTTCTACAGCTTGAAAATATTCAATCTGTTTAAAACCCGTGAGGGTAGAGAAATAGGGGATAAACTCTATAAGGGAAGTTCACATCATTGGGGAGAGAGAGAGAGAGAGAGAGAGAGAGAGAGACCTAGAGAAGATTAGTCCTAAAATTGGATGGAAGATTGTCGCACCCGATTTGATAGATCCAATTCTTGAAGTGAAGATAAACCTCCGAGATCAATGGCATTCTCTGCTTCAGACAAGTTGCAGTTATTGAGAGCTAGTTTTTCCAAAGAAGAAAATCCAACAACTGAAGCTCGTACCAAATTCAGCTCAGGTCGATGGCACATAATCATTGACGGATGTAGAGAGATACAAAGAATCTCCGAGAGGGACGTTGTCACAGAATTTGTTCTTCTTCGACGGAGAAAAAATAAAACCATGTAAAAAAATCATATGGAAAACCCGGCTCATTGATTTTGCTTGTTTACTGGGTTTCTAGGTTTTCATTTGTTATAGATCTCGTTGTTGGAGGATTTGTTGGGAGCTTTCTAGGTTTTCATTTGTTGGGGGGCTTTCTAAGTTTTCATTCGTTGGGGTATTTGTTGTCTTCAATACATTTTTTCCTGTCTATAAATCTTGTGTTTGGGAATTTTTATCTGTAGAAAATGGGTACAAACAAGGTCCTCTGCAGATGAAGAAGAAAGAGTAGTATTTTTTTTTTAAAGACAAGGTCGGGTCATACGGATTCGACCCAATTTTGTTTGGATGGGTCGGTTCAGATCGGGTTGGCACCTTAAATAGTGGTATTCGGGTCGGGCACAAACCTGGTATTTTTAGCTCAAGTTTGAGGCCTATTAACTTGTAGTAATGATTACATTGATAAATTAAATATTTAAATACTCAATTTATTTTAATCATCTCATCTTGACAAGAGTAGACATTGCAATTTTGATCATTTGAAAATTTAATGTTTCAAAATGAAAAATAAAGTATAACTGATCATTGAAACGAAGAAAGACTGGTCAATTAATATTTGGTAGAAATACTTTGTCCATAGATAAAATTATAAAAAAATTAATTTATAAACTAGTTTAATTTGATATAATATGTTAAATTATAAAAAATTTATTATAAAATAAATATAACGTAAGTCTTAGACCATTTTAATGTGATTGTCAATCTCTATAGTCCAAAAACAAGGCTTCTAAGCAAGCAAATTTCACTAGAAAATGAAAAGATGATACATGAGGAGGGGGTGGAGTTCTCCAACAAGCACCCCAATACAATAACCACAGTGCAAAAGTGATAGGAAAAAGAAAATTAAAACGGTTTTTTAGACCAATTTCTTAGTTCCCACCCATGCCCTACAAAGAGAGCGCCATCTTAAAAGATGGTTTTTAAATAAGCCACCGCTGGAGGCGATGTAAGCTATGAGTGCACTGCAGTTTGTTGTCTTGAGATATTTTTTAGATAGATCCTTAGTCCATTTTTCAAGATCATCAGTTAGGAAAAGCGATAACATAGTTGTTCCTTTTTCAAGACCGGCATAAGATGGACTGATCTGCGGCTCGCACCTCTATGGTGGCGCGTGGAGGCCACGCGCCGATGGTTGGGAGGTGAGGTGGGGCAAATCTGAAAGATTTCGACATGGGGAATCTGCTGGTGTGGCGCGTGAGTGCCATGCGCGGAAGTAAGCCGCACGTGCTGCTCACGCGCCGACATTTTCATCCCGGTTTTGCATCGTTCTAGTAGATCGTGGCTGTAGTGTTAGGGACCCCGGTCTTGTCCCTAACACTAAGGACCACAAGCTTGACTTGGTGTGAATGATGATCGAGTGACCTTGCGAACTTGTTTGGTCTTTGGCCAATAACGGCACGTAGAATGGCAATGATGGGTTCCTAGGTTGATGAAAGTTTAGTGTTTGATGATGATGAGTTCAGATGATCTAAGGGATGATTATGAGTGTTTGATGCAATGGGGATGGCTAGAAGGTTACCCTTGATGTTGGGGCCTCTTGGATGATGATTAGGGTTGGTATGGTGAAGTGTAGTAGGGTTTTGTGTGGTGGCCAAAGATGATTTCGAGATTGGGAAGAGATGGACTAGGGTTGGAGTTTTGGATGAGATGCTAGGGTTTGGAAATGATGTGGAAGAGTGAGGCTAGGGTTTGGTGGCTAGGGTTGGCCGAACATGGTAAGAGTTTGGAAGTCTTTGATTGATTTTGAGTGATTCTAGGGAATGAGAGATTTGAGGGATTGGATATGGTAGATGAGATGGAGTTTGAATGAGTCAAGGGTTGCTCCTTGACTTTAGGGATTGGCTAGGATAAGATAAGGAAAATAGGATTTGGATTTAAATATGGCAAGAGGATGGAGTCTTTGATTGACTAGGTCTATGGAAGGAATTGAGAAATTTAAGGAATTGGATGAGTGATTGGAGGGATTGAGTGATTCTGGAGAGGTTCCTAGAATCAAGAGATTGGCATGGGATGAGTCAACTTTCCTTGAATTAAGGAAGTTGCCAAAGAGGTCTCTTGATGGACGGCTAGGGTTTGTGTTGGCCTTGACTCCGAAAGTGGCCCAATCTTGGTTGTCCATGCATATTTAGGACCATGTCCTAGGGCAGTTTTTAATTGGGTCTTAACAATTGCGTGGTGGGGTTCGTTTCAATAGGTGGTCGCCAGAAAGCAATAGATCTAACCAAAACCGAATCGGTGGAGGGGAGGAGGAAAATAAAAGACTACCATAAAAGTATATACACTAAACAGTTTCAGAAAGGGAAAGGAGATGAGGGTGAGAGACACAGGTCCACCCTCCTCTCTGACGAGAACACTCAAATGGATTGAATTTTCTAGAGAGAATGGAGACTTTCTCTTTCTAAAAGCCAAACGATCAGTTCCCTTTAATGAGAGGTAGTACTGTGGACCTTACCTTCGACGCACTCGTTAAAATTTGAAGGGTAATATTCTTGTGCTTCCTTTATTATTTTTATTATTTAATTATTTTTTTTAATTTTGATTAAAATTTTCAGAACTGATTTTTCTATATGATTTAGAAGAAAATAAATTCAATCAACTAACATTATCATGTAATTTAATTAAAAATAAATTCAATTTTATGAAATTGACTTTTTTTTGCTCTTTAAGTCAATTTTTATAAAATTAAATTTATTTTGAATTAATTTACATGATCATGTCGGTTGAATGAATTTATTTTTTTCGATTATGCAAAAATGTCATATTCTGAAATTTTTAATCCATATTCAAATAGGAAAAGAAAAAAAGATAATGAGGTAGTAAATTAATAGTAAAGGATGTGTAAGGGTATCATTACCCAAATTTGAAAGGATGAGTAGGGCAAGAACCGAATGGGTAGTCGAGCTGCAGAAACTACTGCAGATGAGTCACAATCATGACTTCTCTTTCGAAAACGGAGAACATGAAAAAAAAAAAGTAATACTACACGATTGTGTGGATCCCGTATTTACTCACTTTTTTCAAAGAGATTGTGTGGCGCTTGAGTAGTTCACGATTGCAGATATCATTTCAAAAAAATAAATCATCCAAAATTCAAAATCATGTGTCTTTTCACCTTTGGCTCTAACAACATTTTAGGCAACATTTATTGACAAAGCTATTAGGCTGTGTTTAGGTACTTATGTAATCTCAGATGATTTGAATTAATTTATAAATAGTAATATTTTGTAAGTCTAATTGAGATGTATTTTAATCAATGAATGTACGAAGTAGGTTGAGATATATTACCTCGTTTGTTTGTTAAATTCTAAAACAATAATAATATTAAGAAATAATATTCGAATAATATTTTATTCAACTTTTATCTAAACTCATCTCATCTCAATTTACTGTCCAAACGACACCTAAAGGTTAAGAGTTTTAAGATAGAGTATTAACTATTATTTATTGATAATACACAAATTATTAACGTTATAATTTATTTTACTTAATTAAAACACTTAATTAGTTAATTATATACTTAGACAATTTAGATTAAATCATAACTATTTTTTTTATATATATAAACTATGTTTGTCAAAAACTTGAAAAAAAAAATGACCCGAACTGAAATGCTCTGATAAGATTGACTGGACCGAACCAAAACGATCTGATCCAATCCAAAGTCCTTATCGGTCCAGTCTTAAATCCTCTTCTAAGACCAACCAAACTGGACCCGTTACACTCCTAACTATTTGGTACTATATTTCAAATACGTATATCTTTTATATATATATATATATATATATATATATATATCTATAAATAATTATGAGTTATTCAATTCTGATGTTGGAGATGATCACAAGGATCAATGAATGTTTCATATGTACGTATATCTGGTCTCGTTTGTTTTCGCAAATGAGATTAAATGAGTTAAGATAAAAATTGAAAGTTGAATAAAATATTGTTAGAATATATTTTTTTAATATTATTTTTATTTTGAAATTTGAAAAAGTTAAATTTCTTATTTTATTTTGTGTGAGAATTTGGAAAAGAGCAGTGCTATATACAATCATTTAAGAGGTCTGTGTATGAAATGACCAAATTGTCCCCATTTTTAGGCTTGAATTGACTACATTACCCCTATTTCTTCTACAACCTAAAGTTAAAACATTTAAAATTGCATATTTTTGTTTTCTCTGCCACGAGCTGTAACGACCCGATTCTATATTTTTATGGATAGATTATAGATAATTTTATTATGTTCAATAAATGAGTTAAAGTCCATAAAAGAGTTTATCGGATAAGTTATATTTATTTGAACCTAGAGTTAAGGCTACATTATTATTTTTTTTTATTTCCAAGCCCATGAGTGTTAAACTCCAAACACTATTAGCATCCTAGATTCCTCTTCATAATAAAACCCTAACTGATTCCCTCTATGAACTCCAAATTATGCACGTCTTGATCATCAAAGTTCACTAGGATTACAACTCTACTTGAGCCCTTTTCACATTAAAACTCCTTAAACCAATAGTATATATATGCCTAGCCTTCGTTAGAATAATTCAAGTTGCGGTACCCAACCTTTCTCAAGTGGTCGCTATGTTCTTCCTTCCCTTCTTTGATTTTCTTGTTCCCTACATAACCCGTCACACGGCCAACGAAAGCCACCAGCAACCAACGGAGCAGCCCTCACGTTACCCAACTCCTTTACGTCGCCCTTGCACAAGCACTGCCCAGCCCATAGGCAAACGACCATGAACCTTCACTCAGTCGTCGCCTCCACGAAGCCGATCACCACCACAAGTAACAAGAAGACCAACGTGAATATAGCTCGAGATGCAGACTGTATCACGGTCCGTAATTGCCACTGCACCACGTCGAGCACACAGCCTCCCTCCATGTCGTGGGTCGCCAACCACCACCACCGAAAATAACCCCACTGCTGAGTTGTCCTCGCCGCAACCTCCCACGAAGCTGCACCCTCACGAACTCCCCATAAACCACGGTCACAGCCCCACGTTTAGTCCCGCAGCACTGCTACCCCTGTGCACCACCTGTCCGCACTAACGTTCACCATGCAACACCCCTAGCTCACGTCTCCTCCCTCAGCCACAGCACCACAAAGAACCACCTAGATCTGCCCTAGCCATCGTAAACCACGGACAACCCCATACGGCAAGCCCCTGTTTTTAGCCCCCCAAAATAGAGGATGGCTCCTCCAAGCATCAACCCCACACGAAAACCACCCATCATGCACCGTAGCCCAGCCTTGAACCTGCAGTGGAGCCACCGACAACTGCCACGATTCCTTCCCCACGACGGATCCTCTAGCACCACCACAGCACCTTCATAGCAGGCCAAACTGAGAGCCACAACCCACGCCTTGCAACAGCTCCTTCACGCCACCACCACAACAACTGTAGCACGTTGCAGCATCCACCATGAAGACCCATGCTGCTACACGTGAACCACCATCACCCACCTTCAATTACCATTCATCCTCCATCGCACGACGTAAGCTTCTCCCTCACGTTAGACTCTCTCTCTCTTCAATATAGTTTTATGTCATTGGGTCATAAGCTTAGCCTAAACTTAACGTGGGCATGCATGTGTAATGGGTTGCAGGTAATTCGAGTGAAAACTTTAGGTACAAGGTCATAGGTTCACACGAATTTTGAAAGGTACTGATATTTTATCTTAAAATCAAGAGAAAATAGGCTCTTGGATGTGGAATTATTTTTAGGGTGTAATCGTGTGAATATAGGGAGAGTGATGATTTTAGTGTTATTAAGATTTTAGGTTTTAGGGAATATAAGTTATTTTAGTATCTTAGGTTATAATTACAAAGTCGTGTTTAATTAGAGATTTATGAAAAACTACTTGCATATTTTATAGGTGATCGGTTTTATGATGGAGATATCAAAAAGCGTAACGAGGTAAGTAGCATGATCATACCATTACACGTATGTACGGTAAACAACATGTCTTTTATAAAAAAATATTTTGCATGTATGCCCTTCATTGGAAGCCCCTTTTTACGTACCCCAGTCATGATATATTTATGAAAATCCATAATTTTATGTGAAAATTTATGCATTAAATTCATGATTTTATGAAAGAAGTTATGCATTAAAATATTTATGAAAGGTTGTGATTTTATATGAGAGTTGTGCATGAAAATAATTTATAAAAAGTCATGCATGATTTTATATAGAGATTTATGTAATCAAAATATTTATGAAAGGTGATGATTTTATGTGAGGAAACATGCATCACAACATTTATGAAAGAATGCGATTTCATTTGAAATCTATGATATGATATGACAAGATATGGCAAGTATGCATGTAATTTCTTTTGAAATTTATGATATGACAAGTATGCAAGTATGATTATGATGAAGTATGAATGATAAGATATGTAACGACCTATATGTTATGAAGACGGTACCTATGTTATGGCCATATTGCATTGCCAGGTTGTGCATGCTGGTAGTGCATCTAGTATGTCTCCTTATGTATAGATTCCACAACCCATCACGGCCACAGGCAGAATCAGAATCTACTTAGATTCGCTAACTCTAACTCACAGGGGTCAACAGTGGGCATCGGCCTATGATAAGTGAAAGATAAGTTCATGTTCATATTATTTACATATATGTATTTATGAATATGCAAGTTTTTGAAGAAACCTTATATTTATTATGTTTACTGTATGATGTGTTGCTTATTGAGTATTCGACTCATTTTTTTATATTTTTTTATGATTTTAAACCCCAAGTGATGACATTTATGAGGATGAGACTGCATGATAGGACTTGACCCAGAGAGGCGAGGCAGAGGCCTAGACAGATTATGTTATGATTAGTTTTTTATGGTTTAAGATTTAAATAAATTATTCTAATAAGCACATGAGACTTTCCTATTTTTTTAAATAAGTGTTTTCGCAGACTTTATTTTGGGATTTTAAGTATTTATTAAAATTTGTTTTATTTATGGAATCTTTCGCATCTGGCGCGTTGTTTTATTTATGGATTTTAGTCGCACACTGGCTCCCCAAAAATTCTAAAAATATCTTTATTGGAGAGCGGAGTGTTACATGCGCCCCAGCAGATTTCCACCATCGTCAACCACCACAACCCAATCTCCTCCACCATCGACGAAACAACCACCTCCACCATCGACTGAGTCACATACTCCACTATTGACGACCTCCTTGGCCACCATTGACGCAAAGCACAGCTCCCATTCCATTGTTTTTCTCAAGATTTTTTTTTTTTTTTGTTTATTCCCCTTTCATATTATTTTGATCATTTTTCTTCATTTTAATTTACGTCTTTGGGGCCTAATTAATGTACTATTATAAACTCTTCTATTGCCGTGGAGTTTGGGTGTTTGCCGTGGAGTTTAAACGTTGCTTCTTGGTAAATATGGCAACAATGGAATGAAAGTGTCGAAAGATTAATTTAAACAATAGAAAGCCTTCTAGTGCGTTGCTTGGTTGCTTGAACTTGAACCATGGGTAGGCATCTTCATTGCTATCTTTAGGTCCCAACTAATGGATGCAAGACTAATGTCTTAAAAGCAGGCTTTTATACTCTCTTTCTTGATATCGTGTTCTCAGATTGCCTTTGTAAAGTATAAAGCAGTGCAATAGGTAGGAATGATGCTAGCGTAAAAAAGTTGTATTTTCCTTGCCTAACTTGAGTACTTATTTAATTAAATAATTTACTTTCCTTGCCAGTGTAAAGATTGTTCTTAATGGAGAAAGGGGAAGAAAGCACATATACTAGGAGACCACTGTTTTTTTCAAAAAGCAGTAATTATATGGATACCCTAAATGTTAGAGATAATGAGGAAGTAACTGATGATCATGGTGTAGTGCTGAGGAATGATGATAATGATGTGGTTTTAGAGCCAAAGCCGGGAAATGATGATGTAGGATTTTCAGAGCCAACGTCCGGGATGTTTTTGAAAGTTGAGAAAGAACTCATTTACTACTACAAGCAATATAGAAGACAGACTGGATTCGGCATAATAACCCAAAGAAGTAAAAGGGAAGATGATGGGAGTGTTAGATATGTAACACTTGGATGTGCTCATGGTGGTAAGGCAAGGAAACGTATTACCAACCTTTCTAAACCACACAGGACAACGAAGACCGATTGTAAGGCAAAGATTAATGCAATCTTTGTTGGTGGTGTCTTACGCATAACTACTGTTCAAAATGCACACAACCATGGACTAAATCCACAAAAGGCAAGATTTTTTAGATGTAATCGAGCTATTGATGATTCCGTAAAGAGGCAGTTAGATATTAACGACAAGGCAAGCATAGGTATGGCCAAAAGTTTTAACACATTGGCTGTCGAAACTGGTGGATTTGAGAAACTTCCATTTATTGATAAAGAAGCATGGAATTATATTGATAAGACTCGACACCTTAGACTTGGCAAATGAGGTGTTGATGCACTTCGTGGTTATTTTGAGAGAATGCAATATAAGAATAATGGATTTTACTCATTGATGGATTTGGATGATGATGGATGATTACAAAATGTCTTTTGGGCCAATGCACGTAATAGAGCAGCATATGGATATTTTGGAGATGTTGTGACATTTGATACAACATACCTACCAAATAGATATGGCATGTCATTCGCCCCGTTTGTTGGTGTTAACCACCATGGACAGTCAATACTTTTGGGAGCAAGTTTGATATCAAATGAAAATACTGAAACATTTGTTTGGTTATTTGAGATTTGGTTAAAATGTATGGATGGGAGAGCGCCAAAAGCTATCATCACTAATCAAGATAGAGCCATGAAAAATGATATTGCAATAGTTTTTCCAAACACTTGACACAGATACTGTTTGTGGCACATAATGCGAAAACTGCCAGAAAAGTTGGGCTCACATGCTGAATATAAGTGTGGTTTGAAGAGTACATTGCATAAATGTGTTTATGATTCTCAGACTTCTGGCGAGTTTGAGAAGTCTTGGGAGGTGTTTCTTGACACTTACTGTAACACCCCGTATTTTAGTATATTTTTACTGAATGAATTATTTTTATGGATTCAAAATTTTATTCTCTTATTTTAATATTATTGGATTTTAATTGGGTTATTTTTATGATTTTTAGTTTACGAAAATTATTTCGGAAGTGCTTTCTTTAAATTAATTATTGTTATGTGTTTAAATTTCTTCTCGAATTAAATTAAATTATTATCGGGTTTAATTATTTATCTTAATTATAATCATTATGTTTGAAATATTTTATTTCACTAGCTGTTTTAAAACCGTTTCCGTTGGATCATTTTCGTGACCCAAGTTATGAGGATTGGACCTCATTTCTTTTCCCTCTATTGTTCTTTTCCTTTTCTTTTTCTTTTCTTCTTCTTTCTTTTTCTTTTTTCTTCTTCTTTTTCCTTCTCTCCCCGCGCGAAGCCCAGCCTCCTCCCTCTCTTCCGTCCGTTTCCTTTGTCAGCCTCCAACACCACCGTGCGCCGGCGGTGGTCGACACCGCCCGGCTCCCTAGCTTCCCCAGCCACCGGCGACGCTACCCCTCCAATCTCAGCCTCCCTTGTGCCGCCGTTAGCCACCACGAAGCCATTGAAGCTGCGGCACTCTTTCCGCCGTTGCGCTGCCGTCGCACCACCATTGGCCACCATCTTCCTACCACTTCATCCTCGACCTCTTGGCAACCCAATGGACCCAACCCCAGCTCCGATCCGTCACCGGTGAAGCCCCACCAAGTCCATTTCTGATTTGTGAATTTTTTGCCTAAAACCATCCCTTGCACCGCCACCCACGGCAAACCACCACCACCATTGGCTTCACCGACCTCTCTAGACCCTACCCTATCATTTTTGGGTCTTCGTTTGTCTCCGTTGAAAAGTGGGTATCTGTGACCCACGGCCACAGTGTATTTTACATTGTGGTGTTGCTCAGACGTCGCATTTTTCAACTTCGTGATCCTTCGGAAATTGCTATATTGCACTGTAAGTATTTCTCCAAATAATTCTTGTGAATTTAATATATTTTTGCACTGACGCATTTCACTGTATTTAATCTGCTGATTGGTTTTTGCCGGACTGAGTCCGAGGAGTACGGGAGTCGGATGGATTGGTGATTGGAGTGGTTTGGTTGGATTTGATTGGTTTGAATATTGATGGTTGTGGATTTGTGTTGGTACATGTACATCTCATTATTTCATGCATGATCATGTTTGTAAAGAAAACTGGATTTTCGTGTAGTGCATTCATGCTCATGTGTGATTTGAAAATTTATGATTTTATGTGATAGTATTTTTGGGTGTGTGTATATCACGACCCCAAGCCGAGATGGGGTATTATCTCGGTGGAGCTCCTCTGGTTATTCGGGAGCGGAATAAACTGAGTAACGTCCCCTGGATTGTCGCTGGGCGACGATGGGATCGGACGAGATATTCGTGCCGACTCCGTGGTCCTTCTGCTGGCGGGGACTAGAGGATGTCTGGCCATGTACGCGCTGGGCGCAGAACTGGTCATCGCTTGTTGCATAGTGGGTGCTCGGCCATGAATGCGCTGGGCGCGGACTGAGCATCGCTACGAAGCCAGGACGTGCGGATGGTCCCTAGGGGAGGCCATGGTGCATAGGTTAATAAAGGATTAAATTGGCTATTTTCTGGGAAAATAGTGTGCGTGAATTTTGTGTAAACCATTTTCTGGGAAAATGTTTTACGGATATTTGGGCCAATGAGATTTTGGCTTGTGTTGGAAATTATCATTTTCGGGGAAAATGATGTTTTGAGGAAAAAATGCATATTTCATCATATGTATGCATGTTGGTTGCATTAGATGCATTTTATTCCTGAGAATTATTTGGGTTATACTTACTTGCGGTACCATTCTGTGATAACGCAGATTTTGATGCAGATGAGGAGGAGGAGGGCGAGCCTGAGAAGACGGCTCCGCCCGAGGAGTGATCTGGGATCACTGGTTATTGTTATTTTATTTTACCCTTTTGTATTTTCGGGACATGTGTTAACTTTATTTTGGATGACTGTATAATTGTTTTTAAACCTCTACTGATGTTTAGTTTGTATTAAATTCTGGTACTTAGTTGACTAATCTGCTGCGTAGTTTTTATTTGTACACTGTTGCATGTACACACACTGGCACTTCGTTGGGATGTGTGATCATGTTGTCACCATCCTGGTGTCTCGATCCCCGTGTATTTTTATAAGGAGGATTGGGGGCGCCACACTTACAATTTGCACGAGAATGCATGGTTTCAAAGTCTCTATAGTGAGCGAATGTATTGGGTTCTTGTATACTTGAAAGATACATTCTGGGCTGGGATGAGCACAACTCAGAGGAGTTAGAGCATGAATGCATTTTTTGATGGATTTGTACATTCTGGGACTACATTAAAAGAATTCGTCGATCAATTTGACAATACACTGAGGAAGAAAGTAGAGAATGAGATTAAAGCGGACTTTCATTCATTCAATTGTACAGTCTCATGTATATCTCATTTACCCGTGGAGAAGAAATTTCAAAAAGTGTATATGAATTCTAAGTTTAAGGAAGTACAAGCAGAAGTAACAGGAATTATCTATTCTCTTTGTGTTCTCATAAAAACGGAAGGGGCAATTCCAACATATCAAGTTAATGACTAGAGGAAAGTTGAAGACTACATCAAACGATCAACTTTACGGGCATACTTCAATGAAGATGAGTGTGAGGCGAAGTGCATGTGTAAACTATTTGAGATAAGAGGAATTCTATGTAAACACATTCTTGCAATTTTTACCGCAAGGGATGTCCGAGTGATGCCAGAAAAGTACATTATGGATAGGTGGAGAAAGGACATTAAATGCAAGTATGCTCTCGTTCGAAGCAGTTACGAGGACTTGCGTAATTAACTAGCTATTGGTAGGTACTCTAGTTTGATAAAAATATGTTACAAAGTAGCTACAAATGCAATAGAAAGCGAAGATAATTTCCTAGACATGACACAGAAGTTACAAGCAATGGATTTGATTTACACTAAATCAAAACTCAAAACCCCAAGCCACAGTTGCAAGTACTCATACATCCATTGATGCCGAAACTAAAAGTTCAAAGAAAGTGCTGAGTCATCGCTTTGTTAGAGGCAAAGGAAGGCCCCCATTGAAGAGGAGACAACCTGCAATAGAGAAGTTGAAAAACAAAAACAAAAAGGTCGATGGCAAGCGACAGAGGAAAAATGTGGAAAGATTTAAATAATGTGATTTTGATATATGTAAACATTTATTTTTAAGTTATTTAATTTGTTTATTCATTCAAATGTAGGCAACCGCACGTCCGAAAGATGTATTAAACCCAATAGATTCGATAATAGTGTCTGGCACACAAGAAAGTGTTGTTTCACAACTGCCTGGTACACAACAAAGCGTTATTTCTCAGGTAAATGTTGTTACTATTCCATTTTGCTTCTATACTAAACAAGTAATGAGAAGTTTTGCATGATTTTTACACAATATTTCAAATTACTTGCAGATGGACTTCCAATATCATGACCCTCTCGAGGATTGATGAGAAGACGTTATAAACTGCTACATTTGACGATTTTAAGAGATGAGAAGACATTGTATTTCTTGGGCATTTTGACTATGTTAAAAAGAATTGGTTCATGTATTTCATAACTTCATCCGTGTAATTCTATTTTGGCATGACGTTGGATATTGGTCATGTTCATAAGATTGGTGGAGATGAGATGAGATTGGTCATTAAATAATTTTGATGCCATTATTGATATTTTGAGTATTGAAAACATAGCAATCCAAACTGTCTAAAAACATGACAACACTTATAATATATTTTAAATATCCTAGGTTTCAAGAGTTTCATACACAACTGTTAAGTTTGAATATTACAATATTACAAAGTATCCAACAACACTACACAATTTGGTACACATTTACTTAATCTGTAATTGTTCTTGATCCTATCCAACAACACGATATTAAAAGTGAAAGTCCCCAATACATGCAGAGTAGCATGCGTGCATGGCTAATATCTTTCATTTGACCATGAAACTCATCCCGATCATTTTGGATGTCCTCCCCCCTTTTTTGAATCTCTTTCCTTGCACGTTAGAGTTATTCCACTCTCTTTTGGAGGCGACGTTCTCTTTTCCAAACAACTTTTACTTCAATATTTACCTATAAAAAGTACTCGCAATATGGCTTTCCCTGCAGCAAACAGCTTGTACAAATCATTGTGGAAAATTACAATTAATACAAAAATGTCTGAAAATAAAAGTACAGAAATAAGAGTAATTAGTGTTAACCTCCTTATCGTAATTTGGACAGGAATAAAAAGGCCGCCTTGGATTTCTTGGGATGTTCAAGAATTGTAGACGTATCATATCTCCGCATAAACATTTTGGATGATGATTTGAAGAACGATCAACCAAACAAGATGAAGAAGGTGATGAAGACATTGCATATCAAAAATAGAAACAGTTTTCGAAACTGTGTTATGCTGGAACTGTGTTATGCCTATAGCAGATGCGAAAACGTGTTATGCTGGAACTATATTATGCTGGAACTGTGTTATTATATGAACTGATAATATACAAAGTCCAAATGTTCTAGTTTGCAACAGGACAAGCAATATAATTTTCCTTGTATCATATAAAGACTAGCTACTCTCAAGTCTCCACTAGCTTTAGCTTGCGCTGCAATGGTGATCATAATGATAGGGTTTATAGAGCATTTAGGATGAGCAAACCATAAAAAGATTCTTAAGTGATCACATAAAACTCAAAATAATAATGCTCTCAGAACATGATGTCAAATATGATACCAAACTATCAGCTACAAGTCATAGTGAAAACAGACAAAACAACATGAAAAGATGGCTATCTTTTAGGAACAATGGTCCATTATCATAGAGAAACCACTATACCGGTGATTAGAGAGGCCTCTTTTTAGAGTTATTCTAGAGAATTTCACTCATAGTGGGACATCAAGAATTAGCAAGATATTATGCAAGTTTCTTAACAGGAATAAATCTGGGTACTATCTTGTATGGTTACCACACAAGAGGTCTAGTTATATATTTCATTTTCATTATTCAATGCCTAAATCTAAACAGCTAGATGCCCAGCGGGTTTTTGTTTGAATAAAGCTGAGCTGGGATGAAAACCATTCTTCAATATACAAACAAGTGGAACCCATTCACAAATTTTTACAAACGAGTGTGCACAACAGCAAGAGGATGTTGAACATTGCAGTCCCATCTTAGATAATCAACTCTCTTGAACATGACCAATACATAAAAATCTTGACACAAATTTACAGAACCAAACACAAATGAACACAAATTTACCAAAACCAATCTGAGCTCGCCCGTAAGCTGCAGAACCAAACTTACGGGTGAACAAATTTATAGAACCAATCTACATATTCTACGATTTTCCAGAACCAAACACGAATTCTACAAATTACCAAAACCAAAGACATCCGAGGAAGAAAGGGGATTTACTCTTCTCTGAGGAAAGGGACGACGACTTAGCATGAGTGGCGACAGCGACTTTTACGGCAACGGCGATGGGACGAGGGGGGGCGATTTCATCTGGGCACGAGGGGGGTGATTTCAATTTCATCTGGGCGAGGGGGGGTTGTTTCATCATGGGGAGATTTCAATTTCCCTGTAATGAAACGCACCGTTTCATTTAATAATGAAACACTGCGTTTCATTAAACTTACAACACAGTCTCCATTTGGGAATTGCAATAAGAATTTCTCAAAAAAAAAAACTCTCTTAAAGAGTATTTAAATAATCTTTATAAAAGAGATAATAAATTTCTCAAAAATAAAGGAGATAATAATAGCACATGCATATTAAAAGTAATTCTCGGTGATTGCAAATTTTCATTTACGTAATATTTTACAATGCAAGGCTCCAAAATAAAACTAAATTCTAATTTCTAAATTCTAAATGCTAAAAGTAATATGGGTGTTGAAAATATTCACTTTTAATTATTAACATGACATAATTTAATTTATAAAAAATTTAAAAATTTAAATTTGTAGACAACTTCTACTTATTAGGCCTCAGTTAGATAGTAAAAATGTTTCATCTCATCTCATCTATCTCATCTTTACAACTCTCTCAAATTCTCATAAAAAATATAATAAAAAATTTGACTTTTTCAAATCTTAAAATAATAACAATATTAAAAAATAATATTCTAACAATATTTTATTCAATTTTCAACTCAACTTAATATCCAAACGGCACCTAAAACTCCAATAGAAAGTGACCACCTATTTCTAGTTCCAGATGCAACATCTATTACGTCTAGAATAATTTTTTTCTATTTTTAAAAAAATAATTTTATTTATTTATTTATTTATTTTAAAAAAGTTATAGTACATATCAATGACAATGCTCAGTTCACTCGGTTAAATTTTATTAGATCAATCAAAAGAAAAATTATTTAAAAGGTTAATAACTATTAGAAAACGGCTTATATCATTTGAAAATCAAACCAAAACCCAAAAAATAAAATAAGATAAGATTTTAGAAAATTGAAAAATTAAAAAGCCAAAAAAATAGTCTAATCAATTTTCTATTTAAATACAAGGTAGAAAATAATATAATAAAATAAAGAAAAAATCTGAAAAATATAGAACTAACAAACTATCTTTTAAAAAAATTAATTACGGATGAATAAAATTAGAGGTGACAATATATAGCACAACCCGTGCACCCGACACGACACGACACGACACGAAATTAGTAGGTTTGAGTTTGATGTTCAGGTCAAAATGAGTTGACCTGTTAAGAGACGATTTATAAACGGGTCAACCCGCTTAATCCGAAATCAATCCGTTTTGATTTTATTTCAAAATTATAATTTTATTATAGTTGAGTTATAATATTGATATTTCTCAATATACTTGTATTTTTATTATTGAGATTGTAATTATGGACCTATTTGAAGAAATTCATATAGAAACACATATTTCTCCCCATAAAAGACCTAATAAGAGAAATGTGGTAACTCCTTATAAAGCCAAAAATGAGTTTGTCCCTAAATCGTTCGAGACTTCTCAACACGCTTCATCATCGTGGGTAGGTCGCAGAAGTCTATTATCAGTCATAGGTTAACTTGCTCTAATACCATAGAGAAACACTCATTTATCTCCATAAAAGACGTAATAGAAGGAGTGGGGTAACTCCTTATAAAGCTCAGGATGAGTTTGTCCCTAAACCGTTTGAGATTTCTCAACACGCCTCCTCACGTGTGGGCCGGTATTTCTGGTACCATCATCGTGGGTAGGTCGCAGGAGCCCATCATCGGTCATAGGTTAGTATGTTCTGATACTATGAAAAAATTCATATAGAAACATCTATTTCAGAAAAAATACTGACATTGAGCATGTTTATAAGGAATAAGCAATCCTCTCTTGTAGAACTTGTTTTATGAGATGAGTTAGACTCATAAATTTCTTCACTATTCTCATATTTGTTATTGTAGAGTTTGTAATATTGGTTTTATTATATATTAAAATTTGAAAAATATTGATTTTTTTGTTAATAAGTAGTTTTTTTAAGATATTGTGATTATTAATAAATATAGATTTTAATTCTTATATAAAATTATATTAGTCCGATCAAATGAGTTATACGTGTTAGTTCAACCTATTTATATGAAACGAGTTTAATGAATTGTGTCGTGTTGACTTCTTTTTAATTAATTATTAAACTGATCAAAATGAGTGATACGACACAAGTCATTATCTAAATTGATCGGGTTAGGATTTGAAAGTTTGATACGTTTAGCTTAACTGGTTAGGTTCAGATTGACCTATATAATCGAATATTTATGACTTGACAAGGCATTACACAAACACAACTAGAAATCACGATTTGATACCTATAAATAAAATATACGGAGATGACTTAAATAAGATATGAATTACATCAGTTGTAATAGTTTCTTTTAACTCCCAAATATGAGTAATGCTACTGATCATTTATTTTTTTATTGTTCTCTTATTATTTTATAATGTGATATTAGATGATTAGAGACTATATATTATATTATATTTGTTAATCTATTATTTAATATTACGTCATAAAATGATGAGATGTAAGGAGAAAAAGAATGATGTATTGAATTTTTCCCCAGACATATTTATCCCTTTATGTTTTGTTCTTACATCTTACCCGCGTCACGGCCAAACAAAACGTCGCTCCTCCTCCCCCGCCCCGCTCTTTTTCTCTCCGGACCTCATTTCCCAACAACTTTTTTTTTTTTTTTTTTTGTGGTTTCACTTTTCTCATCCACGCTCTGTTGGAGTTCATCTTCGTTCCCGTTCTCGTAGCGTCTATTCGACATTCCAAATCAGGTCCGTAGGTTTTTTTCTCTGATATTTAATTTATTTTTTTGCTCCTGCCATTATACAATCACGATCTCTTCCTTCCGAAAACTTTATATTTCAATTGAATGTTCATTAATTGTTATATTGGTTTTTGGGTTCCGATTGAGAGGATTGATTTGTTTTTCTTCGTTTTGTATTATCTTTTCAAGTCTGATTTCGTCGGTTTTGGAATCATACGCTTTGTTTGGTTGCGGAGAAATTTCGGGGGCTGGGGTGAGTTAACGAGTTGGAAATTTGGGATCATACGATAGCTACTTCGAGCTGGGCAAGTTGTAAATGAGGATTTCGATAGTATTTCCGTGTTTTCTCATCTGCGAAATATAGCATTAGGGTTTGTGGATTAACGAAAGAGAGTTTTTGTTTTTCTTATTATATATTTTCGATTTAGGGCTTATGTTGGGTTTTAATTATCCATCTAATATTTTTCTTAGGCTTTGTTTTGCGCTGGGAGTAGCTGTATTGTTTTCTTGGAGTAAATGTTTGTGAGGTTGTCCTGATTTTCTGCTAGGACGTGGGTGAATATTTAAGACTTGGTTTTAGGATCTGGTAGCCGATGATTTATCGAATCCATATGATGGGGACACATTACGTGGGTCCAGGGTTTAACTGGGTAAAAAGCGTGTTGTGTTTGCACAGTCTCCGGGATTCATCGTCATCAAAAAAATATTTAACATTTGGTGTTTTATTTTGCAGATTTTGGTTTTTAAGTGAAGGAATTAAGGTGGCAGTATGACAATGAGTGAGCGGAAGACCATTGACTTAGAACAAGGATGGGAGTTCATGCAGAAGGGGATCACAAAACTGAAGAACATTCTAGAAGGGTTGCCCGAGATGCAGTTCAGTTCTGAGGACTACATGATGCTCTACACGTATCCATTCCTACACACTTTCAATGTTTTTTGCATTTTATTCTTGTGATTCTAGTATGCTCTGATGTTTGAGTTTGATGGAGATGGTGATGATCTTGTTTACAGTACCATCTATAACATGTGTACTCAGAAGCCTCCTCATGATTACTCCCAACAGCTCTATGATAAGTACCGGGAATCATTTGAAGAGTACATAACATCAACGGTGAGGAAAGTTGTGCATATATGTGGAACTTCTGTATTCTTCCTCAATTGTTTGAATTAGCTTTAATTTTGTTGGTATAATATTAAATGTGTGTTTCTATGAAACCGCTTTTGTAGAGTATTATTTTGGGAGGTATAGGATTGAATATAGTGGTTATTAACTGGGGATGATGTGACTTGTACGTAATGAGGGAAGATTTCAGGATTCCTTTTGATTCTTTGCAAGATGACAAATAGTTTCAGTTGATTCATATTCTGATGGGACATAGGATAATTGGTGTTTTCCTTTAGTCCTAATTTACATCTTGCTGACCTAGACTGAATGTTAATTCAATTTTGAGGTGTTGATTGTCCTTCCTCTGCATGAGGTCTTAGCATGGTGGCTTTAATTATTTTGACTATGAAGACTTAAGTGAGGTGTCCAGATCCTGTAATTAGCAAGGAGGTGAAAAGGATCAAGACCCTTTTTTTTATTATACCACACATTTATCTCACCCTTTGATCAATCCTACTCTTCATTATATCACCTGCAGCAGAATTGGCAGCTATTTATTTACTTTTCATGAATTTCTTATCCTAATAAATGAAGCATTTGTAAGGATGAACATGCTTTATAGATATGATATAATTCGATTGAACAACATCATACGTGTCAAAGAAGGCGTTATGGGTAAAGAGACCTTTTATGTAGAAACTGAGCGTCCTTCCCATCTCTGGAGTTGCTGTTATATATCTTTTAGCTATGTCAATCTTGGACTGGATCTGATGCCCTGTGCCGCATGTTGATTAATTCATATTTTTTTTGCCCTTTTTTCTCTGCAAAAATGGAATCAGGGAGCATTGATAAGGTAGTGTTGCATGTCGAGGTGATAATGTTTGTAATCTTCTTTTTCTTCCTTTTCAACAAGAGTTTCACCTTTTTTTTTTAAAGAAAAACACAATTCTTAATTGCCATTGTTGGATCATGAGAGTGATATTATATGTCAGTTTCTTCAATTATTTATGAGGTGCGGGGAAAACTGCGGCGGGACGTTTGCGCTATATCTAATTTCTAGATAAATACTTTTCTTATGGAGTTTTATTTGTAATTTTTTAAATATATGCATGTATGTATTGAATTCTTATGTGCTCGACTTTTATGGCTCCTTTTTCTGTATCAGGTATTGCCATCTTTAAGAGAAAAGCATGATGAATTTATGTTGAGAGAGCTTGTGAAAAGGTGGGCAAACCACAAAGTTATGGTTAGATGGCTTTCTCGTTTCTTCCATTATCTTGATCGATATTTTATTGCTCGGAGGTCACTTCCTCCCCTGAATGACGTTGGACTGACTTGCTTCCGTGATCTGGTATGTCACAACTGGACCCTTATCTAATGGTTCCGTATTTTTTCATGTTGCATTGATTATTCTTGTTTTCCTTCACTCCTGATATGGATCACTTGACATTCCAAATAAAAACTTACACTGTCTTGCATCACTTCTGTGTTCATTTTCTTCATAAGATGTATCAGATAGTGATACAAAGAGTGGATTAATTCTTATTTCAGGTCTACCAGGAGTTAAATGGAAAAGTAAGGGATGCTGTAATTTCTCTGGTATGTTTGTAGTTTGTTTATAATATAAACTACACTTGTATAGTTATGAAATAAGTTCACTTAAATAAATCCTTTCCACATCAGATTGATCAAGAACGTGAGGGAGAGCAGATTGATCGAGCTCTATTGAAGAATGTTTTAGACATATTTGTGGAAATTGGAATGGGGAATATGGAGCAGTATGAAAATGACTTTGAAGCAGCTATGCTTAAGGACACTGCTGCTTATTATTCGCGGAAATCGTCTATCTGGATTCTGGAAGATTCTTGTCCAGACTATATGCTGAAAGTAAACTTTATATGCTTGTGTTAGTTGGCACTGAGTAATTTTTCCTATATGCTTAATGATTCTAATATTGATCAGTAATTCCAGGCTGAGGAGTGCTTGAAACGAGAGAAAGATAGGGTGGCTCATTACTTGCATTCTAGTAGTGAACCAAAGCTACTCGAGGTTCAAATTATTTTCTTTTTCATTTTTATGTATGGAATCAAGCCTTTTGGTTTGGTAGTCATTTGAATGCAAGATCTATTAAAACAAATTAAAACATATTCATTAATTCTCACTTTATTGTTATGGGTGCTTTTTTCGTCTTTGCAGAAAGTTCAACATGAGTTGTTGTCTGTGTATGCAACACAACTGCTTGAAAAAGATTACTCTGGATGCCATGCATTGCTTAGAGACGACAAGGTATTTGGTAATAATTTTATTATTCAAATAATTTTGCTAAAAGTGTTTGAGAATCTGGCAATTATTGATGCTTTCTTGTCACTTTTCCCCCGGGGGGATTTTAATGATGTAAGGTGGAGGACTTGTCTAGGATGTTCAGGCTCTTTTCTAAAATTCCTAAAGGCTTGGATCCTGTTTCCAGCATATTTAAGCAGGTTAGTAGCCTCCATCTTGGGCTTTAATGCTTTCTCATCAAGTTAAAGGGGTCTAATGTGTTGCACATCTTCCTTCTTTATATTGTTAATTTTTTAATGCTGTTCTGTAATGCAGCATGTTACTGCTGAAGGAACAGCCTTGGTCAAACTGGCAGAAGATGCAGCAAGCAACAAGAAGGTCAGTGCCTAGAACTTTTTTCCTCCTTTCTTTTTTTACAATCCATTTCCAAGAGCTCCATTTTCCTCTTAGATACCACACTAGGAATTGAAGAAGTTAAAATTCTCATCATTCCCCTGCCAGGATGATACGCCTACTTCTTTTCCTTCACATAGGTGTCTTTAAGTTCTTAGAGTCATCTTTACATATAAAAAAAGTAGTTCTTAGACTTATCTGCATGCGGAGGCGATGCTCTTATATATGTCCCGCATACTTGGTCTCTTGCCTAATTTTATGATCAATAAAATTTTGTTTACCGATAAAAAAAAATAGTTCTTAAGACTTATCTTGTAGACAACATTCAACACTATTTTCATTCCAGAAATTATGATTATCTCATTCGTTTTGCATTTTCCTTTTCAACATTTATGATTAGATACTTTTGGTTTACTTATTTCTGCCCTTTTTTTGTGAGTATGTGTCATGTATGAGGCACTTGATTGCAAGTCATGCTCTTGCCCTTCATTGCTTAATAAACATTTTGAATGTCTAAGGTAAATGGTGGGACCTGTGGTTAGAGGCCTTAAGCTACATTATAGTTTGCTCCTTGTTATGAAGATTGGTTTTGAGGGTGAGTTCTAGTTAGCTAAATTGAGGAACTTTTAGAGATGTGATATAAATATGTGAAAGTAATCTTCCTTTCAAGATTTTTCAAAAGCTTTTCCCTTTTCACTCGTCTGTTAATCTCTCTCTATCTATTCTCATCTTTTTTTTTTCGTGTGGCGTGAGGGCATGATGTGGAGTTTATGGGTGGATGCCAAGTTGTTTGTTTACTCTATTGAGGACCACCAAAGGGTTTTTTCAGAATCACAGAGAAGGGTAAGCGATTGACGAAGTCCATTTCTTTTAGAAATGGGGTGGCAGCTTGGTTGGTCCAAATAGTGGATGCGTGCGTTTTGATGGTAGGTCAAAAGGAATTTCTCAAAACCATTCGAGAAGGTAATCATATCTTAGTCCAGCGTCGTGCAAACTCTTTCGATCGCTTCTTGTCTCTTGAGGCTTGAGGTTTATGGAGGAGGTGGTAGACGTAGTGTTATGGTTCTACCTAAAGGAACTCAAGGCAGAGGGTGGGTTTGTTTTGCAAGAGCGCTTAGGGACTTTTGTCACCTACCTTCCCCTGTCCAGGTGAATGGTATAAGGCTTGCCAAAAGGAGAGGGGAGCAACCCCAAGTTAGGAGGCCAGGGGAGCAACCCCAAGTTAGGAGGCCATCGTCTGGCTCTTCCTTAGGTCCCACAGTGTTGTATAAGGATGCGTTGGTTAAGTTGGTGCCTTTATCAGCTTCTCAGGGTGATTGTCGTCGTTGTCGTCGTCGTGGTGATTCATAGAGGAGTGGTGAGCCTTCTGGTACTAGATCTGGTTTACCAATCACTCAAGCTGCATGTTCAAACGCAACGGTTGGCGGTGTTCTCCTTCCTGAGGGAGCTGCGTCAGAAAATCTTGAGAAGAGTGTTATGTTGGCAGTGAAAACCGAGTTGTTCGAGGTGAAGAGAAGATCAACCGTCTCCTTTTCATAGTGGATTCGGGTTTGGGATTGCCTTTGGGCTCTGCCCTTTCTGACCCAAACCTTATGGTTTCTCATGGGTCGAATTCATTGGGCCGCCCTTTCTGACCCAAACCAGCCGATAGGTGCTTCCGATTATTTTCCCGTCGTCGTCCCCCCAATTTTGTCGCCGGTGAATGAGATTTTAGAGAAGGTGTTGCGGGATACTTCTCCCCCAACTGTTGAAGACTCTACTACCCTTTTGTGGTGTCACTGCCATGCGAGGGTGGTAACAATATATAGCGAGGGGATTTTCCAAGTTATGGGCCTTTGATTATACCATGGCAGGAGGAGACTACAATTGTGCCTCTATTCTCTCGGCTCTAGGAGCATTGATGTTGACACTCCTCCAGTAGGTTCTGCTCATTCCTTGTTATCTTCTCTTAGTGATAATTCTAATATCATTGCTAGGCCCTTGACTGTGGCTGCCCCTTTGGAGGATACCTCGGTGTCAGGTTGTAAGGAGTATTTTTGCTCTTTTTTTCCGAAAGCTATGGCGGGTAACAGTGCTGACTCATTGGATATTCAGCTTGTCCAAGGGGTGGAAGGTCTTGAGAGTGGTCTGGGGGATTGTGGGGAGGAGTCAGTGCCTTTGTGCACTTTGACTATGTTTGAGGAGGATGGTTGCAATCTACAATTGGCGTCTAGGGAGGATGTGGTGGACCCAATGCTGTTATGCACCTTGTCACCTTTGCCTTCAATGGGTGGACTACCTCCGAATTGGATGGTTTAGAAAATGAAGGAAATTCTAGACTGTGTGGGGATATCTTGCGAGGGGTTTGAGGAGCAATTCATGGCCATACCATTGCTATTGAAGCAGGTCATATTCTCTCCCCAAAATCCGCTTCATGAAAAGATAGAGAGCTTAAGCATCTTACTTCTTCTATCAATTATGATATTCGAGAGGAGAGTGCCAATCGAGGAAGATCTAAGGGAAGGGTGGCATCTTCCCATGAAGCCTAAAATCCTTTCTTGGAATGTTCAGGGTCTTAGGCTGTGTTTGGGTAGTGAGATCACTCCACTAAATATTTTATCATTAATTTTCATCTATTTTTCATTATTATTCACTACTATTCAATATTTTTATCATTACTTTTTCACTATCATTCACAAATCATCTAAGATCTCATTACTACCCAAACGTAGCCTAAACAATCCCAATAAGCGTCTTCGGGTTAAGAATCTTTTCCTTCATTGGAAAATGGATATTTGTTTGTATGCAAGAAACTAAGCTTGGGGTTGTCCGTATGTTGGTTGGGTGTTCCTTGCTTCCAATGGAGCGTCTAGAAGCATTCTAATTATGTGGGATACGAGGGTGGTTAAGTCTATTGAGGAGTGTATTGGGAATTATACGGTGGCTTGTTCTTCTAAGAATGTGGAGGATGGGTTTATTTGGGCTTTTGTTGGACTGTGCGGGCCAAATGTGGACAGCAATAGGAAGGACTTATGGGATGAGCTAGTTGGTTTGGGCAGTTGGTGGAACTTACCTTGATGTATTGGCAATGATTTTAATATTAGTCGGTTCCCAATTGAAAGATCGGGAGAAGCTCGGCAAAGTCTTGCTATGAATGAATTTTCTGAATTTATTTTTGATATGGACTTGGTGGATTTGCCTTTAGTCGGTGGTACGCACACTTGGTCCAATAATCGGGCTTGATCCCGTTTGGACATATTTTGGTGTCTCCCTCCTGGGAGGCTCATTACTCTACTTTGCTCCATAGGAGATTACCTAGGGTATGTTCGGACCATTTTCCTATTGTGTTGGGTTGTGGGGGCATTCATGAGGGTAGTAGATACTTTTAAGTTTGAAAATATGTGGCTGAAAGCTGAGGGCTTTGTGGAGAAGGTGAGATTGTGGTGGTCCTCGTATCTCTTGGAGGGCTCACAAGTTTTATTTTGGCTGGGAAACAGAAAGCCTTGAAGAAGGATTTGAAGATGTGGAATGCAGATGTCTTCGGACATATTGATAGTCAAAAGCAGTCACAGGATTTATAGGTTTTGGAGAGAAGGGAGGTGATCGCTACTCTTTCTTTGGAGGAGTCTTGCAGGAAATTATCTAATACCATGGAGCTTGAGAAGGTGCTTTTAATGGAAGAAATCTCGTGGAGACAAAAATCGCAATCCCTTTGGTTGAAAAAAGGGGATAGATGTACTAAATTCTTCCCTCGTGTGGCTAATTTTCATTGTAGGAATAATGCTATTGAGATGCTTCAGGTTGATGGACAGATTTGTTCAGATCATGATGTTATTAAAAGCCATATTGTCAATTATTATAAAGGTCTTCTTAGAGAACAATTCCCTTGGAGGTCTAAACTTGATGGCCTGTCCTTCGAGGCTATTGATCATAGACCTATAAGGATTTTGGTCTTGACCGGAAAAACCAACCAGACCGGACCGATGGGAAGACCGGTTTTCCCTTTACAAAATTTTCAGTTCTCGGTCCAGTCCCGGGGTGGGGTTTTTCCACCCAGAACCCCACCCCTGGACCGGACCGAACCGAACCGACCAAATATAAATATACATATTTTAAAATATTTTTTATATATATTATTTTATATAATAATTGTATAATTAATTATGTAATTTTCATCTAACCTATCACCATTGATAATATAAAATGTTAAATATGCAATTACTAATATGCTATCAATTAACTAATGTATTATATCAATTAACTAATTTATCACCATTAACTAATTACTAATATCTATATCTAATTAAAGTTATTAGATAATTTTTTTGTAAAATACTTAAGTTACAAGGAAGTATAAAGCATGTATGGTCAATGACAATTATTCATTAATCATATACAAAATGTTAAAAATTTTAATATAGCCCATTATGCATTAACTATCATAATACATTTACATAATTTTTTTAATGACAATTAACATCATAAATATAATTATAAGATTTTATTTTTTTAATGAGTTAATTACATAATCCACACTAAATAGTTTAGTGAATTTTAATTTTACTAATTTAAATAATTGATTTTTTTAATTTCTTTTTTCTATTTTTTGTTTTTAATTTTATTAGTATGATTGATAACCTTTTTGGATGGATATGGATCATTTTTATTTTTATTTTTCCCTTTTTTTTTATATTTTCTTTTATTTAGAGTTTGGATGTTATTGGCATACTGCATCTTTTTCAAGTTTTTTTTTTCCATTTTTTATATGTTAATAATAATTTATGCTGAAAATGGGATAAAAGTAAGGACTTGGGCCGAAATTTGACTAGCAATGTCAGTTGGGCCAAATGTCAAAAAACTGGCCCATTTGGTACTGGGTCGGACCGACTGGACCAGATGGTTCCGGTATCGATCACTTGTTACAACATGGAACCAAAAGATTAAAGAATCAAGACAAGAATTTTGAATTAAACTTTGTTTACATTCAAAGAGACTTTTTTAAGTCATTATAGACTTATAAAATAAAAAGTCATTATAATTCTCGGTCAATTAAGTGCATGGTCACCTTAGCCTAGATGTGGGAATTGGTTACGTGTGTTATCTTTCATGATTATAAGTGTTCATAGGTTCTGCCATTGTAGTTGTAATGACTGATGTTAATCATATAAAAATATTGGGTGAATAAATTATCCAAGTGGATTGAACGAATTTAAGGTGCTAGAATAAATTATTACTGAATTTTTATCCCTTTTTTCCTTCTATTAATCCAATAGAAATCACTCTTTTACATTTTGAGCCTCGCATTAAATGTTATGTATGCCTCACTTTTATTTTTACTATTCTTATTCTCGCAGGCAGAGAAGAAGGATGTGGTTGGTTTGCAGGAACAGGTAAATTGTATGAATCTTGTACTCGTAGATTTTTCTGGACTGTTTGATGATTGGAAACTGATATGGGTTCTGCTCTACAGGTTTTTGTTAGAAAAGTGATTGAGTTGCATGACAAATACCTGGCATATGTGAATGATTGTTTCCAAAACCATACTCTCTTTCATAAGGTTTGTCGGAAGAGTGGCTTCAAGGTTTTGATGATCATGGTCATATGCTCCTATACATCTAATGTTCTGTGTTTCATTGTAGGCACTGAAAGAGGCTTTTGAGGTCTTCTGCAACAAGGGTGTTACTGGAAGCTCGAGTGCAGAACTACTTGCCACTTTTTGTGATAACATTCTTAAGAAAGGTGGAAGCGAAAAACTGAGTGATGAAGCCATTGAAGAAACACTTGAAAAGGTCTCCCCTACTCCTGATGACTTGTTTCATGAAACCATGCATCTGCATAACCTTTTCTATATTGCTCCCCCTTTTTTGTTCTAAACCTACTCATATAGACATATTTTCAAACTTCATAATGTTCTTGTCACCTGCAGGTTGTAAAGTTGCTTGCTTATATCAGCGACAAAGACCTGTTTGCCGAATTCTATAGGTATAGTTCCATGTCCAGATGATTGGTTGCCTTTGACCAATTATTTTTAAAAATTGAAAACACATGGATGATTGCTTCATTTATTTTAGCGATAGAGATCTGTTGCTCAATTCTGTAGACATTTAGGCCCTGTTTGGAACATCAACTCTATTCAGTCTAATTTTAAGCTAAGTCTAACATTCAAATGCCTAACTTTCAAATCACAAAACTCATCTCAACTCAAAACCTCTTTACACGTGGGACCTACAACCTTTTTTCAACTCAACACCTCTTTACACGTGGGACCCACAACCATCTAAACACATCTAAACTCATCTTAGGTGGACCCCACAAAACCTACTTCATCATCTCAATTTACTACTATTCATAAAGAACTTAACTCATCTCAACATCCAAACGGGACCTTAATGTTATATTTCAGGTGATTGGTTGCATAAGATCACTTATTTTAAGAACTGAGGACATCTTGATGATTGATTTATATTTACTTTGTAAATAACGAATCTTAGATGATTAATTATGTTGCGTGACTTATCAAAAAAAAAAATTATGTAGCGTGATTTTAACGACTTGTATGCTTCTTTTTTTGTTTGTATGCTGTAATTAGGTATTTCTCTCTTGTATACCACCTGTGTACTTGGGCTATGCCTAATTATGAGGATCAATAAATTTTCTTACCTATAAAAAAAATTATGTTGCATGATTGCTGACAGGAAGAAGCTTGCTCGACGTCTTCTTTTTGACAAGAGTGCTAATGATGACCATGAGAGGAGTATTTTGACAAAGCTTAAGCAGCAATGTGGTGGTCAGTTCACCTCAAAGATGGAGGGAATGGTCGGTATTCATATAATCTGATGTTAATGAAATTTTGAATATGTTAATCAAGTACCTTTATTAGATTGATAGATCCAATATTTCATAAGTATTCCAAAGTCCAATATAGCACTGTCGGAGACTTTTTTCATTTATTATTGTTTTTCTTTCTTGTAGGTTACAGATTTAACATTGGCTAGGGAAAACCAGGCAAGCTTTGAGGAGTATCTGGGCAATAATCCAAATGCAAATCCGGGGATTGACTTAACCGTTACTGTTCTCACTACTGGCTTCTGGCCAAGCTACAAGTCTTTTGACCTCAACCTTCCACCAGAGATGGTAATTTGGACTTACCTCATTGGTATGATGCAACATTAATTGTTTGGTGGAAGTCAGTGTGATCCATTCCCTTTTTTCCTATTGTTTCAGGTAAAGTGTGTTGAAGTGTTCCGGGAATTCTATCAAACAAAAACAAAGCACAGAAAGCTTACGTGGATATACTCATTGGGTACTTGTAACATCAGTGGAAAATTTGAGCCCAAAACCATGGAGCTGATTGTGACCACCTATCAGGTGATATATGCTCACAAAATTTTCTCCATGTTCTCAATGCTTCTTAAAGGGTGTTAATGGTGTGGATATCTTTATTGCTAATAAGAGAGGGTCTCTTGTTCTTCTGGTACAGGCTTCAGCCCTGTTGCTTTTCAATTCCTCAGATAGATTGAGTTATTCGGACATCATGACTGAATTAAACTTGACCGATGATGATGTTGTTAGACTCCTCCACTCCTTATCGTGTGCCAAATATAAGATTCTGAACAAGGAGCCAAATACGAAAACAATAACTCCTACTGATTCCTTTGAGTTCAACTCAAAGTTTACTGACAAAATGAGGAGGATCAAGGTACTGTGAGATTGGAATTTCTTCTTCTAATTGATCTTCTCAATTTACTGATTTATTCTAGGGATGGTACATGTATTTCTTTGTTTGGCCTGCAGATTCCCCTTCCTCCTGTTGATGAGAAGAAGAAAGTAATCGAAGATGTTGACAAGGATCGACGGTATGCCATTGATGCCTCAATTGTACGCATCATGAAGAGTCGTAAAGTTTTAGGTCATCAGCAGTTGGTCATGGAGTGTGTTGAGCAGTTGGGTCGCATGTTCAAGGTAGTAATGGCATCTCTCGTCCTCGTGTGATCAGAATCTTTTTTTTTTTTTTCCCCCCCCTCTCTGTGGGCTATATCCTGTTTCTTTAGACCAATTTTAACTCACTGTTTTTTGAAATGTGTTTCTGCAGCCTGATTTCAAGGCAATAAAGAAGCGCATCGAGGATTTGATTACCCGAGACTATCTCGAAAGAGACAAAGATAACCCCAATTTGTTCAGATACTTGGCATGATGAGGCCGAGTTGACGGTCGCTCAATGGCTTGGATGCATTAGTGCTGCAAATAGCAAAGAAAGAGGTTTATTTCAAGGTGGAAACAAAAGCACAAGTAAATGCCAGTATGCAAGGTGCCGCTTTTGGCGATTGCTTAGAAGCAGTAGCTGATAATGCTTGTACATTTTTGCCTTCGACGCCAGGCATGGACAACTACTGTAGATTTTGCACCCCCCGTGTTGGAGAAATTGTATTTGGATTCCATAAATTGGTCCAGTGCCCCTGTTGGATCCCTTCATGTAATACTGCAGGGCCCCCGTCTCATGACTTGGTTGATGCTTGATTTTATTTGTTTCTTTGCCCCTACTGAAATGAAAATTATATCCTTAAATTAACGAAAAATTGCATTTTGATTCGCGATCTTGGAAATTATCAGATGAATGGTCCATCTTTGTATGCGAGCCCCCCTTGTACAAATCTCTTTGATTAATGTTATTTCCAAGGCAATGATCAAGTGTCAATGCATGCTTATGTAAAGGCTTGGGAGGACATTTTGGATTTTGCAACTGTGGCTGAATCACTTCAATGTGTTCTAAATGAAGACCTTTTATCGGACCCGATACTTTATAGGTGAAAAAGAAGACATTGTAAAGCATTAAGCTTTCTCATTCGTGAGCTTATAAAGTGTTGGAGGTCTAAGGGTGACATGCAATGTGTTGTTAAGCCGTCTCGTTTGGTTACACAAATATTCTCATTTCATCTAACTTAATTATTACAATTTTTTTAAACTCTTACACAAAATATAATAGACAATTTAATTTTTTTCAAATTTCAGAACAAAAAATTATATTAAAAAATTATATTCTAATAATATTTTATTCAAGTTTCTCATCTCATATGTGCAACCAAACGAGACTTTATACCCTTCTACTATACTTGAATTACCTGTTTAAACTTACACTTCTATCCCACCATATAGTTCTTATTGAGATCCGTATTCTAATGCACAATAGAGTGTCGACTCTATAATAGAGATGGGCGGTGCTACATCCACCGATAAAGGAAACCGAATGTACTGATAGTGTTAAAAGAATTTTTAAATCATTTGTGGCAGTGCTTTTTTTATAAAAAAAAAAAAAAATTAAGAACAAAATAGACAAATACTTCAAAAAAATATTGATCGGTACACTTTGTCAATACCAATGATCGGTGGGAGTATCATTTTCCAATAGAGATTAGTCCCTTTCTTTCTCTTTTTTTTTTTTAATTCTCTGAAAGTGGTCCCTTTCAAGTTTGGAAAATATTATTTCCACAAAAAGTTTCTACCGAAATTACATTTTTTTTTTTACTTAATGATTAAGGAAATATTTTTAAATGAATTTGTGATTTTTTTATATTTTTAAAAATATTTAAAGTGTTTAAAAAATTATTGAAAAAAAAGAAAAAAAAAACTTTTACCTTTCAGTGAGATTCTATGTAAGAATACAATTTTGACACGATGATGAAAAATTTTAAGTGCTTTTTTAACCATTTTGACACGTCATCAACTCTTGGGCAGATAAAGCAATTGTGATTAGTCAAATATGCGAGAGTAACCTCTTGTAACCTTAATGGGGCGAACAGCAACCAAACAATGCAAGGAAAACCATTTAAAAATAGGTTTGTGATCAGATTCTGCTTGGTGATATTATAGTTTGGAGTGAACATAATTTCTTTTCTTTTTTTTTATTAAAGTTATGTTTATTTCTTGTACGGTTTGACACATTAGATAACTTTATAGGTCTATTATTTAAATAAATAATCACTTAAAATGTATAAATTTAAATAAAAAAATAAGATTTATTTAAAAAGAATGCAACTACTCTCTCCATTTTGAAGCATTGGCAATTTGGGTCATATGTAGACCTTCGAACTTCAAAGTTGGGTGTTGAACTGATTGATACATGAAAAGAAAGGTTGCTCTATGGTTCAATGAATGTGTGTGAACAACTACACGTGGAGAGAATTTCATGTTCCAAGCAGAATTCTCGGTTCTCTTCACACTCCAAACTCTCAAGCAAAGCAAATGTTTCCGTGAACGCAAATCCTTTTGTCTACCACACTTTGCCTTTTCTCTCTTTCAAATGGCTCCACCTTTTGACTTGCAAAAGGTCTTATAACTCTTTCTGCAGGTTTGGCATGTGGGCGGGCAATTAATAAACTGACTGGCCTCCCCCCCAAAACTTGTAAACTAGTTCTTGAAAAAGATAGTTTGGGGGAAAAAAAATTGGTGAAGTTTCCACAATAACTGATGGCAATTGCAGGAAAAAGCACGCCTATCCCTGAGCACTCGGTTTTCAGTTTAGTGGGTTGCCACTTTTCAAAAGTCCCGAGTCTATAAGTAATTTTTCTCGAACATAGGTTCTATAGCCCCTCTGACTCAATTTCCAAGTTGAAAGTGTTGCTTTGTGATTTTCTAATGTTTTTCAATTCTTCTTTTTATGATCTAGTGATTTCCAATCATATAGTTCTACATTTCACATGAATTGTTGGGGGAAAGAAAAAAGAAAAGAAAAGATGAATTTCGAAATCTACCCAATACTTAGTTTGAACATCTACTTCTCCTTAAAACACTTCACACTCCCTATACACTGCAGTTATTCCACTAATTACGATCACTTTTTCTTCACGATTTGATATTAACATCATAAACATATTGTTCATTTGTTGTACTCCTCTCACCTCTGTGAGATACAAAAATAGCTAAAATTATCAAGCAATAAATACTGTATGACTAAAAGAGTACCGAGTTAAGAAAAAAGACGTGCTAGTGAATGATGCGATTAAATAAAACTAAAATAATCTCCAATCATCTAATGTCATGTCATGGGATGATGAAAGGATGATGATGAGAATTGGAATGATGAGTTACTTTAAAATTATTTCAAATTTAAATGTTTAATGATAAAATTTATGAGGACACAATCATGATATACATGGCATCTTATGCACTCAGATTTATTCACATGAAACCTTATCGTTGTACTACCACAAAAAAAAAAAAAAATACGATATATTCAGTCGTGATACCATATAGAAAGCTGATTCTTGTTTCCATGGGCTGATGGAGTAATGGGGGTAAAGGTAATCATTTAAAGTCATATCACCTTCCTCTTGTTTCAAAATATCATATTTTTTTACCCACTAGGGTGGAAAAAAAGTGGGTAAAAAAAGACTAGCATCATCATTTACTTTGCTAGTTATGCCTCTGGACTTGGTTCAACTGAAGACATCATTCTAGTTTGCAAGGGTTTGGTTTTTTAACCCAAAATTTCAGTGTTCATTACATCATCAATTCCTTTTGCTTATTTGGCCTCTCTCCCGGCTTATTGCACTTTAAAGTATTACTTTGTTGAAAGGGTGAACCACGAGGATAGGGGATTGCAATTGCAAGAGTTACTTTTGTTCCCTTTGTTCACTTCACATATGATTTCATGAGTGTTTGAGCTTTACTTTGTGCTCTGCATATTGTCAGCACTTAAATTGTAAAGAGAAACACTATTTTGCCTCCCCAAAGTGACACTTCCATTTGACCGCTGGTTAAAATTCTTTTTTTTTTCTTTCTTTACTTAGTGATTAAGGAAGTGATTTTAAATGTATTAGTGTATTTTTTTTTATTTTTTAAATGTATTTAAATATGTAAAAAAATGTGAAAAGAAAAAAGAGAAAAAAAAAAAAAAAAAAAATTTACGCTGGGCGATAAGCCCAGCAGTCAAAATGGGGCGGCATAGTAGCCGCACCCAATTGTAAAAGACATGTTTCACACCACCAACTATACGGATGACCTGCGATAATACAAAGGCGGCACTGGTTGCCCTGGGGAGACTCCGATGCTTAAATTAGTTACACAGTATGAGAATAAGAGTATATAAAGATGAAGTGAAGTGTTTGTTACCTCTTGTAGGTTATTTATAGAAGGACATGGATGTAGCGTGATGACAACTAACTCTAATCACCATTATCGTTTGTTTATCCTTCGTGATCCCTTATTAGTTGGGGAGGATATCTCTTGTTTTGTAGGAGTTATCTTCCCTAAGATGATCGCATCCAACCATGGATCAGCTCTCCAATTTCTTGGGAGTTATCTGCCACGTGGTCCTGGTTATGGGCTCTTCGTTCGTGGCCCTCTCAATTCGAGGCGAGGCCTTGGGCCAGTTTCCTAGTCGTGGGCTTGGTTTCCCGAGGGGATCCAAATATCCCCTCCAATTACCCCGCTAATTTTCTGTGCTGGCACATGGAGAATTAAACTCTTAGATTCTTTATACTTATTGCCTACCCCGCTGGTGCGTGGGGGTGCATCTGTGCTTTTCCCTCACCTGGCTAGGGTTTATGCTAGTTGGTATGCTCGAGCCCATACCTTTTCCTTTTTGAAAGGATGTGGCCCACATCAGCTATAACTATTCCCACTAATTAAATGGTTTTGAAAAGAAATAACAACCGTCGGCACTGCCAACCTTTCGGATTCCTAATAACCCTCATGATTACTTTCCCTGATCCGCTCACTTCTTCTCGTGTTTCCCCTTTTCGCCTTTCCTTCTCCTTCCTTGCTTATACTTCCTCTCCCTACCTTCCTTGCGTTTTTCTTCGTTCGCGCCTCATCCGTATTTTCTTCTCTTTTCTTCGTGTCATCCTCAAGAACTTCTCCTCCTTGCAATGGCCAGCCGTGGTTCTGCAAAAGCCTCTCCCCAATAGAAGGGTGAATCCTCCCTTGCTCGGAACCCCACTTCTTTCGATGGGTGTTCGTGGCATTCGGTCTTGAACGTGGTGGACCTCGTTGATTTGAGGGAGTCTTTCCGTATCCCAGAATAGGTGGACATGACCATCCCAGAAGCGGGCTGCTTAGACAAAGAGGGCTACGTCGAAGATGTGGCTCTGATGGTTTGTGCCCTAACTAATGGGTTACACCTCCCCTTCATTCGCCCAATTCGTGACGTTTTTCATTTCTTGAAGCTTGCCCCTGCCCAGCTCCACAGTAAGGCGTAGCATGTGCTGATGTGTGCCTGTGTAGTCTTCCGCCGAGTGTTGGAGCCTTTCAGGGAGAAGTATCCGAACTTGATGGAAAATAAATTTCTTTCCTTTTACAGTATGACGGCTTTGCCAGGAAACATCTGCAGCTTTCACGTCCGCGGGCAACGCTTGGCAGCTTTCAAAGGGCGTTATTCCAATGCCAAACAATGGACTAGTAAGTTTTTCTTTATTTTTTATAGCAAACAAGCGGAACTAGGGAGACTCCATGTGTAAGACTTGGGAAGGTAAACGATTAATCAAGTAAGTAGCAGTTTTCAGAGCCTCGGCCCAGAACATGGATGGAACAGAGGAGTCTAACAAGAGAGTACGTACCACATCAAGAAGATGATGATTTTTGCATTCGGCTACTCCATTCTGTTGGGGAGTAGCAGGACATAAACGTTGATAAATAATACCTTTAGAAGCCAAGAATGCCTGAAACTCAGTAGACAGATATTCACCACCAGAATCTATACGTAATGTCTTAATAGTTGTGGAAAATTGATTTGCAACTTATGCTAAAAACTCAGTGAAAGTACGAAAAACCTCAGATTTAGAGCGAAGAAAATAGACCCAAGTAAATCTGCTATGATCATCAATGAAAGTCACATAATATTTAAATTTGTCATGTGAACTAACCGGGGAAGGTCCCCAAACATCACTATGGATAAGATCAAAGCAGTGAGAAACTCTACTAGCATGCAAAAGAAAGGGAAGAGTTTTGCTTTTACCAAGTTTGCAAGAATCACACTCAAGAGATAAAGAAGAACGTTCTTTATTACCAAGAAAACCAGAGTGCAATACATGAGATAAGATCTGAGTATTGGGATGGCCTAAACGACGATGTCACACCATACTCAGATCAGGAACATTATTACAAGCAAAAGACTAAATAGAAGAAACTGGAGAAAGTGCTGGAACAAGTAAATATAGTGGAAACAAGCGCCCCACTTTAGGTCCCTTCACGATCGGCTCCCCCGTTACCTGGTCCTGTACAACACAATCATCACCAGAAAAATTAACAGCACAATTGTTATCAACTAATTGACCAACAAAAATAAAGTTCGTGGAAAGCTGAGGAGCAAGAAACACATCAGTAAATTTAGAAGAGGCATCTCCGCCAGCAGCTATGGACAAAGAACTGCCATTGGCAGTCTGAATGGCAGATTGACCAGCATAAGACCAAACATGACACAGAGCGGTGGGAGTATTCATCATGTGGTTAGAAGCCCCCCAAATTAGCATTTGTTGCACCATTTCTGGTGTGCAGTAATTTGCTACAGGAGGTGCAAGATTAGAGGAAGCACCTAAGGAAGAGCCATGTGCTACAGAAGACTGAAGTACTTGGGCCTGACAATTCCGAGGGTAGATACGATATTCTTTGATAATGTGACCTTTTTTCGTGCAATAAGAACAATATTTCTTAGAACAATTGGCAGCAATATGCTCATATTTCTTCCAACAGAAACACTGTAAATTTTTAGAATTCATAGTTCAAATTGAAATGCCCAAGTAGAGTAATTTGTGCCCGTAAACTTGACACACACAGGTGCAGAGTCCATCACAAATAAATGAATCCCAAGACAAAGGAAAAAAACACAGAAAATAAAGGAGACCAAAATAAAAGGAATAAAGGACCTGGTACCATCGAAAATATCCAAAAAAAACCAAGAAAAAGAATGCCCACCTTGTTGCGACTACCACGAAAAAAAAAACAGACCAAACAAAAGGAAGTGCAGAAACAGAGAATGCCGAGAAACACGAACCCAGGAAAAAAACAGAGGATGCCGAAAAATCTGAGAGGCCGAGACTTGACAGAAGCTGCCGAAATGGATCACACCAGGAACAAAAGGTGCCGACAGCACCTACCCAAAACCAGAGACCAAAAACAATAAGCTGGGACTGTGGGTTCACCAAGAACAATGCAGAAAGTGCTGACTCTTGATACCAAGGAGATGAAAAAAAAAATCACACCGAAATATGAGACTGAGAGAAAAAAAAATCAACCGACTCTTGATACCATGTCAAAGTAAGTCAAAATATTGTGTAAATAGTCTAATGAATGGCCTATGAGTGATCTGTATATTATATATGAACTTTACAAGAGAACTATACATGGAAAGAAACTAATTGCCGAGTGATTCTATCATTCTAGCCTTATATGGAAACTATATATTCTGTCAATATGCTAATTGTACAAGCCTAAGTAAATGACGTAAAGGTAAAATATGGAAAGAAGAATAGAAGGAAAGAAGATTGAATATGGACAGTAATTGACAGCATAGATAGGTTTTTTATGGTGCCTAGCCGCGCCCATGTCAAAGGGACCAAACTTAAAATAGTACAACCCCCGGCGAAGAGGAGTGCCCCCCAAACTGGGGGGGGGGCAAAAGTGAAGCGTCCCCTTGGTGAGGGCGCAAAATCTAGTGGCATTTCTAACTCTGCTCCGAAGGTGGCGCAGGGAGTGACTGCGAATGCAATTGTTATTGGGGAGGCCACGCCGGTTGCTTCCCCTATTAGGGCCTCCCCACCGGTGAGCCCAGGTCTTGATGACCTGGGCACCTTGATGATGTAGGCCATCGAAGACCTTTCGTTGGCTTATGCCTTTGAGCCACTTTCAGGGGGTAACTCTGTGGACACCCCTTCTTTTGAATTTCCTGTCATTCCTGCTGTTGTTCCCGCGCCCGACGACGGGAGTGAATTGAGCAACATATACGCCGCTTTTGCCTTAGGCGTGTCTGGGGGAGGGGTGCCTGATGTTTCTGCCCCTATTGTCGGTGACATTACAATTGAAACTGAAGGCGGTAGCGCTGTCCATCGTGGGGGGTTGGACACTTCCCCCCCCCCCCCCCACTCTCTTTCTACTACTACTTCGAAAGGTGAAACCCCGGCTACAAACCAAGACAGGGTGTCAATTCCCTCACCGAACCCTTCATTGTTTGGTGGGGATGGGGGAACTACTCCTCGCGAAAGCGAGATTTTGGCGGGCGGCCAGGATACTATTGGTGATGGCACCTTTGAGGAACAGGTAGATGAGGAGATCGGCGCCCAGCATGATGAGCCAGTGGGTGAGCCAATGAGATTGTTTGTCTGCACCCTCAGTTGTTCGTTGCCAAGGCCATCCAGGATCGGGCTTTTGGAAACGGGTACGGGGCGGGACTGGCTCTTCTGTAGGCACATATGTTGGCTAATCCTCGAATTGTCTTGAGGAGTTTAAATTTGAAGGAGTTTGAACCGAATGTTGCAGCAATCCAGTATGCAGATGCTTTGGGGCGCAACGTGATGCTTGACGCCTTCCCATGTCCCCCCCCCCCCCCCCCGGCAGAATGGATTTTCCCTTCGTTTGTGACGAGTGTTAGGCCCCTGTTTTGGGCTTTTTGTAGTTATTGCCCTCTTTTGGGTCCTTTGTACTCTTTGGATGTTGTATCTAAACGATTTATTTTCTTTTAGCCCTCGAATCGGCCTTTGGTTTTTGCACGTGACTTTTGGGTTGGTTTTGAACAATTGTTCTCCATGCAGTTTTGCTTTTGCCTCTTGGTAGCTTAGTTTCTGTGCGTTCCTAGGCTGATTTTTGGCCTCAGTCTTCCACGCCTCTTTTCTTTCTTTACCTTGCTCAGCTATTTGTTCTGGATGGTGACTTGTTGGGGGGGTCGTAGGGTCTTTTGGCCTCCACGCCCGTTTTGGTTGCACCGCGAGTGTATAACTAGACCTTTGGTGGCTAACTATTGACTGCACCGCTAGTGTATAACTCTTCCTTTGGTGGCTAACTGCTGAGAGGGTCGTGGGGTCTTTCTGTCCTCCACGCCCGTTTCGGTTGCACCACGAGTGTATAACTCGACCTTTGATGGCTAACTGTTGAGAGGTTCATGGGGTCTTCTTACCTCCACCCCCCATTTTGGTTGCACCGCGAGTGTATAACTCGACCTTTGATGGCTAACTTCTGAGAGGGTCGTGGGGGTCTTCAGACCTCCACGCACGTTTTGGTCACACAGCGGGTGTAAAACTCGTCCTTTGGTGGCTAACTTCTGAGAGGGTCGTGGGGGTCTTCAGACCTCCACGCACGTTTTGGTCACACAGCGGGTGTAAAACTCGTCCTTTGGTGGCTAACTGTTGAGAGGGTCGGGGGTCTTCTGACCTCCCCGTCTGTTTTGGTTGTACCCCAAGTGTATAACTCGACCTTTGGTGGCTAACTTCTGAGAGGGTCATGGGGTCTTCTGACCTCCACACTCGTTTTGGTTGCACTGCGAGTGTATAACTCGACCTTTGGTGGCTAACTTCTGAGAGAGTCGTGGGGTCTTCTGACCTCCACTCAAGTTTTGGTTGCATCGCGAGTGTATAACTCAACCTTTGATGGCTAACCTCTAGGAGGGTTGTGGGATCTTCTGACCTCCACGCCAGTTTGGTTTGCACCGCGAGCATATAACTCAACCTTTGGTGGCTAACTGTTGAGTGCACTTCGAGTGTATAACTCAACCTTTGGTGGCTAACTGTTAAGTGCACCTCAAGTGTATAACTCGACCTTTGGTGGCGATTACGCCCAAACTAGTACGCAGTGTTATAGTATAGTTCAAGGTGTCGATCCACAAGGAATCGAAAGAAACACTACAAGATGCAAGTTTAAGGGAAAAGATTAAATGACAAGATGACGAGAATATAAAAATTCTACATAAAGCATGCAATTAAAAAGAGATTAGGGCACGGATAAGAAGGCAAGTAAAGCTTTGGGCTTCCATAAATTGGATCCAATACTCTGACTTTTTCAATCCAAACTATATACACAATTAAGAATTATAGCAACAAATTTCTAATTGGAAGGTGTGACATTATATTCATTTACTTTCTCGAATTTAATTCTAGAATATATTCTCCTTTTACAAACCACATTTTTCATCTATAAAAATGAATATTGGATCTAAAAACGACACTATGTTCACAAACAATAATGCAGCAAAAGATCACATCAATAGCGTGAAAAGTCTGTTTAAGTCACAATCATATATTTATAATCCTATAGCTCAACAAAATCAAATCATAACAAGATTTAATGTAATTGTCTCAAACATATAATACCCAAAATAAATAGAGATTGAATTCTAGAATCTTAAACAATAAAGCTTAATCTATGAATTGAAACATAGTAAAAATATTTTCACCAATCAATTTCCGCCCTAGGCTTTTACCCAAGATTTAGTTCTCCATAAAAGAACTAAAAAATAAAAATGGAATTTTTCTCTTCTCTAGAACTGTGTCTCCTCTTCAAAAACTCATATATTTCGTGCTAATGATATGTTTATATAGGGTAGAAAAGAAACCATAATGTCTTCATGATTCCCGTATAAAAAATTACCTAAATTTTAGGACTCAGCTTGGCAGCCATGTATATGTTTTAGTAGTTTGAATTTAGAAATCCTTATTGAGACACATTTGTAGTCCTCTAAGACAGCTTTTCAAAGAATCAAGAATCGCATCAATCGGATATGTGAGTGGAAAGTTACGATCAAAATACTAAAGTATATACAGGTTGTCTCCTATTTTGGACACTGACTTCTTGCAGTTTCCTTTTGTGATTTGTTTCTTTTTCTCTTGATATGAATTACTCTCAAATCTCATCATTATCCTTATTTGAAGAGTTCTACCCTCGTTGAAAGTTCTTAACTTATTCCAACGTATTGCTCACTTGAAGGTCCTCTTTTGAATTTGACTGGGCTTTAACATGCTCTTTTATAGACTCTAAAATTAAACATAAAAATATGCTTAGGAGTATCCCAAAGTAAATAGAAACTCAATTCAAGAATACACATTAATTCTTATGATATCTATTCATATTTTAGCATTTTAGTCCAATAATAGGGTATTTAGAGTGCACTTTCATACACTCATCAAGTGGCTAACTGCTTTTGACCTCCACGCCCGTTTTGGTCGCACCGCAAGTGTATAACTTGACCTTCGGTGGCTAACTGTTGAGTGGGTCGTGGGGTCTTCTGACATACATGCTCGTTTTGGTTTGCAATGACCCCAGACGATTGCTGGCAGCTACTACGTAGGGTCCTTCCCACCATGGGCCGAGCTTTCCTTCATCTTGGGCCGTGACCCCTGTTTCTCTTAGGACCAGGTCGCCAACCTTGAATGATATGGGTTTGATCTGGGGATGTTTTGGACTTCCACCTCCTCTCTTATTTCTTCTAGTAGGTCTAGTTGCTTGCCAAGAGCCTGGTCGTTCTCCGTCTGGTTAAAGTGGCTGGTCTGGTATGTGAGCAGCCCGACTTCCGTGGGGGCAACTGCTTCACATCCGAAAGCCAAGTGAAGGGTGTCTCCCCTATTGGGGTCTTTACTGAAGTTCTGTAGGCCAACAAGATTCCTGGGACCTCTTCCACCCACTCGCCTTTCTGGTCACTCAGTTTCTTTTTTAAGATCGTGAGTAGGACGTATTCGTTGATTATGCTTGTCCATTTGCCTGAGGGTGCCCGGGTGATGAATATATCACCTTTATCCCGGGTTCCTGACACCACGCCTTGTAATGCTCCGAATCAAACTATTTCCCGTTGTCGGAGTTTATAGTATTGGGGATCCCAAATCTGCACACGACACTTTTCCATAGGAACCTGGTGACGGCTTTGGCTGTTATGGTGGCTAGAACTTCCGCTTCTACCCACTTCGTAAAGTAATCTACTACCACTATCATGTGTTTCACCCTCCCTTTCCTAGCAAGAATGATCCGAACAAGTCAACCCCCCACTGGACGAAAGGCCATGGGGAGGTGATGGAGGACAATTTTTCTGGTGGGCAATGTGGGACTGGGGCATATACTTGAAACTGAGTACATCTTCTGGCAAACTGTTTGGCGTCTTTGAGGGCGTTAGGCCAATAGTACCCTGTCTTTAAGGCTTTTCTTACTAAGGCTTTTCCCCTTAAATGGTTACCACAGACGCCCTCGTGTATTTCTGCGAAGAGGTACTGCGCTTCTTCGGGTGAGATACACCTTAGTAAGGGGTTGTGAAACCCTTCTTGTACAAAACGTCGGCGATTTTGGAAAATCACTTTGTCTTCCTCCTAACTTTCATTGCCGCCTCTTTTCCTTCGAGGAGCTTCCTTGTTTCTAGGTAGTTTGCTATTTCATTGGCCCACTCTGGCATCTCGGGGCCCACATGTGTTACTGGGATCCCAACGGCCGGTACTTCAATCAACCTCCTCTGTACCTCCCATGGCAGTTCTATGTCATCCTTTGCTGATGACGCTCTAACCAACCTGTCTGCCACCGAATTGTCCGCCTTTTGAACTTGTACTATGGAGAAGTACTCAAACTAGTCGCGGAGAGCGAGTACCTGCTCGAGATACTTCTTCAGCTTCTCCCCCTTGGTGGTATAGGCCCCTGTTACCTAGTTCACCACTATCTGGGAATCAGCTTTTACCTCGACTTGCCTGGCGCCCAGCGCCTTGGCGGCGGATATTCCTGCTATTAAGGCTTCATATTCTACCTCATTATTGGTGGTTCTGAAGGTGAGCATTGCCAAATAGTTGGTGCTCCCTACCTACTTCCGTGATGATGTGGATCCCAATGCCTCCCCCATAATCGGCAGGCGGACCCATCGACAAAGACTATCCAGGGTCGGCCAGGGGGTGGCGCCGCGACCTCTATTAGGAAACAGTTGAACTTGGTGACAAAATTTATGAGGGCTTGGCCGTTGATTGCTTTCCTGGGTGCGTAGCAGATTTTGAACTCACTAAGCTCTATTGACCAAGCACCTAGCCTTCTTGAGGAGTCTAGCTATTGTAGTACTCTCCCGAGAGGATGTTCTGTTAATACCTTGATTGGGTGGGCTTGGAAGTACAGTCGCAGCCTTCTGGCGGCTACCACTGGTGCAAACACTAGTATCTCTATCCGTGGGTACTTGACCTCGACACCCCTTAATGCACGACTCATGTAATAGACTGGCGCCTGGTTTCCTTCCTCTTCCTTCACTAGAACTGCGGACACGGCTTGGTTGCATTCTTCATTCCAAGGGTGTACTTTCCTCAAAACACGGAAGAAAGGGAGGCATTTATCTGTGGACCTCGACACAAACAAGTTCAAGGCGGCCACTTTTCTTGCTAGTTGTTGGGCATCATTCGGGGCGGCGCCATGTTTAAGATCGCTTCTATCTTCTCAGTGTTGGCTTCAATTCCCCTTTCCGAGACTATGAACCCTAGGAACGTACCCGAGTTCACCCCGAACGCACACTTAGCCGGATTCAGCTTCATCTTATATTCACGTAACACTGCGAAGGATTCCCTAAGGTCCGTTAGGTGTTGGGCGGCTTCCTTGCTCTTCACCAGTAGGTCGTCGACGTTTACCTTCATGTTCTTCCCGATTTGGTGCTTGAACATCCGATTGACCAACTTTTGATATGTCGCCCCAGTATTCTTCAACCCGAAGGGCATCACTCGGTAACAATAAAGTCCTCTATCAGTTATGAACATCATCTTCTCCTCATCCGCTTTATTCATCCTGATCTGATTATGCCCTAAGTAGGCGTCCATAAAGCTTAAAAATTTGTGCCCCACGGTGGCGTCTGCAATGACGTCAATTTGAGGAAGTGGGAAGCTGTCCTTGGGACAAGTTTTGTTGAGGTCGGTGAAATCCACGCACATCCTCCATTTACCATTGGCTTTTTTAACAAGCACTACATTGGAGAGCCATTTGGGGTAGTACACTTCCCTGATGAAACCTGCTGCTAAGAGTCTGTCTATCTTCTCCGCTATGGCCGTGCATTTCTCTATGCTGAACGACTTTCTTTTCTGTCGTATTTTCTTGGCCTCTGGGCTGACGCATAGGCTGTGCTCTATGACCGTATTGTCAATCCTTGGCATGTCTTCATGGCTCCAGGCGAACACATCTCTGTGTTCGATTAGCAACTGCTTTAGGGCCTCTCGGTATTTCGGTGGGAGCTTCGTGTCGACCCTTGTGGTGGCGTTTGGGCAGTCTGGGTGCAACTTTATGATCTCCAACGGCTCATTGGCCTCGGCCTGGAGTAGATTGCCCTCGTCTCTCTGGCTTCTATGTCCTGTTCCTCTTCTACCCAAGGTAGTGGTGGTGGCTGCTCCCCTGAACTACCCACCAAACAGAGTGGCTATTCCCCTGTACTGCCCACCAAACAAACTGTCGATGCCCCCGCCTTCAACTCCTGGACATAACACTCTCGAGCCAGTATCTGCTCGCCTCAAACTTTATTTTAAGGTGGTAAGTGGAGGTCACCACCTTTAAGTTGTTGAGAGTTGGGCACCCTAGTATGGTGTTATAGGAGGACGGAGCTTTGATCACCAGGAAATTTGTCATGCTGGTGACTGTGTGGGTGCCTTGCCCTGCCATAATAGGAAGGGTGATGGCGCCAATGGGTTGGACGGCTTCTCCCGAGAATCCTTTGAGCGGAGAAGGTGATGGTTGCAGTCTGTCATGGTTAATACCCATTATGGTGAATGCATCCCAAAACAGGATGTCAGCTGAACTCCCATTATCGACTAAGACTCGCCTAGTCTTGTAGTTGACTACCAGCAGCGTGACTACCAAGGCGTCATCATGAGGGTACATAACCCCCTCGCAATCCTCATCCCCGAATGAGATGGTCGGGGTTGCCCCCGTCCTGGGGTATTTGCATGGCCTGTTTGCCATGTACACTTCGTGATACCTTGCCCTGCGGGTGTGGGCTTTTCTACTAGATGCCATGGCACCGCCCCCAGTGAAGCCGCCTACTATCGTATGGATCTCTCCAAGGGGGGCCTGCTCCTGGTCTCTCCTTGGCCGAGGAGAGTTATTCTTCCCTTGCTTCTCCTACTTTTAGCGTTTAGGGCTTCTACTTTGCCTCTGCTCTCATTGGTGATTCTCCTCCCTCTATGGCCTGATGTAATCAGCCAACATCCTTTCTAGCTCCCCACTTCTGGACATCTCTTCGACTCGCTTCTTCAGAGTGATGCACTCTTTGGTCCAGGAGTTGGTTCGGTGATACATGCAGTGGCGCTGTCCTTCAGTCCTTGATGCCCTACTATTCTCCTGAACATTATGGTTGTTATGGATCAGGCGGTGCCCCTGGTCCTGGTGACTGGTGTATCGGTTGCGTTTATCATCCTGGTGGCCTCGGCTGTTTGTTCTTTTGTCTTTGTCTTTAGAATTTTTCTGGTTCCTGTTCTCTGGTTTTGCTTCTGCTTCCATGGCTCCAAGAGATCCTATAATGTGTCCTCTGCATTAACGAAGTCGTTTGCTCAGTCCATGAACTCCCTGAAGGTGGACGAAGTTCGTCTGGCCAGTTCAGCCATGAACGGGCTTCAGGGCCAGATTCCTCCCAGGAGGGCGGCCAAGGTGATCTTTTCATCTTGGTCGTCCGTGGTGAGCCTCTCTTTGTTGAAGCGCGTTAGGTAAGTTTTCAGGTTTCTTCTCCTATTTTATGGTCAACAGATAGGTGGTTGGCTTACGGCGCCTTCTACTTGCCATGAACTGCGTAAGGAACTGTTTTGCTAGCTCCTCAAAACTACCAATGGATCCGGGGCGTAGGACTCCAAACCAACCTTGTGTTATCCCCTTCAATGTTAGCGGAAAGGCGCAACAAGCCACCTTCCCGGGGAAGCCGTGGAGGGTCATGTGCGCTTTGAAATTTTCGAGGTGATCAACAAGATCCTTGGATCCATCATATAGGTCGATCTGTGGTACTTTAATTTGGACGGAAATGGAACCGCCATAACCTCCTCATTGTTAGGGAAACCTATCCGTGTAAGGAGCTGCTCCACGGAAGAGGAACCACCCATCCTCTTCGTCATCTCCTCGTACTTGTGAAGCAGACTGCGCAATTCGTCGTGCATCTTTTTCTTGTCCATCTCTTCACTATTTACCCCCTCCGCATTGTTTGCATCTCCTTCAACTTGCCCGTTCTGGGTTGGGGAGTTATCCTTCTGCCGTTTCAATTCCTCGCTCTCCTTTTGCAGTTGTTCAACAACTGCCATCACCTATTTCAGCCTTTCGTCTATTTCTACTAACCTCGTCTCCACTTCTGTCATGCTTGTTTATGGATCTCAGTGCAAGTGTGATCACATAACGGTTGGCATGTAAAAATCACGTTAATGTCTATCTTAAGATCCCACCAACAACGCCACTGTAAAGGACGTGTTTCAGAACACCAACAGTACGGATGACCTGCGATAATACAGAGGCGGCACTGGTTGCCGTGGGGAGACTCCTATGCTTAAGTTAGTAACACAGTATGAGAATAAGAGTATGTAAAGATGAAGTAAAGTGTTTGTTACCTCTCGTAGGTTATTTATAGATGGACATGGATGTAACGTGATGGCAACTGACTCTAATCACCATTCTCGTGTGCATATCCTTCGTGATCCCTTATTAGTTGGGGAGGATATCTCCTGTTTTGTAGGAGTTATCTTCCCTAAGATGATCGCATCCAACCGTGGATCAGCTCTCCAATTTTTAGGGAGTTCTCTGCCTCGTGGTCCTGGTTATTGGCTCTTCGTTCGTGGCCCTCTCAATCCGAGGCTAAGGCCTTGGGCCGATTTCCTAGTCGTGGGCTTGGTTTCCCGAGGGTTTCCAAATATCCTCTCCATAAATCTCTCACAGCTCAGAATCGTCAAAAGACCATCAAAATTTGTACACTTGGTGCGTCCCTCACACTAATAAGATGAATATAAAATCAAACATGCACGTATGATTTGGGGGCCCCTGCTCTCTTCCATCACTAACAAAAAGCTCTTTGCCCTTGAACAATGGAACACTGGTGATTTTTGTCCATTCTCTGTTGTTGGGGTTCCCACATGTTGCTTGCTTCTTTCCATATTAGGAATGTGATGAATAAAAACAGCTGTTTCTGTTTGATTCTTGTTTTCTTCTCTGCTTACTGTTTCTAATTTATCAAAGTCCTCTTAGCAAACACGATTTGACAAGAAAAGCTTCCATTAATCGATGGTTTATACATATATGAGCTACACTTGAACAGAGTAGTCTTGTGGTCGACACTTTGTTATACATAATCACTAACTAGTGGATTAGTCCAATTCCATTCATAACACTTAGGGGACAGGGGCTTAATTATAATATATATATATATATATATATATATATATATATATATATATATACAGTTTCTAATAATCCCAAGGTGGGGTGGGGGGACTAAGTGGGGCCTTCTTAGTTTGAGTTCTTGGTTTGAATCTTTGCAAACTCCAGGGTTTTCTTGCCTTGCAACTTGTTTGTTACATAGTGTTTACTGTACTCTCCATGATTGTATCTTCTGTATTTGCATGGGTTGTTTTCATCCACTAATTCTTGCATTGGGCCAAGCTCCATTTCGTAGCTAGGAGCATAAAATGTGACAATTGAGAGCCGGTCTTTCTCCTTGTGAGTCACTGCTCTGTGCTCCACACTCTTGTATTTACCATTTGTAAGAACCTGGAAATTTTGGGAAATCAGAAATGCCACAGTTTAGATATTGACCTTGAACAAAGAAGCCACATATAAAGATTTCAGATCTCTTACTTCTATGGTGTCACCAATGTTAACCACAAGCGCATTTGGGATGGGCTTAACAGGAACCCATGTGTTATCTTTAAGGATTTGCAGTCCTACTGAGTTGCCCTTTCCTTGCTGCAGCACTGTGAGGGCACTTCCATCTGAATGTGGGCTTAGACCTAACACAAGGTCAGGTCTTGAACATGGTGGGTAGTAGTTCATCCTAATGGCTTGCACAGCCACCCCAAACATCTCTGCAAAGACGTTTTGTCTCAGGCCCAGGCTGATGGCTATATATCTCAACAGATTCTTGCAAAGTTTCCTCACTTCTCTCGAGTAAACATCAATAGTTTCACTACAGATAGAGACAAGATTTGGGGGTTCAATAATTGACAAAAACATTGCATATTATTGGGATAAAGTATAGCACAACAAGTACCTGAACGTGGCAGGCTTTGTTGGCCATAGTTTGGGGTTCCTGATGTGGGGGGGTTCAACCCCAAGAGCAAACATGTTGCACCAATCAAGCTTCTGGTCCTCTGAGAACACAAACGCCTGCCCATATCCTTGAACGGTCCCAGGAGCCATTGGGTACTTTTGTTTCTCTTCCAGTGGCAGCATGAAGAATTCCTCAGCCATGTTCTCTGTGCTCTCCAGCAAACTCAGCTCAATTTCATGGTTAATTACCTAAAATAACCACAACAACAAAAACAACAAAAATTAGCTAACAAAACTACATGACTATTTCTCTAAGCACCAACAAACTATACAATTAGTACCTGAAAGAACCCCCACTTCTCACATGCTGTTGCAAGTTTCAGAATTTCACCATGGACTTCATCATCATTGTTTCCTTTATTAAGCTTGGAGAAGTCAACAATGGGGATGTCATTGGGTGATGATGGAGGAGGGGCCAGTGTTGGCCTCTCGGTCATGTCCCTCACAAATCTTTCTGGAATTGTGGTTGGTTTAGACTTTCTCAGTTCTTGGACATCGGCAATGTGCCCAACCTTGATTGGTGAAAGAGGTACAGGGGCCATAGAAACAGAGCTTAAGAGTAAACAAGTGAATGCAAAAGAAGTTTTACTTGGTAACTTCCCTCTTGAAAGGGTCTATTTATAGAGGGAAAGAAGCATGGATCCAAGCACTTTTTTGAGGTGCTCTGAGAGAGAGAGAGAGAGAGAGAGAGAGAGAAGGCACTTTGCTGCTGATATGAGTATTTTAATATAAAGTTTGTGTATAATTTTGTAGGGACCCGCACACTGCGCTTTACTTAAATAAGTCGTACATGAAACTCCATGGACAGACTCGATGTGCAGATGACATTGAAGCATAAAGAAGGCATTTGAATCAGCCACCACTGGGAGTGGTGGTCCAGCTTCTTATGATCTCTTCTACCCTCAGTACTGATCTAAGAAAACACTATGTCTATAATTTTTAACATATAAAAAATGTTAGTGGATTTTATTATTAGACTTTCATTAAATTTCGGTCTCATGTGATAATTCATCCAATATGTTCTGCATTCTAATAAGAGAAATGATAGCTACAGTCGTGAGTGCGCAAGCGCTGCGCAATCACTTTGAAAAAAGTGAATAAATACGAGACTTACATGAAAAAAAATTAATTTTTTAATAGTGGAGTCCACTCTTTTTTCAAAGTGATTGCACGACACTTGCGCACTTCATGACTGCATGTAGCATTACTCATCTAATAATTAGCAGGTAGCTTAGAAATTTAAGAGTTTGAAACACTTTGTATTCTTTCCTGTGCTTCGTCTTCTTGCCTCTTTATATAACACAGAAGGGGATCCTAAACACTCATAATAACTAGCAAAAACAAAACAAAAAACAAAAAAGGAAAATGGAGCTAATAAATTGGTCTAGTCCCATGTTTTCTTGATGCTGAAATATCAATAAAGGGTTGCCATGAAGGCGGTTACAGAAGCAATCCATAATGTTATAAACTGCTTTGATTTGTATGTTAGGATAAAACACTACAACAGAGAGAGCACACTGTTGGCTGTTGTGAGACAAATGCTAGGGAGCGATGTTAACTCAGCTTTGGATAGTGAAGCATGAAAACTCCCCCTAAAAGGAAAATTAGGTAAAATAGATGGCCGGGAAACCATAGACAATAATTCGTGCCGGCGCGTAAGCCTCATGCGCCGCCAGATAAAAGTAGATAATAAAATATCCAAATCGTAGATGGATGGATGGCTAATAGGAGGCCCCATAGCTGTAGATTGGTATCAACCTTCCAAAGAGGAAAAAAAAATAGCATATTTACCAAGTAGTGGGAAAGGGGAAGGAGGTGTACCTATTCAATGTAGAACTTACCACAACATCTTTATAATTTGTGATATTGTCTTTGTAAAGTTCTGGCACTTTCAAGATATGATCTTGATATGATTCTTGACTATTATGGTCAAGAATCATATCAAGTCAGTAGAATGAAATAATAAATATATTTTTTAGGGGTGCTACCTGCCCCCTACGGGGCGGGGGCACCCCTTCCCCGCACCCCGCCCCGCATGGGGCGGGGGGTGGGGTTTTCACCCCCGTCCCCGCCCCCGGGATCGGGGGCGGGGTACCCCGCCCCGATGGGCGGGGTGCGGGGCGGATTGGGAATCCGTCCCGCCTATTTTCACTTAAAAAAAAATTACTTTTATTTAATTTAAAAATTATTTATAAGTGTAAAAATAATTAAAAATACATTTTTAGATCCAAATTATAAATTTAAATTTTGTAAATATGGCTATAATTTAAAAACTATGTAATTTTTAAATTTGTTAGTGCATATTTTGTGTAAATTGTAGTGTATTAGTTTTTAAATTATGTAGTTTTTAAATTTGTCAATACATATTTTGTGTAAATTGTAGTGTATTAATGTTTAAACTATGTAGTTTTTAAATTTGTCAATGCATATTTTATGAACAAGTCTAATAAATTGTAATATATATTTATATATACACAATTTTTAAAATATAAATATATATTTAATAATATATATATAAAAAAATGAGGGTGGGGGCGGGACGGGGGAAATGCGAGGCGGGGTTGGGCCCTCCCCGCCACCCGCCCCCGCTAGGTGCCCTAGATGCGGGGCGGGGGGCCCTGCCCCCGCATGGGCGGAGTGGGGTTGCCCGCCCTGCCATGCGGGGGCAAAGCGGGGCAGCGGGGGCGGGGCCCCGCTGCCCACCCCTAATATTTTTGACAGAGTTTTTATTTAAATTTTAAATTCTAAAGTGAAAAAAATAAACATATAATCATTATTTTCTATACAAGTTTCCCAACACGACGTTAAATATTCAATAAATATTATAAAATTATGTGTCATTCTAAATCTTAGGTTTTGAATAAAAATTCCAGGTGATAATTATCAGTCCGTTTACCCCCCAGCCAGTTTTTTTTTTTTTTGGTTGTTGTTGAAAAGAACATGTGATTCTTTGGGTATTTTTCTAATGGTTTTTAAGAGCTTGGAATTTATTAAGTATTAGGAGGGGTAGTGTAGTGAGGATGTGTTTACTATTAAAGAGCAGTGCTACTCATAAGTCTTATACCCTACATACTTATTTAAAGACATGTTATTATATTTTACTTACAAATATGTCTGGAATCATTTTAATTACGTGGATAAAAAGGTAAAATGATATATTTTTAAATGGGTGTACAGGGGTGTGAGGCTTATGTTTAGAATTTTTCTTAATTAAATAGAGTGATAAAGAAGTAGGGGCCTTTCCATTGTGCAAAGTGGATGTCTCCATCGCTGCAGACCAGATCTAGTGTTGCTTTCATCATGCCCCTCCCCCTCACTTAGAGGGTCTATACTTTTTAACGTAATACATTTTAATTGATTTCAAAAACTAAACATTTAAATTAAAAATATATGATTGAAGATAATAAAACCAGAGACTTTAATACACATCAACTACTCTTTGTATGAGAAGTACTGTAATAAAACCCTCCTTAAACCATCCTTTAGAAGAATCTCACCAGGAAAATTATTGGTGGCTATTTTTCATCGTCCACATCACTTAAATGGTAAGATTTAATTTATAAAATTTAAATTTTAAAATTTATCTTTTAAATCAAATTATATCTGTAAGTGTACTCCACACACCGACCACACCGAGTACTTAATAATAGAGTTTTTCTTTCATTTTCAAAACTGCTTTTCTCCACTAAAAACTTGATGGTTTGGCACAGTATAGAAAAGTTCTATCGGTTTTCTTCTTTTGTTTTTTTCTAGCTGAGGCCTTGTATATTTTTTTTTCTCATTTTTTAATTAAATTATTGTGTCTATCTTCCATGTAAAAATTTGGCGAAAGGTCCACTACGTTATATATCTGTTATACACTAAAAAAGAAGTCAAAACCCCCAAGTGGTTGGGGGAGCCCCCTTCCCCTTCCCCTTCCCCTTCCCCTTCCAGTCGTTGCATCCACTTTTGAAGGGATGGAGGGACCCCAAACCTCCCTCCACCTGTTGTGCCATTGGCAGTGCCTTTGTTTGTCCCATTTTCTTCTATTTTCTTTTCAAGTTTTATTGGGAGATATTAAAAGATTGCGAGAATATACGCGACATTTTAAAAGACCAAAATTTTAGAAAAAAAATGCGAAAAATACTTTAATTATAAAAATAAATTCACAAACTGACATGACTGTACGTTAAATTGTAAGATTTTTTACTGTGAAGTAAATATAACGTATCAAGTTCATATGAATTCACGTCAGTTTGTGTATTTATTTTTATAGGATTTCTTTGTGGCTAACACTCCACTTTTTAACAATCTCTGAATCACTGAAATTCTAAGAGGCTCAAGATACTAATTCAGAAATTGATGAAAAGTGGGTTCACATATCCAATTCTCTTATAAAAGAGATATTAACGAATTCAAATTAATTGAGTGGTGGTGGTGTTTGGAATGATATCTGCGAGTATGCACCGCAGGAAGTATGAACTCCTCACATGAATTGAGCAGACTGCTTGCCGCTGAGAAGGACTTAACAGAAAGTTGTCCCCAAAGAAAGAAAAGAGAAGAAAAATCGTACTCGAGAATCTTAGAAAGATTGTAAATGTATGCATTTCTTTTCAGGGAGTGATGTAGAAAAGTGAAGAGCAATAAGGAAATCTGTGTGTTTCAGAGTTTCCACAAAACTAAAAAAGTCGCATAAATTTCGAGCACTTGTACGCCATTGCATTTCCAATTAATAGTTATTTTCCATTTCCACCATGCAAACTCTCACATCTCTCTGTTCTTTTTCCCGGTGCACTAAAAGTGGCAGCTCTACTGTCAATATCACTAAATTGAATGTAATTTAAATTAAAAATTGTGATGTTTTTATAATTATTCTCAACTCATCTTTTTTCATCTAATCAGTATGATTTTTTTAAATTTTCACATAAAATAAAATAAAATAAAATTAATTAATTTTTTAAAATTTTAAAATAAAAATAATATTAAAAAAATATATTTTAATATTATTTTATTCAGTTTTTAATTTTAATCTTTACTTGTCGTATCTCATTTTGTTTGCAAAAACAAACTCTTGATAGTTGAAAAACTAAAAATCCCTAAAGTTGTCCCGTGTCTGATGTTGAAGTATCACATTGGATGATCCCTGAGACCCAACACTCTCCTTGTGCTGTTGCAACCATGTATGCTTTTATCCTATGTGAATGCAAAATTGGTTCTATAGATTTTCAGAAGAGTTGTGTGATAAGGCTGTGTTTGGTTTTTGGAGTGAGCTCAATTCATCTCAAACTAATCATTGATAAAATTAACTACTTTTTCAACTTCCCATAAAAAAAATTAAACTTATCTCAAACTAATTCGTACATTCAAACATATCTTAATGGGATCCACAAAATACTACTATTCATATATCAACTCAGATAATCTGAGATCACCTCTCTATCCATTGGCATTGACTTCATCAAAGACATTTTCAAAATTTGATGAAAAGTACATGTTTTTCATAAATCTAAAACCTCTCTATCGATAACCCCAAATTGGATTAGTCATTAGATTCATCAAAATAATAATATAATATTATTTTTTTAATAATAATATTTTGTTTTCATATTTTACAATTACACTAACTATATGTACATTAATAATTTAATTTGATACTTAAATTATTGTTTCCCAACTAATTTTTTTCTTCAACCTAATTACCCAACAAACACATTTCACAAATATCCGATTGTTTTGTTCCCTCTCTCTCTCTATCAATTTTTTCTATCTTCTTTTTCCTCTCATTCTCCCTCTACATTTCTCTCCTATGCACATCGCAAACATCCAATTGTTTAGCATTTGTGTACATCGCAACATGGCAAGATCTTTGCAAACCAAGATTTTCTCTTTATTTCTTATCTTGGTTCACAAACCCATACTTCTCACATCATGGGATTCAGTATGATCTGCTTGATATTGGTTTATTATAAAAGATGATTTTCAGACTTAGGATATCAAATTGCAATTCTGAGTTGCATGGCCGAAAATGGAGGAAGAATGTCTTCATGTGTATTTTTAGAAACCAGAGAGTGGTCGTGGTCATCGTTGTGGGTAGGGGAAGCGTCGTCGTCGTCATTGTGAGTGGCTGTGGTCGTCGTTGTGGAATGGGAGGGATTGCATGTACACCTTAGCATTTAGCTCTGTACACCATCTACAGCAAGTTGGAAGACCCACTCGGTTTGCTCCAAAACAACTGCTTGTGTGTGGCTAAATGAATTATCTCTCTGTTCTGCACCACGCATTATTGAAATGGTTCTTCTCTTGTGTGTGGTCGAGGTTAAGAACAAGAACAAGCAATCTGTTTTGAAAAAGGGAAAGAAGACGAAGACGACGATGAAATTTCCCTCCATTTTTTATGTTTCAATCAATTTCTCACTTTTTTTTTAATATACGTGGTAAGCCGATTCCCGGGGGTTCCCACCCCCCGTTGCCTGTAGCAGGACTACAAAATAAATAACAAGCATCTTCTCTCTCGAGCAATCATTTCACAAATCTAAAATCATTCCACAAATCTAACTAACTCAAGTTGCTACCATTTAAATATAGCCAACATTTAGATTAAACATTCAGATCAATATAGCCAACATTCAAATCAATAAAGCCAACATTTAGATTAAACATTAAGATCAATATATATTTCTGAACTCAAGTTGCTGCCATCTAAAATCAAATCACAATTCACAATACAATCAGCCCCCAAAAAGTTAACATTTCCAACATGCTATTATTGAAGATCAAGTCACAATTCCAAAATACAATCATCCATTTCAAAAAAATATATATCAGATCTCAGAGTGGCTACGCAGCCACATGTTTTGAAACATTTTTATCCAAAACATGTGGCTAGGCGGCCACTAAAAGCTGGAAACCTGAAATCAGTACCAACAGTTACACACCTCCATGAGGTGTGGGTGAAAATTTGTTGAATGTAACTTCGGAATTATTCAAAGAGTCCTAAAAAATTTTCCTCTGAATATTAAGGAAGTAGGCTTGTTGCATGGCATTCATGCCAGAAAGATCCTTGCTCATGATCTTTGCCTCGAACTTTCTCTTATCAAGTTCCAATTGTGCACCTCTATCATGATCTACCTTCATCACCCATGCTCTCCTCTCTACCATAAACAACCATCTTTCCTCAGTCATTCTAGCTAACGCCATGTTGAACTCAGCATCACATGATTCCTGGTCTTTCCGCTTCCTCAAGTTATCTTTCTCAGCTTTCTTGTCTGGAGGCCTCTCAACGTTCTCCTCCATAGCGTCGTCGGCAACTTCACTTGACTGCTCATTGGCTGGACGTTTATCGTGTGACTTTCTCCTCGTATTCAGTGAAATCATGTATTGTTGCCATTTGGATTGGTGCCTCAAAAGACACCACCAATGCTCCAATGTGAAGTTCCCCTTCTCCCTCTATTTATACATTATTTTTGTCTTTTCAATTTAAAAAAGTGAAGGAATATTGTCAGAAAATAAATTTTAGATAAATAAATACATTATTAAAGGAAAATGGTACATACCTTGTCTTACTTGGCAGCACCACTCGGGTGCAATGATTCTACCTGCGCTAGAAATGCACATGACAACTGGTACATACCTTGTTTTATTTGTGCATTTTTGGATCATGGACCAACGATTGATTAATGACTCTACCGAATGGTTCACAGTATTTGATTTTTTTATACTCGTGATAAAAATCAGAAATTCTGTCCCACATTTGAGTGGATTTTTCATCAGTACTCCGTATGGCATCAATGCTAATTTTGAGCCAACCGGAGACAAGTAAGTTATCCCTCCTCTACAGTGAAAGATGTACCTCTTTGAACTTTTTTTGTCAAATGCCTCTTTTCATCATGAATGGGGGTTGTTTGGACCATAACACTAGAATGTTGTGTGTATGTTGGAGTGTTATTATAACCTTCTCCTCCACTTTGTAAGAAAATAGTGAAGAATGGGTCCTCCTCATATGGAGTGTCTATCTTTTAAGAATCGTAATTTTTTAGTTGTCAGACAAGGCAGCACAAGAAAAACGATACAAGGCAGCACAAGAAAATGTATATATAGCATATATAGCAGCGCATTTTTTTTCCTATAATAGATCATCCAGTTTTTTTGTCTATGTTATGCATTTTGCAAGATTTAAGTGGAAGGAATAATTTTATCAAGAGGCATGCCATGAACATACAAGTTATAAACATGGGGATTGAGAATCTTGAAAAAGTTCTGAAGAATATATATCCAATCTATAAAAAGCATTGACCAATTCTCCATACATTTTAATAATTCTTTGATCAGGCCAGAATAATTCTCCATTAATCAAAATATGAGACAACCCAGAAAATTGATAAGAAAACTACAAAATATGAGACAGCCCAGCATAATTCTCCATACATCAAAATTAATAAGTCTCCATACATCAAAATATGCCCATCTTAAAGTAAAAAGACAGGCCAGAAAATTGATAAGAAAACTACAAAATAATGTGAGAAACTAATGAAATGGCTCCCAATGAAAGTAAAAACAGAGTCGAAAATTTCCAACAACAAGATTTACCAGTGACTCAAACCCCTAGACTCTAACAAAAAATAAAAGCTAATAAAAATAGAAATATTCCAACCAATAAATGCAAATCTGGAAAATGGATTTTGATGAAACACAAAATATGCATAGAAAGAAAGATATAAACACTGGGGGCGCCTGAGAAAGACTGAGGGTTGCTTAACAATACATTACAAAAAAAAATAAACACAATACCCTTTTCCAAGTGGTTGCTTGACAATCTGCAAAACTGAGGGCGCCTGAGAAAATCAGCAAAAAAATCAGAAAACCAATCTCCATTCTATGCATGTTGGGTCAAAGCAATTTTTCACAGCCGTTCACCGAGAGCAAAAGCCCTGAGTTTGAAGTCCCACTAATTTAGGGTTGGAGGAGAAAAGAAAGGAGACGAACCTAGCGGAGAAGAAGGTCGCGCGAGGAAGCCTGAGTACAAAACATCAAGCCAGTGTTTCTGATCTCTGATTCTGTGTGAAGAATCGAATATGCTCAGCGCAATTTGGTGTACTGCAAAAGCAAGAGAAAGGGAGAGAGAAAACATGCGAGGAGGAAAATAAAGTGAAAGAGGGAAAGGAAAAAGGCCGTTGTGGGATTAAACTGGAATAAAAAAACACATTTGGTTGGTGAATAGTAGCACGCCAATTATGAAAGAACCGAGTGTTTTACTGTAGTTCAAAGTTTCCAATTTATCCTTTGACTAATCCAATGCAACTGTGTTTGGAAGAAATAAGTTATATTTTACATCTGGCTAAACTTTTAACGAAGTCAATGCCAATGCTAACATCCAAACGCAGAACAGGTAGCTATTCAGCTTCCCACCATATCGCGCTGCATCAGGATGGCAATCGAAGCCAATATGCGTGCAGCTTACTGAAGTGAGTTTGTTGGGGGAGAGAATGAAAGAAAGAGGTCAATAAAGAAATTATGGGTCTGCACAGTGAAAGACTCGTCAAATGGCCTTGTGTTTTAGTTGATAAACATTCCTAAAGAAGTGACAATCAGAGAGATGAAGAATTGCCAAATGTGTAGAGACTGTCACGAGGCTTTCAAGCTTGGTAGCGATATTGTTGAGTGGGTTGTGAACTTGTGAGAGATGTGCAACAGATTTCATCATTTTAGAAAATGGGTCATGCACTTGCAAAGATTTCTGGTTGTGATCATCAAATATAGCAAATTTAGATTATTATGTTGTAGCTATATTCTAAAAGCCTACTTTTTAAAAAAAATTTGAAAATCTTTAAAAAAATAATAATAAATAAATATATAAAGTGAAAAGTGAGTTCAATGTGTCAATGCCTTTGCTGTATCTGTGTGCTTGTCAAGGTAGAGGTAATATGCTTATGCCAACATGCTCTGAGACACCTGCGCAGACTCTATTTTCAAACTTTTTTTCTTGGGGACACAAACCACTGAGTGGCACTTGAGAAATACGAAGAAAGTTGGTAAATAACCCCACAACCACAATGATCATCACAAGAACGGAATGAGATGGGATTGATCAGAAACTGCATGCAAAGACCAGATTCTGGCTCTTTTGATCCCACAATTTCGACTCTCCGTAATTATATCCGAGTCGGAGCTTACTAGACTTGGAAGCAATTCGAGAATTCAAGTTGACTTGGATTTTAAGATTAAAAAATAAAAAGATCTCAAGGATAACATTGTGCTTTTATTACAATTTATAAGGAAATGAATGATACATGAAGGAAAATAGAAAGAAACAGGCAAGGTCTATGAGAAAGCCGATCATCAGCACTTGCAGCTGCTTGCCAAGCAATTCCAAGCTTACCAAAGACCTCATCCCACAAAGCCTTCGACACATCACAATGGAGAAGAAGGTGATCCGCCGATTCTCCACACCTTATACACATAAAGCACCAATCCATTGCCGCTTTCTCAGCTTATCAACAGTAAGAATTTTCCTATGAGAAGCCAACCACCCAAAGAAAGCCACCTTGAGAGGCACTTTGCATCTCCAAAAATTTTTCCAAGGAAAAAAATCAGAATGAGAATGTGACGCCAAGACCTTGTACAAAGATCTAACCGAGAATTTCTTATTACCAAACTGATTCCAAAGTAATCTATCGCCCTCCAGATTTTATATTTAAAGCATAGAGCTAGCTGTAAAAATCGGTAATGTCCCCTACCTCCCAATCTTGGACATATCTAATAAAACCAGCAGTGTTGTCCATGTAATCAGCCACAGATGCGCCTTTATCCAAAGAAATTCTAAAGAAAGAGGGGAAAGCATTCTTCAAGGCCTCACCCCCCACACCACAAGTCATGCCAAAAATTGATCCGGTTGCCCCTACCCACCTCAAATCTGAAATTTCTGGAGAACTCCCCCCAACCATTACAACTACATTTAAACTTTCTTCAAAATACAGCTTATAAACTTATTCGCCACAGGACATAAAATGTTGCGACTACATAATATCCGGTTCAATCAAAACTGAATTGAACAAATAATTGAACACAAATCACAAACTATATTCCAACTCAAAAGGACAAAACTATGAGGTAAAAAATACCTCCAATCATCACATTTAAACCTACTTTTTTTTCAATCCCTATGAGAAATGCCACATTTATTGCGCAAAAAAAAAAAAAAATACAATATAGCTCGAGCCCTTACATGTCTGTGCAGCAGAACTGCTAGCAAGAACTGCAAAATTTGCTTCCTCATCCAAGATCAATTAACTCAATTGTTGCAAAGAGAATCCAATACCACCCTGAGATTCAGGTACAAAGCAGACAGGTAGATGTAAAATGAACAATCCAAATGAGTAGTCATTAGTAAAACAATTAAACAAACCTTGCAATAACACATTGAAACTTTGCGAACCTTAGCCACAGAAATTAATCCACATTTGGGCCACTAACCATATCTTCTTCTTCTTCTAAGTGGCCACCAACTTTTGGCTTTCTTTGTATGAGTAATCCCGAAGGAAACAACATTGATGAAATGAGCCCCCAGATAATAATATGCCACATTGATGAAATGAAAGATTACATATCCCAGAGATTTTTACTATTCCTTGACAGGGAAAGCTGGCAGGGTCAGTTAAAACAAAAGCTCAAGCTTGAAAAATCTACAACTAATATGGGGAAACTTCCACAAAAATTTGGATTTACATAAAATCAAAAATTGATAAATGATGAAAAAATTAATAAAAAAAAAGACGGTAATTGACTGAAAATTGACCAGTCATCGTCACAATATCAGGATTCAACCTATTTAAAATGGTTGCCTAAAAGATTTCCAATCTCTATAAATATATAATTTTCTTTTCCTCAAGCTCCGATCAATGGAGGCAAAAGAATATATATATATAACTGAACTAATACATAACCCCCAAAATAGGTTACCAAACTGGTCAAAATTCCATGCCTCTTTTCCCAACCCGTGAAACTTAAAAGGGTGAGAATGCTTTGCCCTTATCGTCAAGAACTATGTGAACATTCAAAAATACATTACAAAATTTGCTAATCAATCTCACTTTGTACACATGTACAGAGGGGTAAAGAACCGTTTGTGACCCACCTGCCTCTATGTAGGTTTCCCAGGGCAGGCTTATGTAGGCATCTTTTTCCCCTTCTCCTAATGTCCCCTCATTTGGGGAAACAAAACTGGGAAAAACAGTATATATACAGGGTTGACTTAGTCTCTAGCAGCACCAAAACCTGAACGACTTATGGCCTCCATTGCAATCCGAACCAGACGTACTAGTTCCTCTACGTCTTCGAAGCTGAAATCAATGACCCTCTTAACAGAAGTAACGCAATCCCTATTTTGTTCCTCTGCCAGGATTACATTGGCAGCTGCAAAAGCCTCCTGGGACTTTCTAGAGGCCTCCAATGCAAAAAATACATCCTGCGTCTGCAAAACAATCAAACGGTATTTTTACTCTCCCATACCAAATATAGCCCATACAAAATATGCAAACCAAGCCCAGAAGAGAGAGCTCCATTGTCCGGTATGAAGCACCCATCAGCAGATGGAATAATAGACCGCATTAATTGAACTGCCAAGAATTAACTGCCCAGATACAGATAACCAAATTAAAGGATTCGGATGATATAGAGAATCACTCCTCAAATTTCAAAAACATGAACGGCCTACACCAAATCTATAAAATGGTTACTTTAACTCTGAACCTCCATTAACACTATCCTTTTGTTCCAAGGAGAATTTACTGTAAGGCAAGTGCTGTTCCATTCTCATTCACATTTCCACTTTAATTCAGCACATACAGCCTGTGTTTCCTATGTTTCACTCTATTAAGATACCCTCTCCAGCATCATAATATGTTAAGAGAAATCACACACCCGAACAAATGCTGACCATTTCTATAAAAAGCCCCTTGACAAAACAATAGACAATTTGTAGAAAATAAGGTAGAAATTGTACAGAACAATAAATCAACTTACGAAGTCAAGCAGTCGAACAAACTGAGGGCGGTTTCGAGCAACAATTATTTGGTTTCCAGCAACATAAGAACCGGTACCCTTAGATAGATTACCCTTATCCACAGTTGCCAGATTGTTTAAGTTATCAACATCTGAAGCAGAAGATGATGGAGATTCACCTAAATAAATGGGTTAAGAAAGACAGTTATATTATTGTTTCACATTACTTGTATAAGCACAAGTGCATCTTTTACTTGGTTATACTCAGATAAATTAACTCCATGCCATGTTTGATAATAGACTATAAAAGTTTTCAACATTTAAAGTAAGAAAATCCATCTACTTTAGGAAAAGTAGATACAATATCACTTTGCCGCAAAAAGAATGTGTGGTGTCATGAAAAACAAATGTACATTATGTCAAAATAAGTTCACAACTTATTGTATGATGTAAGACACCAAGCAAGCCTGGACATAATAGCTGTCCATGCCCTTCTTTTATTACCTTGAGGAACCACATGTAAAGTTGCTTGCAATTCATGCCGGTCTCTGTTCAAACTAGAGTGTTTACAATAGACCACCTTCATGTATGCCACCTCTGAGCATTTGTAGGCCAAAGCAGCAGCAGCCATCTCTTGGCGTGCTTCATATTGAAGTGCACAGAGCCTGGATAAATACGAGGTTCAGCAAAAAACCACACACGGGCAAGTGATACAGAAATTAGAACTTAAAATAGTAGAGTGCAGTAAGAATCATGATTGTGATTGGATTGCAACTGTTTTGATTTACAACAAACTCCCAAAAGGGAAAAAATCCACTTGCAATAATCAGCTCTAAAAGCTAGTGACATATAATTGAGCTATTATTATGTAAAGTCCCAAATAAAGCCCAAGCCACATCTTGACTTATGCTCTAAAGGGATTAGTCTACATTAAATTAGAGCCCCTTTATATAATTATATAGGGCAAAAACTTCTCCCTCTCAAACAATGTGAAACCATTCACCACCTCCTAAGTGCAAATCCAGAGGATTATAATCTCCCCCCTTAAAATCTTGTTGTCCTTGTCAAGTCAGTCTGTTTTAGGTATCACGGTTCAAGTTCTACACTTGTGGTAGAGATTGGTTCTGATACCATTTGTGACAACCTAAAAAAAACTCAAGCCAATTCTTGGTCCATACTCCAAAATATTCAAGATCACAATTGGAGCCCCTTGGATTCATTATAAATGATATGAACTTCTACGGTCTACCTCCAAGACAATGCGGGGTTCCATTCACCACCTCCTATTCTCAATTTAGGTATTACAATTCTTTTTTTCTATCAATAATTTGGGGATTACAAATTAAAGTCAATTACTCGAAATAACCAAAAAATATACAATGAGAAAAATAAAAGCAAATGGAGTAGTGTGTCACTTACTCGCAAAGTTTAGCTGCAGTGCCATACGCTTGAATTGGATTCATCTCCTCATTTCTGCCACACTCACCATTGCAATTATCCAGAAGTAAAGCTCCATGAAGAAACTTTAAGCCAGCTTGGAAGTAAGCTTCATTGCTTTCAAAACCAAAGCAAGAGCTCTATGAAAGATATTGAAACCATTCCAAGAGTTAAAAATAATAGGAAACACAAAATATGAAACATAGAAAAACAGAAAGTATACAGGTGATAAGTGTGCTACAGGAACCTTTAATCGATCTGCAGTGTCTCGGAGATCTTTGGCTTCTTTCAGGGTGTTTGTAGCAGTCTGGCTGGAGGAAATTAGTCTCCCGGGACTTGAGGCTTTGAGATCTCTGACCCCTTGCCTATCAGGCTGAAGATTTCCCAAACTAAGATTAACTCGATTGGCATTATCAACCTTCCCGAAATCTTTTGATGTTTTTGACACATCACCAGGTGCGTGAACAGCTCCATTCAACTTCTGGGGTCCTGGTACAGGTGCACAACCCAGGGATACTTTTTCTAGTTTACCTTCACCAAAAGAAAGTGAAAACTTTGATTTCCCAACTCTTTGCTCCATTTGTGTCGAATCAGCTTTATTTTCACCCTCAAAGTCCTGAATCAAGCCATGCTGGGGGGCAAGCTTCCCATTACTCCTACATTGAGCACCCAGTTTCATATCTAAACCGTCAGGCTCTTTTTCTTTTAATTTGGTAACCATTCGACTCTCACTTGACCATTGTCCTACAGGATCCCTCTTACAAGCATGATTCTTCTCATCCTTGCGAAACTTAATGCTAGTTTTTTTAGGAGCTGTTGTTTCATGAACAGGAACTCGGTGATTAGAGTCAATCTCTAAGTCAATCCTCTGGCTCTTCTTTGTATACTCATTAACTGGATCAGATATCTTTACCTTATCTCCATCAAACTCAGATATGGAACTTCTGCTCTTGCCCCTAGATCGCAAACCGGTACCCTTATCAGCTTTCTGCAGAACTGCCTTGTCATGGCAATTCTTCTTCCCTCTATCCTCGTCACGGCTATGTTCTGGAGCACGCAGATCACTGAGGAACCGGACATTTTGCTCGACCATATCAACATCACCATTTGGCAAATGGCTATTCCTAGTGTCGGGGGAAGGATTGGCTTTACCACTTAATTGGTGATTAGCATCTCCATCCATACACTGTAGTGCAGAAAATTTAAGGGGTTCAAGACAAATCACTGTCTCAGGCAGATTGATCTCAGCATTCCTTCCCCCATCCGAGCATCTTCTGAAATCACCCATCACAGGGAGAACACAATTCATAGCATCGTCTTTCCCTGCAATGTCCCCTCCTGCCGATGTAAGCTTGTCCAAATTAAAGGTCCTCAAAGGAGAAGAAGAAACTGACTCCACTGGAGAACCTCTCACTTCTTCAATGTTGGCTCTAGTTTTACTGGATCCTGAAACCTTTGAAGAGCTTGAATTGGCTGCCATTGAAACCTGTCCGGATCCCAAATCCCTCCTCAGTGAAACAACAGCCGTTGTCCGTTCAGAAACAATCTTCTTTTTATGTTTTCGGAGTTGCTGGTCCTTATCATTTCTCCTGGCTTCTCCCATACCATCGACCGAAAGATCTCTAATGTCTGACAAGAAAATTCCTGACATCCTACCTTTTTTGTTCGACTTATCAGTAGCATCATTAGGTCTCGACTCCACCTCAGTATTTGAAAACCTGAACTTTTTTTCCTTCCTGGATCCTCTTTCACTTCTTTCCTCTTTCTCATATACCCTGACATCAGGTGCAGAATTAGGAAATGTCTCTATCTTATTCTTGCTGATCTCCTGGTCCTTCAATTTCCTTTTCTTCAAAGACATATCCTTTTTGCTAGACATTCTCATTTCCAGGGATCCACCGTCTGATGAGACCCTCGCTTTGTCTCCCAGTTTCTTAACAGAAGCTACTACCTTGTCATTGACATCACACTTTGTGCCCTCAGGTAAAAATCCATCATATTTCTGGATAACATTTCCACTTCCCATAGTTGGCAAGAAAGAACTTGAACTGATACGCACCCTCCCACGGCCCATTTTGAGAGTCTTGTGTTTATCGGCATGTATATCCTCTGTTTTGGACTTCTTAGAGGTTCCACATCCATATTCATCAGCCTCCCTCTTGCTTTTCATTTTTATTTGTCTCACATCACCTGCAGATGTTTAAGGCCCCAAAAAAAACAGACACACACTATTATCCACTTCCCCAAAAAATGGAATAGCTACATGAAATTATTTCTAAAATGAAATGCATACCTCCTCCATTAATTGGTTTTTCTCTCTGACTAGGCATATCTCTTTCTGCAACCAAGTTGTGCAACACACTCAAATGTTGAGAACTAGATTTTTTCGTTGGATTTGCTTCTGCAAGATGCTGGTTTGTGTCATTTAAGCTCCTGCTTTTATCTGATTCTTGTAGCTTATTCTTTGTAGAGTTAGGGACTTGAAAGGGGCCACCAATGGTTCCTGCATTTGCTTTTTCCTTAAAGCCAGGTTTTTTCTTTCCTCGGTTAGAGATGGCATGGGAACTCAAATTCTGGTTATTCTCATCAAGATGTTGCTTATCACCCAAGGACACTCCCAATGTAGTTCCGGTGACATGATTTTGTAAGTTGTTCTGACTCTCAGGAACTGGTAATTGATACAACGCATTGAGGGCTTTCGTTGTCTCTTCCTCACTAATGTCACAGTGGTTCATACCATGCCTGTTAGAACAATTCAATAGCACAGTGAGAAATCACCAATATGCATACATTTTATATACACAGAAAACAACAACAACATGAAAGAGCGTCGCACTTGGAACTTATTTAGTATTCAGCTGAAGTACTGACACATTTATAAAACTGAAGGCTATGTGTAAGAAGAAAGCAACTTACAGCCAATTTAGCATGCTACACAACCATTTATCAGGTAGTTGGTCTGGCTTCGTACCAAAGGGTAAAAGCCGCCACTTCTGACATCTGTCACACTGTACCCAATCTTCTTCTATAACTACTGGAACTGCCATTGGTGGTACCATCTCAGAAGCGAGTCCATTTTCTGTAATAGGACATGCAGTTGAAGCATCTTTTATAGATGGCCCATATATTGATTGCTTATCAATTTTCTTACTACTTGATCTTCCCTTTCCTTTATCCAAGAACACATTCCGTTGCAATTCAAAAGCACCAAGGTTAGCATCTTTTTTTCTATCACCACCAGGCCTCTCCACTGGATCCATTCGATTATCCTTCTCTTTTAAATTCGTTAACGACAATGAATCGTTACGACTATCTTTGCCCTTATAATCCTTCTGTGACGTTTTCCTTTGAACTTTACTGTTACAGACAATACCACCATAACCAGTACTCCTTTTTTTACTTGGTTCTGCACTTTCACCAGGCCTCAAGCTTTCGTTTACTGAAAAGGTAACTGGCTTGCCGTTATTCTGTATCCCCTTTGACTTCTTTTTGCCCTCAAATGACAGCTCTTCTGTCTTAAAAGGAATATTAACTTCATCATCTTCACGAAATGTAGCTTTCCAACCAATCTTATTTTTTTGAGGATTTGGCTCTTCCTTACATTTGGACTCATCAGAACAACTTTTTGAGGAGGCAGAAATTTTCTGACCACTGCTGATATCCTTACAGTCGATTAAAACATCCTTGTGGGAATTAACCACTCTGTTTCCACAAACATTTTCCACTAAACTACTCCTAGGATTTCGCTTCTGACTCTTGCCACGTTCCTGGCCAGATATTGACTCTGAAGACTCCTCTTTCACTAATTCGGAGGCAAGTAATTTACTTTTCCCACCATCCTTGTTACTCTCCCTAAGAAGTTCAGATACTCCACCAGCCTCTTTCACTGACTTGGAAACGTGAGTGCATTTTGAGTCACCAATCAAAAGCTCCTTCGCTTCTATGGTTTGATTTACTGATATTTTCTTCATTTCTAATGCCGTGTCATCCAAACCTGTACTCCCATACTTCAATTTTACTAGCCTGTCTCTTTTCATTGATTTTGTTCTCTTTTCCTTAAACACTTTCCCATTTCCCATGATTGAATGTGACTCATCTACTAACATGGCAGAGTGTTCTTGATGTCCTTTAAGGGGTGGTATGGGTTTACCGATACTATATACTTTTTCCTTTCTCATCAAGCAAAGCAGACTGTCATGAAGAGGCGATATCAGTACCCCACCAGGAATGGTGAAGGATGTCATTTCCTGTTTAGCACATAAATAAATAGCATCAAACATAGCGGATCACCCAAGTTCCATCTAGTGACAAATAACATATTACGCAAAAAATATTAAACAAGCATTACCTGAATGATACTAGCTGGAGAGTTATCAACGGTCCCTTGAGATATGGGTGACATGCCTTCACTCTCCTCCAGGCTGTTCCCCGGTGATGAAGATGGGGAGTAATCAAGTCCAAGCCCACTATAAATTGCTGCATTCCCACGTCCAGAGTTATCTGAACACATTTTTATTCGAACTTTAAGTGGCCTTTGGTCGGTTGGATTGCCCGGTCTGTTCGAAGTTTCATCTTTCAAGGGACTCATCTCACTCGCTTGACTTTGTTTGAGGGAAACATCCGTGGAAAGAACGCGTGATTTATGCAATTGATGGGCACTACAGGAAATAATACCAAGCCTCAAAGGTGGGGCTGCGTTTTGGGGAGCTTTCAAATTCTGAGAGGCACCCTGTATGGTAACATAACCCACAGTGCTCAAGTAAACTAGAATCCTCCCAGCAGACAAGATGCAGCCACATACATCTCTTTCCTACCAACAGATAAAAAATTTCAGAAAATATATATAAGAACCAATATACCTCGATGGGTAAATTATTAGATCTGGACACATTGTAGTTTCTTTGTGGAGATTTCGGACGAGACAAAATAGAAGGGGAGCGTTCATAAGCTGGTAAAAACGAGCCATAGCCACCAAATTTTGCCCCTGACAAAATAATCAAAGTCCGACATTATTATTTCTAATGCACAAAGAATGTACTTTTCTCTATAACTCACGACTCTCATAACAGGTCACTTACCCAAATGCTCAGCAGAAACCCCGCCTTCAAAATCTTTTTGAAAATGGCCGAGCACATTCTGAATCTTCTCATCCTTTACGAAAAATAAACCACTCTTACGATCATCATTTATACACAAACTAGAACACAATACCAATAAATTTATAAATTACATGTCGAAAATGATCAAAAAGGCCAAGTTGTTGGCATTGCATGAAAGTTTTCTTTTTCAGTAACTAATGTTACAATTTTGGTATGTTGTTCCCATATATCGAGTATACAAACTATTTTTTTCTTAGCATTGCCCGCAGTTAAATAAACATTCTTAAGACCATTCAACGGGATTCCGAAGAACTTCCATGCAGTATGCTCAGGAAAGGGTATAATTAACATTTTATTGCTCATTCCTCCAAATCTCGAAAGACCATATAACCAACTAAAGCAAGTCTTGACATTTTATTGAGAGATTTAAGCACATTGTTTAAAAAGGTAAATGGCCCCTATGATGTTCCTCGAAACAAACGGATCAACAATCTACAAAAGCAGCAAAAAAAGAATTCTAGAATATAACCTAGTACCAGGAGTTGCTTCATAGTTGGTTAGAACAAAATTACTGCATAATCAAATAACTAACTACCGAGCACAAATATGCACTTTTTACATCTTTGAAATAAGCATCTACAAAGTTTCTAGAGCTAGGATAGCCTATATTTCTTCATATCATTTCACTTCCCAAGTGATGAGCAATCCCTCTTCTTTTTTTCCATCCAAGGTTCCCATTGCAGAAGGGAATATTCAACTTCATATTCCTCTTCCTACAATTTTCCGGGAATCATATAAATTGCCACTTTCCAATATACTATTCAACACAAACACCACAAAAAACTTGATTCCACAACAGATTAACAAATGAGTTAAGCTTTCTTTTCAAAGTCAATATTAATTAAACTCGACTGAACAATAATTTAAATAAGTCCCCAATGAAACACATAGAAGCCCTTACAATGTAAGAAAGAGCAATGTCAGGATCTATGTTCTTGTCCTCATCACCCTTGAAATAGCGAGCCTCGCCTCCCTCGAGCTTGGGATTCCCTTCCATATCCACCATCCCGCCCAGACACTAACCCTAACCCGAACCCTAGTTCTAACCCCAAAACCCTAACCCCCTCACACACCCTCCTTCCCTGAAGTCCAACATCACCGAATCCCACGAAAAACCCACCAAAACACCCAAATCAAAGCTCCCAAACCGGACCCTAACCCCGCAGAATCAGAAACCCTCATCAAAATTCAGCGATTGTCAATAAATACCGAATCTATCACACTTAACCGTCCTTAAAATTCACGATCGGGTACGAGATCGGGGATTGATCCAACCGATCAGTGCCGACTCGGATTGAGTTGGGAACGGGAACCAAATTCCCACTTTGCCCGTTTGGTTTTTCCTCGATGTGCACAGCAGAGAAAGAACTGTGTTTCTGGTCTTTCGGTTTTTTTTTTTATTTGTTTATTTGATTTTTTTTTTCCTTTCCATTTATTTTTTTGATGCTTTTGGATGAGATTATTCCTAAAACAGAGTCCAGGAAGGAAACTGGAACCTTTGGCATCCAGCGATCAGAAAACGTGCCGTATATTTATTGTGATTCGTATATAGGAAAATCGTATACTCCTAAGTTTAATATTCCTTTTATACTATTAATTTTATAGACAGTAAAGCTAATCATTTTAACATAATTAATATATTAATATCTATTATGTCAATAATATTATACTCATTTTTCAAATTTAAACTAATAAAAGGATAAAAGAGGACTCAAATCAACCTTTTACAACATTTGTTCATTGTCATATATTTATCCAACTTTTTATGCTTTAGCATTTCTTTCGTAGTTTTATGATAAGATCATAACAATCTTAAATGACATTTTTAAATTAAATCTTTCGAATTGTTCGATATCATTTTTCTATACATTGTTGAAAGATAAATACTCTAACCACAAAGAAATTACACAAAAATAATCTCATAAACTGACGTAACTTAATATGATTCGTCAGATTGTAATGAGAGTCGAGAATCATTCATATTCAAGTAGAATTTTACAATATAGTATGCTTACTTTTATTCTATTGGTATAGTTGGATAAATTCATTGATCAATAATAGTCATGGATGTGTTATATTTGAGATCCACTAGTGTACGTTTTAGTCAGGTATCTAACAACAAGCTATCATCATTGATTTATGTTCTATTTGTGAAATAATTTGTGCTTCTTTGTATTTTGAGACAATTGATTAAGTATTACGCCAGCTTTAGAATTGAAATGCTCATTCTTTCTAGATTAGCCACTTATGAGTAGTTTAGATTTATATATGAGTTGAGATGTTTGTGAATAGTAGAATAAAAATTGAATTATTTATTATATTTTGTGTGAGAATTTAATAAAGTTGTTTTAAAATTGAAAAAGTTAAATTGTTTATTATATTTTGTATGTAAATTTGAGAAAGTTGTAATGATGAGATGAGATGAATTGATATGGGTTTTAAATGTAAACGAGACCTAATTCGCCACTAAAATCTAGATTAAAAAATACATTTTAGAACATTAATAAGTATTTATTATTTTTACTATATTAAGATTTATCGCGCGAATAATAAATATAGAAATATAATAATTGGAGTTCTCCTCTTCATTTTGCCACCATGGTAGGTTTATTCAACAAGACATTAATATTGTTACCATGATACATGGAATCATAAAACTTTTTTTAATTTCAACTTAGTTGTCATGTCATATAATTAGTGGAAATAGTGTTTTATCCGAATATATAAATAAGGAAAAATGATTTATACACAACATTTTTTATAATATATTTTATAATAATGTGTTAAATAAAGAATAATTTTATAAAATACTTTATAAAAATAGCATTACTTTACAAAAATATCCATATCTTACAATATTGCTGTAAAATATATTGTAAAAATATGTTGCGTATCAATACTCATAAATAAGTATGTGATTGGAAAATGGAAATACTTCCGCTTCATTCCTATATAAATACCACCACACATCAGACCAGTTTCGAAAACATAATAGAAATCGAAATAGAGAGACTTGGAAAGGCAGTTTAGGGCAAAAATCTCAAGTCCTCTCCCAGCATTCCTATAGTATTCGATGTCAATTTCCTCTTACAAACCGACTATCCCTACCAATTGTTCCTCAGCTAAGTCGAGAGAGAAGAATTCGACAACCCTGGGACAACAAAAGAAGCAAGGAAAGTGGGAAGAGAGAGAGAGAGAAGGGGAGAGAGGAAGTGTTGGGCCAATCTAGAGGGAATATAGAGAGGGAGAGAAAGAGAGGAGAAGAGAGAAAAAATGAAAAATGAGGTGTTTGGCGAGGGAGAAAGGGAGAGAAAGTGAAAGAGGGTGTTGGGGAACGAATTCACGAGGAAAATGATTTCCTACAGTTGGATGGAGTTGGCTATGAACAGTATCACACCAAAGATGAAAATGACTTTGGATATACTATAGCTCAATGATTGAGTTTCCACGTTTTAACTAGTCCAATGCAGCAGGTTTAAGAGATAAAAGATGCATGTTTTTAATTTTTTAAATGTATTAGTATTTGGCTAAACTAATGCCAGTGCTCTTACTCTATAGACAAGTTCAAAAACATTTTAGTATTTTGCTACAGTACTTGAGGATGAGTGCATGTCTTTTCTATTCCCGGTAGCAAAATCATTGGAATATTTTATTGGATTTTGATCCATCGAAAAATATATTTCTAATGGTTTCTCTTTCTCGTGCATTTATTTTCATTTTCTTCTCACTCAACCGAAGTCTTTCTGACCACATTGCACGTTATATATGATGAAACTTAGTGTAAAATATATTTTATGAATTGCAAAATGTGTGATACTAGCTAAATTTTAATTAATACGATGAGAAGCTTATGCTAATGGAAAATGCTGGAACTCTCGCTGGGGGCTCCCGCTGGAGCTCTAGTATATTTTATTATGTGTATTTTTTAATTATTTATATATATATATTTAATAATTTTAAATATTTTTAAAAAATAAAAAAATTTATAATATTATTAAACAATACTTTATTAATCACGAAGTAAAATATAAAATATTTTTTTATGATTTTTTATTTTACTTTGTGATTAAAGAAGTATTTTTTAATAATTTTTTTTTACTTCTTGATTAAGAAAGTGTTTTTAATGATGTTCTAAATTTATTTTATTTTTAAAAAATATTAAAAAAATTTCTATAAAAAATAACTTAAAAAAAAAACACATACAAATACACGCTACAATCCCAGCGGGAGCTGTGGAGCTCCATCCTATGCTAATAGGGCTGATACCTGTATGGTGCGGGGCGGGGGTACCCTTCCCCGCACCCTGCCCTGCACCATGCAGGGGTGGGGTTTTTTCCCCCGCCCCGGTGCCCCATCCGCCTCATCCCCCACCTAGGCCAATACATTGGGTCTAAAAAAAAATTTTAATCCAAAAATATTTTTTTAGACCTAAATTATAATATAATTTAAATTATAAATTAAAATTTATAAATACAAAAATAACTTAAACTCATTAGAGTTAGATTTTGAATGTAATAAGTTCCACATTACTTAAGGATAACTATTCGATTGCCTTGGCCTCCTAGGTCGCAATCCAATGACTTGAATACAATTTCAAATATTTAATAAATTGTATATATCTATATACAATATATTTATATATATAAATATAAAAAAAATTATATATTTGGAGCGAAGCGGGGGGCGGGGAGGGGCCCCGCTGGGGTCATCCTGCCCCTTGCCCCAGCTATGCCTTCCCCCCGCCCCCGCTTGGGCAGAGTGGGGTAGCCCGCCCGCCCATGCGAGGGAGGGGCGGACGGGGGCGAGGTAGCGGAGTATGGGGTCCTGCTGCCCACCCCTAGATGCTAATGCTCTTGGAGGACTGAATGCTGGTTTCGATTTGACAACACTTTGAGTGGGCGAATTGGTGTACCATAATAACTACAAGCTACTACTAATAAAAAATAAATCGTAGGCAAATATTTTGGAAATGAGGAGGAAAACTTCTAAAATCTATATAAAGGAGAGTAATGTTATATAAAAGTTTAGAATGTGTAAGATTCGTTTACTCTATGATAAAGTCTTAAAATGCCAGATGAAGACCTAAATCACAGGCCCAACGAATTTGCCCCATCAAAGTTACCGCTCGAGTATTTTATTTTATTTTTTATGTTTTTCAATGGTTAAGTGACTATTAGTGAAATATGTATTTTTAAAAAATGTTTAAAAAATATTTGAAAGGAAAATGAAAAAAAATAAAAAGTGCAATTTGCACTAATGGTAAGTTTGAGGGAGCAAACCCATGGGGCTGAGTAGCAGCACCTTGAAAAAATTTGAGGTCTATCATTTAAAAGATAATTTTTTATGTTGGTCTCATATTTACTCAATTTTTTTTAAATAGAGTGCGCGAAATTTACATACGTTAGGATTGTAAATATCATTTATCTTTAAAATAAAAACAAATATGAGTGCATAATCCTCCCATACAAATTCAATTGAAATAAATAGTATAAATTCGAGACAATACACTTGTTAACCCTAGCATATCTATGCATGTATACGAATAAATAAATAAAAAGATGATAATTAATGATAAGTGATGACTAGTATTTATATTTTCTACTAGGGTTGTAAAGAAATTGATAGGATCGATCGTCTCCAATTGAAACTAGCTGCTAGAGTTCGGAATTGACTGATCCGATTAACCAACGGTAGAAATGGATAGAAATCGATGTCGGCCGGTTTGGTTTCTCGTTCTACACCTACGGTTTTGAGTTAGGGTCCAATAACCCCCATCCCCTCCCTATTTCTCGATTCTCTTTCAATCGTTCTCTCTCCTCTCTCAAGCACCAGCCGACAGCCACACAACCTCTCTCATCTCTCACACCGCTTAGCATGTCTCTCTATTAGTCGGTGTCATCCGTTCTATCCAGCTGAAACCAAGCTTCTTCTGTTCACCTCTCCTCCATTAACATCTCCTCCATTAATTAATCTGTCAAATGTCTCTCATCTCTCCGAGCTCTACCATCTCTCTAGAGTCTGTTCACCTCTTCATTTCCACCAGTGGTTTGTCTTTGTTGTAAGGTTGTCAATTTAAGCCTCTTTGACTTGTAATGATAGCCTTTTTATTTTGTATTTTTTGCATTCTAGTTTATAATAAAGTGCTCAGTTTTGGAGTGGTAACTTAACTTGTATTGATGTTTGATAATTAATTTTCATATTATTTTATGTTTAAAGATCAATAACACAACGCATGATTTGTTGAGACATCTGTCGATACCAATTGATATTCGAGAGTCTATGGATAATATGAAGAGTTTCATGATAGAATAGGGTAACGTTTTGATCATTCAATATTCATTCGCTTTTATAATTTAATTTTAATATTTTTCATCATCTAAATTTACTAATATTTGATGTTTTATTTTTATAAATATTTCTATATAGAGTTGGACGCACAATCAAATGTCACAAATGACAATAGTTGTTGCCATTTATTTTATATATTTTATTTGCATTGTTGGTTATGAAAATTTATTTTTATTTGTAACGTGTATTAAACATTTAGTAGAGTTGACATTAAAATTAAATGAAACTTAAATATTTAAAATGAGCTTTAAAATCTCTCATTACAGCAAATTAGGATTTTCAAATAACCCGAAAAAAAAGGGCTTAAAATGATTTATGTTTGTTTTTCAAAAACATCTCATCTCATCTCACCTCATCATTACAACTTTTTCAAATTCTCACACAAAATAAAATAAACAATTCAACTTTTTCAAATTCCAAAACAACAATAATATTAAAAAATATATTCTAACAATATTTTTTTTAACTTTTTAACTTTAATCTCAACTCATTTCATCTCATCTCTGAAAACAAACGAACTAGAATTTCTACATTTATTTTTCATTTCCTTCTTTTAAAAAGTCGTATACGAGAGAATATTCTGGACGAAGTTTAGACGAGAGTTATCACCACTAGGTGAACAAATTTGGGTCTGAATTTCATGCTTTGACCCCAAAAAAAGTACATGTATTTAATTGAATGAATTCTTTTAAATAATATGTAAGAATATTAATTAAAAAAAATTAAAGCATTTGATTTGTACTTGTCGGACCTCTGCTGTCACCAAGTGGCCGCACGTGCAAAGATAAAGCATAAAACTAGCTTCATCAATGTCATGTCCCTCCGAAAGCCGGCCGAGAGATCTTTGAAGACAAAGCTCGCCACTTACATTATACACACTGCAGACTGCACCCCACCCTTCGCTTTCCAAAAAGTTGGTGGTAAATATATATATATTTATATATAGAATTTTCCACCTGGGATGGGATAAAAATAGGAAGAACATCCCATCGGAACCCAAGTTTCGTCCTTCTTTAGGGCTCCAAAAACCAGACTTGATCGTATCGCACCCTCCCGATTTTCACATCAACTGTTACTTCTTATTATTACTGTCTCTCTCGTTCAGGGTCTCGATCATTTGACGCTCGCCCGTGTCCTCGGTATTTTCTAGTTCGGAGTTGTTTTTGGTGGGATTTTGCAGCTTTGCTCGAATATATATTATTAGGGTTAGGGGATTTGTCCATGCGCTTAGTTTCTGTGCTTGCATTTGTAACGGACGAGGAGTTCGTGAGCGGTGATTAGGGGTTTAGTTCTAATGTTTTTTTTGATTTTTTTCCGGGAGAATTTGGATTTCTAGGTTTTGATTGATGGATTTTGTGCTCGTCAGTTCCGAATTGCGGTAAATTTTGGTTGAATTTTTTATTGTTATACTGAGAATGAATTAGTTGGGCTGTGTAATCAGGTTTATTGCCTGGAAGGTATTTTTTGAAAATTAGTTATAAATTCGGGGGGCGTATGTTCGGGCCGAACATGGATTCTGTGCCGGACGCCGCCATAGTTCCGGGCACAGTGCTAATCCCAATGCGCTTTGTGTGGAAACATGGGGGGAACAGCGTGTATCTATGTGGCTCTTTCACACAGTGAGTTCTCTCCAGATTTTCTTCCTTTTTTCCCCACGTACTGCAATATGGGAACTTTTATCTGATTTTATAGAATTATGTCTAGACTAGTTTAATTTACTGAAATATATTTTGTTTTAGTTAACGGGATTTCACATGTATTTTTATGAAGGTGGTCTCAGCTTCTGCCAATGTTACCTGTGGAGGGTTGCGACAATGTGTTTCAAACTGTTTATGGCTTAATGCCGGGATACCATCAGGTCAGTTGGTGGTTTTGGAATTAAAATAAAGCAGTTGGAGTAATTAATTTTGGTGCTTTGAAGCAATTCCGTTTTTAAGATCATATCAAGTTATGAATAAAACTTATCTATCACCTATAAAAAAAGATCATATTAAGTGTTCTTATTGACGATATGATGTTCATATTGAAACTTCATTATCAAGCATGCGAGTCGGCACTTATATACAGTGGGACATATTTGAGTCTCGTGAAGTAACTTCTCTGTTTATGGGAAGCAAGATGCAAGCTGTCAGTAAGGTTGAAGAGAAGATTAGATTTAGCTAAGAACACTGAGATCTATGTAAGGAGTTGAAGCAGATAGAGAATACAAAGCCTACAAGAGGATGTACTTAAAAAATTATTGTTAATTTTGCGTCACTGTCTTCATAGATTTTGGATCACGCTTTCTCAATATGTTTCAGTTTATTTATTCAGACTTTTGGGTTCCTTTGATATATAAGCTATTTCTTCATAATTGAGACCGTTTATAAAGGTGTAAAATAAAAAGATTAGTCTGCCAAGCATGGCTATAAAGTAGCCTGGAGATTATTTTGTGGTTGCAATGTTTATAGAGTAGTTCCTTTTATTACCATGAAATTAATATCTCAAGTGGTACTGATAAAAAAAAAATAATCTCAAGTGGTGACTATCACTTCTGATCTGTGGTCCTAAAGTGCTTGAATCTGTTGAAATAATGGTATGCCTAATAAATTTTGTAATTTGAATAAAAATGCTATCATGAGTTTATTATGCCCAGAATGCTGAAGAAGATGTTTTACCTTATTCCTTGAGACATGAATATGCTTATGTGTGGATTAACTAACATGCAGTACAAGTTTTATGTTGATGGTCAATGGCGATATGACGAGTCCCAACATCACGAGAGTGGCGAATATGGTATGGTGAACACACTACTTTTGGCTACGGATTACATGGATGTTGATAATGAAGCCTTTCGGCGTATGGTGAGTTTGTTATCCCATTTATTTGAAATCTTGGTGACTTGGCTACTTGTTGCTCTTTTTGTTGTGTTGATGTCTTGTAAGGATTTTATTGAAGTCAAAAGTCTTGGCTATATCAACCTGTCTGTTTGTGGGCTTGACTTGATTAGTATGAACTTTAGCGTGCTGAACTCTTAGTGAATCTCTGCACATTTTGAAGCCTAGAAAGCAAGTCTTTTTAGTCAATCATGGGAATTGAGTTCTTCAAGTACACTTGCATGTATCATGGTTAACCATTTTTTTGGTGTCTTACCTTTTCAATTGCTACACAACAGGAGGTATATAGTATGGTAGTGGTGTTTTGTTGTATCTTAATACTCTGTTTTTGGCTCTTATAGGGTGTGTTTCTACTTAATTGTTGTTATTATTATTGTTGTTGTTGTTTTTGTTATTATTATCTGCTAACGAGTTAGAACCAGACCGTTACAATGCAGGCCCAAGTTGCAGATGGTCCACTGACTGAGGTGGTGCCAGGTATATCAGACACTGATTTACAGGCCTCCCGTCAACGTATTTCGGTATTTTTGTCTACTCACATTGTCTACGAGTTACTTCCTGAGTCAGGCAAGGTTTGGATGCTTTACCATTTACTTTCATTTGAGAGACTCAATTTTCTGTTTATCTAATGGTAACTTGAATCAGTTTCTAATCCAGAAACATCTTGCTTACAGGTTGTTGCCCTAGATGTTGATTTACCTGTGAAGCAAGCATTTCATATCCTGCATGAACAGGTATTTTTTTCCAAGATTAGAATTAAGTTGAAATTGCTTTTGCTTAGTTTGAAATATTCTTTTAAGAAAATGTGGTTTATTATTGATAAAGGAAAATAATTATTCATCGATAAAAAAAAGGAAAAGAATTATTCAAAAATTTTATTTATTTTTTCTATCAAACCAAGGTGCATTGCTGATCTCAAGTAGAAGAGAATGATGAACATATCTGAAGTGAATCTATAGTGTTTTAACTAGCATTCACATCCTATTAACCACTTCGTCATACGGTGAGTTCTTTTGCTTTTTGACAACATCATAAATGCTTTTGGTTCCTAGGTGTTGCTCTTGTATATGTTCCGTGTACTTGGGCTATGGGCTATGCCTAGTTCTAAAAAAAAAAAATCTTATTTACCGATCAAAGAAAAAAAAAAGGAACCATGAAACTGCGCTACTAATGTTTTTGGGTGGCCCGAGGGCTACGTCTCATCTTGTTTGTAACCTGATATTTGTGCAAATATCCACTGGTTGTGGAGTTAATTGTTCCAGCCAAGTCCCTAAAAACTGTTATAGAGGAGCTTCTCCAGTCCTTGATTTATTGTTTGGGGCATGGCATCTCTCGTCTTTGACATTCTTGCATATTTGCTTACTTTCTAATGAAGACCTTGGGTATATGCACCTTTCTAAATCAAGCGAATTCCAGGGAATCCCGATGGCTCCTCTTTGCGACTTTGGCAGGGGCCAGTTTGTTGGAGTTCTTAGTGCATTGGATTTTATTTTAATATTAAGAGAGGTATGTGCGTCAAGAATTATGAATATCTTTTTTATAAATTAATTAGGAACCCTTTTCCTTTGGTGCATTTTGATAGTGCAAACTCTTGTAACAATTATTATTATTATTTTTTAAATTGCTGATGATTTTTTTATTTATTAAAAAACCTACCTGAGTTATTCTGGAAGCTACCAATGTGCCATATTTAGGGACTATGACTTAGGTAAAAGAAGCCTCGTAGATGTTATGATGCTTTATTTTTCAGGTACTATGAGTTAGTTTTTGACATATTATGAGATATTTGTTATTTGAACATACCCAATAGGAGATGAGTATTAATGCACCATTCAATTGAAATTATTTTATTTTCATTTTGTTGCTTCCCCCTTATTGAATATATTGAAGTAAAATCTGAAGTGTTTATGAAGTGTTAGAAGGTTCTTGATGTCTTAAGTGTGGTCATTTGGAGGAATACAACTATATTTTCTATAATTAAATTTTTTTTTTTGATAGGTAATCAAGAAGTTTTATTAATACAAACAGGCAAAGCCCAAGTACACAGGAAGTATACATAGGGAACACCTAACTAGTGGTTACAATAGAAAGTAGAAGGTCATGGACCCTTAGCCCGTTACAAACTATGGCCCCCGCCCATAAAAACAATGACTTAAGAAAGAAAACTTTTAGCTCATCCATAGATCACTCTTGATCTTTGAAGCTTTTGGCATTTCTCTCCATCCAAATACACCACAACACATGCATATTGGGACCATTCTCCAAATTGCCGCTACCTTTGAATTGCCATGGAGTCCTCTCCAGCTTGCTAGGAAATTCACCAATCTAAGAAGCATGACCCAAGACAATCCAATTCTTGTGAAAAAATCATCCCACATGAACCTGACCACCTCACAGTGTAAAAGCAGATGATCTACTGATTCCCCATGCTTCTTACACATATAACACCAATCCAGAACATTTACCCGTCGTTTCCTCGGATTATCTGTAGTAAGAATCTTATCCAAGGATGTTGTCCAAACATAAAAAAGCTACTTTTGAAGGAGCTTTCGTCTGCCATATGCTCTTCCATGGGAACTTAGTCATTCCAGGGCTCGTTAGCGCTTCATAAAATGAACTAACAGAGAAAATACCTTTCTTGGAATGGCTCCAATGCATCGTGTCTCCGGTGCCCCCTGAAATACTTACTGAATACAATACCATAAAGAACTTCGTAATAGACTCCAATTCCCAATCTTGGATTGCCCTACTGAAATCAATGTTCCATTGAGGGTAACCATTTGAAAAGTTGTCTCGGAGACAACCGTAATAGACTCCAATTCCCAATCCTTTTCTCTAACAAGCTCAAAGATATCGGGGAAGGTGTCTCGGAGACAATGGTTACCACACCATTTGTCAAACTAAAAACTGACACGAGAGCCATCGCCCACAACAAAATGTTCATGTCCTCGAAAGGACTCCCAAAGACTCCTAATGTATTTCGACAACCCCTCTCCATGTGTATCTCGTACCTCATTCAAGCACCATCCTCCCCAAGCCTCCCTGAACTGTGAATCAATAACCGACTTTCACAAGGCCTTCCTTTCGTGTTGGTACCTCCACAACCATTTACCCAAAAGAGCTTGATTGAATTTCGTCAAGTGGCGAATCTCCAAACCTCCCCCAAAAATTGGGGTACAAACCGTTGACTAATTAACCAGGTGGTGCTTGAACAATTCCCCCAATCCACTCCACAAGAAATCTCTTTGTAACTTCTCAATGCGGTTAGCCACCTTTGTGGGAAGCGGAAACAATGACAAAAAATAGGTGGGTAAGTTTGAAAGAGTGCTTTTAATCAAAGTCAACCTACCACCTTTCGACAAGTATAGCCTCTTCCAAGCGGCCAATCTTTGCTCCACCTTTTCGATCACATCATTCCAAATTCTTTCAGATTTAAAGGAGGCACCTAAAGGTAAGCCAAGATACTTCATAGGTAGTGAAGATATCTTGCACCCCAAGATTGTAGCAAAATTCTCCGCTTCGTGGACAGCCCCCACTGGCACTAATTCGGACTTCACAAGGTTGATACTCAAGCCTGAAACAACTGTAAAACAAAGGAGTAGTGCCCTCAAGGCTTGGACGTGTTCAAGGTGTGCTCCACAAAAGATAAGAGTGTCATAAACAAATAGCAGGTGCGAAATGTTGAGCCCGCCATTCTCCACCGGAAATCCATAGAGTAACCCCGTTCACCAGGCCCACAATCATCTTACTGAGAGCTTCCATAACAAATAAAAAAAGAAGAGGAGAAAGCTGATCTCCCTGCCTCAAGCCGTGAGAGGAGTTGAAGAAACCCACTGGTGAACCATTTACCAAGATAGAGAAACGAACTGAAGAGATGCAAAATTCTACCCACTTCTGTCATTTTCCCCCAAAACCACATCTGTCAAGTAAGTAAAGTAAGAATTGGCAGTTGACATGGTTATAAGCTCTCTCCATGTCTAGTTTACAAAGTAACCCAGGTTCTCTAGACTTCAGTCGACAGTTTAAAACCTCATTTGCAATAAGTACCGAATCAAGGATTTGTCTACCTTTGACAAACGCATTTTGCTGCTTCGAGATAAGTTTTTCCACCATCGAGCTCAATCTATTCGCTAGCACTTTGGACAGAATCTTATACAAGACTAATGGGGCGATAGTCTTTCACATCCCTAGACCCCACCTTTTTGGGAATGAGGGCTAAGAAGGTGGCGTTAATACTCTTTTCAAATCTAGCTTCAGTATGAAATTCATGAAAAACTTGCATAAGATCCTCTTTGACCACCTCCCAACAAGCTTGAAAGAAGCCCAAAGTAAAGCCGTCCGAATCGGGAGCCTTATCACTTGCCATACCTCTGATTAAACTACACACTTCCTCTTTTACAAACGGCCTCTCTAGCCACCCTATACACTGCTGGTCTAATGTAGAAAAAAACAAACCATCCACTTTCGGTCGCCAATTGTGCTCTTCCGATAGGAGTTGTTGATAATATCGTTCAATGTGGTTGTTGATTACCATCTGATCCGAAGAAATTGCCCCATCTACCATCAGTGTATCAATAACATTGTTCCTCCTGTGAGAATTAGCCATCCTATGAAAGAATTTCGTGCACTTATCCCCCTCCTTAAGCCAAAGCGCCCTTGATTTCTGTCTTTATGAAATCTCCTCCATCAAAGTTACTCTTTCAAGTTCCGCTACTACCTGACTCTTGGCGAGTTTTTTCAGGTTCAGAAAGAATTCTGGCCTCCTCTTCGCCTTCCAAGCCCTGTAACTCCTCCACAAGAGCTCGCCTCTGCTGAAGCACGTTGCCAAAAACTTGTTCATTCCATTGTTTTAGATCCTGTTTCAGCGTTTTCAACTTCTTTGCCATAACGAAACTTGGGGAGTTGTAGAAACTGTAAGAAGTCCACCAACTTCTGACCCTGTCTACAAAACCATCAGTTTTAAGCCACATATGCTCAAATTTAAAATACCTTTTGCCCCCTTGAATGCCTCCACAGTATAAAATGATGGGGAAATGATCCGAGCATAACCGGGGTAGCCTTCTTTGAACTACATCCGGGAAATGAGACTCCCAATCAGGAGTTATAAAAAATCTATCAATTCTTGACCAAGATGGAAATTCTCGGTTGTTGGACCAGGTAAACATGCCTCCTGATAGTGGAATGTCCACAAGCTCCTGTTCTGAGATGGAATCTGAAAAATCTCTCATGCCTGAAGTGATACGGGATACACTCGACCTTTTGCTTGGAAAACAAGATGTGTTAAAGTCCCCCCCCCCCCCCCCCCCCCCAATGCAACTTGGTAGCTTCCACCAACTAAGAACTCCCGCCAATTCTTCCCGCTTCTCTCTGAATCAATATTTGGGCCATACACACCAGCAAATGCCCATTTGAAGCCATCTTTTAGATTAACAAAAGAGCACGCAACAGTAAAATCCCCCACACACTCCACCCTTTTGTCAAACATAATTAGAATTCCCCCAGATGCTACTTTTGATGGTAGGTAAGACCATCCGACCTGTTGCCCTCTCCATAAATTGCGAACGATTTGTCTAGTAATTTCTTCCAACTTAGTCTCTTGTAAACATATGATATCCCCCTTCCATTGGCGAAGTAAATTTCTAACTTGGAGCTGCTTATTAGGATCAGGCAGCCCCCTCACGTTCCAAGATAATATTTTTGGCTTCATGGGACAACCATTTTAGCCTCCCCTTGCAACGTTCCCGACTGGAGCTCTTCTCGCCCCCATCCTCTTTCATTGTCCAAGTTAGCCTTTTGAGTTCTCTTTCCTTCTTTTTGGCCAGATTCAAGGATTGATCAGATTTGGAATGAGCATTCACAGCCTCTACGGCTGTTAGTAAGGCCATAAATTCAGCTTCAAATCCCCTATAAGAAATCCCTACCATGTGCTTAATATCCAACGCTTTCTTGATTACCCACTTTGACGCATTGGGATGAAAAGAGTTGAGAGGAGTAGGAAAATCCTCCCCATCCCTATTATCCTCAAAACAAAACCAAAGATCCAGCCAAATCAGTCTGCCCCATTTCACCTTCTGAGCCCATCATTGTTGGCTGCACAATCCCAGCATGTTCGTAAACCAGACCCACAACCTGCTCTGACGACGGGACTACTGCCTTTGCCGCCGCTGGAGGCAAGCCAGCAGATGCCGGCGGCAAAGTCTGTGCCACCACGAGCCCTGGAAACCCACTCAAATCTGCATTTGCCGTCATCTTGGAAGGTTGTGTCGATGCCGGGAGCCTTGTCGCCATCAAGGAGGTGGGAGGCAGGCCAGAAGAGGCCGACTACGAAGTTTGTGCCACCGTGAGGGCCAACGGCCCACCCGTTTGCTCCCTATGATCCACAGATTGAGTATGCGACGACAGGAGGGCCTCGAAGACACTGCTGGTGTTTGGGGGGTGGATTGCCGTCGCCGAGATGAGTGACTCCTTCGGCGGGTTGGTTGCCAGTGTCGGCATTTGAGGTGGGACCAAGGGCCCAGGCACGGGCACGGGCTCTGGCCCCCGCACCGAGAAAGAACCTGTAACGGGTGGGCTCTCTGGCCTAACATCTCTGAGATGGGCCTCGGGCCTCTCTTCACAGGGCCCAGGTGTTGAGCCCTTTTCAAAACAGTGCCCAACCTGCTTCACCTTCCAGCTCACCTGACTTGGGCCTCTCCAGCCCATCCCCACTTTAGTCTTTCCTATAACAGGCCTGAAGGGCCTCCTCCCTTTTGATGTCCATTGGCCTTGATCGTAGGTTCAAGTTTCTCTGGTTTTTTAGATACTAAGGTATAACTTTTCTATAATTAATTTAAGACTAGCAGCTCTACTTATCAAAAGGGGGGAGACTAACTCTCATCAAAAGTACTCTCTCCAATCTTCCTACACACTCTCTCCTTATTCCCTTTACTAGTGGGAGTGGCCAATTGGATTGAAAAACTGTTTAGGGCCTTCTTGTGGGGTGGCATGGGTGAAGAACATAAAGTTCACCTAGTAAGTTGGCAAAAAGTGTGCTGTCCGAAGGAGTTGGGAGGCTTGGGGGTGTGCAATTTGTTCTTTTTTAATAAAGCTCTCTTAGGGAAGTGGCTGTGGAGATCCCAATTGGAAGTGGACTCGCTGTAGAGATTGGTTATTGATCGGGAGTATGGTTGTGATTGGGGGGGTTGGTGTTCCAATGAGGGTAGGGGTACTTATGGGGTGAGCCTTTGGAAGTTTATTAGAAAGGGGTGGAAGGTGTTTGTAAAACACACTAATTTTGAGGTGGGAGAGGGTACAAGAATCAACTTTTGGTTTGATGTATGGTGTGGTGAGAGAGCTTTATTTTCTGTTTTCTAGGAGTTTTCAGATTGGCGGCAAATCAGCAGGCTTCTGTTTAAGATGTAATGTGCCGAGCCAATGGTAATGTACATTGGAATATGATCTTATCTAGAAACGCGCAGGATTGGGAAGTGGATGAAATAGCAGGTTTTTACAGCTTTCTTTATTCCAAGAAGATAGGAGGAAATGGGAGAGATAGAATGTTGTGGAAACACTCAGGGAGTAAAAAATTCTCAGTTGGAGAGTCCCCGTACCCCCTAAAGTTGCATTTTTTACTTGGACTGCAGCTTTAGGAAAGATTTTGATGGCTGATAATCTAAGGAAATGTGGGATGATCGTGATGGAGTGGTGTTGCATGTGTAAAAGCAATGATGAATCGATTGAGCATCTTTTTTTGCATTGTGAGGTGGCAAGGGAGTTATGGGCGGGTATTTTCATTCGAGCTGGGTTGTCTTGGGTTATGCCCAAGAGTTTGGTGGAACTTTTAGCATGTTGGAATAGGCATCACCATTGCTCCCAACTGGCAGCAACGTGGAGGATGGTTCCTTTGTGCCTATTGTGGTGTATATGGATGGAACGTAATGAGAGGTGCTTCAACAACAAGGAGAGAATTGTGGGGGAATTATGAAACTTTTTTGTATTTTCTTTAGTTCAATGGTTTGCTGCTATTGTATTAAAGGGAAGGATTCCCATGAGTTTTTGCTTTCTTTTCAACTTTCTATAATGTAATTAGGTGTCTCTTTTGTATAGTTCCTGTGTACATGGGTTGTGCCTAGTTTCATTCAATCAATAAAGTTTCTTGTCAAAAAAAAAAAAAATTAAGATTATATCAAAAAATAAAGTTTTAAAAACTCAAAAGGTATAGTCTTCGAGTAAACAAGAAGTATGCAAGGGGAAAACTGGACTAGGAATAGGAAGAGAGACTGAAAATCATGAAAACTCCGTCCATTAAAATCTATAGAGGTTGTCCAAAGGAACATGGTCTTGAATTAAAAAGTCTTAACTCGTAAGTTCTTCCATTGTGCACTCGTGATCTACAAAGTTTCTATCGCTCCTTTCCCTTCAGATCCACCACACTGCTACAATTTATGGGTTATATAACCCTTTACAATTGGCAAAGAGAAGGCCTCCTGTTCTCATGGGCATAACCCAAGCTACCTCAACTCGGTTGAGTTATCATTTTGTAAGGTGTTGGCATTCTCACAATGGAGTGAGAGGTGGTCTATTGATTCCTCACACTCATACACGTACAACACCGGTATGATTATATGGCATTTCCTTAGGTTATCTGTGGTGAGGATATTTCTTAGGGATGGTATCCAAGCCAAAAGGCTACTATTGAGAGCACCTTAGTATGCCTCACGCTTTTTCAAGGGAAGAAATTACCATCATGAGGTATAAAGACCTTATAGAGATTGAACATCGGACCTCCCTTGCTTGGAAATGGCTTAAAGAATCTTATCTGCATCGCTCAAGTGTAATCTAGTAGGGTACAAGTGATTGAAGAACTCTGCAAAGACATTAATCTCCTAGTCATGGGCTATTTTGATAAAGCTAACATTCCATTTGGGAACCACGGGAGAACCTCAATATATGAGGTACCAAAGCCTCCTCCACATGCGCATGTGATACCCCATATTTAGTGAGTATAAGTGGTGAATGGGATCCCACATTGCTTGAAAGGGAGGAGTTCTTGCTCTGTAGAATGATTCCTTGGGGCTCCTTTTGGAATATAGACTCAGATGTGGCTTGGGCCTTGGTGCATTACAGTGCAATACTTTACATCTTCCAGAATGCTTCTTTGAGGGCCCTGTGACCGCACCATAAATCATGAGAGAATTGATTCCTAAAGCCATCTCCCACCTAAAGTCTAGTATGACTAGAAAAAAAAGAAACCCTGTTCTCTTTTTATATTTTTCCATAAATCCACCTTGTGCGGTCCATGTTTCTCATTAATATACTACCCACACCAAGCACAACCAAATTCCAAATCCACTATGGCTTTCCACAAGGCTTCTCTCCAATGTTGGTAACACCAAAGCCATTTCCTTTGGAGGCAAGTTTTGAACTATGAAACCTCCCTCAGACATTGAATAGCACACCTTAACATGGTTTACTTGGTGAAGTTTGAACTCTTCACCTAGACAGTTCCATAAAAAAGTCGTTTTATAACTTCTCTATATGATTGGCCACACTTGTGAGAAGGGAAAACAAGGATAGGAAATATGTAACCGAGCCTCTTACAACATTATTCCTAGCATGTCATCATCAAATGCTTGCTGCCAAATGCAGCATCAGAAATATTTACCTTTGACCATTCTTGGTGCTAGCAGTGTTTTTTTGGATGTACATATTATTGACAGAATTTGTGCTAGATAAGATCTATGCGTTTGTTGTAAAGTTCAGTCAAAGCATGCATTTGCATTGTTAAATAGTTGATAACTTTATTAAGCTTGCTAACTTACATTTTACTTTAGCTTGGGAGTCATGCGTCAAATCTGACAGAAGAAGAGCTTGAAACACATACTATATCTGCTTGGAAAGAGGAAAAGGCATATCTGAACAGGCAAAATGATCTTCATGGGAGAGCATTTCCTAGACGTCTCATCCATGTAAGTGTATAGCGTCTGCGATGTTAGAATCTCTGACATGTAAATGGACTGAGTTGCCATTCATATATATAGATATATGTATATATTAATTGGGGATTAATAACATGCAAGATCTCTTGTATGCATCCCTTGTACTTGGGCTAGGCTTGTTCATTATTATCAATAAGTTTTGCTTACCTATGAAAAAAACCTGCAAGAGATTCTACTTCTATGTATGTGGGTGTGGGCCTACGTGTTCATACAAAAATATATCTCATAGTTTGCAAATTGCAAGTATTAATTTCTAATTAGGAATAACTAGACTAATAACTGTGTTATAGTTGCTCAGAAGCACTTCCGAGATAACTTATTGTTTTTGATGGAGTATAAAATCTCGATAATTTACAAGGTCATCATAAAACTTATGTAAACATTGTTGAATGCCGTTTTATGGTATCTGAGAAATGAGATACTCTTGATTCAATTTTTTGATAAATTTTATTTATAATCAAATAAGGTGTTGTTTGAGTACACAGGGATTCAATTGTAAAGAGGCCATCATAAAAACTCATGTAAGATTGTTCAAAACGCCTTAGGGTGTCACTGATTTAAAAAAGAAAAAAAACCTTAGGGTGTCTAAGGAAATGGAAATTTTTATTAAACTAGTAAAGCTTGGGAAAGATTGTCTAAATCTTGGAACTAATCATAATCTATCATGGCATAATAAAAGTTTTTCTCAATGGTGAGCTAGTAGATATAGAATAAAATGTGACGAGGACGTGAATAGTTAAGACTACTTAACAACAATAATAAAAAGGAATAGTTAGACTACATGCAGTGTAAAGCTGTTCTCTTATCGAGATGATGCTTTAGTGACCTTGAAATTGCAGTGCTGTGGTGTGGAGGACAGTCCTACAGTGGCATTATAGCTCCTTTTTCTTGTCCATTGTGCAGTTATCCATTGAATTAGCCCTGGGAATATATAAGATCTTTATCTGTAAATTCCCCGTGCATCCTCTTAATTGTTTGTGCCGTCTGCTTGAGAAAAGCAGCATCATTGTGGTAGTATTTAGCACATGACTGTGGTCAATTGGTCCCATTGTTTGTTAATTGCAGGCTAGTCCATATGATAATTTGAAAGATGTTGTTCTCAAGATTCTGCAAAATGAGGTGGCCACCGTTCCTGTCATCTATTCATCTTCAGAAGATGGATTATTTCCACAGTTATTACATCTTGCTTCACTTTCTGGAATTCTGAAATGTAAGCTTTCCAACTTGCTTCTAAATAATGATGCATGGCTTTGTAAAGTTTGCCAACTGATGGTACATGATTGGATGTTAAACCTCTCGATGGTAATTCTCAGGTGTTTGTCGATATTTTAAACATTGTGCAAGCTCATTACCCATACTCCAGCTGCCAATTTGCGCAATTCCTGTGGGTACATGGGCTCCACAAATAGGGGAATCTAATCGGCGACCGTTAGCAATGTTGAGACCTAGTGCTTCTCTTAGTTCAGCGTTAAATTTGTTAATTCAAGGTATGATTCTTGCTTGCATCATGTTCAGAGAGGGAAAGGGGGAGGGGGAGGGGTGGGGGCAGGAAGAATATAGTCTACAACATACCAATTCATACTGTTTATTGGGTGGAGTTTTTGGCCTTAAATTTAACTTGTGTGTACAGTGAATGTAAAGATGTATGTATTCAAGTTCACATGTCTATGGTTTCTCGGAAGAAAACCACTCTGTAAGCGTAGCACACTGTTAAGGGATACAACCTAAGTGTGCTTTATTTTAGTTTAGACAGACTAAAGCGATTGCAATGATATATGGACTCTATGGAGAACAAAGTATTGTAACTCATTGAGATTGATGGTGAAAATAAGTTTCAATTGGAATTTTCTACTACAAATTTTCTATTACAAAATACTTATAAAAAAATTACCATTACAAAATATAAGATAGCTTTGCAAGATTATCTGTCTAGCTTGTTTATAATTATATTTTTTATAAGAAGCTTGCCTATACGTATATATCACAGATAAACACAAGTATGATAAACTCACTTATAGAAAGAAAAGGTACAAATATGAGTCATGAAATAATTTTCAGTCGCTTTACTTTTTTTGGTCCATTTGAGGCCTCATTGAACCTATGGGCTACAGAATGAAAGTTAGACACCGATAGACTTGACTAGTTGAAGCAATTGCAACTTAGATTCTGGTGGCCATATATTTGCAAATTGATGCTTTTCTATGTCCTGTAATTTGTATGCATCCTTTGCTTTTGCAGCTCAAGTGAGTTCAGTACCAATAGTTGATGACAATGACTCGTTACTTGATGTATATTGTCGCAGGTTAGTATGTTACTTGTAAGTTGAATATTGCATGTTTCTAAGATGCTTAGATCTGATTCTTAAGGCACCTTCTATTTGTCTATGACGGGTGGTTATTCATTATTTCTATATGTTGTTGACAGTGATATAACAGCGTTGGCTAGAGACAGAGCTTATACACACATTAATCTTGATGAAATGACAATTCATCAGGTAAAGGTTGTAACCTGTTTTTAGTGAACAATCAACTATCTTATACACATTTTTTGTGAAGTAAAAGTGTAAACATGTTATCATTTACTGTTTTCATTCTCTGTGTATTGAAAATGTTGTAGTTTAGCTAAAGCCGATCGATGACACTGATTGACTGTCTCAGTTTTGAGTGTCAATTGATTACCTTGCACACCAATACTTACTGTGATGCGGTCATGTCTAGATCTGCTAGTTTTCTACTTTTGGCATTTAACAGTAGCATTTTTCCAGATGCATCTATATATTTATTGTGCAAAATGATTGCTGGTCATATTATATATACTCTGTTTGATTGTGGGTGTTGAAGAGCTTTACATGCTAGCTTTTGGTTGAGAATTATATTTGGCTCGAGGTGGAGAGGTTTATAGAGGTAGGAGAAAGTTACTCATGATTTATTCCTTTCAGTTTTTAAAGGATATTTTAGTTGCAACTAAAATATGTATACATCACAGTTCACATGTTGGATTCAGTTATTGGGCAGAGAGGAGTTTGGCTTCTTGGATGTAACTGATGGTGTTATTTTATTTTTTGGGGGTGGGGGTGGGCTTGGTCTTAGATAGCCAAAACTAAAAGTGATAGTTGATATGAAGAATTCTTCCTTTCATTTTTTTTTTTTTTGGGGGGGGGGGGGGGGGGGGTTATGATAATGTATATCAAGGTGAGACACACTAACACCCCTCTGCAGCCAACCCACTAAGGCTGCGTTTGGATGTTGAGTTCTTTATGAATAGTAGTGAGTCGAGTAATGGAGGGAGTTATGTGGGACCCATCTAAACTGAGTTTAAAGTGTGTTTGGATGTTAATATGAGTTTTATACTTTTTGTGGGAAATTGAAAAAGGTTGTGGGTCCCACATGTAAGAAGGTTTTGAGTTGGGATGAGTTTAGTAATTTGAGAGTTGGGTGTTTGGATGTTAGACTCAGCTTAAAGTTAGACTGAGCTCAGCTGAACTTAGCTGAGTTTGCAGCCTAAGAGGGAACCAAATGTGGGCTTTGCACGTGTAGAATGTCAAACAGAAATAAACATCGAAATAAAAACTGCAGCCATTTTTCTCTAGCGACATTGATAGAGGTATTTATCACTAGCAATATATTGCTCTCAATTTGCAAAATTGCGGGTCTTACACTCTGTGCACAGGGGTGTCAGTTATTGGTAAGTTAGGCTGGGATGTCAGTTCCTTGCCATATGGTCATTGACAATGTTAACAAGTTTGAGCGGAGAAATTGTTTTCCAAAGTATATACTAGTTAGTGTACCACGGCTTTAGAGTTTAAATGATCTGTCTGAAGTCTTATCTTTTCATGAGGATTAAATTTTGTGAGGAAACTCTTGCGTGACAGACTGTAGGATTTCAAATATCAGGTTCTATGATATAACATTTGACAACAACAATTCTGAAGTCTCTCGTGCTCGACTTAGGCTCTGTTTGGATATTGAGCTGAGTTGATTTCTTTATGAATAGTAGTGAGTTGAGATGGTGGAGTGAGTTTTGTGGGGCCCATCTAAGATGAGTTTAAATGTGTTTGGATGTTAAGATGAGTTTAGATGTATTTATGGGAAGTTGAAAAAGGTTGTAGGTTCTGCGTGTAAAGAGGTGTTGAGTTGAAAAAAGTTGTGGGCCCCACGTGTAAAGAGGTTTTGAGTTGAGATGAGTTTAGTGATTTGAGAGTTAGACTCGTTTCAGTCTCAGTTCAGTCTAAGTTCCAAACGGGGCCTTAGGGTACGGATCTATTTCTGCTAGCTTTATACAATGTTCTTTTTTCTTTAGACCCAATGTGGGTCTGTAAGCCTTTGTTCTAACTTATTGTGTCAGCTACAGTGATCATTGTTACATAATTTTTTGCATTGTGCCTCTCTCTCTCTCTCTCTCAGGCATTGCGGTTTGGACAAGAGCCGTACTCTCCTTACGAGCCAAGAAGTCAAAGATGTCAGATGTGTTTGCGCTCTGACTCACTGCATAAAGTGATGGAGCGATTGGCAAATCCTGGTAAAGCTTATTTTGTTACTTATTTTATATGTGAAGTATGTTCTCTTTTTTTGATTGGCGACGTATGTCCTCTTTTATGTTTAAACTAAAGATTAAAGTCTGAAAAAAAGCATTCTCTTGCTGTTGGCTGAAGGGTGTAGCATCATTATCATATAGTGAAATGCATAAATACAGGTTTTTTGTTTTTACTGTTTTGGTTGTAAAATTTGGAGACAATATAGAATGACTATTGATTAGCATTCATCGCTTGTGAAAACGTGGTAAATGTTGTCCAATTTATTTTGTTAAGAGTGCACTGTGTTAGCAGAGAAATGGTAAATACGATTCTTACTTTTCTTGTGCCTATCCTTCGTCTGTATTCCTTGGATGGCATTTATATTCCTGGTATGCACTACGTGTCCTTTAATGACATTTGCTTTCAAAATGGTGTAATCCCAGCACAATGCTGCCCACAAAACGAATGGATACATTTTTGCTGATTTGTTTTCCTCTTTTAAGTTTGTGATGGATGAATTCCTGACTTGTTGCCCCAACCTCCAGAGACTCTCCTCGAGTTAGATGACATATATTGAAGACCATATCCAGAGTCCTGGGTTCGAATCCAAATATGGATTCACCTCAGAATATTGGTATTAGCTGCCTATGGATTCATAAACTCCCTAGTGAGGTTGGGGTCTAAACTATGGCTCAAACCTGACTTGAGGGAGCGCTTGTGGTTTACTGCCGTTTAGGCCCCTCATGTGACCCTGTTTAGGTCTCAGTGGGTAAGTTGCTTACAATGGTCACGCTCAGAAGGGAAGCCACCTCGTGTTTCACCCTTCTACTCCTTTCACTTAGCAAAAGAAAAGATAGCCAGAGTGCTGCTTGGCATTCAAACAAACAGTCACATGAAAGGTGATTTGCTCAAGCATTATGTAGAATATGAAATTAGCATAAATTCTATTTTGTGGGCTTGTTGGGTCTGAGATCTTTAGACATGATGGGGAGTTGTCAATGTATCACGGCTGGAATTAAATTTGACTCCCCCCTTTATACACCAATTTTGGCTACCACTTGGTCCTGTTGACATGAGAACGACCCCATGTTGAGATTTCTACATCGAATTAACTGGCCTCTCAAAATGTCGTGTAACCGTGTTTCAGGTGTCAGAAGGCTTGTCATTGTGGAGGCTGGCAGCAAGCGTGTGGAAGGCATAGTTTCGCTCAGTGACATTTTCAAGTTCTTGCTTGGCTAATTCAAAGCAAATGTCCGAAGATATGGCATGGATGGGGTTTGTTCAGTCTGTTTAGAGTTCAAGATGTTTGTTGGGCAGCATCAGCTGTTCAACTGTTCCATAGACACTCCCATTAGTTTACACGATGAATAGGATCTCGTTTCGCTGATATATTAAATTCAATTGGCAATTGGATTGACCTCCGGCTTCAACGCCCTTTTTTTTTTTTTTTTTTTTTTTTTTTTTTTTTTAGGATTTTAGGCTAAAGAAAGAGGCTGTAAATTGAGAGGATTTGATTCTCTCCCAAATTTGTTCATCTATTATCCCTTGTTGATATAATTATATTACTGACATTATGAATGCCACCTTTACATGGATGGAGGGGAGCGTGGCACTTGTAACATTTTTATGCTGCAAATGAAAGCAAGAAAGTGCATAAAAAAAGAGACTTGGAGGATGGATACTGAATGATTTCAAGTGATTGTTTTTGGTCATTTAACCTGATGGCTGATTGTGATTATTCTCAATTTTCTTACGGTCGCATATGCCTGAAGCAAGGGAATTCAAGAAACGGATGCGAATCATTCAAGATATAACGTGATAGGCGGCTAAGGGTAGATTCCAACATAAACCCTCCACATGAAATGTATTTTTTTAATAAAAAATACAAGACTCTTATCTACTAGGGAATTATGAATTCCATAAGTTTGATGTGCTTTCGATATGCTGTGTTTTTGGTGAGCTAATAGTAGTGCATGCATTAATTCTGATAAAAAAAAAAACGGAAAAATCACTCTTGAAAGTTTAAAATATTATTATTGTTTGAGAATTTGAAAAAGTTGAATTCAGATTTGAAAAAGATAAATTGTTTATTATATTTTGTGTGAGAGTTTGGAAAAATTGTAATGATGAGATGAGATAAGATGAGATGAAAATTTTATGTCTCATCCCAAACATACCTTTAAGGGTACCATTGGGTTATGTGATGAGATAAGAAATTCTTAAAATTTTTCACAATTTTCTTTTTAAATATCACTCAAATACAAAATATTTTTTTAATTTTAAATCTTCAACTTTTTTATCTAATCATATTTGAAGAATTTTTTTAATTTTTTAATATTTTTATGAACAATTGTTTCTTATTTTTTAAAACTCAATAAAATATCTTAATTCAAATCATTTTACTATCATTAACAGATTATTTCACTGTTATTTACATAATTTTAAGATAATTCAAACATCGAAACGGACTATAACCAGCAAAGAAAACACTCTTTGCATGAACGCGCCAAAAAGGTCGGCGTGTGGCCCTCACGCGCGGCTTGTTTCCATATGTGTTCCCCTAGTGTTGTTGTGCAACGACGCTTTCGACTGCTACACGCAGCTTCGTCTTGCTGAGATTTTTCAGATCTGGGCCACCTCGTCTCCATCCCACCGGCACGTGGCTGCTGCGAGCCATCACATGAGTGCGTGAACGCAAATGATTAGTAGATTAGTCCACTCGATGCCGAATTTTTCACTATGTTATCGTTTTCCTTAAACCATGATATTGAAGAAGAGATTGCGGATCTCTCCAAAAATCATCTCAAGACAACAAACAACAGTGCACCCACCACTCTCACAGCTTTCAGTGAAGGTTTCACCACTACCAGCGATGGTTCCATTGTTCGCAATTTTTTGTAAACAACTTATTTCCGTCTTTTAAGACAACATTCTCTTTGAAGGACATAGGTGAAGATTAAGAAATTGGTCGCAAAAACCTGATTTTTTCTTTTTCATCTACCACTTCGCACTGTTGTTATTGTTCTGGGGTGTTTGTTGGAAAACTCCACTCCTCCTCTTGTATCATCTTTTCTAATAAAATAAACTTGCTTGTTTAGGGAAAAAAAAAAAATGACATCCAAACATAAACGCGACGTCGTTTGGTTTCCTCCTATGCTCCCAGAACCTCCCGACGTTTGAATTTGAAATTTCCAAGAAGAGGAGAGGAAAGAAGGAGCTAAAACGGCGTCGTTGGGATTTTCGCTCTGAGTCTCTCTGCGGAATTATTATTTACGGTGGGAAGTAGGAAGGTCAACGCGCGAGAGACGAGAGAGAGAATGGTGAGAGAATTGGAAGCACTGAGCGAAGAGGAAAGAAGAGCTCTTCGAGGCAGCAAATTCGCCCCCCTACCTTCCCTTCCCCCTCCTCCTTCCCAACCCAGGTCCCCTTCATTTTACCCCTTATTTCCCTCTTCTTCTTCTTCTTCTTCTAGGGTTTCCCCCCTTAAATCTTTCTGGATTTTGATTATTTCTTTAATGTCTATTTATACATACGTGTAAATGTATACAGGCTGGCGCACCCTGGAGGACCCCTGAGGACGAATAAGGCCGCGGCTTTGGCGAAATTTCTGGCAAGAAAGCTTCAAGAGCCCAATGGATTAGCCTCTATAAACCCCGATCTTCTCGACATCGCTGTCCAAAATGCCAAACACACCGTCCTTTCCAGTAACTATTTCACTTCTCTCTATTCCACTAGTACCAGAATTATTTTTCTTCCATATGTAATTTCTTTTATTTTGTGTCTTAAAATTAAAAAATTTTGATAGAGCCTCAATTTAAAAAAAAAAAAATTATTAGTTTTGTAACATTTGATTTACATTAGACAAATGTATTTTTTGTTCCCTAACATTTCAAAATGTTGTGTGTTGGCTGAATCAATAAGATGACAGACAAATAAGAGAAATTTGATTGTGAGAACTGCATATTCAGATATCTTCACATGTTTGTTTCTTTTTTTCACAAGTATGTCTTCACATATTTATGACTTTATACTTGTAAAAAAAAAGTATATTTATGACTTTATCGCAGTCTGAGTTCTTTAAATTAAGTCTTCACCATCATTTTTAATTAAGCAATTCATATTAACAATAATTACTGAATACACTGTATGACCCTTACTTAGTTGTAGTTGCGGGATGAGGCGGCAAAATCTAAATTTGTGATATCCCATATGATAAGGATAAGAGCAGGTGGTGTATGAGATCCCACATTGCTTGGAAATGAGAAATTTTTGCTCTTTATAATGTTTCAATGAGGCGCCAATTGTATCATTGACTAATCATTTTGGAGTATAGGCCAAGTGGTTTGAGCAATCCATTGGGTTATTACAAAATTGTTCATGGAATAAATATAATTTGCACCCTTAGACTGCTGTGTGTTTTGCATTTTTCATCTCCAACTACCAAAATTGACACATTACACTCTCTAACTACCAAAATTTGACGCTTTTCACCTTCCATTGAAACCCAATTGTTAATTCTACTGGCTAACCTATTTTTCATGCATCTTAATGCTCAGAATGGAACGAGCGTGCTTGGTGTAAGATTTTAGTAATTGGATGGTACAGTTTGTCAGTTCTTTATATCGTTGGGTGCAAAGTGCCAAAAATCTAGTAGTTTGATGGTGCAAATTATTTATCTTTGTTGTTTTCCCCACATTGGGTCATGAAAGATTTTGGAAATTTATTCAAACATAAAAATAGGTATTTTTTAGAATTGTGTCCATAGAGGACCAACTTGTTACTTTTTCCTTTGATTGTTATGGCAATGTGCATTATAAATCCATGTCCATGGTGTAGGTTGCTTATGTTTGTGTATTTGATGTATTGGAAGTCATCAATGAATGTAAAGAAGTTCCTAATTTTGTTTTATTTGTTTATATCAGGTGGTACATCAAATTCAGGAAGTAAGATTCAACATGTAGACTCTTTTGGTGACTCTGAGGTGATTTTGATCCTACAATCCTGTAACTCCTCCACTGTGTAATCCATGAAATCATTATTTCTGATTAAAATGGTTCATATTTTTATTAACCCAGTATAGAGTTATTGTGATGTAAGTTTACAAGGAAAATTGGTGGTGAGAAAATATAAAGAACTGAATAAAAATATAGATAGGATGATCCCTGAACGGGCTATATATTACTTCTCAGATGGGTGCTTTTTTTTGGCAGGATTCTACAGATGGAGGAAAAGTGGAAAGTTCTGAGTTAAAGAAATATAAGAAAAAGAAGAAGAAGAAGAAGAATAAGAACAAGAAGACAGAAAAAGAGAAGAATAATAAAAAACGAAAGGTTTTTTGTTGTAGGATTTCTTGTATTTATGTCTTTGCTGTTGCCTAATAAAAATTTTGTTTTTGCTGCAGATCGTGGGGGAACCTGGATGTGCTATGGTGAAGAAGTCTAAAAAAAAGTCCAAATCGTGATCAGAATGTAAATGTGAGAAATGGTTTCAGCAGAGAAATGGAAGTCATGGTATTTTGTTTTGTTTTCTGGAACATATGCTGTGTGGATGCTAGATGGGACCGGCAACCGACCTTGGGACAGCCAGCAACATTTGGAAATGACTGGGTTCCTAGCCATGTGATTGAATCTATACCTTATTTTTGACCTATTGCTTATTGTCACAATAGGTAGTGCTGGTGCACAAGTAGTTTTTTTTTTTCCTTCATAAATATTTGGGTGGAGGGAAAGGGTCAAGATGGCGATAGGAAAGCTTGGTGATTAGCTGGGAAACCCATAGTGTATGCCATTTGATATTTTGATCCGAGTCCCTTTTGTTTCTCTACTCAAATTTTCTAAGCGTTTTCAGTTTTAAAAAAAGTTACTTCATTTACTACATGTTTTTGTTGGTGAAGAATCAAAATGATTTGTCTCGAGTATTTACTTTGGGTTAAATATTGAAATAATACAATTATCCGAAATGTACTTGTGGAAAACTCTTTGCTGAGGACCTATGCACCTCCGGTATTAGTCGGGACGCTGTTCTTGGACATCCGGTGCCAATAAAAAAAAATTGAAATAATACATATGATTTGTTAATGGGTTGATTGGTTAGTAAATTCTGTAATTCAATTTTTTTTTATCTCTGACAATGCATGGTTTAAATCATTTATAATGTAATGTTAGAGTTTATAAAATTATCTCTAAAGTTCTGGCCAACCGTTTGAACAATGTTATGGGGATGATCGTTTCAAAATCTCATAATGCGTTTGTTAAAGGGAGACAAATTCTGAATTATGTTTTAGTTGCAAATGAATGTTTGAATAGTAGAATTAAATCGGGTGAGCCAGGTATTTTATGTAATCTTGATATGGAGAAGACTTACGATCATGTCAATTGGAATTTTTTGTTTTATTTAAGGGGAGATGTGGTTTTGGGGGGAGGTGGAGATGGATCAAACATTGTGTTTCAACTGCTCGTTTGTCAATACTAGTGAATGGTTCTCTTGAAGGTTTTTTTTTTTACCAGTTCTTAAGGTTTGAGACAAAGGGACCTGTTGTCTCTCTTTCATTTTGTCATTGTGATAGATGCTCTTAGCTGTATGCTGGAGGCTGCGATTGGTGGTGGTTTGTTGTCAAGCTTCTCGGTGGGAGGTCCTCATGATGGGTTTGATTATTGTTTCTTACATTTTGTTTTCAGGTGATACATTGTTGTTTTGTGTTGTGAACCCTAGTCATGTGTAGACTTTGTGAGCATTTTGACGACGTGTCCAATCTTAAGGTAAATCTAGGCAAGTCCGAGATGGTATCAGTGGGTCATGTGAGAAATATGAGAAGTTTGACAAGTATTATGGATTGTGAGGTTTCCTCTTTGCCGATATTTTACCTTGGGCTTCTTTTGGGGGGCTACGTTAAAGTCTAGCACCGGTTTGGGATAGAGTGTTGGAGAAGGTAGAGAGAAAGTCTGCGGGTTGGAAGAGGTTGTATTTGTCAAAAGGGAGAAAATCACTCTTATCAAAAGTATTTTGTCTAATCTTCCTACATATTTTCCATCTTTATTTCTCATTACAATGGTGTGGCAAATTGGTTGGAGAAGTTATTTCGAGACTTCTTATGGGAACGTATTGGGGAGGAAGTTAAGGCACTGTTTGAATGTTGAGATGGTCTCATCTCATCTTAACACTCAAACACCATTTAAATACAAACACTTTTCAATTTCAAATTTTCAACATTTTCATCTATCATTACCTAATCAATATAACTTTTTTAAACTTCCAAACAAAATACAAAAAATAACTTAACTTTTTTCAAATCTCAAAATAAGAATAATATTAAAAAAAAAATCATATTCTAACAATATTTTAACTTTATAATATTTTTATTTAATTTTTTTTCTCATTTCTCAAAATCCTATAAAACGTCTTTATTTAAATTATTTCACTACTATTCACAAATTAGTTCAATATTATTAACATATTTCTCATTTCATGTCAACATCTAAACGAGAGTTTTACTCAAAGTTTTGAATACCGTTCCGGTGACCGTTTCAGTTGAGGCACTAGAACGAAATATTTTAGTATTGTTTTGGTGTACCGTTTTGGAATAGTCTATATATAGATAAATTAATTATATATATAAAAAATATATTCCAAAATAATAACAATATAAGTCTTAAAAAAATATATACATGAGAAACTTAATAATACTTATCAATACAAGTCTTAACAACACACATATTTGTAAAACTTAATAATACATCTAAGCTCTCAATTCAACTATTAACTTAATAATATTTTTGTTTTGATCTCCACATCCAAAAAAGCCACCGGCAACATAGAAGAAATATTTTTCATTTGCTGTAAATGGAAAAGTCTACATTAAATTGCTACAATCACTATAACAAATTTTAGTTTTAGGGACGAAATTGTTTAGGGACGAGCTAAATTTCGTCTCTAAAAGTAATTATTGGAGATGAAATCTTGTCTCAAAACATGGATAACTTTATAAAAACATTCGAACGGCTAAACATCCGTTCGAACTAGATCTTCTGTGATGAATTAGGTCGTCTCAAAAAGTCAAAACCGTTCGAATGACAAAAAGTTGGTTCAAACAGGATATTAATGCCTGTTCAAATGGTTTATAATTTGTTCAAATAATAATCTTGGTGGGGAAGTAATTTATTTTGCCGGAGAAAGCTCAAAACCATTCGAACCGCAATTGGTTAGTTCGAACGGGAGAGATTTGGTGGGAAACTCTGGCAGGAATGTTGGAAGATTGTTCGAACTACACATATTTCGTTCGAACACAACATTTATGCATTTGAACGGACAGTATGGTGGGAAATTAAATTAAAATTGGCGGGGATTATTTAAACCTGTTCGAACGGAACATAAAATATTTACGAATTCATAAATTAATTTTATGTAATTAATGTAAAAATATTTTAGTGATTTATTTTATATTAAATAAGATTTTTAGTTAAATAAATATTACTTTAAAGATAGTTTCATTTTTTATATTATCGTGAATGATAAGTACAATGAAAAAAAAACATAATTAACAATAAACAAGCTAGCAAATACTAAAAATAAAAATCATTCATACATTAATTACATCCCAAAAATATAATGTATGACTTTGAATATTTAAATTAATTATACAAAATACAAATAGTCATGATTGTCCATACAAAAAATCACATTTAATGCAAATAAAAGATATACAATATTGTGCCAGATCGTGTAGCACCGCCTCGACTCTAGCAATGCGTGTCTCAATTAGGGGTGTGAATTTTAACTGAAAAATCAGACTGGACCAAAATCGGACTAGTTTCACCGGTTTGGACTGGTCCGGTCCGGAATCAGTTTCTAAAATGCAAAAACCGGTCGGAACCGATCGGGTTCCGGTTCTATGAATTTTAAGACCGAACCGGACCAGTTCACTATAATATATATTTAAATTAATTGTTTTAATATTATATATAATTTCTTTAATATTATATATAATATTTTTTATATTATATAATATATATAATAATATAAATTATAATTATATATAATAATATATATTATAATTATATATAAGATATTATATAATTATTACTATGACCATATATATTATTATATAGTATTAATATCACTATTAGTATAGTATATAGTAGTAATAATTTAGTATCAATGTATTGTTATATAATATAAAATATATATTCCATAATGTATAACATATAGTATTAGTACATTTTTAAGTTAGTAACAAATTACCAATTAACATCATAAATAATTTTCTTTTTATTGCACATATTTTTTGTATAACATTTTGTTTTATAGCATTCTTTCTATAGCAGAATTGTTTTTACATAACAGATTTTTTATAGCAGAATTTCTTTTACATATCAGATTTTTTTTATAAAGCAGATTTTTGTAAGTACTAATAGATTTTTAATAAAACAGATTTTTATAAAGCAGTTTTTTTTAAACATATTTTTTATGAAAAATTTACAAATTATTTAAACCGGATCGAAAATTGGTAAAACCGGAAGTATCAGTCTAGGAGGGTAACCAATACTTAATCAGTTTTGGAAAATGCAAAACCGATGCATACCGGTTCGATCCTAAATTTTGTCCAAAACCAGACCGGACCAGACTGGTTACACCCCTAGTCTCAATATCTGTCACTCGAGACATGAGCTTCGACTCCGTCTCTGTGAGGGCGACTCGGACTGCATCAATGATCTCTGATATCTGTGCACACATCTCTAGACGCACGATATCTGCAATCTCCTCACGAGTAGCAGTGCGTGATGCACCCTGTGTAGATGCCTCACTCGATACTCCCTGTGTATCTTACTGGGTGTCGACCGCCTCTGTAGTAGGTGCACAAATACGAAATTTGGAGTGTCCCGTGCTACGAGACAAGGTCGTGGAGTTCATCGGTCCAATCGGCTCCCGAACACACTTAAACGCATTTGGCCTGACTCCCTTCGCTAAAAACAATTGTGTGAGCAGGACTCCAAACGATAATATATCTGTCGTAATATAGGTGATCTCTAATCGATTCCTAGCGAATATATATCTCGCTAGGTGAATAGGCACCCCACGAGCAACCCATAACATAAATCGTGCCCGGTCCATGCTAATCTCAGTCTTCTGCAGTTGCGGATCGATGTTGTTGGCTATTATAATGTTCACGATCTTGAAAAAACTAGATAAGTCCACATGTTTGATGCTCTTGATCCCTTCATAGGAAGGAGCATCTGGACCCACAACCAACTGACGATTCTCATGATCAGCGAGGCCATCGATCTCATCTACTACAACAGTATCTTTTTCCTCAGTAGTCTTTCCATCGCCTGCAAGTGTAGACTCTCCTTAGGCACCACACTAGGATATGTAGTGGACAGTCGAGGGATATCAAGAAAATTGGCAACTACATCAACTGAAAATCGTACTGAGATGCCCTGGACGGAGAATGTGTATGCGTCATCATCCTGGCTGGCACGACCAAATTCACTATAGAACTCAGATACAATATTGATGTAGGAACGATCTTGTCCGTCCCTTCGTCCTTCTGGTCGATGATCGGTGTCCAACCATGATCTAGAAAAACATATGCGAGAGAATGTCTCTTCCACAGAAGATCCTTAAAATCATTTATCTTCACCTGCTGCTCCAACAAAACTGTTCTCTCTAGGACTTATTCGCTAGAGGATTGCCTTGACGCAGCCCGCTTCTTTTCCCGAGAAGCCATTGGAATGATGCTAAATTTAATTTATACAATTAAAGACAATGATTACAAAATATCATAATTATAATTAGATCAAGGTAATTATATCTAACAATATAATATATGTTACATTATCTATTCAACTCTATAAAAAAATTAAAACAAGAAATGTACCGTTCGAATGCTTAACAATATGTTCCAACGGTTATATAGTGGGTTCGAACAGTAATAGGTTGCCGTTCGAACTATATAATATTGGTTCGAATGTTAACCATTCATATGCCGTTTGAATGTCTAAGACATGTTCGAATGACAATTTCTGGTTCGAGCTCAGCAATGGCTGAGTCGACTTAGCCATTGCCAAAACTGTAAACCGTTTGGTGTATTCCTTTCATTTTTCCTCCCACAACAACAATGAGAGGTCGGGATGACCATAGAGCCATCCCGTCCTCTATTTTCAGCCAACTACGGGATTGAAATGAAGTTTTTGTCAAAACTCCATTTTCAACCTACTTAAAAGAAGTTTTAGGAGAAACTAATCGGTAAAAACGTTGGGGAGAGGACATACCTGTTGCGGGTTGGAGAGTGGTGGTGGACGGTAGCTTTGACAACAGCGTGTGGTAGTGAAAGGCACTGGTGCGGTAGAGTTAAGTGTGGGTTTTTACGTTCCAACAGTGCAAACTAGGTCTGGACACGATGCCTAATATTTATTTTTTCCCATTCGAATGGATATTTATTACGTTCGAATGGTTTCCATATTCATTCGAACAGATAGTTCTTACGTTCGAATGGTTTCCATAAATATTTTATTTGTTCGAACGTATTACGGATACCATTCCAACGGGAAAAAATATTGCGTTAGTTAATATTATATTTGTTATATAATATAGTATTTATACACTATATATTTATACTACTTATATACTTATATAATACTTATACTTAAATTATTGTATACTTATATTTATAGTAATACTTATATACTACTTGTATATACTTATATACTACAATATATTATACTTATATATACAACTATATAATTATATACTACTATATATATAATTATATATATAGTATATATACTTATAAGTTATATATACTATATATATAATTATACTATATAACGATTAAAATAGGAAATGAACGGTAAAATAAATATCACAATATAATAACACTATAATCATCAATGACTCTGATACCAAAGACGTAAATCCCAAGTAATAAATAAGAATATTAATATCAAGGACGGGTAATAAAATTAATAATAGGCGGTAACACCAGCCATATGCATGATTGCAGATAAGGCAGGCGGTATAACCGACCATCTGCATGTTTTCATCATATTTATAAGCATTTAATATATGTGACCTTTGTTCGTATGAAAGATAGTGATCCTACCAGCCTCTTAGTTGGCCAGTAAATCCTGTGACAATAATGTGTGCTACTTGATGATCAGTCTTTCTGTTGCTTTTATAGACATTAGCAACCATAATCATCTCTTGGAAATGATTTAATATTTCATATTCAGATAATCCATCTATATTCCATTCATATAAAATATCTGGTGCGAAATCAAATCTTACTATATGTTCTCTTTCCTCGAATTGCATATCCGGAGGAGTGGGTCTAGGATACCAATTTCGAGTAATAGAAACATGATGTTTAGAATTTCTAACTGAAAAGCTATTAACATGATCTCCTCTAATCTTATTTATTTGTAGGTCTAAATTTTTAAATTGGTTTTCAATATTACTAATTTCAGAGTCAGATAATACATGTGAGTCTGTCTTACTTAATACATTAATATGGGGTTGTTTTGAGGTAGAAGCAGAATTATTAATAGTTAATTTTTCTAATTTACTAGAGATTTGTTCTAATAAATCATTTTTACTTTTAGAAAAAGTAGTTTTTAAATGAGATGGAATCTCGTGGGGAACAAACAAAGGGGTTTATTTTTCTTCTTTAATAGTAGGTTTTATAGGAGATATTTGGGCTTCGATTCTTTCTAATTGGTTGCCCATAGTTTTTAAATATAAATTGGTATAATTGTTTTGTTGAATTATATTATCAAGATTTTTATCAGTATTTGTAATATTATGTTTTTTTATTGGTGAGCCTAAAATTTGAGTGTTTCTTTGATTGAACTTAATAGCTTCAAAAGGAGGGTATTCTTCATAAATAGTTTGGTTATTTTTTTCTTTAATCCATTGGTTTGTAGTTCTGTTTATGGTGGATAATTGATTTGATTTATATATTTCGAACCATGTAAAGAAAGGTATATTAGTCTGTATTTTTTCTAAATTCTCATAATATTTTTCTTGAATATAATCTCTTTCTAATTTTGTAAAGGTTGAGAAAAATATTATTCTTTTGTGCTTATTTTCTTCTTTCATATAATCTTGTTTGAGATATTCCTTGTTAATTTTAAATTCTTCTTTATCCAGGGTATATATTTGGATATCATCTCCAATTACCTGTGAATATGTTGGAGAAGAAGGTTCTTTTTCAGGATTCTGAGAGGTGGATGCTTTATCAGGATGGTTAACAGTATATACTGGTGTATCGATAATATTTCCTGGAATAATTCCTCGAATCTGTGTATCCAGATTCTGATATCTCGTATCAAAAGATCTGGTGTCAGAATTTTGAGTTTTATTTCTAGAGATTGATGTAAGAATAGATCTAGGTATATGATAACTGGAGGGTGCCGGAGAGGAATAATGTGAAAATGATCTCCTAAAGGGTTGAAAAGCTATTTGAACTGTTCCGTCTGTTTTTTTGTTCTATATATTCAAGATCATTTTTAGAATTATTTTCTATCTTAGATTCTAAATATCATGTTTATTATTCGAAATTGGTATCCTAGACCCACTCCTCCGGATATGCAATTCGAGGAAAGAGAACATATAGTAAGATATGCTTTCGCACTAGATGTTTTATATGAATGGAATATAGATGTATTATCTGAATATGAAATATTAAACCATTTCCAATAGATGATTATGATTGCTAATGTCTATAAAAGCAACAGAAAGACTGATCATCAAGTAGCACACATTATTGTCACAGGATTTACTGGCCAACTAAGAGGCTGGTGGGATCACTATCTTTCATACGAACAAAGGTCACATATATTAAATGCTTATAAATATGATGAAAACATGCAAATGATTAAAACTGAAAATGATTTACCTATAGAAGATGCTGTAAATACATTAATATATGCATTAACTAAACACTTTGTTGGTGATCCTGTTCAGTTTAAAGAAAGAACTAGTGATTTATTGATTAATTTGAAATGCCCACAATTATCTGATTTCCGTTGGTATAAAGATGTATTTCTAACTAAAGTTATGATCAGAAATGATTGCCAACAACCATACTGGAAGGAAAAATTCATAGCCGGACTTTCATATTACTTCGCCCAAAAGGTACGAGAATCATTACTAAGACCAGATGGTACTATTGATTTTCATAATCTTACATATGGTGATATAATAAGTAAAATTAATAGAACTGCATTAACTATGTGTAATGATTTAAGATTAAAAAAGCAAATGGAGAAAGAAAAGAAATTTGCTAGAAAAGAATTAGGTACATTTTGTGAACAATTTGGCTATACTCCATTATTAGCCCCTTCAAGAAGACACAAAAAAGGGAAAAAGGTCTATAAGAATTATTCTAATAAAAGACGAAAATACAAAAAATCCTATAAAAAGATAAAAGAAAAACAAATATATAATAAGCCACTAAAAAATCTTAAAAAGACTAATAAAAAGAAAAAACAGATTGTCTGTTACAAATGCAGAAAAGTTAGACATTATAAATCAAATTGTAAAGTCAAACAACAGATTAATGAACTAGATATATCCGAAACATTAAAAGACAGATTATTAAATATTTTTATAATACATTCAAGCGAAGAAGAAGAAGATAGTTCTACAGAGGAAGAAGAAATTTATCAATTAAAAGAATCAAGTTTTTCAGAACAATCTTTTAATAGCGAATCAGAAGAAGATGAAGTGCAGATTTGTAATTGTCTAGATAAGGATAAGTGTATTTGTAACAAAATCATTAATGTACTCTCAAAACAGGAAGGCATTATATTAGAATTAATAGATAAAATTAGTAATCCTCAAGAGAGAAAAGATTATTTAGAAAAGTTAAAAGATATTTTTAGTAATCAAAATTCTTCAGTAACGACATCAACAACACCTTATAATTTTTCAGAAATAATAGGAAGATTTAAAACCGACAAACATAAAATTACGATACAAGATATACAACAAGAAATTAATGAGATAAAGCAGGAGATTAAAAATTTAAAAAATCAAATCTTAAACTAGAAGTTTCAAATGAACAATTAATACAAGAAATTATACTATTAAAAATAGAGAAGAATGGAAATAATAAAAAACATGATAAAAAAAAAGGAGAATGCTCAACTTTAGTTATAAGAGATGAAACAAATAACTTCATTAATATTCTTGAAAAGATAAATTTTAAAAAATGGTATACTAAGGTAACAATTTCAATTAACCAAGAATTTTCTTTTACGACAATTGCCCTCTTAGATACAGGAGCAGATTTAAATTGTATATAAGGAGGAATAATACACTCTAAATATTTTGAAAAAACAAAAGAAACATTATCCCAAGCCAATGGAACAAAATTAAATATAAATTATAAATTATCCAATGCACACATTTGTAATAATGAAATTTGTTTTAAAACATCATTTATTTTAGTAAAAAATATTAATACTAAAGTAATATTAGGAAATCATTTTCTTGCTCTACTATATCCTTTCTCTGTAACAGAAGAAGAAATCTCTACTAATATACTTGGACAGGAAACTCAATTTAAATTCTTATTTCCTCCTGTATCAAAAGAAATTAACTCTTTAAAAGAAATCTCATTAACTAAAGAAATTAATTTTTTAACACAAAATAGAATTAAAACAAAAGAAAACCAGATAAGTTTCTTAAAACAAGAATTAAAATACAAAAGAATCCAAGAATAACTAAAAGACCCGTTATTAACTCAAAAAATTGAAAATTTTAAAACTATAATTGAAAATGAAATATGCTCAAACCTACCTAATGCATTTTGGAATAGAAAACAACATATAGTTGAATTACCCTATGAAAAAGATTTTTCTGAGAAAAATATTCCAACCAAAGCTAGACCTATCCAAATGAATAATGAATTATTAGAATACTGTAAAAAAGAAATTAAGGATTTAAAATCAAAATGATTAATAAGGAAAAGTAAATCACCATGGAGTTGTGCTGCTTTTTATGTTAAGAAACAGGTAGAATTAGAAAGAGGAGTTCCTCGTCTAGTCATAAATTATAAACCTCTTAACAAAGTATTACAATAGATTAGATACCCAATTCCCAATAAAAAAGATTTATTATCTCGACTTTATAATGCTACAGTATTTTCAAAATTTGATATGAAAAGTGGATTATGGCAAATTCAAATTGCTGAAAAAGACCGATATAAAATAGCATTTACAGTTCATTTTGGACATTTTGAATGGAATGTTATGCCATTTGGATTAAAAAATGCCTCTAGCGAATTCCAAAATATTATGAATGAGATATTTGCCCATTTTACTCAATTTTCTATAATTTATATAGATGATGTATTAATATTTTCTTCATCTATTGAACAACATTGGAAACATTTAAATACTTTTGTTCAAATCATCAAACAAAATGGATTAGTAGTTTCATCACCTAAAATAAAATTATTTCAAGATAAAATTAGATTCCTTGGACATGAGATTTATCAAGGAACTATTACACCAATTAGCAGAGCTATAGAATTCGCCGATAAGTTTCCAGACGAAATAAAAGATAAGAACCAATTACAGAGATTTTTAGGAAATCTAAATTATGTTGCAGACTTCTATCAAATTCTTAGACCATTATGTAAATCATTATTTAAAAGATTAAAAAAGAACCCACCTCCATGGACAGATAAACATACTAATATTATAAAACAAATTAAAACTCATGTTAAGAAATTACCATGCTTAGGAATTCCATCACCACATACCTTCAAAATTGTTGAAACAGATACCTCTGATCTTGGATATGGAGGAATTATGAAACAAAAATTATCAACTGATTTAGAACAAATAGTTCGATTCCATTCAGGATGTTGGAATCCTGCCCAAAAGAATTATAGTACTATTAAAAAAGAAATTTTAGCTATTGTATTATGTATTTCTAAATTTCAAGATGATTTACTGAATCAAAAGTTTTTACTTAGAATAAATTGTAAATCAGCCAAGGAAGTTTTGATTAAAGATGTAAAAAACCTGGCTGCTAAGCAAATATTTGCCAGATGACAAGCTATATTAAGTATTTTTGATTTTGATATTGAACATATTAAAGGAGAGTCTAATTCTCGTCCTAATTTTCTATCCCGAGAATTCTTATATGGAAAATCATGTCATCTTCAAAGTAAAAAGTAAAGTCCAAATCTTCATACGCACGGCCACCATCTCCCCCTTATCCTTCACTTTATCCTTCTGAAACTCCAAAACCATACACGGTATTGGAGTCATTACCACAAAATATTAGACCCTCTTACAATCCATTTTCACCATTAGCTTCTCCAAAACTGCCAACCTATTCCAAAGCAGTTTCTCCCTCTTCTTCTTCTCCTTCCCAAATTATCAATCCTTCATTATTATCTCCGCCTTCTTCATCTCCCATTATCATTAAGTCTCATTGGCACTCTGTCTTTCCTATTGAATCTGAAATTCAACATCTGTCTGACCCCCAGAAATTACTTAATGCATTTCTTTTACCAGATTGACATTATGTTCTGCAAAATATTAAGAAAACTCAGCATTTTTATGAATTCATATTAGTAGATATCGACTCAATTATCCTCTCTGAAATTCCTTGTTCTCTCCAAACCCAACCTTCTCCACCTGCATCTCCAATTATTGCTTTTCATAAAGTCACCATTAAACAGGTCCTCACACTGGAACAATGGGAAAAAAATTCCTATTTGACAAGAAAGTTTTCTCATCCTTATGATCTTCCTTATTATGATTATTATGATTACCAGCACGCATGGACAAAGATGTTTCTCAAGCAAAATAAAAACTTGCGGCACTCTTGGTTCCTTCATTTTGACAAATTACAAGAAATCAAAACACTCCCGAAATGGTTCTCACTATGGTGGGAATATTACGGACCCGAACCTCTTCTCCTTCCTCTTCCCCTTCAAGAAAGTTCCTGAGATTTTATTTCACAAAACGACAGTTCACCATCATTAAACCATTGTTCACCTTTTCTGCTATTTTTCCTCAAGACCAAATTGAATTGGATTATGAAATGAGAATATGTCATTAAACCTCATCCCTCTCTCAAAACAATTACGTTTCTAGCTCGACAAGTTTCCGTCAAATGGTGGGAAAAATACAATTATGATCATGTATTAAAAATGTTTTCAAAAGTTACCAAAACTCCAGAAGTTCTAGTCCAACGAAGCTGATTTCAAGCACAATTAGCATCAATTACCAACAAGAAAGATTTGAAAAAATTAGCTGAAGCAATGTCACAAGTATCAGATAGTGACGATGAAGAAGAAGCACAACACCAAGCCAGATTATCTCCACTACAGCAATCCGCATTATCACCAGCTCATCAGGCCTCTCATTCTCAACAGGCCTCCCAAAGTAACCAAACCGTCTCTCCCTCTCAAGATTACTCACCTTATCATCCAGTACAACTGATGGATTCTCAAGATCCATTTGAACTTGAATTAGTAATTTATGATCCTCAGAATATGTGACTCCAAAAGATTATTACTTTTCCGATTAGTCAGCATGACAGATGGAAGTTAGTCAGGAATATTATCCCTCCAAAAGATCATTATTTGTACATACAAGTTTACGTGTCCTGTACTGTTTTTGTTTTTAGCGTCGGCTTTACTGTTCTTGTTTTTAGCGTCGGCTGTACTGTTCTTGTTTTTTGTGTCGGCCAATACTGTTCATGTATTATTAGATTTACTGTTTAAGTGTCTATATAAAGGGGTTCTCGAGGAAGGAAGGGCATTTAGAATTCCAATCTGAAATCCCTCCCTATCTCGCCCAAACCATTCGAGTCTTCTCTACTCTGTAAGGGTAGGTTTGGAGGGTGAGATGAGAATTTTGTGTTCTGTTTTGAAGTTTAAAATATTAAGTTTTAATATTATTATTGTTTTGGGATTTGAAAAATGTGTATTGGGATTTAAAAAAGTTGAATTGTTTATTATATTTTGTATGGAGATTTGAAAAATGTATAATGATGAGATGAGATGAGATGAGAATTTTGTGTTTTGTTTGATGTCCCAAACCTGCCCTAAAACTTCCCAACTTCCTTCCCTTATATCTTCAATTTCCAACTCTTTTGAGAATTAGACTCCTTGTAAGTATTATATTTTTAAAGAAGAAGTTTATTTCATATCTCTTTTCTGTATTATTTATTTCCTTATGCATATGGTCGGTTATACCGCCTGCCTTATCTGCAATCATGCATATGGCCGGTTTTACTGTCTATTATTAATTTTATTACCCGTCTTTGATATTAATATTCTTATTTATTATCTGGGATTTACCTCTTTGGTATCATAAGAATATATATACTTATACTTAATAATTATATACTTATAAGAATATATACTACTATATAGTATACTTATATATATAATATACTTCTATATTTATAACTATCATATAATACTATATAGTATACTTATATATATAATATACTTCTATATTTATAACTATCATATAATATTCTTATATAGTAGTGCATATAGTAATATGCACAACGAGAGTTGTATGAGGGGTGCACCCATCATAACAAGTTGTCTTTCACAGTGAGGCTGCTCCATATTAAGTCTATTTGTTGTATTTCTGCCAAAGCCATCGACATGTTGTTAGAATTATTTAAAGAGGTTCTCCCTCATAATAACATAGTACCTTGTAATTTTTATGGAGCGAATCAATTAAAGCGAGTGCTAGTATTTGATTATAATATCATCCACGCTTGTAAAAATGATTGTAGAATTTGATTCATGTCCAGTGTGTCATGAGTCAAGATAGACATCCGATAAGCGTAATGTACCCCAAAAAGTGTTAAGACATTTTCTGTTAATTCCTCAACTTCAAAGATTGTTTACGTCCCGGTTGACTGCGAAAGATATGTCTTGGCATCACACAGAAAGAGCCCAAAATGAAAACTTTCTCTCGCATCCTGCAGATTCCTTACAATGGAAGAAATTTGAAGTCGAGTATCCATGGTTTGCCGAAGAACCTCGCAATGTACATATTGGTTTAGCAACGGATGGTTTTAATCCATTTGGTAACATGAACACTTTTCATAGTACTTCACCTATCATATTAATGCCCTATAACTTGTCACCTTGGAGGTGTATGAATGATCCTTATTTTATGTTGACTCTACTGATACCAGGGCCAAGGTCACCAGAGAACGAATTAGATGTATATCTGCAACAACTGATTGTAGAGTTGAAAGGATTGTGGGATTAGAGTGTCAGTACATATGATGCGGCCTCGTCGCGGGAGTTCAAGATGCATACTGCAGTGATTTGGACAATAAATGATTTCCCAGCATATGGAAACTTGTTTGGGTGAAGCACAAAAGGTAAAATGGCTTGTCCTGTTTGCAATAAAGATGCATAGTCTCAGTGGTTGACAAATGGTAGGAAATTATGTTTCATGGGACACCGTCAATATTTACCACATGATCATAGATGGCGTTCAAATAGAACGATGTTTGATGGAAGAGTTTAGGGCTGTGCAAAATTCTGAAATTTCCAACTCCGCCCGACATCCGCTTCGATTCCGATTCCGACTTCGACGGAGTCGGAGTCATCGGAATTCAGAGTAGCTCCGAATAGATAATCGGAGTCGGAGTCGGAGTTGGAGCTCTGACTCCGATTCCAATTTTTTTTTAAAAACAAAAACCCAGCTGTAAAACGACGTTGTTTTGAACATTGGCTCGAGCGAGATGTCGAGTGCAAATCGAGCGAACCTCTCTGGATGAGTTCTGCTCGAGCGCATATCGAGCGAACCTCCCTGAAAGAGTTTTACTCGAGCACCACGTCGAGCGCACTTCGAGTGAACCTCTCTACATGGGTTCTACTCGAGCGCTGAGTCGAGCGCAATAGAAGTGAACCTCTCTGTATGGATTCCGCTCGAGCGCCACGTCGAGCGCACTTCTAGCGAAACTATCTGTATGGGTTCCGTTCGAGCACCGTTCGGAGTTCCGCTCGGAAGTCGGAGTTCCTGACTCTGACTCCAGTTCGGAGTCGGAGTCGGAGTCGGAGGGACAATTTGGCTCTGACTCTAGGTTGGAGTCAGAGTCGGAGGTCGGAATAGACAACTCCGACTCCGTCGGAGTCGGAGCACAACCCTAGAAGAGTTTAGCGCAGGTCATCACTGCCAGAGTTGTCTGGGAATGATATTATCACGCAATTGAGGGATGTTTCAGAAAACAGATTTAAGAAAGATGCAAGAGTTTGCAAGAGAAAACGACAAGCAATAGAGTTGAATTGGAAAAAAAAATATTTTTTTTGAGTTGTCATAATGGTCTACCTTGATACTGCGCTACAATCTAGATGTTATGCACATTGAGAAAAATATATGTGAGAATATATTGGGCACTCTGATGTCAATAGAAGGGAAGACAAAAGATACAGCTAACTCTTGTAAAGATTTAAAGGAGTTGGGGATAAGACCGAAGTTACATTTGCAAGATAATGGGTCGTCAGCTTATATGCCCATTGGATGGTATAAAAAATTATGTGATTGGTTCATGATAATCAAATTACCCGATAGCTGTATGACAATCAAATAACTATAATACTATTTATTGATGTAAGTTGTATTGAAATATGGTGAAAATTCAGAAGAAATCTCACCAAAATTGTATGCTCTGGCATGTGGTCCGTCCAGGTGGGCCATCCAATACTCAGGATGTTTGGTGTGTGGATATAGATTTCATACAGCTGACAGAGAACAATATTGGAAGACTCAAAATTCTGGGGTCTTAGTCGAAGGAAGTCATGATGATGATAACATTGACTTCTGATCTAGTTGTTTAAATGTAATTGGTGGGATGTCTCAAATCCTAGGTTGGGAGTGCATAACAATGAATATTTTATGAGTATCAATACATCTCTCGCACATGGTATGAGGACGATCCTTTCGGTCTCACTTGCCAAGTAAATCAAGTTTTTTATTTAGATGATCTAGAGTACGGGAACCCATCGCGAGTAATGGAGAAGTTTGCACTATGAAATGTATATGATTACATCCCAGAGGCAAACGAACCACATGAAAATGTTAATAATCCAGAAAATGAAGAAGCATATCAAGAAAACAAATCAGACATCAATCTATTTGTTGATCTAAGCCAATATGACATGGTCCCATTGTGTAGAGAAGATGTTCAATCCGAAGTAATTGATGGTGTAATGTCGGAAAAAGATGAATCAACTGAAGTGTCTAATGAGAATGAGGGCAATTCGTCTAACAAAACTGATAGTGAATGAATTTCAAATAGATATTTGTGTAAGTATCATTCTTATAAATATTTGTAACGTTTGTTCGAATAATAATTTATTACAATTTCAAACAGATATGCCTCTCAAACGCAAAGCAACACGTGCGCCATCCCCATCTATTACTGACTCCCCATGTGGTTCACTTGCCATCAATAGTGGACTAACATCACCAAACCCAGAACAAGATATTTTATCAAATTAAATACCACATTTAATGCTCAATTTAAGTAATATATCTCTATAAAATAAAATAATTTAATTAAAATATATGTTTTAATTACTGTATATATAGTTGTTGTAAGCCAGCACCGAGGTCGAGGCACTACAAGGGTTGTTTGCATAGAGAAAGTAAGGAACGTGGATAAAATTAAAGTTGATATTCCTGATGATCACAACAGTGGCTCCAGAGATTCGGCAGCGTGGTTTGCTTCGTATGTTGGTACGCTTACTCGCACATATGCACTGATGACTACATCCTCTTGGGCTAAAGTTCCCCAAGATGTGAAAGACCATATAAAAAATCGTTGCCTGGTAATAAGCTACATCCCAAGAAACTAAGTATAACATGTTAATTTAAAATTACTTTGTATTTATACTAATTGTTTATAATTTTTGAAAGGACGAGTTTGAACTTAATTTTGGCCGACGAGAGGATTGACTAACGAATGAGGAACTGATGTCTAATGCATTCCGAAGATACAAAGGTTGATGCCATGCACACTATCTTAAGTTCAGTACTACAATAAAGGCGTGCCAAAATCCATTCCAAGCAATGCCACCAAACGAATGGGAGAATGTTTGTGATATGTTTGAAAATCTTGCTTATCAGGTAATCTTGTTGCTATCTTCTTTTAATAGTATATGATAGATGTATTAAACATATAGACATAATATATTTTTTTACCAACGGAGTACTATGAACAAAGCAAATAGATCAAATTTAACGATATACCATTATACGGGTTCTCTATCTTTTCATTTTTTGTTTAAAAAAAAAAGTAAGTTATTCTAGTTCCCGTTAAATATTAACATATAATACACTTTTCTGATTTAAGTTATAATATAGATTTTCCTTTTGCAGGAAGACAAAAGTCCTGCTGACTATGATCTGACCCAATTGTATGCTAAAACAAATAAAAATCGTGATGATGTTTGGACCAGTCCTGAAGCAGAGACAAATTATGTAAGTTTAAGTTTCTTTAATTCCATTGTCTAATAATATTTTTGTTACTTATACTAACTTTAATATTTTTTTTTTGTAGGACAATTTGATATCTCTTAAGGAAACTGTTGCGAATCCATCTGATGAATCATCTGTAACCGATGCTCAGATCTTTTCTCAATTGTTGGATCACATTCTGGAGATTTGACGGGCTTAGGACATTACATGAAGCCATCCTCAATATCATCATCCTCTTCTCGAGTTAGATTGAATGACGACAAGGCTAAGGAATTGGAGGAAGCAACACTTGAGATAGAACGATCGAGGTCCAAGGAAAAAGAGTTGCTGACCCGATTAGATCAAGTAGCAGATTTTGAGGCGAGATTAGAAGAGAATATGCAGAAGAGACTAGAGACGGAGGTACAAAAAGTGTTTGAACAATGGCAGTCAATGATGTCCCAAAACTCTATGCCACCACCACAATCTTAAAATTTATTTTTTCTTTAATTGTCTTTCTATTATGAGGTTCCAAAACATTTGAACAATTGTGATGTTTGAATTACAATTTATGTAATATTAGTATGGTATTTTTAATTAAATTGCGTTTTGTATGATTAATACCGTTTGAACGGTAAATAATTAGTTCAAATGGTAAATTACTATTTATAAATCCATTCGAACAAAAACTAACTCATTCAAACGACAATCGAGAAATACAGTCCGTACAATTGTTCGAACAATAAAATTTTTCTTCGAACAACATTAATATGCCAAATCACATTTGAGCGGACAAAATTTATATTCGAACACAAGTCATTTGAAAAATTTATTAGTTCGAACGGCTAAAATCTGTTCGAACACTCCGTCCGTTCGAACATGATCAAACATGGTCATTAGTTCGAATCAAAACTTATTATAGTTCGAACGGTACGTGTCAGTTCGAACTGATTGGATTCCATTTGAACGATTTTTTGAGACGAAAAGAGTTTGTCTTAAAAAAAAAAAAAAGCCCATTCGAATAGTTTCGACTGGTTCTGCCCAATTTCGTCCCTAAAAATTATTTTTTGAGTATTCTCTAAAAAACCTTTTGAGACAGGCTTTTCGAGACAAAATAGAGACGAAATTTTTTCATCTCCAAAAATATTTTGGGACGTAAATTGGGTTTTTTGAGACAAAATTATTTGTCTAAAAAAACCCAATCTCTTGTAGTGAATCCTCCCAAATAGTTCGGTCACTTTAGTTCGCATTTAGTATTCATAAAAAGTGGGATCTTGGTGTAAATAATGAACTATTACAGATTGAGAGTTTATGAAGTTACCGATAAGGGACTTTGCAAGTTAGCAACACATGGAGTCAAGAGTTGGGAGTCCTAGGACACAACTTTGAGCTGCAAATCTGGGATGTCGTTGATTTCCTGTCGTCGGAGTGTGGCTGGCACTGGTGACTGGATTGGAGAGATATAGACGGAGAGAAGAGTAAGGGTTTCAAACTTTCAAATTTGATTTTGAAGGAATGGCTGAATGGGGGAGAAGGCTTGAGATTTTGAGAAGAGACCAAGAGAGTAAATTACATTTCTATCCCTCAATTTTTAATGTATTCTAAAAAATGCCATTTACCTCAAATAGTCAAATTCAGTCCGAAATTACCATTCCGGCCGGAATACCACCGAAATTTGAGGCAGTACGAAACAGTACCCTATCCTGTACTGATTACTGTTCCGACACGAAACATTTCGGCCTGTACGAAACGAATTTTAAAACTTTGATTTTACTTGGTTAGTTGGGATAAGATTTATACTCCTTTGTCGTGTGATGGGTTGGGGGTTCGAAAGTTGAGTATCTTTAATAAAGCTCTCATTCTCTCATTGGGAAGTGGTTACGGAGGTATCATGATGATTGTGAATCCTTGTGGAGGGTTGTGATTGATTCTAAATATGGGAGTGCCTATGGGGATGGAGTTCTAAGAAGGTAGGATGTACTTATGGTGTGGGGGTGTGTAAAAGTATTAGGTGTGGCTAGAAGGGATACTTTTGCAAAACATTTTAATCTTGTGGTTGGTGATGGTTCCAAAATTTGTTTTAGGCATGATCCAAGGTATGATGGTAGAGTTATTAGGGGATGCTTGAAGAATGAGATGAGATAAGAATTTTGTGAATAGTAGTAAAATGGCTTGTGAATAGTAGTGAGATAGTTTAAGTTAAGTATTTATTGAGTTTTGGAAAATGAGAAAAAAAGTTGAATAAAAAATATTATAAAGTTAAAATATAATTTTTATTTTTTAATAAAGTTGAATTATTTTTTGTGTTTTGTTTGAAAGTTTGATAAAGTTGTAATGATTAGTTTGGAAAGGTTGTAATGATTAGTTTGAAAGTGTTTGTATTTGAGTGATGTTTGGAAAGGAAATGAGATGTGATGAGATGGGACGAGATGGAATGAAAATTATTTCCAAACAACCCGCGTTGTTTTTCCAGTTCTCTTTCGTTTTTCTTAAAATCCGAAGCTTTTTTTATTGAGATTTTGGGTTGTAGTAGCTCACCCCAATGGAATGTTCAATTTACTGGAGATGTGAATGACTGAGAAATGAATGAAGTTTCTAATTTGTTTGTGAATGACTGAGAAATGAATGAAGTTTCTAATTTGTTTGGCTTATTGTATGCTACATAGCTTGGGAGGGATGTGAATGATAAGATGGTCTAGATTCATATTGGTAATAAAAAGTTTTCAGCTCGTTCTTTGTACATAATGCTGACTAGATCGAATGTGGTATAATCTTTTCCTTGGAAGAGTATTTGGAAGCGCAAGGTTCCTTCAAAGATTGCATTCTTTGGTTGGTCCGCTTCTTTAGGGAAAATTTTGACTTTGGACAATCTTAGGAAACGTGGTTTTAGTTGTTATGGATTGATGTTTTTTATGTGAAAAAACCCGGAGAATTGTTGGATCATTTGTTACTACACTGTAAGGTGGCTAGGGTGTTAAGGTACATAAGTGTTTAGTAGGAGCGGAATGGCTTGGGTGATGCCTAGGAGGGTGGTAGATCTTTTTGCTTATTGGAGAGGTTTAAGAGGAAATTTGCAAATTACCGTTGTTTGATCCCTTTATTCCTTGTGTGGTGTATTTGGGTCAAGAAGAATAGTCGTTATTTTGAAAATAAGGAACGTTCGGTGGATGAATTCTTTAATATCTTATTTCAGTGGGCTTCAACTATTATTTTTAATGGAACTAGTGTCCATGCATGACTTTCTTATTTCTTTTTCTAGGTATTGACTTATAACTAGGTTTAGTATTAATATATTTTTAATAAAAATTTTCTTGTTCATAAAAAATAAAATAAAATAAAATTGTAATGTAAACACCAAGAGCTGCTTGACATGTCTACTAACATGTGGAGAGTTGTGGATCCCCTCCGTGTCTCTACGACCAACCCCAAAGAGTTGTGGAATTCATGCATTTAATATTTCCCATTAACATCATATTCTACATATTATATAAAGCTTTCATTGTGACTTATTTAAAGAAAATATATGCTCACGATACAACAAACCAAATTAAAATCACGAACACATGGGAATGCCTCGCAAGCCCTCGCGAGCGGTATTTGATCCCTTCCCCCATTCAATCCATGACGTGTGGATGTGGCTGGACCCTACCATCAGAAATTGATGTGGTGCAAAAGCTTATACTCCATCCGGAGATTTTTTTTATAAACATGTTTTTAAAATTTTAACCGATTAAAAAGCAGACAACATGAGTAATAGAATACTTGCGAAGTGCGAGAGACATCATCTAATATGTGCATTAGTTTATAATGTATGACCAACATGCGGCAACGGCTGTTAGTACACGACCCATTGGGTGAGTGCTCGCATGTCGGTACCTTGCAGGCGGGATCCGCCAATGGTTTCACAGTCTACTACTTGTAACAACAGATTATGATTGGAGATTATGATTGGAGAGATTCTACATACATGAAATTTTAATTTGCATTCCAATGAATTTGTGGTTTGGTCAAATTCATGTTGTTCATTTTACCTCGTTTTCTGAAGGTGATCGAATTTGCTTGATTGCTTGGTCTGAGGTGAGGTGGACACGCTAAAGAGGAGCAGCAAAGCCCAAGGTATCCCACGGAGCTTGGTTGTATCATATAATTATCACAGCCCTTTCTTCCCTCTCCCTTAATCTTCCTATGTGGACCTGTCAAGTCAGATCCTAGTTATGGCAAGATAGGGCTTTGTTCAAGCAAAAGATCAACTCAAATTGCAGTGTAGTGGTTAGTAGTGCTTCGTAACATTCTGAGTGCTAATTATTTAAGCTTTCAGAAAGACTATAAAGAAAGAATACAAAAACATCATAAAAAAGCAGAAGCAAACAAGATGCCGGCTTTCACGTACTGAAATCAGTTGGAAAAATTTAATCGGGACATTTTAATACATCTATTGAATCATTGATCCCTCTAGTTGGTGAATGGAAAAAGGGGATTAAGGGTTAAACATCGCACATCATGTTCAAAATGTGAGGTGAAGAAGAAATTTGTTAGAACCAGAGCAGATTTCGCAGTCAAGACAGAATGGAGTAATTACCTACGTAGGTATGAGTGCCAATATCTGATTTTTAATAATTCCCATGCATTTCTGTATCTCTGCGTAGATTGGAAGATTCTGCGAACAACATGGCTGCAAACTTGTTACAGCAGAATCAAGTACCTGGGCGACATCAGCTGGTGGAAATTGCCGTTCTGTGCACTTCTGCAATTTTTTTTAGTGAAGATTATTAGAATTACAGGTTACAAATTATCATATTTTCGGTACAGCAGTGAATATAACCATGAACTCGGTAATCATATTTGCTAATATCCAACCAATATTACATCCAGAAGATATTGGAAAGGGCAAGGACTTCTATTTATAATACATCTAACATGCAAAATTTTTGCTCTGGATTTTTTAAACCCTAATTCAGTTTGACTTTTTAAAACCTCACTAAATGCATAATATTTTGTTTGCTTCCAAAGTAGAATGACTTTGTTACCACTCCTCCGAGTTTAGTGGAGAGTCCTTTTTTAATTATTGTTTATCAATACTATTGGTATTTCACACCGTAATGTTCAAAATTCAGAGAGTTCAGAGATCAGCTGGCTATGTAAAAGCGAGTAATCGACATCTCATGCACATATTTGGCTGTCAGGTGGAAGATCAACACCCAATACACTACCAGTCAACCACTAATACCATATGGTTAGGGAAAATAAAACTTGATTTGTTTGTTCTACCAAGTGACACTGATCACTCTCTGGCTACAAAATCTCAATCCCCCAAGAATATAGATGTACCCTCTCCCCAATGGAACGTCGCTTTCTTTTGAGCTGCACAAGACTGGGAAGTGGACACTTTACTTTCTCTGAGTTCTATAATCTTGTAACTCATCTAGAGTGAGGTTGGGAGAGGCTGACAAGTTGGTGTGGCGACCTGTGAGGAAAGAGGGATTTACTGTTTGTTCATTCTACAAGTCTCTCACCACATACAATGCAATCCCATTCCCTTCGGAAGCACATTTGGAAGACCAAAGCTCCCCTAAAAGCAGCTTTTTTTCTTTTGTATGGATAGCCTCATTAGGGAAACTTCTCAATATAGATAAGTAAGAAAACGCCTGTTTATTATTATGGATTGGTGTTGTACGCGCAAAAAGAGAGGGGAGACAGTTGATCACCTGCTACTTCATTGCGAGGTGGCCATGTCACTCTGGAATGAATTCTTTGCTAGAGTGGGAGAAGGGTTGTTGACTTCCTAGCAAGTTGGAATGGGCTGCACGGTAATGCTCAAATCGCGGCAGTATGGAAAATAGTCCCAATTTGTCTATGAAGGTGTCTTTGGAGGGAGTGAGATGAAAGAAGCTTCGAGGATCATCAACAGACAATGGACGAGCATAGACTTCTGTTTTTTAATACTTTATTTCATTGGCCAATTGCAATCGATTTCGATGGCTTGAATAGCCATAATTTCCTTGTATCGTTGGACACTCATGCTTAGGTGTCACTCTTGTGTATGTCCCGTATGCCTATTTTTATCCTCAGTCCTTGTTTTAGTGATAAAAAAAAATAGATGTACCCCACCATGAACATACCTAAAGATGCCCATCTTCTTTAGGACAGGGAAACACAATTCATCCAAATGCGTCTCTTTTCCTTTTTTGGTAGGTAAATACAACTCACACCAAGTGAACTCGTGCTCTTCCCCTTATTCATGAGGGAACTTGGGACAAAAGTATTGGCATTTTCAAAATGCCTAACATCCGAGAACTAGATATCGTTTAGGGACAAAATGATCATCATTTGCTACAAACTAGAACCAGTGTAGTAACCAAGTTCACAGGTGATTCCGTTACAACAAAAACTAAATAAATAAGGCAAAAGCAGATAAAGGCATTTTTTAAAATCTAAACAAGTGACAAAGAGGCACTGTGGCAGGATGTTGTTTGGGGATGGCTAATTTGAATTAGGAAACACCACCAAACAATAGCAAGTTGCAGCATATCTAACCTTTTAATTTGGTGTCAACATATTTAGGATCGTGAACAGAAAATTAAGGAACATGTAGTAGAATTTACCTGAATCATGAGCAAAGTTGCAACACAATGAGCAATTAATTCCGAAGGGATTTTAGCTTCATTTTGGTCAGTCAATCTGTCTGACTTAGGATCAGGTGCATGAGTAGTTGCCGACGTACAGGCAGTTGACTGGTCCTGAGAGACCGGAGTAGTAATATGAGTTGAATCTGCAGGAGCAGAAGCACTCCTGGCCAACATGCTAGAATCATCTACTGAAAGCTGATTATTTACAAAATCTATAGCCTCCTCAATCATTTCAATGGTAGCTCCCCCATTTTTAAAAGATGAAACAGCCTGAAGTCAATAGAAAATCATAGTCAGAAGCACTGCATTGAAAACTAGAGAACCGAACTGGCCACTACGATGGACTAACCTTGTAAACTTATGAAAAATGTCATGTGGCCCATACAAAAGCTTATTTTTATGAAGAAAATATTATTTTTTCAGAAATTTCAGAAAATAGCCTGAAACTAAACCATCTATCATCCGTATATTCCTACACAATAGAATGCATCCATAGGTCTAACAAAATATTTCCATTGAATTTTCCAATTTTGGACCAATTATGTATATCTAAAATTGTAGGGGCATGGGAACTCCCTAATGCAATGAGAGATTCACTATAATGGAGGTGGGGCACTTCCATCAAGCGCTTTCTAGCATGTTCTACTATTTGTATCCAAACAACAATATTAAAACATGATAGTCCAACCAAATGGTAAAAAATGAGTCAAATTTGAAAAAAAAAAGTGTAAAATAACATAAGATTGATATTTGAACAATAGCAACTTTGTTTTTTAAGTGAGACTAAAATGCTGTATCCATACCCGCATAGCCACATCAACCATAGTTTGAGCTTTTGTTCTTGAGCTTTCAACAATTTCAACAACATGAGGTCCAGAATCTTGGATATGACAAGTTGAACAATCAAAAGAGTTTGACTGGCCACCGGCATCACCTAAACCAGACACGGGCTTCAACAACATAAGTGGGGAGCTCTCTTGATACGTGTTGCGTTGCCTCAAGCAAAATAGAGCAGAAGAAACCTGCACATGAAATGCAATAAACTCAAGCAATTGCTGCACGGTCAAAGCAAAGTAGCACATTATGCAGAAGAGTCAAGTCTGAAAGTCATTAAACAGAAATTCATGCCTGCTCATTGACTTCATGTAACTGTATGAGTACTGCAGCATATTGCTTCTTAAAATGTTCTGAATCCTTGAGAGAGTTATCCCCATCTTTCTGGTTTTCAAAAACTGCATCATTCATGCACCTCAGCTCAGACACCACGGCTTTCTACAAATTTTAACATGATCCATCAGCTCAAATTTTAAGCACCGAGGCTGACGGGACTTGTAATATAAAACCCATTCTTCTTAATATACATATATATTATTTCTTGTATACATTCAGTGTACTTGATTTCTCATATTGATATATATAATATTTTTACTTATCAAAAAAAATATATATACATATATATTATGCAGTACAACCTTTTTGTCAAGAGAAGAAGTCAATACAGAAAGAGCCTGTACATCAGCTTCCTTTGCCTGGATCTGAGCAAGAAGTGAAAGCTGAGAATTTGCTGCTTGTTGAGTATTAGTGATTTCACCAGGCCTTACTTTAACTTGCACGCTAGAACTTGGTGAACCAGCCTGACCAAGACAGTTTTGGCTTAGTTAATAACACTATTTTTGCTTTCAGACATGTTCCCATATCAAATTTTTCTAGAGTGGCGAAATATGAGACCATAGGTTTGGGCAGTTGGACAAAACAAAATGGACAACAGAAAATTAGGCCCTATAAATGGGAGAGTAGAACATCTGCAACCAAACAGATGATTGGGGTCAACTGCAAACAACATTAGCAGAATAGTTCTGAGCAACATGAACACGATCAAATAAAGAGTAAAAAATGGCATTCATCAAACAGAATATGAGCAGAGTAGTTTTGATGGTTTTTCCAAGACACATGCCCCCCCACACACACATCAAGATCTCTGAAAGACTGAAATTCATAATGTACATTAAAAGCAACACTGGCTGGTTTGGTTACACAAAACCAAACTATCTCATCTCATCTCACATTACAACTTTCTCAAACTCCCACACAAAATATAATAAATAATTCAACTTTTTCAAATCCCAAAACAAAAATAATATTAAAAAGTTAAATTATAAAAATATTTTATTCAATTTTCAACAAAACATCTCATCTGAACTGCGTAACCAAACGATTATTTTCCAATGCCAAATGCAGAACCAAAATTTTCTTTACTCCCCCCCACCCCCCCTGCGGTGGGGCACAAAAAAAGAAAAGAAGACAATATAAATTCCAGAAACTATTGACTTTCACCTGCTTTAAAAACTTGCTGATGTGGTGATGACATGATGGGGATGTATAAGAACCATCTATGCTCTCCAGGTTCTCACTAGGGGCAAATTTAGTCTTGAACTCATGGCAGTTCTCGAATAATTTATTGACTGCAGTGTTGTGCCTTTTAAGAGATGCAGGCATATTTTCCAATGGATTTGAAGGCATGCAATCAATATCCTGTGATGAAAAAATCAATTTCACCATGCAATCCCTTAAGGAAAAACACAAAATGACAAACAGAATGCAATACACAATAAAGGACTGACATTCAATCAGATAGTTCATTGTAAAACCATCTTAGCTAACTTACCCTAAAACAAACCTTCTTAGCAAAAACAAAGTTGAGAAAGAAAAGGCACGTTTTATATCACAAATACATACATTTGCAACAGATTATAGTATTCCTATCTCATCATAAACCACATTATGCTCAAACTGTCTTTTGACATTCTTTTATAAGTTATCTGATAAGAAAACAGAGGAGTGTCTGCTGTCTCATCCTAGAAAAGCCTCACGGACACATGCACCAAAATGACTACCAAACATATTAGAACAATGAGTGGAACAATAAATTCAAATTAATGTGCATGAGCTACAACTAATGCTATACTTTAACAGTAAGTAATGAGCATGAAAAATGTAAGAAAACAAAATTTGAAAAGGTCCAAACTCTGTACCCACAAGCATAGGACAGCATCATTAAAATAAAATACACCAGCAAAACCACCCATCTAGTATTGTCAAGCCAAAGGAAAAAACCAAATCACTGAATCAAGAAAATTTCTTAAGATTTTAGGCATTAATTCATTGTCTTCGTATCACCTTTTTTATATACAAAAAAAAACAAACTTCTTAACTGGGCCAGTTCTTTAAAGCTTTCAAACAGATAAGAATGTAAAATGTAGAACAACATAATAAGAAGGAATAAAAAATACCATGACAAATTCAACACCTAGTTCAGGCCGGTCAAACTGAATACGACACCTACTATGGTCAACAGTTAATACACTTCCGTCATGAATTTCTCTTGTCCTCGGATGAAGAGCAATAACACGTTGTCCAACTGATAAAGGACGAGCTAAATCAGTTGGAAGTCCTTCCCTGGTACCAGCACGTAGTTCAGCATAATGTTTTCTAACGGAGTCCCGGTATTGATATAGCTTCTCTCTCTCTTCCTTCAGAAATTGGACGGAAAATCTCCGGGGTCTGCCAAGTGAACTGCAGAAACAAGATATCACAAATCAAGCACTTGGTAGAAGACATTTGATCAAGAATGTGAGCATAGTATGAACATCAAACATAAGAAGTGATAAAGGGTTAAATACCTCCTTATGACACCCCATTCAACACGGGTTAATCTTGGAACATGACCCAATCCAACGTGGTCCAAGTACTCCATGAATTCCCTTTTCGCAAACCATGGGTAATCGATAGCACTGTAGAACCACTCAAAAGTGCACCATCTCTGTGCTTGATACCAAGATAGGGAATTAGAGAGCTTTTCCTGTAATGTAAAAATATATAAGAAACATAATCAAAATATTCAAGAGACTCAATTTCATGGCAACATAAATGATGATGAATATTCAACCTTTAGAGCAAGCGCTCTGTCGTGGAGGGAAGGAATGGGTATATTGGGATGTTCATTAAATATGTTTCCAGAAGACTTTGAATCATTCTGTATCACTGGTTTCTGTACATCCATCTTCCGCCTACTCCTAACTTTAGTTGGTGGTTTGACCTGGTCTGTTGATGAAACCTGTAAAGTTGATAGAGCTGAATCATTCCTTTCCCTTCCAAGATCAGTACTTGAAGATGTATGTTCCATAGGTTTCACCATCTTTCCAGATTTTGATTGTGTAGTATTATGAGAGGAGCGTTTGCCTTTACTCAAAGACACCTTTACTTCAGCAGTAGCCTACAAAAAAGTGCAGGATGCATAGACACCAGGTTCCCAAGTAAGAATATGCACAGGATACAAAAAACACAATTTATTCAGAATTCCTGTAATAAACAACTTATAAAATATGATAAAGAAAGACATGATAACTAATTTCAACTTAAGGTCTGTACTCCATTAGAAACTTTCAAAGAACTAAAGAAAAATAAGCATAACCTAGAACTCAAACTTTCAATGATTTGCTTGATGTATCGGCCTACTTCCTAATGGCTTGAGGTGTTCAGTCTTATGGTTCACCAACCCATCAAAGCCTTGTTGTATATGAGGTCTTTGGTTCAAGTCTTGACGACCCTCATTTAGGCAATTTTCTGGTTCCACATCAATGTCCAAGGCCTGCAGTTGATTAGGGGTAATTTACCAAGCCTAGACAGGGAAGGAAGGAGGCTGCTACAGGTTGCTTGATCTAAATGCTGGCCTCCTTCCTAATAGTTTGCAATGCTGGAACTGATGGTTCACCACATTAGGTGACTTGTTAATGAAAGAATGGATTTCTGTGACATAACCAAAGCAAATGAATCATGAAAAGCTTGCAAGAAAATATATCTGCTTCAATCTGCTATAAATAAAGATTAGAATAGAGAATGCAGTTTTAATTATTTTTCTCCTTTCTGAAAAAAATCTTAAATAAATGTAAGCATGGGCCCCTTGTGAAGATAAGTGTCTAATTCCTTTAAATAGTATCTCCTGTGTACACAGGCCATGCTTATTTCATTCGTATGAATAAAATCTTTATTACTAATCAAAAAAAAAAAAAATAGTATCCAGGTGCAATCCAAACCCAAACAGCAATATATATGACACCAATGCACATCAGCCTCATAGAAGTCGGTACAGACCTTCACAATTTAACATGTAAACCATATTCATAAATCTTCTGGATTTATTTTCTGTATTTATATATTATCAAATCCATCAACTCATTTATTTTCTGTATTTGTGAATGAAATAAATCTTAATTTCTTATCATCTTGATGTTTGGTGAGCAAAGAGATCATAAGAGGACAATGTAATCTAACGGGGTGTCAAAATTCTCATTGGATTCCAATGAGAATTTTTTGGAGGGGCTCACACTAGGCATATCTTCATATACAAATAATCTCTACCATGAGTAGTATGGCAACATCATACTAGATATTTTTTAGGGAAGCTGTAACAGCACCTATTATAAACTCAGATGTAAACAATAGACTCAGATGTAAACAATAGCGCACCTCAAACTTTTTAGGCTCACTTAGATGAGAATCCGTATGTGCTTCAGTTTCAAAAATCTGCAACTAACAAGAAACTTGCATGTATCAATTCAGGTAAAGACCAAACAAAGATTGAGGTGAAGTTTAATATTTTCTTACTTTGAATGGTAAAAATTTCTGTTTCCTTTTTCGCATTCCAGTATTAGACTGGTGAGCTTCCTCCTTTGATTCAGGAGTATCGCCAATGTGGTGAGCAAAACCTTTGCCCAGTTTAGGTGTTCTCAAAGCACTGACTTTGACTCCAGGAATAGAATGATTCTCTTTCACCTTAGACTTGTCAACATCATCAAGACTTTCTTCTTTGACCTGACCAGATAACTCTAACAAATAGAACACAACAGAAGATCAGATCTTTAGGGAAACTAGCTTGTAGTTGCATGCTTCGCAAAAACCCAAATATTTTCTGTTGTCATTCTCCGGCCAGCCAAATGTATATCACAGAAGCAAGCAAACGGAAAGATAACCTCAAGGTATCAAAAAGTAGTAGAGAGAGAAGGATGGACGACTACCAATCCAGCATGGCATTATTTTAAGCAAGCATCATCATTGTCAGTGAAATCAACAACATTGAAACAAAGCATTAGGGAAATAACTTTTCTAGATTGAAAAAAGAGTTTAAAAATTTAAGACAACATGAATGAGAACTCACACAGACCCTTCTTGCAATAGAAGCAGCAAATTACAAGTTGGTAAAAAACAAGCTTTTGGCATTTTTAAGGCCGCAAATTGCATTTACTGAACAAAATCTCCTAAAGTATATTGGAGGCTCACCTCACTGGCATAATTGTATAAACAAAGAGCTTCTCAATATTATATCATTTTCTATTTTGGAGATTTAATAATCAGATCATGATATCTTTTCAAGGATTGATATTTCCTACAAAGCCTTCTATTTATTGACTAGTTAAAGCAATTTTTATTACAAGTATTGACTCCAGAACTTCATATTTCTTTGATAAACCTTTTTAACTAACAACCAACTTCAATGAAGTATTGTGTAATCTACCATTTACTTTTTTATTCTTTCAGGTAATGTCATTGCACACAGAGATTTAATACTAAAAATCTGAAAACATCAACGCTTAACACAATGAAGTGTATGCACTATATAAGGACAACTGAAATGATAGGAGATAGAAGGCAAGAGCAAGTAAGCACGTCATGTCACAGACTAGTCCTTGCGTGATACTTGTAGAAAATCTTGTTATTCAAAGCAGTGTCTGTCAAAACATAGATATCTTACCAGTATCTGGCATCATTAAAGACAGATCGGCCAAAGTTTGCAGGGCATCAAAAGAAAAGCCTTCATCTACAACAAAGAAGAGTAGCAAACAATAAAATTAAAAACATGCTTCACCAAAGTGAAGAAAGAGGTAAAATTTACAGGTCAAGAAAACAATTTCATTTGTGGGGAAGGAGTCCTAGGACATTTATCATTATAATTAAAAAAACCATGCAAATTTGACAAATTGATTAGACACCTGATAAAAACCTAGAAAAATATAATGACTGCAATAAGTATGATTGGTGTCTCCACTTGTTGGAGGCTCATTCAAGTCGTCCGATAATTGGGCAATCCTTGGTCTAGAACTGATAGATTCCTTGTATCCCATGATTGGGAAGCACACTTTGCTGAACTTTTCCAAAAGAGGCTACCCAAACTCTTGCTTTGATCATTTCCCCATTAGTCTTGATTGTGTAGGCATTTAGAGGGGTATGAGTAATTTCAAGTTCGAGAATATGTGGTTAAAAGCAAAAAGGTTTTGTTGACAGGGTTGGCATCCAACCAGTTTCAAGGAACTCAAAGTTTTATCTTGGTCCATAGACTAAAGACCCAGAAGTGTAAATTAAGAACTAGATCTGAAAGAGAAAAGGTAAATTGTGCTCAATAATCAATGTTTCCTAATCACAAACCTCTATTTAATGAAAGAAATAAAAATTGGGAGTTTAAACTGTTCTATTAAAAATAATCAGCTTCCATCTACTTAATTAAACAAAGACAAAATACTATCAAAAGTCACAGAAAAACAAAGAGAAAATTGGTCAAGTTGGCTCCAAAAGCAATCCTCACTTCAAATTCAGTCAATAAAGGTGTACAAATATTTCATTATAGAGTGAAAGAGAGGAAAACAGAAAAAGAATATTTTTATGATAAGTAACAAGAACAAAAAAATATTACTATCAGCAAAGGCTTGGCTTAAGAACAATGGTTGATGTACCTCCTCCGAACAAAACTTTCTTACTTCTCTTCCTCAGACCCTTGGAAGAGGACCTTGCCACAACCTCACTTTCAAGCTTTCCTTTGACAGCACCTGGTTTTTGTCCTTCTTCGGTCCCACTACAGGCTTCCTTTATGTCATCCAAATCATTGTGTATGCTTTCTTCAACTTCTGGCTTCTTTCCAGAGTATCTCTTCCTTTTTGGTTGGCCTTCTACGGTACCAACACCTTCTCTGCCCCTTAAATAACCTTTATCTATGGCATAATCTCCATTATCAGCTTCAGTGCTTCCTAAGCTTAATTCGCAACCACCCTCATCCACTTCACTACCACGAAGGTTGGCACAGGTCATTTCTGATTCGGTATGCTGATTAGCAACAACAGTCACAATTGATTAACTATCATCAAGTATTACTAAAGAAGGCAAAAGAAGCTGTCAGTTAAATGTATACTCACCATCCTTTCACCATTTTGAACAGGTGATGGTGAGGCACCATTTGATTTTCTGTTCGGTGTTTGCGAAAGTTGTGGAGAACCTCCTCTTTGCGAAGCCTCAGTCAACACTAACGCAATCTCATGAGCAACATCATCATCTTTAGCATCCACCTTCTGTTTCGAACCTTGCCTAGCTGGAGAAAATTTCTTTTCCCGACTATCTTTATCATAAGAGTATGAGACGGGGACACGGGGCGTCCTTTTCCCAACAGCGTGAGGCTTAATTCCTAGAAGAAATTCCAAAATAACGTCAACAAAATTGGGACATAGGCAACAAGATGTCAAAAACAAACACTTAGATTTTAACTTCAATCTTCAGCTGAACTACCAATGCACACACATGCATGTAACATAGAGAAAAAAGGGGGGGGGGGGTGAGAGAGAGAGAGAGAGAGCATGATCTTTCCTCACCAGAGCGCCTCTTCTTTAATAATGACAGGCAGCCATAACTTGATGCAATTGAGTGGGATCGTGAAAGCTCAGGAAAATGCCCAACTAGTTCTTTGGAGGTGCTATTCTGGATTTTTCCCCGTGCGCGCTTTTGAGGCTTCCGAGATGCTCCTGCACCCTCATTGCTTTCTTCTTCACTATCACTTCCCTCCTGCCATCTCGAGAAATATCTAATTAGTTCAATTAGTGTGATCCCCACAAGCTGGTTGCACTTTTTAGACAAGCAAACTCTTTTTTTTATCAGTCTAGATTCAGACAAACTCAATAGATTAGTTAACATATATGTTCAATACTCAAACCAAAGAGTAGAAACCACCAAACAGCACATAACAACATATATAAACATTTATATCATTAATTAGCAAACAAAAGGTTGAAGAAGGGTTCCTACTGTATAGTCTCACCTCTGAAAAGAGGTCACCCCTAAATAAAGAACTTCAAATAGACAATGGGGATATGGCATTGTACAGCTTCATCACCTCAACTTGGAACTTTAAAAATTGCTCCTCTCTTATTTACCCATTTTATTATTTTGAATTTCACTCTAAGTAAATAACAAATGCCACATTTTAATTACCAGCAATCAGATAATGCTTACATGATAGCAGCCAAAAAGTTCCTTCAGTACTAATAAAAAAAACCTAGAATTGTAGATGTTGTATCAAATCTCCAGTCCCTCCTATCCAAAAAATTGTACAAACACCCAATATCTAAATCAACAATTGTATATTCTATCATCTGCATTCTTGACAGGCCTGATTTAAGCTGCCAAAAAAAAAAAATACAATATTTCATCACAAAAGGTGTATTTCCTTTCCCTTTCAGTACGTAAACCGAAGGCAAACCAACTAAAGCACCAACAGCATGATAATTCCAGAAAATACGATCGTTATAAGAGTATAAAGTTATAAACATGAGTATTAAATTTGGAATCCAATCTCACCAGCATAGAATAGTGATCAGTCATCATCGCTATTAGTCCAACCACTGAAGCAGTACCCTCTGGAAGAGATAAGTAGGCCTGAAATCATAACATAAAATCAAGTCACCAAGTTTTGCAAACAAAAATTGGACTAACCAAAAGTCATCTCATCATGTCGCATAATTTACAGAAGATAAAAAATCAGGCACCCCAACAAAATTTAATCACATAGAATCAGCAATCCGTTAAATGAAAACAAACAAATATAAATCAGAAAAGTAATTTGTTAACTGTCATTAACATTATAAATAAAACTTGGCACACAAAATCACAATACATATATTAGAAATACCATAAGGTAAAGAATCAGGATGAGCTACTCAGCAAATTCAGGTTATTGAAATTCATCAGCACCTTATTCATATTGTAAAGGGCCTCTACCATATCCACAGATCGGTTACGCACTACAGCAGCCACCTAAAGAAAGAAGTAACAAAAACCAGAATATGTAATATCTATAATATCAAGATCGACAAGATTCCAACTAGGAATTTAAGTAGAATAACGAAAAACTTCAACCGTGAAGTTGAAAGGTTGTTCCTACAACATTTACTGAGGAGTCCAAGTAACAGTCAAAGATATATAATTTTTTTTATAAGTAAAATAGATATATAATTAACACTGGTCAAGAGCAGAAATGCAATGAAGTTTGCACTGACCTTCTTCCAATCCTTCCCATACTTACGGTATGCTGCATAAAAGCGCTCAAGCTCTTCCTTGCTCCATTGAGGTCCTAACATGTCAGACAACTTCCTCTTCTACACAATAGGAAGATGGTAATAAAATAAAAAGGAATCCAAATTTTCAGCAAGTTGCTTCTTACCAATTTCAATTATACTGACAACTTTTTACTCTTTTAGCATAAATACATTGGGCAAAGTTCAAATATAGAAATTCAAAAAATAATTACCTTCTGAACATAGCCAGGACTAACCCGCTGCCTTTTGTTGGCACTTTCTCCATCTTTGCTAGAAGCAACCTCATTAATGTAAGAAAACCTCTTATTCACACTTCTCGATTTTCTTGATGGGGCCATGAGTAACTTCAGCCTGAAGTAACTTCCCTAGTTGTCTATAACACATCATGATACAAGAAGCAAAGCATGAGTTAGTAAAGCAAAATCCCTGATGAAAAGCAAATCTAACAAACTTAAGTTTAACATTTTCAGAGTCTTCACTAGAATCATCTTGATCCCCAACACCACTGTCTTTGTGGCCCCAAAGAAAAGAATCCAAAAACTGTGGCTTGCTCCAATTTATAAGCTAAGAAAAAATTCATACTTAAATTGGCTGACATACAATAAGAGAAAGTGAGAATTTCATTTCCTCAATCCAGCTTTAAAAACCAAATGGAAATAAAGGTAGAAGAAAGAAACTGAACTGGATAAACATACACGTGCGCACAAATTGAGAACAGAAGATTGTAGATGCTTTATGAAGCATGACTTACAAAAAAATGTTTAATGAAGCATGAAGATGAATAAGAAATATGACAGAGTGATCATTCTGGAAGAAGTGTGTAATACACCATGTTACACAAGGTAAGTGCACATGGTAGATACTGAATTGCCAATCTCTAGTAAGCTATAAAAGTAATTACACAATTATTTACATCCTCATAAATGTTAGATCAACATCAAATGGAAATAACTTCAATGCATTATTTGCTAATCAAAGGTAGGAAAAGGATTGGGAAACTAAATCTCCGAAAGTTTTCAAACGTGGGGATCCAAGATCCACAAAGTAATATGACAAAGGACGAAGATGCTAAAATCTTGTCTTGTTTTCCTTTCTTTAGGGTCTTACGGCAAATTGATCAAAGGTTAGGAACCTTAAGAAATGGCTCAACTTTTGTTCAATGAAGCAGTACTAGCAGTCAAAGCACATGTAAGTTTTGAACATGAAGAGAAGAGTAAGCAAACTAGACTGCAAATAGCATTTATTTTACGTTCTGAATATGGGAGGAAAAGAAAATCTTTCCTAATAAATTTTATCAAACCATTCACCTTAGTCTGCTTAAGTTTTAAACCAGTAAGTTCTACATTAACACTTTGCAATTGTTTGAAACAACGTTTAAATCAAAATGGTGTCACTGTATACCGGCAGATCTACAGATTTATCTCTTATCATCATTTCTTACCTTCCCTTGAGCACCCCTTGCAGTTCCTCTCGGTGCCAAATGAAATTCAAAGCCGTTTAAATGAAGATAGCTCCATACACTAATTTTGAATTAAGATACCCTATACACGTGCAGAGAGATAACTTTAGCCAGTGACCAAGATTGCCAAAGCAAGATCGGCACATATGTTCCATACCCGTCAAAGAAAGTTTTGATTGATGAAAAGGAAAAAACCCCATCAAAGAGATATTAGATTTCAGGTTACATTAATTAGATCGGAGAGAACCAAAATCCTCCGCCTATTTTGGCTTATGCAAAGTATGATATCCCGTTTTACAAGCTGAACAATAAGAAGCATAACCAATCTAATTCTTTTTATCATTTTCCTTCCTTTAGATTTCCCGCCAACCAAACAGAGAGTTGTACTGAGAGACGACACGAAAATTTAAACCGATTAAAACTCATATAGCTTCGGAGCAAGAAAGGAATAGTAAAATAGAAAGTAACGATCCTAAATCGTTTGGTTGCTGAGAAACAATAGCGAAAGGTGAGAGAAACTCCTACTTGTGAAAACGAAAATATCACAATCCGAGACGCTGATAAAAAGAAAAACTAAAAGGGATAAAGAAGGAACTCACTGGAGTTACACCGAACGCAAAACGAAACATAGAATTCAGACGCTTTTGATCTCTTTCAGAACCCTCAGTTTTCTAGGAACGGTCGGGAATTCAAACCTCTAACAGCCCTAAATAGAGGAGAATTGAGCAATCAGCAAATGCGCGCTCACCGATCAAATCGCGTCTCCTACGTCATAAAGGGAGAGAGCAAAACCACCGACCGATCGAGCAGCCCACGGGGACGAGAACCGAGTGGTGGAGAAGAAGAAGAAGAAGATGATGGTGAAGATGTGATGATGCAGAGGAAGAAGAAAAAGAAAGAAGATTGAAATTGAGATTTTGGGGCATAACCGCGAAACTTTAAAATAAATAAACATAAATACGAGACACAGACACAAGAGTTTTGTAATTAATCTTCACTTCCAGAGTTTTTTGAAAAAATTTCTTCATCGTTTTTTCTTTTTCTTTTTCCTTTATTTTTTTGAGCATGGAATGATTATTGTGTATGAAACCTCCTAGAGGTCCCGGTGGTCTGCAATCGCCTCAGCCGTACACGTGGCACAGTTGGCTTAATCAGAACCATGGATATAGGTATGAGTTATGACCTCTCCGTTCTTGCAGGCTCTAGGGGGGACTGGGCTTGAGCTAGGTCTTAAGAATTTTTAAGGCTGTGTTTGGGTAGATAGATTATTTTATTATTATTTAATATTTGTTATTATTTTTTGTTATTTTTTATTTCTATTTAATATTTTATTATTACTTCTTTATTCAGATCATCTTGGATCACATCATTAGTCAAACGTAGTGCAAGATTCTCTTCTTTATTTTAGTTCTTCAAAATTTTGAAAAGAATTAAATATTAAATAATCTGAATAATTTGTATATTATTTTTGCTTATTGTGATTTCAACTTTGATTAAAATTCAAAATTTTTACTTCGTTTGCTTTTAATTTTAATCATTTTAATTTTTTCATCCCTAAATTAATAATTCTTTAAATATATTATGTTAATACCAACTATCATCTAATAAAACTAAATATTTAAAAATAAAATACGAAATATCGCATTTTTAACCAAGAAGGTTGGGGTTATCCAGGCAATTCCCATCAATGATGTTGACGTGATGTGTTTGAGAAATTATTAATGATTCATTAATAGAAGGATTAAAATAATTAAAATAATGAGTATATGAATAATAGAATTTGATTTTAGAGAATAAGAGGAATATTTTAATATTTATAGTAATATTTATAATAAAAAGTGACAATTTCATTTCTAATAATCCTACAGGGACAAAGAGATTTCATAAAAATAAATCAAAAAATTAATATACATAATATAATACGTTAGATCTATTTTATAATAAAAATAATTTTACAATCTATCACGGTATATCAAGTTACGTTAGTTTATGCATTTATTTTTGTAAAATCCAAAGCATTTTTACTTCCTTTATCAGTGTCACCGTTCATTTCTGCACCTCCCATTTTGAGAAACCAAGAAGCAAAATTGTATTACTATAATGGGGGGTGGGGTTTCCATGATCATGCTATAAAGTTCTTCTATGGAATGAATATTCCACAAAAAATCAAAGATTTTAACAAAATCCAGTGTCAAAACGACTCATCCCATATAATCAGTAACCTCGTTCAGATTGTTGTAGATTTCTCAAAATTTATCCATCCCAAGTATAGCATATCTGAGGAGCTCCACAAACGAAAGGAGATGCTGCACTATTTTATAGATTCCAAGTGCATTCTTCACCCACAAGCATGAGAAAAAACAAAGTTTCATGCCCATAAAGTGGATTGCACACCACATTCAAGACCTCCAGGCAGCTTTATGTAGAATACAAAGGTGCAATAAGCATAGCAGAATTGAATAAAAAAACTCACAATACCAATATGAATTCATCATTGAGCTTATACAAGAGTGACCTCATGAAATTAGCTGCAGGGTTTATTCAAGACAGAGCAAGAACCGAGTATTCCAGCATATTAGACGGACTACTGATGAACATTATGTTGTCAAAATTAAGCTGAAACAATGGACGATTCATAATTGTTGATGGCATAACTAGAATGAATTGCCCTCTTAAGATATGAACTAAAGCAAGTTCAAGAAGGATCAAGTAACAGAATAAGGGAAGCATAAAGCAATTGGATTCAAGATGTAAACATTTGCAAGAGCAGCCAAAGCTCTCTCCCTTAATAAAGCTTCAATATATAAGAAGCTTCCTCAATAACATTTTATGCAATTCTGCAGAAAGAGTGTATTTCAAGATCCTCAAACAGGCAAAGTCACCCTAATCTTGACCAGATCTCCCAACAGCAGAAATTACATGACAACAAAATTTGGACTAGTTCGCTTCTCCAAACTCAGAGAAATAACCACCACCAGCCAAACTGGCAAATAATCTGGATTTTGGATTAGTTGAGCTCTTGGACCCCAAAAATTGCAAGAATACCACCAAAAAGATTCTGCAGTATCAAATCATTTTAACAACTTATTTGATTCATTATTCATATGGGCTACAACTCCTTCATCTCACTCTTTGCCTAATAAATTCCACTCTCTTCCCATCTCTGAAAGATCCACTTTTTCCTCGTATAGCTTCAATAGCTCAGAAGCTTCCATGTAAGGCGTCACAAACTTCTCCAGGAACTTCTTCTCCTGATACTCGAACACTGTAGGTAAGTAAATATCCTTCTTGACCAAACCTCTCGACACTAAATCTTTAATAACGGAAGTCCTTGGAACAATTCTCTTCTCCAAGCTCAGCAACACGAGTATCGGGCGCTCAACAATAAGCGAAGACTCCCAACCCATTTTGTTGACAAAGAAATCCATTGCCCTCTCAATCTTATCCTCAGAAGCTAAAATATACAAGGGATGCTTTTTAAAAGCTACAATAATTTCTGCCTCAGATAAACCCCACCTCTTATAAGCATTGACCTTCCTCTCCCACGTCGATTTACTAATTCCTGTCATTGCATAAACAGCTTCAACAAATTTCACGTTTGAGGCATTAAACCCCATTTCCTTCACTTTCTCCACAGTTATTTTAAACCTGACCGGATCTGTCATGAAAACTCGGGGGTGTTCTTTGATAAACTTAACTATATTTGTTTCGGGCACTCCATTTTCTCGCATGATATCGATATTAGCCACAAAAGTGTCAAGATCGGCAGAGAGAATACACGAAAAGCGTTTAACAGCAGCAGCAGCCTCCACATCGGTTCCAAGCAAGTTCCTGAAGAAAACAAAAGAAGGGACTATTTGTTTCTTTAAACTTCGCTCCAATATCGGTGGGTTTCTAGATACGACTCCAACAATTTCAGGGCTTGTAAAGCCTTTGGAGTGTAAAAATTCCAACTTGGGCAAAAGGGTTTTCTCCGGATCTGCTAAAAGCACAGGAGGGACTCTTTGAATGACGGTTGATATTTGGGATTCTGAGAAACCATGGTTCTTGAAAAAGCCAATGACCAAGTCTGCTCTATCTGGGGTTTCAAAATTAACATGTTGAGAAGCTGATAGTGCAGTGTCTGGGGATAACCCACATGAGTTCATGAGATAGGAGACTGTAAATGAGTGTTGGTTTGAAGTGCTTGAGATGTGTCTGGAATATGATAATGATTTGGGGGCTGCCAAAGCAGCCCTGATGGTGCAATGAGTCCCATTGAGAACAGTTTTGCACAAGAAATTCAGCATAGATGGTTAGGGAAGAAGAAAGCTCACCTACTAGTTTTGGATCTTTGCGATGAAGGAGCAAAAACTAGTAACTCTACCAGAATAGTGGGAGGTGGAAGGAAACGGCCGAGTAGAAGTCCTTACCTTCTGTCACAGGTAGGTTTTCGGCATCAAACATTCAGAATACTAAACCAGACGCCGTACTTTAGTAGGTTTTCAGAATGAAAAATTCTTCGTAACACTCCACTATTTATCACACACTCTACACACTTAGTGTATTTGAGTTTAAAAAAAAAAAAAAAAGTAATGCATGGTGTGTGGATAATGTAGGTAGATTTGTAGAATTACTCTTTCAGAATACGGGTTTGTTGGGTATTTTTTGGACCCGTCGTTTACAACTTTGTTTACAACTTTACATATAGGGAAATGCTATACATCTGTCTCACATCTGCGCACACCACATCACTTTTTTTTTTTTTTTTACACTCAATACGTTGAGTGTGTGCCGGTGTAAGGCAGATGTAAATATTTTTCCTTACATATATGATATAGCTCCCGGGCCGGCTAAGCGTACGTGGCAGCATTAAGTTATTAAAAAGAAAAATTAAAACTCAGCATCGAAAACCATAGGCACCTTCCCTTCATCCCACACACCTCCCTCCCGACGCCCTCTGTAACCCCTCATATGGTATATGAAGTAGTGCCCAGTGAAATCCAATTGAAGAAATTACCAGTTCTTCAAGTTTCGAAATCAAAAGGCCCAACAAACCCAAGATCACTAGACCAGGAGTTGCAGAAACCCTTTTGATAGATAGTCAGATAAGTACAAAAAGAAGCACATAAAGCATCAATTTTTTGTCATAATTGTGCACTAGCTGAAATGGGGTAGCGTTCTAGCATTGAATCCTGATATTTGATTGTAAGTTCAAGAACATTCATGATCTTGTTAACGTCATGTTTCGCACACTTTTAAGTCAGATTTTAGTAATTCGGATCTTCAAACTTTCACCTGCACACTTAAGCAAACACGAAGAATGGGGGGTCTTGGCAGTGGTTGGGGAGTCTTCGATTCTAAAGTCAGTATATCTTTTTAGTAGTTTGTGCGTAAGTTTAGAAGAATCAGAGAGAGTTCTTCATACTTGGAGATCGATTTTTATACTAGGTTTCGGGTGGGGACAGCTCATCCTTGACTTTAAAGAACCTATGTCATTTCCATTGTTCATTTGTCAAAATCATTTGTAATGTGACATGACTTCTGGAGCGGCGTCATTAATGCGGCGTGGAGTCTAGGTAGTGGTGTCATTAATACGATGTGGCTTCCTGACTCACTTTATCTTGCAAGCGTTCCATGTTAAGCCTCTTCATGCCCGCTGTCAAGAGATCGAGGATTCTCCATATTTCCTGTATACCTGCCTGTGCAGGTTCCAGAGGGCAGGATGTCATCGAGATGGTGTCAGGGCGGCAAGTCTCATCTGCCCCTACCATATACTTTCTCTATGCGTGGATTGCTTCAGTAGTGGGATTTGCTCGTGGGCCGAGTACTTTGCAGATGCCCATCGAGTCCTTTGGAGGAGGGTTGTTGGTCTCGATTGGGCTTGGCCGAGCTCTCTAACTTAGGGGTGGGCAGCGCAACCCCGCCCCGCTTCCGCCCCTCCCCCGCATGGGCAGGCGGGCTACCCCGCTCCGCCCATACTGGGGCGGGGTCCCCCGCCCCGCATGGAGAGGGCCTAGCGGGGGCGGGATGACCCCAGCAGGACCCCGCCCCCCGCCCCTGCTCCACATATATAATTTTTTTTATTTATATATATATAAATAAATATATTGTATATAAATATATACAATTTATTAAAGACTTAAAATTGTATTCAAGTCATTTGATTGTCTTGGCCTAGACAATCCAAAATCTAACTCTAATGAGTTTAAGTTCTTTTATATTTATAAATTTTAATTTATTATTTAAATTATATTATAATTTGGGTCTAAAAAAATATTTTTAGACCAAATTTTTTTTTTAAACACAATGTGTTGGCCTAGGCGGGGGGTGGGGCAGATGGGGTTTTTTCCCCCACACCCTAGCACCGGGGCGGGGGACCTCGACCCCACCACCCGGGGGTGGGGGGCGGGGGAAAAACCCCAACCCCCGCATGGTTCCGGGAGGGGTGCAGGGTGCGGGATGCGGGGGAGGGTACCCCTCGCCCTGCACCATGCGAGTATCACCCCTAGTCTGACTTACTTCCCCAGTGGTCCCTTGTGGGCTTGCTTTAAGGGCCAATAGGGGGAAAAACCCTCTTACAGTTACCCCGTCAATTCTTATCGGACTTGTCCAATGGGAATTCCTTTTTGCCTTTGTCTTCATGCTATATACTTTTCTGCTGTCTCTGTCGTTGATCCTCTTCCATAGAAATGGATGGTTATTACACTCTCGGCTCTTATACTTGTAAGGTTCCCTGCTCAAGATTATGCTCGTATTGCTTTTTCGTTATTTTAGTGATGTTGGGCGATAGTTTTCCTCTTGACTTTATTGACACGTTATCTGACGATTGGATTTCGCACTTGATTGCATCTTTCCAGCTTTCTCAGCATTGATGGTGTCAGGCGACTCCTCTCCACGTCGCATCACACAGTATGTGCTGTGGGATGCACCCACGTCTCGCCAGCTCCATTGGGCATGTGTGTTCCCATGACTTTGGGATGCTAACTACCGCGGCTGTTTATTTAAATTTCTCCTTTTGTCGTTGTGGTCCTCTTCTTGGCCTTTCTCCTTCCTTTTTTTTTACGTTTTTACCCTTCCTATCCTAACAACTAGACTCCTCAGACTTGTCTCGAGGCACCGTTTTGTTTTTCACATCGCATCGTGTCGCGCGTTTCACAGGATCTAAACCCTTTATTGTCCCTCGTTCTACCATGTGGGTATGGAAGGGCAACCATCATTTCACTTTTATGTAAACACGGCTTTGCCCATTTTTTCCCACCTTTCTCACATCCTCGTCTCATTCTGTTCTAACCTTCTTGTTCCCTTTGCTCGACTCCTCTTCCTCTTCGTTACCTTTCTCAACTTCGATCTCTATGGCTTTCCAAGAAGACCGTTCAACCCAAGATTCTCGGGGAACTGGACGAGCCTGAGGTTCGTAACTCAGAGCAATTCTACATCAGACATAACTGGCGATCAAATATCACCCCTGAGTTCTTATCGTCACTGGCTTCCATGTCCCAGAAAATGTGGTTTTCAAGGTTCTTGGGCTTTGTGAGGGGGTTGTCGACGATGAGGGTTATGTTTTGAAGGTCGCCCTCTTCCCCAGCATGTTCTCTTGCGGGCTTAAGATACCCTTCCCTCGTCCTGTTTGTGACCTACTGGATCGTCTCGCATTGGCCCCCTCTCAACTCCACCCAAATGCTTGGAGGATCTTGATGTGTTGCTGCATCCTTTGGCAGCAAGCTTTGTCGAAGTTAGACTCGGAGTTTCTGACTCATAACCTTATAAAGTGTGAGGGGAATATTTGTAGTCTCAAGGCGATGCACACCCTCATTTCTCTAGAACCACGCTATCGCAAAGTCAATGATTGGACTCCCAAGTTTTTCTTCGTGTCCAGGCATGGGTGGGAATTTTCAGCTGGGCAGGTGAATCGTCGTGAGTTCCCCGTTTGGGCCATATGGGGGTGGTTCCTGATGACAAAGTGGTACGGCTGAATGCCTCTCCCAAGGAGCTGCTTCGTATTACTCTGGTCAAAGAATGTGTACAGAAACATCCAGTCAATGTTCTCTCGGAGGCTCTTCTTGGGTAGGAAAATATAAGGGCCTTCTTGCCTCCTCTCGGCCACACCATTTTTGACGACCGCACCATTCCCATGCAACCCAGAGCTGCCCCGACTCGGAAGCATTCAACGAGCCCTCCTCTCGCAAGCAAGGGGAAGAAAGTCCGCACAAAGGTTGCTAGATTCAACAGCAGCCCAGTTTCCCCTCCTCTATTTCCTTTGGAACAATCCTCAGTATTGATTGAGGTACAACGTCCTCCACCATTTGTGCCTCCCTCACAGCTAACCTCATATATCCATCAATCGAATCTACCAAGGAGCCAAGGAGGAAAAAGCCATGCCATCCTGGAGGCACCAATCGCTCCTCCTTCTGCAACCACTTTGACCACTAAGTCAGTCACGGTCATGGTGCCAGCCACACCGACAGGTCTGCGCAGGTTGCCCGAGGGGCAAATATGCTCTCAACGCATTTCTATGGGGCCCTATTGGAACCAGGTCCTCGTCTGTCAACACTAGTGGAGCCTCCTCCTAAGGTGAACGTGGAGATGATCCCCTCCTCCCCATCTACGGCACAGTCTGCCTTCGAAGGTCAAGTCTTCGAGAGTGCTGTTGAGGATCGCACAGGGGTTTCCAGTCCAAGTGTGGAGAAGATGTCTTCCCTTGAGTCCCCTCCCGTCTAGCCCCCACTAGAGGGTCCTGATCTTGTCACTGCCGCCGTTAAAATCCCGGTGGCCTTGACTGAGGAGCTCGTTGGGAGAACTGCTGGAGGGGAAGGGGTGGAGCCAAAGTTGGTCATGGTTCCTAACCTTGATGCAGAGAAGACGACTGTTGTTCTCTCTCCCGTGCCTATCACAGGGTCACCAGCTGCTAAAATTGAGGTGGTTGTGGAGGCAAGGAGCGAGAGGCGAGGAGCGAGGAGTGAGGGACATAGTTTGTGGAGCTCCAATGAGAGAGGGAGGCCTCAAAGTCCAGGCGAACAACTTCCTTCTACCACCAAGAGCCACCTTCTCTCCCAACTCCCAACCCTCCATCGGCCCTACCGAGAGGACCGTGGGTGTCGTCGAAGATTTAGGGGCGACTACCCAGCCATCCCTCGAAGAGAGCCTCGTGGAGGCCATTACTCTCTCCGCTCAATCACAAGGGGGAGGAGCTCGAGCAGAGTCTCTCAAACGGGTGACCGAATCTTTGATTGGCTTCTTCTCTGAGGTCTCTCGCATTGGTTTGTTCTTTTCTGCTATTTTATCACTTAGGAATCCTACGCTAACTATTCCCATTTTTTCTTTTGTTGGCGACAAGGTGCATCCCAGCTGGCCGCCTTCATTGTGGATGACCAGTAAGTTGTTAAAGGAGAGAACCAGCCCTTCACTTGCTGGCACGACATGCCATGCGATGTGCTCAGGGGAAGAGGGAGGAGAAGGAGCCGTTGGAAGTGGAGCTAGTGAAAACCTAGCTTGCTCACAAAAAGAGTCGAGGGTAGGTCAAGCAATTTTGTTGTCGGCGGAAGACATTAAAAGCCGAGCTTGTCACGGCGAAAGAGCAAGCCGAGTTGGCTCGTAACGATAACCTTACTGCGTCGGCGACGAGGAGCTCGGCCGAGGGGTCAGTTGATGAACTGATCGTGAAGGTGGCGGCTCTTGAGGAATCACTGAGCCACTTGCAAGGAGAGAATGCCGACTTAAGGGGCAGTTGAGACTCTGAGGTCCAGCGGCTTGAGTAGTTGGATAAAGACTGCCAATCTCTTTCTGCAACTTTGAAAGGATGGGAAGACTCGTTGGCGGTAGCCCAGGCTGCTGCCGACTAAGAGAAGAGGAGGGCCGACCAAGCAGTCGAAGATTTAAAGGGAGCCGAGAAGAGGTTAGCCGCCCAGACAGTGGTCATTGAAGATTGGCAGAGTGACTTATCTCAAGTTCAGGAGGTTGTTTTCCACTTAGAATGACAGCTGACATCGGTTGTGTTCGTCCGCGACCAGGTTTGGTCGTATGGGTACATTGAAGGCCTCAAAAGAATGCAGGACCACATCTTGGAGAACCCTTAGACAGACTCAGGGCTCATTTGAGGAGTAAGATTAGATGAGTATTTTTGTGAATAGTAATAAAATAGTTTGTGAATAATAGTGAGATAGTTTGAGTTGGGTATTTTTTTAGTTTTGAAAAAGCAGAGAGAAGAAGTTGAATAAAAAATATTAGAAATTTAAAATATTGTTAGAATATAGTTTTGTAATATTATTTTTTATGATTTGAAAAAGTTGAATTGTTTTTTATTTTTTGTTTGAAAGTTTAGAAAAGTTGTAATAATTAGTTTGAAAAAGTTGTATTTGAATTATGTTTGGGAATAAGAAGAGATGAGATGAGATGAGACGAGACGAGACGAGATAAGAAGAGAATTTTGGGATGGGATTTATTTCCAAACAAGCCCTCAGGAGCCCTAGAGGCACACTTAAGAGCATGGCTGCACCCTGGGCAGAGACATGATTCCTGGTGCCTTCCCTTCCGATTCTGACGCTCCTGACCCAGATCCAAATGCGCCTGCGTAGACCCCAATGCTCCCAAGCAGAATCCTAACGCTCCCGCACCTTAGTTTTTGTTCATGTTGCTCTATTTGTAAAGTTAGATATATTATTTCATTGTCTTGTAAGAAACTCTGACCAAGTATCTTTAGACATCTTTATAGCCATTTGCTCACGCTTTGTATACGTTTAACTTGTCAATAAAATTATCTTTTTTCTTTGTCATTTGCTATGTTCCTTCCTCAATGTTCTTTTCCCTCTGCTTTTTTTTTCGGCTTAGCGGGCCTTATGCAAGGGATAAGCCAAATCTGGGGAAATGCAATCTTGGCTCCCCAACCTTCTCGCCAGTGTTGTAGACAGAGGCAAGGGGTGGGGCAACTCCGTGGGAACACGGTGATTGGCTCCCCTGATCTTCTTGTCGGCCTCGTAACTGAGGCAACGGGCGAGGCAAGTCCGTGGGAACATGGTGCTTGGCTCCCCTAATCTTCTTGTCAACCTCATAGACTGGGGCAAAGGTTAGGAAAGTTCGTGGGAACATGGTACTTGGCTTCCTAATCTTCTCATCGGCCTTGTTGACTAAGGCAAGGATTAGGCAAGTCTGTGGAAACACGGTACTTGGCTTCCTTGGTCTTTTCGTTGGCCTCATAGACTGACAAGTCCGCGAAGACATGGTGACAACTGGAATCACGACTATTTGGAGAGAGTGAGAGATCTCGTGCTTTTGAATCCTCGAAGCAATTCGAGGGCATTGAGAGGGAAGGAGCTGGAGCGTGGGGCCTTGATAGGGAAGGAGCCGATGCCAAGTGCACTCTCAGGCAACCCCGCCAGTGCCTACCCTACCAGTTGAACATTCCCCTTCTTATATCAACTCATTTCTTGGGTTGTGAAGAGAACAAACCCATATTCCGGGGAGGGGGGCATGAGCCACCGCGTAGTTGGGGAGTCATCTAGCTCTAGCTTCTCATTTAGTGGAGGAGGAGTTTAGCGTGGATTCTGAGGCGCTATTTTCCTGGTGTTCCGTTGTTGGAGATGGTGCTATGTCGGATAGTTAAGGACTAAACCCGTTCTCCACTGGGGGAGGGGGAGGGATGCCTTAGGCCACTCCCGCCCTTTGGCCCCCCCGATGAGGTAATTTATCGGATGGCTGAAAAGGTGGTCTGCCCTTTGCAATGAGGCGAGTGGGGGACGTCTAATATACTGCTGGAGAAAATAAATAAGTTAGTATAATTCATCATCGATCCACGAGTGCAAAATTTACAAACATGGGTTGTTTTTTCTAAGATGTGAGGCGTTAGTCGCTTGGCGTCTCGTTTGGTGGAGAAGGAGTAAGGCGAGGAGTCTGAGGCATCGCTTGTTTGGCATTCTATCGTTGGAGATGGCGTAATGTCGGGTAGTCGAAGGACTAAACTCACTCTCAACCGGGGGAGGGGTCGGGATGCCTTAGGCTAAGCCCACCCCTTTGGCCCCCCGAGGAGGTAATTTGTCGGGCGGCTGAGAAGCCGGTCCGCTCTTCACCGTGATGGGGGGTGGTGTAAGTCGTCGGGCAGCCAAGAGGCTGGACCTACTCTCCCACGTGAGAGAGGTTGAGCCACCTGCCCACCTATTAATCCTCAAAAGGAGGTAAGTTGCTAGACAGTTTGAGACTGGACCTACTCCCACCTATTGGCATCATAGGGAAGGTAAGTGTTGGGTCAGGTTGGCGTTGATCTCACTCTTCGTCAAGACGGAGGTCGGGGTAAGTTGTCTGGTAGCCGAGGGGTTGAACCCGCTCTCCGTCGTGGGAGGGGTGAGATGGTGTTAAGGCACATCTCGCCCTTCTCCCGCATGGAGGTAAGTTATCGGGCAGTTTGGGACTAAACTCGTTCCCGCCTGTTAACGCTCACGAGGAAGGTAAGTGTTGAACAATCGAGGGTTGGCCTGCTCTTTGCCCGAGAGGGATAAAGCAACCTTAGATGTAACTCATTCCTTTGGTACCTCGTGGAAAGGTAAGTGTCAGACAGCTGAGCAGCCAAGCTGAGCAGCCAGTCTGCTCTTCAACGTGATAGGGGTGGGGTAAGTGGTTCGGGGAGCTAAGAAGCTTGACCAGCTCTCCCCACAAGGGAGGTTGGGCTGCTTACCCACCCTATAGCCCTCATGGGGAGGTCAGTAGTCGGGCAGTTTGGGACTAGACCTGCTCACATCCGTTGATATCACAGAGAAGGTAAGCGTTGGGTCAGGTTTGTCAGAGGTAAGTTGTCATAGCGGAGGTCATAGCGGAGGTCGGGGTAAGTTGTCAAGCAGCCGAGGAGCTGGACTAGCTCTCCGTCGCGGGAGGAACGAGATGGCCTTAAGGCGCATCTCACCCTTTACCTCCTGCGGGGGAGGTAAGTTATTGGGCAATTTGAGACTAGACCCGCTCCTACCTGTTGACGCTTATGAGAAAGGTAAATGTCAGGTAGTCGGGGGCTGGCCCGCTCTCCGCCGCAAGAAGGATAAAGCAACCGTAGGCGTAACTCATCACTTTGGTACCTCACAGGAAGGTAAGTGTCATCGATGGAGATTCTATTGATGGAGGTTACGTTGATGGATATTACGATAGTGGAGTAAGGAGTCGAGATTGGCAAGATACATTTTTTCCCTGAAAAGCCACATTCTCATTAATAGAATTTACACTATCGACATAGAAATATAAATTACAAGTCATAAGGCTTTTTCGCAGTAAAGCTCCCGCAGATGCTTGGCGTCTTGTGGGCGTTGACCATGTGCACCCCACCCTCCCTTGGCTTCAATTCTTACACGTAACACTCCCGCGCTAGGACATGTTCTCCTCGAATTTCTCCCACCCTCTAAGAGGTTGGGAGCTTCATTTTCAAGTGATAGGTCGATGTTACTACCCTTAGGTTGTTGAGGGTAGGTCTGTCAATTATGCCGTTGTATGATGAAAGAGCCTTTACCGCCAGGAAGTCAACCATGACAGAGGCAGTCGAGGGGGAGTTGCCTGCCAAGATGGATACTGTGATGGTTCCAACCGGCTAAACCATGTCCCCAGAAACCTTCAATGGTATGGGGGCTGGTTGGAGTCGGGAGGCATCTATCCCCATTCGTGTAAAGGCTTCCCAAAATAGGATGTCTGTTGAGCTGCGTTGTCAATAACGATCCTCCTATTGGTGAAGTTGGCAATCAGCATAATCACCACCAGGGCGTTGTCGTGTAGGTAGAAGACCCCCTCCTCCTCGTCCTCTCCAAAGGAAATGATAGGAGTCGGGTCGTTTCTTTTATACTTGGTGGGGCGGCACTTTGCTGTATACACTTCTTGGTATCTCGCTCTCCTGGCGTATGCCCTCCGCCCGAATGGGGTTGCGCCCCAGCCAGCGAACCCTCCTGCAATGGTTTTGATTTCCCTTAGCGTTAGCCCTTCTAGATGTGGTGTGCGGGGGCGATCGCACTGAGGTCCCTGTGCAGCCACTCTTTGCCTCAGGTTCCCTTTCCTCCTTGGCCTTCTAACTCTCTCCTCACTTCTTTCTTGAGATCTCTGCCTCCACTCCCGCTCTGGCCTCCGGGTGGAAGGGTACCGCGGCCTCGGTTGCCCAGCTTGTTCTCTCCCATCTTTCAAGGAAAGGCAATCTTCAGTGTTATGAGTGGGGGACTGGTTGTAGGGGCAATAACGACGGTTGGTGCTCTTGTAGTCATCTTCTTGGGCGGGCTGGCAGTCGTCTTTCTGGATGGCGAGTTCCTGCTGGTCAAATTGAAGCCTCGGGCCTTTCGTAGGGGCTTTTTCGATCCGGTTGTCACGCAGCCCTTTCTCTGGCTTCTCAAGAGCCTTGCCCTTGGTTGGTGCTTTCCCTTTCTTTTCTGCCTGTTTCAGTTCTTTCCTCCTCGACTCGGTCAAGGCCCGAAGTGTGTCCTCGGCATTGATAAAGTTGTCGGCTTGATCTATGAATTCTCGCAGCGTGACGAGAATTATCCTCGCCAATTCTGCCATGAACTGGGATCGGGGCCACACTCCTCCCAAGAGCGCCGCTAAAGTTATCTTCTCCTCCTAGTCATCTGTAATCATTCGTTCTTTGTTAAACCTGAATAGGTATGTCTTCTAGCTGTCATCTTTCCCCTGCTTGATGGTGAGGAGGTACGTTGTGGGGCGTCTCCTTCTCCAGCTTGCCATAAACTGTGTAAGGAATAGGCAGGCCAGCTCCCCGAAGCCGTCTATGGACCCAGGTGCCAAAGACACAAACCATACTCTTTCCGAAAACCATGTAGAGTCATGTGGGCTCTGAAGGTTTCCAGGTGTTCAAGGGGATCTCTAGTCCCATTGTACATGTCCATGGGGGGGCACTCGGAACTTTAGTGGTAGGGATACAACCATCACCTCATTGTTGTAAGGTAGGCCCTTACTGGTGAGCAATTGGTCTACTGATGACGATATGCCCATTTTCCTTGCCATCTCTTCGTACTTGCCTTTGAGGTTACGTAGCTCATCCAACATGTTTTTTCTTTCTTCCTCACCTCCTCCTCCTGCCTTCCCGGATCCCATGTACTCGTTGTTGCTTGGTTCTATTTCATTTTGTGGCTTGTTGATGGCTACTTTGAGCATCTCGTTCTCCTTCCGGAAGGTCTCCACCTCGGTAGTTAGTTTTCTCACCAGTTGTTCCATTGCGGCAAGCCTTGCTTTTATGTTTGTCGACGTCGCTTCTTTTTGTCCCCGAGTTGTTTGAGAATAGGTTGTCGCAGGTATACGAAGGACAAGTGAAGTCTATAGAGATTCCACAGACGACGCCACTGTTAACGTCGTGTTTCACACGCCTTTGGGCCAGGTTCCAGCAACTCGGGTCTTCGGGTTTTCACCTACACACTAAGCAAACACAAAGAATGGGGGGCCTTAGTGGTGGCCGAGGAGTCTCTGATGTCAAAGTCAGTATATCTACTTAGTAGTTTGTGCGTAAACTTAGAAGGATCAGAGAGAGTTCTTCGTACTTGGGGATCGACTTTTATACTAGGTTTCAGGTGGGGACAACATATCCCTGACTTTGAGGAACCTATGTCATTTCCACTGTTCATTTGTCAGAATCATTTAATGTAGCGTGTCTTGTGTGACGGCATTATTAATGTGGCATGGAGTCCGGGTAGTAGTGTCATTAATGCGGCGTGGCTTCCTGACTCAGTTTATCCGGCAGACGTTCCCTGTTAAGGCTCTCCATGCTTGTTGTTAGAAGATCGAGAATTCTCCATATTTCCCGCCTACCTGCCTGTGCAGGTTCCAGAGGGTAGGGTGTCATCGGGATGGTGTTAGGGCGGCGAGTCTCATCTGCCCCTACCGTTTGCTTTCTCTGTGTGTGGATTGCTTCGGGGGTGGGTTTTGCTTGTAGGCCGAGTACTTTGCAGAGGCCCAATGACTCCTTTGGAGGAGGGTTGTTGGCCTCAATTGGGCTTGGCCGGGCTCTCTGACTTACTTCTCCAGTAGTCCCTCGTGGGCTTGCTTTAAGGGCCGATAGCTCTCTTAAATTCGACAAGAGAAACCAAATTCACCACGTATACAAGTACTTGCTTAAGCAGGCAGATGAAGCATCAAATATCAACTTTAATAGATCATAGAAAAATTACAACCTACTATCTAGTGAGCTCTTACGCTAGAGACAGAGAAGTGAGAGAGAGAGAGAGAGAGAGAGCGGGCATCGGGAGGGAGGGAAAGAGGCTAAAGGGATGAGGCGTTCCGCAATGTGCCTAGAGTTTTCGATGCTAACTTGTAGTTTTTTTTTAATAAACTAATTACATTCATCCACTTGGTTCGGTCACATAAATCGGTCGAAATGAGTGGTAACGCTCAGCGATAGGGTAGCTTTTTCCCTTTACATATTTCCATGGCCATATTTTTATGACATTTATTGAGGTTAGATTTGGATACAAAAAGTATTTTATCTAATTTTATTTTATCTCATCTTATTTAATTATTACAATTTTTTTAAATTATCGTATAAAATATAATAAATAATTCAATTTTTTCAAATATCAAAACAATAATAATATTAAAAATAATAATTTAAAAATAATTTAGTTACTTTCAACTTTCATATCAATTAATCTCATCACAATTCACTATTCAAACTGCACCTTAGACATGCTTAATAGAAAATAGGTGTGAACAACACGTGAGACTTATATGCAACCATTCGAGCATTTACATTTTACCCACAAGGTTTTAACAGTTTAAAACTGTTGAGTCTTTGGCTTCCTTGTGTCCTCTTTCCAAGACCAAAGTCAGAATCACCTCCAAGCCACTTGACCATTTTAATCCCTTTCAAGGGAATGGAGTACACAATTGGGGTAGTCAAAAAGTCAAAATCACCTTAAATTGTCTAAAAATTAAATTTTTATTTTGTTCAAGGAAGCGGCCGTCTGCAAAGTGGCATCACTTTATTGGAAATATTATTGTCGATCCCAAAAAAAAATGTCCTTCTCTCTCTAAACTTTTTTTCTCCCTTCTAAGTTCTATTTGAAAAAAATAAAGATACTTTTTGTCCGGCTCCCCCTCCTATTTTCACTCTTGATCCCCTCCTATTACAAGCTTAATCTCTATATTGTGCTTTTTTTTTTCCCTTTATTTATTTTCCCTTTACTTCTGTATTATATCAATAAATATTTCACCATCTCGCGCGTGAGTTTCACATGCTGTCGTGATTTCAACAACTACATGCACGCCATTGGTAGGTTATAATAAACTAAATGCTTATGGTATACTCCCTTTATTTTTCAACAAAATTTCAAAAGTTGGAATTTTTGTGATATTCAATTTGGTTTTTCCCCATCATTAATTATATCGCTTACATTTCTTGTTTGAATCTATATTTGGTTGTGACACAAAACATATTGTTAGTGCATTTTTATGTCAATGTTAGATGCTAACAACATGGTTGAATGAAATACAACGATGCTTGGACAATGGTACTATTCTTGGAATGATTCATGATTTAAATAATAAATAAAATATAGAGAATATAAATAGGAGGAGACACAATATCATATAAAATGTGGCTCGACACTTAAACTTATGTTCACAAGAGAGGAGAGAAATCCATTATTTCTTGTGTTTATACGAGCTACCTTCCCTCACTTTACACTTAATTACTAAGACAACAGGGAGATGGATGAGAGCTTGGGAAAGAAGATGGTTTCTCGATTTGTAAGAATTAAGAAATCACCTGCCTTAGTCGTGCCTTGATTGGGTTTGGTCGGACTCTCTGACTTACTTCCCCAGTGGTTCCTTGTGGGCTTGCTTTAAGGGCCGATAGGGGGGAAAAACCCCTTTACAATTATCCCATCAATTCTTATTAGATTAGTCCAATGGGAATTCCCTTTTGCCCTTGTCTTCATGCTATATACTTTTTCGATGTCTCTGTCGTTGAGATCCTTTTCCCTAGAAATAGATGGTTATTAGCCTCCCGGCTCTGATACTTGTAAGGTTCTCGGCTCAAGATTATGCCCGTATGGTTTTTTCATTATTTTAGTGATGTCGAGCGATAGTTCTCATCTCGACTTTATTGGCACGTTTCTAACGGTTAGATTTCGCACTTGATTGCATCCTTTCAGCTCTCTCAACATTGATGGTGTCAGGCGGCTCCTTCTCTCCACGTTGCATCGCACAGTACGTGTTGTGGGATGCACCCACGTCTTGCCAACTCCATTGGGCATATGCGTTCCCACGACTTTGGGATGCTAACCGTCGCGACTGTTTATTTAAATTTTCTCCTTTTGTCGTTGTGGCCTTCTTCTTGGCATTTCTCCTTCCTTCTTTTACATTTTTACCCTTTCTATCCTAACAACCAGACTCCTCATACTTGTCTCAAGGCGCCGTTTTATTTTTCACGTCGCATCTTATCGCACGTTTCACGGGATCCAAACCCTTTAATATCCCCCGTTTTGCCACGTGGGTACGGAAGGGCAACCGTCATTTCACTTTTATGTAAACATGGCTTTGCCATCTTTTTCCCACCTTTTTCACATCCACGTCTCATTCTGTTCTAACTTTCTTGTTCCCTTTGCTCGACTCCTTTTCCTCTTCGTTGCCTTTTTCAACCTCGATCTCTATGGCTCCCAAGAAGACTGTTCAACCCAAGATTCTCGGGGAACTGGACCAGCGTGAGGTTCACACTGCAATTCCACATCGGACATAACTGGTGATCAAATGTCACCCCTGAGTTCTTATCGTTACTTTACTGGCTTCCACCTTTCATGTCTTGGAGAAGGTGATTTTTTAGGTTCTTGGGCCTCGCGAGGGGGATATTGACGATGAGGGTTTTGCCTTGAAGGTCGCCCTCTTCCTCAGCATGTTCTCTTGCGGGCTGAGGTTACCCTTCCTCGTCCTGTTCGCTACCTACTGGATCGCCTCGCATTGGCCCCCTCTCAACTCCACCCAAATGCTTGGAGGATCTTGATGTGTTGCTGCATCCTCTGGCAGCAAGCTTTGTCATATTCAAACCCGAAGTTTTTGACTCATAACCTTATAAAGCGTGAGGGGAATATTTGCAATGTCAGGGCGATGCACGCCCTCGTTTCTCTGGAATCGCAATATTGCAAAGTCAAGGATTGGACTCCCAAGTTTTTCTTCATGTCCAGTCGTGGGTGGGAATTTCTAGTTGGGTAGGTGATTGTCGTGAGTTCCCCGTTTGGGCCATATGGGGGGTGGTTCCTGACGACAAAGCAGTACGGCCGAAGGCCTCTCCCAAGGAGCTGCATCGTATTCCTTTGGATGGGTACATAAACACTCAGTTGATGTTCTCTCGGAGGCTCTTCTTGGGGAGGAAAATATAAGGGTCTTCTTGCCTCCTCTCGACCACACCATTTTCGACGATCGCACCATTCCCATGCAGCCCAGAGCTGCCTCGGCTCGGAAGGATTCAATGATCCCTCCTCCCGTAGGCAAGGGGAAGAAAGTTCGCAAGAAGGTTGCTAGATTTGACAGCAACCCAGTTTCCCCTCCTCGATTTCCTTTGGGATAATCCTCGGCGCTGATTGAGGTACAATGTCCTCCACCATTTGTGCCTCCCCCATGGTTGCCCATCTATCTCCATCAATTGAATCTACCTAGGAGCCAAGGAGGAAAAACCCTGCCGTCCAAGAGGCACCAGCTGCTCCTCCTTCAGTAGCCGCTTTGACCAATGAGTCCATCAAGGTCGCGGTGCCAGCTGCACTGATGGGTCCGCATAGGTTGTCTCTAGGAGCAAATATGCTCTCAACGCATTTCTATGGGGCCGTATTGGAACAGGTCCTCATCGGTCAACACTGGTGGAGCCTCCTTTCGAGGTGAATGTGGAGATGATCCCCACCTCCCCATCTACGGCGCAATCCACCATCGAACGTCAAGTCTTCGAGGTTGCTGTTGAGGATCACACAGGGAGTTCCAGTCCAGGTGTGGAGAGGATGGATGTCTTCCCCTGAGTCCCCTCGCGTCCAGTCCAGGTGTCGAGAGGATGGATGTCTTTCCCTGAGTCCCCTCGCGTCCAGCTACCACTAGAAGGTCCTGCTCTTGCCACCGCCACCGTTAAAATCCCAGTGGCCTCCACCGAAGAGCCCGTTGGGAGAACCTCTGGAGGGGAAGGGGTGGAGCAAAAGTTGGTCGTGGTTCGTCACCTTTCTGTGGAGAAGACAACTGCCGTTCTCTCTCTCGTGCCTATCATAGGGTCACCAGCTACTGAAATTGAGGTGGTCGTGGAGGCGAAGAGTGAGGGAGATAGTCCGCGGAGCTTCAGTGAGAGAGGGGGCTCAAAGTCCTGGCAGGCAACTTCCTTCTACCACCGAGTGCCACCTTCTCTCCCAACTCCCAACCCTACATCAGCCCAACCGAGAGGGTCGTGGGTGTCGTTGAAGATGTGGGGGCGACTACCCGGCCATCCCTCGAAGAGAGCCCCATGGAGGCCATTCCTCTCTCCGCTTGATCACAGGGGGGAGGAGCTCGAGCAGACTCTCTTGAATGGGTGACCAAATCTTTGATTGGCTTCTTCTTCAAGGCCTTTCGCATTTGTTTGTTCTTTTCTACTGTTTTATCACTTAGGAATCCTACGCTACTATTCCCATTTTTTCTTTTGTTGGCAACAAGGTGCATCTCAGCTGGCTGCCTTCATTGTGGATGGCCAATAAGTCATTGAAGGAGAGAACCAGTCCTACGCTTGCTAGTACGACAAGCCCTGTGATGTGCTCGGGGGGAGAGGGAGGAGAATGACCGGCTGGAAGTGGAGCTAGTGAAAATCCAGCTTACTCACAAATAGAGCCGGGGGCAGGTCAAACAGTTTCGTCGTCAGCTGAAGACATTAAAAGCCGAGCTTATCACGGTGAAAGAGCAAGTTGAGTTGTTCAAGGAAGCGACCGTCTAAAATTTTTTCCCCCTTTTAAGTTCTATCTGAAAAAATAAAGATACTTTTTGTCTGCCTCCACCTCTTATTTTCACTCTTGATCGCCTCATATTATATCAATAAATATTTCAACGCCTCATGTGTGAGTTCCACACGCTGCCGTGATTTCAACAACTACATGCACGCCACAGTTAGGTTATAATAAACTAAATGCTTATGGTATACTCCCTTTATTTTTCAACAAAATTTCAAAAGTTGGAGTTTTTGTGTTATTCAATTTGGTTTTTCCCCATCATTAATTATATCGCTTACATTTCTTGTTTGAATCTATATTTGGTTGTGACACAAAACATATTTGTTAGTGCATTTTTATGTCAATGTTAGATGCTAACAACATGGTTGAATGAAATACGACGATGCTTGTGCCCTAATATCATTTTAATTTCGTGCTTTAGGTAGAATTTTCAGATTCTTATCATATTATAATTTGATCTTTTCTTTTAAGTTTACGTCTTGTTATCTTTCTTTCGACTCCTTGTGGATCGACACTCTGAACTATACTATAACACCGCGTACTAGTTTTGACGTAATTAAATTTTAGTGTTGTTGCCGGGGAGACGGTAGAAGAATTACTAGATAGTTTTTCATTTTAGCAGTTTGTAAAGGCGGTAACTTAGTTCCCTCTTTTAGCTTGCTGCGTTATTTTTTTCTTCTTCTTCTTTCTTTTAATAGTATTATTATTTTTTTAGTATTTTGTTACCTTGTATGCACAGATATAGAGACACATTGGGTAGATTTGCTTGTAGGCCTGTGAGAGAGTCATAATCAAATTTTTTGAATCCTTTATTTGACAATCCATCTAGTCCCGAAGAAATGAGTGAACAAGAAAATCAACTCACTAGAACTCTTCAAGATTACCTCCACCACGCACAGCCACACCATCATGCATCATGTTTCCAGCTAATACTCACCAACTGAATTTTAAAACAGGGATGATATAGTTACTACCTACTTTTCATGGCTTGGAAAATGAAAATCCATATGTGCACATTAAGGAGTTTGAGGAAGTAGTTGCGACTTTTCATAGTTAAAATGCAACTGATGACGTTGTGAGACTTAAGTTCTTTCCTTTCTCTTTGAATGATAGAGCTAAGAGTTGGCTATACTCGCTAAGACCACGATCTATTGGATCATGGAATGAGATGACTCAGGTCTTCTTTAATAAATATTTCCCCAACATAAGATCAACGCTTTAAAAAGGCAAATCTCCACATTTGCACAAAAGGACAGTGAAACTTTGTATCAGTCTTGGGAGAGATTTAAGGAGTTGTTGAGTATGTGTCCTCACCATGGGTATGAGAATTGGTGCTTAGTGAACTATTTTTATGAGGGACTTACACATAGAGAGCGCCAATTTGTAGAGATGATGTGTAATGGTGAGTTCTTACAGAAATATCCTAATGAGGCTATAGAATACCTCAATGAGCTTACTGAAAAAGCTCACACTTGGATTAGACCTAGTGCTACTGAGAGCACAAATAGGTCACGACCTGCAGGAAACCCAAATGGTGGTGGAAATTACCATCTTAGGGAAGAGGATAACCTAAAGGCTAAGGTTGATATGGTCACTAGGGAGCTAGATGTGTTAAAGACTAAGGACTTAAAGCCAACACATGTGGCTAATCATGCAGTCTTTTGTGCCATGTTTTGTTTATGGCGGGATAGATCACCTCGCCCAAGAGTGTCCCACACTTGCTAAGATGAGAGGGATGTATGAGGAACAGTGTAATGCCTTAGGTATGCACAAGAAGACTTTCACACCTTACGTTGATACTTATAAGTCGGGGTGGTGCAATCACCCCAATTTTAGTTGGAAGTCTGAAAACCAGCCACCTGCACAACCCCCTAGATTATAACCTGCACCATATCATGCACCTTCATTTTCTAGTAATCCTTTAAAAGACATTTTGCATGCTTTTATTGAGGCACAGGGTAAGACTAACCAAAAATTTAAATATTTGATTACGCAGGTTGTTGAACAAAACAAGGAGATAAAGAGCCAAGTGTCCAAATTGATGAGCTCCTTGAGTGTGAATGAGCGAGGTAAGTTCTCTTCTCAAGCTCAGTCCACACCCCATGGACAACACATGGCGCAAGAGAATTTGAAGAATGTGAATGCCATTGTGACACGAAGTGGTAAGTCATTACACATCCCAACAACGAACAATTCAGAGGATGTTGAAAATGATCAAGATAGTAGTGATGCCAAGTTAACAATAAATCGTAGAGAATCTAAGGCAGGTAAAAAATCAATCTTTCTCTTTTGCATGTGATTAAGCAATTAATCACTTATGCAAAAATTCACAAAGATTTGTGTACAGTTAAAAGGAAGCACCATGTGAAGAAGACAGCGTTCCTGACAGAGCAAGTTAGTGCTCTAATTGAGCAGCGGATTCCTCCCAAGTACAAGGATCCTGGTTGTCCAACCATTGCATGTAGCATTGGAAATCATGAGTTTTGGCAAGCTTTGCTAGATTTAAGAGCTAGCGTGAATCTAAATGTCATATTCTATTTATTTGCAGTTGGGGTTGAGAGAAATCAAACCAACTACTGTGGTATTGCAATTGGCTAACCGTTCAGTCAAAGTATCCCGGGGTGTGGTAGAAGATGTTCTAATTCAAATTGACACATTTTATTATCCTGTTGATTTCCTAATCATTGACACTAGCTCTGTTGTTGATACTACTTCTAAAATTCCTTTGATTTTAGGTAGGTCTTTCCTTGCCACTGCTAATGCTCTTATTAATTGCAGGAATGAGCTCATGAAGCTGTCTTTTAGAAACATGACTCTCGAGGTGAATATCTTCCATATTGCAAAATAGTCAGAAGATGATGACGAGAGCCACCAAACATACTTAATTGACTCACTTATGGATAGAGGAGTTTCTATAACCCATGATTTTGATCCCCTTGAGTATTTTCTTGTTAATTCTGAGTTTGATTCTATCAGTGATCCATCTGATGTAGTTGATATTTGTGTTATTTTTTATAGAATTCAGGATTATGGCACTCGAGCATGGCAACCGAAGTTTGAGGAGTTGCCTGAGAAAGGTAATAAACAAATTCTTTCAAATGTGGAAGCACCCAAAGTTGAATTGAAGCATCTGCCTAAGGGTTTAAAGCATGTTTTCCTTGGTCCAGGTGATATTTTTCCTATTATTATCTCATATGAATTGTCTGAGTCTCAAGGTGAGAAATTAATTATGACCTTAAGTGAGCATAAGTCAGCCTTAAGTTGGAGCATTACTGATATAAAAGGTGTTAGTCGCCTGGTCTGTTCTCATAAGATTAATTAGCCCTCGTAGAGATCCCTAGCGTAGACTTAATCCCACTATGAAAGAAATGATGAAGAATGAAGTGTTGAAACTATTAGATGCAGGAATCATATATCCTATTGTTGATAGTAAATGGGTAAGTCCTACACAGGTTATTACTAAAAAGTCAGGTGTTACTGTGGTGAAGAATGACCTGGGAGAGTTAGTCCCTACAAAACTTGTGACTGGATGGCGGATGTGCATAGATTACAGAAAATTGAATGCTGCCACCCGGAAAGACCATTTTTCCTCTCCCTTTT